>CM042688.1:280368081-281568081 GCA_023614405.1 Avena insularis | reverse complement strand
TAATTGTAGGGATGTCCTCATCATCTCCCTCCTTCAAAAGGCATCGACCTCGACGCTCCAAGGTCTTCTCCAGCATATGGTGACAAATCAGCAACGTTGAAGCTGTTGCTAACTCCACCAAACTCCTCAATAGGTATATCAACCGAGTAGACGTTATCATTAATCTTGGCTAACACCTTGTAAGGACCAGCACCACGTGACTTCAATTTTGACTTTCGAAGTAGTGGGAACCTATCCTTGCGTAGATGCACCCAAACCATATCTCCAGGCTCGAACAAGACTTCTTTCCTTGCTTGATTCCTTGCAGCAGCAATGTTCTTGCCTTTCTTCTCAATAGCCTCTCGAGTCTTCTCATGTATTTTCTTCACATAATCAGCACGTTTTGATGCCTCCATATCAACTCTCTCATGTAATGGCAGAGGCAACATATCAAGTGGCGTCAATGGCTTGAAACCATACAACACCTCAAAAGGACAAAGCTGAGTAGTTGAATGCACCGCCCTGTTGTAAGTAAACTCAACATGTGGCAAAAACTCTTCCCACTCCCGCAGATTCTTTTTAATCATGGTCCTTAGCAGCTGTGACAATGTTCGATTCACCACCTCCGTTTGACCATCTGTTTGGGGGTGACATGTAATCTTGAAATGCTTTCGTTCCTAGCTTCTCCCATCAGGTCTTCCAAAAGTAGCTCATGAACTTCACATCACGGTCAGAAACAATCGTTTTTGGTACTCCATGTAATCTCACGATGTCCCTGAAAAACAGGTTAGCAACATGCGACGCATCATCGCTTTTGTGGCAGGCAATAAAATGAGCCATCTTAGAGAACCTATCCACTACCACAAATATAGAATGATGACCTCTCTGAGTTTTAGGTAGACCTAGCACAAAATCCATACTAATGTCTTCCCATGGAGTAGTAGGTGCAGAGAGAGGTGTATACAAACCGTGAGGCTTCAGCTTAGATTTCGACTTGTGGCATGTAATACATCGACTCACAAATCTGTACACATCATGCCTTATCTTGGGCCAATAAAAGTGATCAGCAAGCATGATCAATGTCTTCTCACGCCCAAAATGACCCATCAAACCACCAGCATGTGATTCCTGCACTAAGAACAAACGCAACGACGATTCTGGAATACATAGTTTGTTAGCTCGAAACAAATATCCATCATGTATATGATACTTATCCCATGCGTTTCTAAGAGCACACAAACGATATGGTTCAGCAAAATCATGGTCAGTTGCATAAAGTGCACAAATAGCTTCTAATCCAGGAATTTTAACATCAAGATTGGTTAATAGCATGTTCTTCCTAGATAGAGCATCAGCAACAACATTCTCTTTTCCCTTCTTATAATTAATGATGTAAGGAAAAGACTCAATGAACTCAACCCATTTAGCTAATCTTCTATGCAAGTTTGATTGAGCTTTCAAGTATTTCAATGCTTCATGATCAGAATGTATGATGAATTCCTTTGGCCACAAATAATGTTGCCAAACCTCAAGTACTCTAACAAGTGCATACAATTATTTATCATATATTGAATAATTCAAACGAGCACCAGTCAATTTCTCAGAAAAATAAGCTATAGGCCGACCCTCTTGCATCAAAACGCCACCTATGCCTATACCACTAGCATCACATTCAACTTCAAATTGCTTCGAAAAATCAGGTAATGCAAGTAATGGTGCAGAAGTAAGTAAACGTTTCAATGTATCAAATGCAATGTCTTGGGTCGCGCCCCATACAAAAGGAACACCTTTCTTTGTCAAATCATTCAAAGGTGCAGCAATGGTGCTAAAATCTTTCACAAAGCGCCTATAGAAACCAGCTAAACCGTGGAAACTACGCACTTGACTTACATTCATGGGAGTAGGCCAATTCCTAATTGATTCAATTTTAGATTGATCAACCTCTACTCCATGTTTAGATACAACAAATCCTAGGAATATGACCTTATCTTTTGCAAATGTGCACTTCTCAAGATTAGCATACAATTTATTATCACGCAACACTTGCAAAACTTGTCGAATATGAGTGCAATGTTCAGTTTCGTTGTGGCTGTATATAAGTATATCATCAAAGTAAACAACCACAAAACGACCAATAAAATATCTCAAAACATGATTCATTAATCGCATAAATGTACTAGGTGCATTAGTAAGACCAAACGGCATGACTAACCACTCATACAAGCCAAATTTTGTTTTGAAAGCAGTTTTCCACTCATCCCCTTCTTTCATCCTAATTTGATGATAACCACTCAATTCATCTAACATATCCTCTAAGCGTGGAATAGGATGACGATATCGAATAGTGATGTTATTAATCGCTCTACAATCTATACACATGCGCCATGTTCCATCTTTCTTAGGAACTAAAATAACAGGAACAACACAAGGGCTAAGAGAAACACGAATGTACCCTTTATCCAGCAACGCTTGTACTTGCTTCTGAATGTCCTTAGTTTCTTCGGGATTAGTCCTGTAGGGTGCACGGTTGGGAAGTGTGGCGCTAGGAATCAGGTCCACTTGATGTTCTATACCACGCAATGGAGGTAAACCTGCGGGTACGTCTTCTGGAAACACATCCCCAAAATCCTGCAAAACAGAAGAGACACCAAGAGAAATAGGGGTCATGTCGTTAGAAACCAATACCTCGCCCTTATACATGAGCACAAGTGGCATGGCTGTAGGATCCTCACGAAACTCTCTCATATCCTCCTTGGTGGCTAGTATCAATAACCCAGGCACTCTCTCACTTTTTGTTATATCACTCAATGTAGGCTCAATTACATCAGGAATAGCTGTTACACAGTCTCGCCGAGTGGTAGTATCTTTCTTCAAGTTCACCTCTATCGTCTGGCGAGAATCATTCACAATTTCTTGTGGTGTCATTGGCTGCATAGTAATCTTCTTCCCTTTGAATTCCATGTGATATGTATTGGCTCGGCCATTGTGTTGCACATGGCGATCATAGAGCCAAGGCCGACCCAATAGTAGGTGACAAACAGTCATAGGAACCACATCAAAATCAATAGAATTTTTGTATGGCCCTATTTGAAAATTCACACGTACCATATGATTTACCTGCATCTCACCATTGTTGCTCAACCATTGTATGTAGTATGGCTTGGGATGAGGTAAGTATGTCAAATTCAGTTTGGCACATAGTTCCTTACTTGTAAGATTTCTGCAGCTACCTCCATCAATAATGACCTTGCAAGCCTTGTTAGGTCCAACTAGAGCTTTTGTATGAAACAAGTTGCAACACTGGGATTCCTCAACCGGTTGCACACTAAGTACACGTGAAGATACGACAATAGTGGGTGCACGCTCAGCATATGCATCAGCACCATCCTCGCCGTCATCAATATCATCATTAGAAGCTTCATCTCCACTTTTTACTTCACCTTGTTTATTAACAAACATAACCTTGTTGTTTGGACAATCTTTATTGTAGTGACCTCTACCTCCACAAGTATGGCACACCATATCACGAGTATGTGCCGTAGACATGTTGGAACTCGAGCTAGAAGTAGGAGCAGCGGGTTTCCGAGCATTAGAACCAAACGAAGGTGTACTTGCTGGTTTGGCCGATGGTGTAAAAGGAGAACAACTGGTGGTGTGACTGTAGGAGGTGTCGACCTGGTCGAAAATCTGCTGGAGGACGGAAAACGAGCACGTGACTTCGCCTCTTCTGCCAACTGGGATTCAGCCTCTCTAGCATGATGCAACAACTCATTCATGGTCTCATACTTGTGATGACGAACAATGCTCTTGATCGGTAACTTCAAATTGTTTAGGAATCACTGCATGGTCATCTCAATGGACTCACAAATTCTAGCACGCTACATAAGCATCTCCATCTCCATGTAGTACTCATCAATTGTCATGGTGCCTTGCTTCAATTGCGTCAATTTATCAAAAACTGATCGCAAGTAGTTGGTTGGTACGAAACGAGCTTTCATGATTTTCTTCATGTCGCGCCAATCCATCACAGGAAGTTCATTGTCCTCCCTTCTATGCTGCACAAGAGCATACCACCAATGCAAAGCATAACCATCAAATTCAGATGCTGCAAGCTTGACCTTCTTATCTTCTGGATAGTCAAATAAGCGCCAGAGTTTCTCAATCTTCAACTCCCATGTGAGGTAGTCTTCAGGATCAATGGAACCATCAAACGTAGGAATTGAGAATTTTGGCTTGCCCAAACCAACATCAGCAGCTTGGTTGGGCACACGTTGACCACGCCCAATAGGGGCAAACCCACGACCATGAGCAGGTGCATGGACAGGGGGAATAGCACGTCCCCTGCCAACATGTGGAGCAGCACCCACAACGCTACCCTCATCGAAATCATCAAAGGCATCATCATGTTGAGGATCTTCCCTTCTATGTAAGGCGGCTGTCAAACCCTCAATGGAACGCTGCAAAGTGGTGACATTGAAATTGAGCGTAGCCACTTGCGTTTGGATAGTATCAACCGTCCCAACATGCTGATCCAATCTCATATTCATATCTTGGAGATTCTTGTCAATGGCATCTGTCGTGTTAGTAAACACACGTGTCAAGTGGGATTTCAAAGCCTCATATTCACGCCAATTGACAAGCTCCTCATCCTTCTTTTTCTGCATCACAACATCATCATCACTAGAAGACATGATTAGTAGGTTAGTGCAAAAATCAAAATCTGTATGGTGGAAACTCTCACAACCCACTCACAACTAATAAGAAAGGAGATCTTACCGTTCCAAAGTGAATAGAGATGCTCTAACAAACAAAATCAAAGACTGATGCACTTGATGTGATGAAGTGAATATCAAAGGTATAGAGAACGATCGCAGGGCACACGGGTTATTTAAGGTGGAGCTATAGGTATGGTACCCTATCTACACCGCAAACAAGTCCTAGTGCTGATCGTACAAAAACCCAAGAAACACACACGCTGGAGATAAACGTGGCAAAGCAATTTATGAACAGGAATATTGCAATGCACAAGAGAGACGCTAGTAATAGCTCAAATAGAACAGACACACGATTGCTCAATCTACCAGTGCTATAATGAAACTAGGCCTCCAACAATGCACAAGAGAAACACACTTTTTCATATTCACTGTGTTTGTCCCAAAAGTCTTTGTCTAGTTTTGTTACTACTTTAGACTTCCTTGATATTTGCAAATTGAGTTGCATTTTACATACTGGACAACATGATCATAGATCTTCTTTGAGAAAACTGAATTTAATATTGAAGAACATGACTATCTATTTAGTTGTTTTTCACCATGATCATGATTCTTTGTACTTCACTTATACCTGCAATTTAAGTTGCTTGATGTATACTGGACATACTTTTCCTGTGAACAACAATAATACAACATGTTATATATACATATACTTTGCGTACACGTTGTTCTTTTTGTTTCTCCCACTTTCAGCTTACCTAAAGCCGAGGACGGCTTTTCATGAAGAAAGGGAGGATGATGAGGATATATACAGGGATTATGATGATTACATTTGAACTGGAAGGAAATATTGAGTCAAATCAATAATGACTATCAGGTGAATTCATTCCTAATTGAACTTGATGTTTTACTTAATGAGAACTTTATACTACCTAAGTCTATGCATCTTTGTATGATCAGGTTTATTGATAACACAAGCGTATGCGAGGAGGAGGAGAGTTGCAAGAAGAAGGACAAGCTCCGATGTCCAAGATCAACAAGTGCGCGAGGGAGGAGCGGGAGGCATGCGCACTAGGAGGCAATGAGGAAATCACGTATGAGCAAGAGAGAGAGAGAGATGGCGCACCAAGAATTACATGTTTGAGGTGTTCCACGATGTTTGGACTGCATGCCAATAAGGCCGAACCCATATATGGGTCCGTATGTATCAGTTTGAGTCGAACCGAGTCAGTTTGGGCCAAGTTATGGCTATTTTTAGGCCCGTTTAGAGGGGAGGACGCCCCAGCCCTCATATAAACCTCCGTAGCCGTCACAAGTTGGGGTTTAGACCACGTTAAAATATTTTGAAGTTGTTTCTTTCATAGAACCTCTGGAATTACCCTGTGTTCGAATCTACCAACTATAATTGAGTGTGATCTGTTGTTCCATTGGGAATTAGTAGATTGCAGACTACCGTTCGTGGTCATGGCTGCGTGCGCAAGAGTGTGGTGTTGTGAATATCCTACAAGGTTCGAGATCTATTGCGCTGGCATCAGGGATCGAGCGGGAGAGATCATAGCTACGCACTAGTTATCTATCATCCACCATCATCATCGCCATCCGCTTATTGAGAAGATCGGGCCACCCCATATCAACTTTGATATCTCTTTTTTTCACGCTTGTAGCTCTTTTCTTCTCTTTTTTTATACCGATTCTCTTTTTTTTCACAACTTTCTTTTCTTTTTTTTGATTTTTTTTAACTATCTGACAGAAAGCAAAACGGGATGCAAAAATTCTGAGCAATTATGGCCAGATATTCCGGTTTGTCGGGGGCCGGATAATCCGGCCTACCTGGACGAAAATTTTGCACTTCAAACCCTAATGAGCAGCCTGTCGGAGGAAAGCAACTAGTCTTGTAGGTAAGTTCCTAGGCACGGATGCTGTAGATAGGTTGTGTCTATGGTATGCAAACAAAGGTACGCTATGTGGACTCAGAGAAACGAGGAAAACTTGCGGAACATGGTGATGGTTGACACGACGGAAAACAAGATCAAACCCTAAACCTAGACACAAACGAAAAAACTAGACTCCTACGAGGAAAAACCTGCAGACCGGATCTACGAGAAGATACAATCAGCAATTAAAACTCGAAAACGATGCAATCTAGTCTATGGCAAATCTTTTTGTAAAGCTTTTTCTGTATAGGACGAAAAACACTCTCTAATCTATGGATAGATTTGTGGATGCTTACCGAGGCAACACTGGAAATCTGATACCAAGATGATATGGGGTAGCCCGATCTTCTCAGTAAGCGGATGGCGGTGATGATGGTGGATGATAGATAACTAGCCTGTAGCTATGAACTCTCCCGCTCGATCCCTGATACCAATGCAACAGCTCTCGAACCTTGTAGGATATTCACAACACCATGCTCTTGCGCACGCAGCTGTGACCACGAACGATAGTATGCAATCTACTAATTCCCAATGGAACAACAGATCACACTCAATTATAGTTGGTAGATTCGAACACAGGGTAATTCCAGAGGTTCTATGAAAGAAACAACTCCAAAATAGTTTTAACATGGTCTAACCTAAACTAGAGGGCGCCTGCTTATATGGCCGCGAACCAAAAACGCAAAACGAAAACGTGTCTGATACAGTCAGATCCGTCCGGATCTGATGGGAACTTTTTGGGCCGGATTATCTGGTCTAAGAGGGCCGGATTATCCGGTGGCCGGATTTTTCGGGGGAAAAGTCCGGTCAAATATCCGCCCCGGTACTGAACGTCGCGCACGAAGTCCTTTGCAGAATCTCCAAAGCAGGGCTGGATTATCCGGGGTGTGGGGGCCGGATTATCCGGAGTCTTTTAGGCATGGAAGTACTCATTGGAAAGATCTTGGAATTATCTATCCAACGAGTGCCTATTTGCTTGATTTGGAGTTCGTATGAAGAATCCATGTCCGTTTGAATTTCATGACTTCTGTCTGTCCGAATTGAACGTTCCTTCTCTTCGATGATCTCCCTTGCTTGTATTGCACCTTTCCCCCGCTCCTCCCTCGCGCATCCTTGGTCGATCATCATGTTGGGCTTCTCTTGTAGCCCTTCTCCTCCTCGCGCCATGCTTGTTTCTCCAACGAACCTGATCATACATAAATGCATAGACTTAGGCAATATAAAGTTCTCATCAATCAAAGTACCAGATTCGTTTAGGAGTAAATTCACCTGTTGTTCAAGTAGCTTAGCACGAGCTCTTGTAATAGGTCCAATTCTAATCTCATTGGACTAATCCTTTCTTGCAACAGTTGTAGCATCTTCAGTAGTCATTGGGGTAGGTGTAATTGTAGGGATGTCCTCATCATTCGGTATGAGGCAGGCCATGATGATCAGGTGTCAGACATATCTACGTTCGCATACAGTGGGTGTAAGCCATGTTGCACAGCGAATACACTAAGGTTGAGTTGGCGAGCCTAGCATGTACTGACATGGCCTCGGAACACGGATGGTCGAAAGATCAAGCACGAGTCGCATGAATGATGTGACCGACATTTAGCGTCCACCCTTGAACCCACATTGATGGCCGTGATGATCGGGGGATATGTGGCTGATAGGGGTTGTGTTATCACTAGGAACCCTTCTGGGGATAGGTGTTTCTAAGTGGAGTTATTATTAACTCATTTAATTATAAACTTAGTCTAAATTCCTTTTGCAATTATAAATGTAGATGGCTCACTGTGAAGCTTACTTTGTCATTGAGGATTGGGTAAAGGGTGAGAAACTTAGACTTGATGGATCCAACTTCTCTAGTTGGCTTGTGCGCCTAAATGATCTCCTTACTAAGAATCATGTGGTAGACTACATACGACGCACAATGGATTTTACTGAGCCAGACTACTATGAAACCCCACAAGAGCTGGCAGACCGCTACTATCATCAAGAGATGTCCACCTACATTTAGATAATAATGCGTTACGGGATGGTGGATGAACTACATCCGCTCATGGGTGATCTTGATCCATATTCGATGGTGGATCAGCTGAGAGCATAGTTCATAGGCCATGTGCGCATGTGGAAGCACGAGCTGCTTGGAGAGTTCCTTTCTACATAGATGGAGGAGCATACATGTCTGAAGAGTCACTTGGAGCGCATGCTAGATGCACATACAAGACTGGTTCACTTCGTGGATTACTGGATGGCTGATCCATTTGTGATAGATGTACTGCTTCGGTCGTTGCCTCCCAGCTACGAAGGACATGTCCGGAGTAGCATCATGAGTGGTGATACAGAAGCATTGGACTTCCATGAGTTCATATTATGTTTCAGGAACGTAAAGGTTGAACCAAACACCGGAGAGGTCATCGATGACAAAGTTATATATTTGATATACAGCTTTATAAATGTTATAATCTTGCAAACACATTTGTAGTGTTAAGTATATCTGATACTTGTTCTGTTTTGCTCAAAACAGGTCCTTCTGCATGAGAGGTGCTTGCTGGAGAGGAGGTGGCATTGCGTGTTGATGGCGAGCATGATGATGACGGCCGACGACACTCTCCCTCGATATTTATCATTTAGTTTATGTTTTAGGATGATTATTGTAATCAAGAGATTGTGAACTTCTTTAGTGTGTCTCACACTTCGTGAGACGGTTATTCATATGAGTTTGTAACAAATAGTTGTTCCACTTTTATGAATGATTTCTATTCATGTTCATATATTGTTTGATTATGTGTGAATTATCCTTGTTGTTTGAAACTAATTGATAATGCATGAACATTTGTAAAATATTAAAATGCCTTGTTTAAAATACCCAACTAAATGATGTATTCATTAATGAATGAAACCATTGTTTAAATTCAAAGTTATGTGATAATATGTGAAAGTCATTCGATTTCTTATCACATATAAATCATACCTAAGTTCAGCAAAATAACTTGAACACCGTGTATTACTTGAATACAATGTGTTTAAAGAATTGTTAAAAGTTCATACATATTCAATGTATTGTGTTTTAACGAAAATGGTAATTATCATTGAATGATTGTTTAAATGTGTAAAGAAGTTTACCAAAGGAAACATAAGTATGAAACTATTTGATTTGATCAAAATGTTTCATCAATAAAAGGGTATAAAGATAAAAGAGAATCTAATTACTATGATTTGATCAATAGTAATGAAATTCAACTTTATAAATATGGCATAAAAGAAATTGTGAAATGCAAAGCGTTTTGAAACGTCAAAATGCAAAGCATCACAATGTGATATTAGATATCAAAGGGGTTGAATGGAAGGCACCAAATAAATCGTTGTAGTGTAGATGTAGAGACCATTAGTTAGAAATAGTTATCACTCAATTAGAATTGGTAAACCATTAGAAATCGTTAAAGTTTTGGGGTTATTCGATATAACCAAAACAATAGCGAATAAGTCCTTGTAGAGTATTCATTGGAAAACTTTGAATACGAAACCCATAGCTGAAACCAAAAGGAAAGCAAGATTCGTATTGCTTGGATTTTGGTACATCCTTGAGAAAGCTCACTTTTCGTGATGTTTCTCGATTATGGAGCAAATGGAATATAGTGAAAAACACGATGAGGATTCAAAACCCTGCATCAGAGTGTTGAGAAGTGCAACGGACAACGTTCCTGAATGATTCTCTTCACAGAAGGAAAGAATCAATGATACTGATCATTGTGTTTTTCCCCACTAGTGTTTTCACTACATGAAGTAGGATTCAAAATGTAATCCATATCTTGCATGGAGACATTTGAGAATCATTTGTCATGATTATTGGAATATGACATACCTACGAACTACTAAGGAAATAATGGTAAACTAAATTATGAGAAATCCTAGAAGCAAACTTCCCTTGAGATTAGAAAGCAATTCGTTGCTGAATCTCACAAGTAAAAGGAGTTACTTGGAATTTTCCCAAGTGACTGCAAAGCCATAATGGAAAGAGGGGGTGAATGACAAAAAGCACAATTTGTCAAGTATTGGACAAATTCAGATGAATTTGATTCATGTGTGCTAAATGTCCGAGGATTTAAAACTAGTAACAGTATTAGTATCTCATAGTAAATCTCCAAGTTTGATATTTGATCAAAAGATTTTGAAGTTGTTCAAAATAGTGAGTGGATATGCAATTTGCATAAAATTGAGTGGGAGTTATGAAAGTCTTCCTGAAACAATATGTGATTGACATATTTTTAGGTGGGAGCAATATAAGTCTCAAATTCAAATATGTAGGAACATATTCTGAGTGGGAGCTTATAGGAGTAATTCTTAAACATGTTAAGAATGAAAGCGCAAATACTTATAAATAATGATTTATAAGATGTAGAAGTTGATAATAGGTGTATTATGATATTATGTAGTATTCCTTAAGAGATTCTGGAAGGAGTTTCAGAATATAAGTTAATTAAGGAACTAGTTCTTAATGACTCAAGTTAGGAATAGTATTAAGTTTAACGTCAATGGTTGAAAGAAAGAAAAGGATGAACGTCATCCACTATGTTGAGACATAGGTTCTAAACCATGATGATAACTTAGCATAATATGTGATCCAAATAAGGAACATTTAAAAGTGATTAAGTTTGAATCACATAACGTTGAGCTAAGTTTTTTTCCGCAATGTCTAATAGAGAACTGTAGACATGTTTTCCAAATCCATAAAGGATGACCTATCTTAAAACATAAAGGGTTATGTTATAAGGGAATATGTTGGAAACTCCCGTAATACCGATTAAAGTCAAGTAGGAAGCGAGGTGAACAAAATATTGAAAGTTGCACATGGTGCACTGGTGTTTCGATGAATACATTTATAATAATAGATAAGGGTACCATCTAAAGTGTTGTATAATGTTATGGCGGGGCTAGTTCGCTTTTAACGTAGAATGATGTATCCTAGGGAAAGTGCCCATGAGAAAGCCCTCGAGGTTGATCTAACGTCACTGTAGGCTCCTGGAATCAGGCCTCGTTCTGCTGCCATAGCGACGATGCATACACACAGATGCTATCATTGATGATAGAGTATTAATGTCAATCCAGGTGACATTAGTAAGTAACAAAGGATTTGGGACTGTAAAGTATAGACCCAAGACTCAACCTCTTCCATGAGCAAGCATGTTCAGGGTACCGGATATATGGTGCTAATGATTTAGAACAAATGCAGCTAGTGTATTTGTACTCTAGTGCAAGTGGGAGACTGTTGGAAATATGCCCTAGAGACAAATAGGAGTAAGGACTATTATCATATTTCATATAGTTTATGATTAAGTTTTATATCATGCTATAACTGTATTGAGTGGAAACATCAATACACGTGTGATATACAAACAACCAAGGGTTCCCAGTGAAACTCTAGTCACTGGTTCATTGGTCAACAGATGATCAAGTTTCCTGATCATGTGGCATTTATGCCAGTTGGAGAATGAGATGATGAACCAATACCCAACCTAAACATCGTGACCCGATCATGTCACAAAGTTCAAGTTACGATGATTAGAAATGGATCCTCGTAGACTATTCCTTAGACCGTGAGGCTATATCAATCATCGCTCCCGAGAGTGCTTAGATAACATCAAACGCCATCCGTAATACGGTGGTTATAAAGGTGTGTTCAGGTATTCGAGGAAACCGTAGAGGCAATATATGTCAAGAGGGATTTGTCCGTCCATGTGACGGAAGATACTCAAGGCCCACTCGGAGAAGTTATATCCAATAGTCAAGCGTGTGATTCGATCACGGATATCACTTGTCGAACGAGTCAAGTAGCATTGTTCAGTAACGAGATTGAACACGACATGGTGATGTCATTGATCAGATCTCGGGCAATGCAAGTATCGAGTGATAAAGGGAATAAGACACGACTGTCCCGGTTCAAACGACGAAAGATCTTCTTGGAACGTACAGGGGTCACATGGCCATCCAGGTCCCTCTGTCGATCATTGGTGCGGGAGTGTCCCGACCATGTCTGGAGTGTTCTCGAACCGTGGGGTATCACGCTTAAGGGCTTGATGATGCTTAGAGAGTGTTATAGGATCGGTGGAATCACCGAAGAAGAGTAGGGAGAAAACCGGAAGGGTTTCGATAAGTCCGGAGGATGTCCAGAGTGGAGCTGGCAGATGTTCCATAGCCACGGAGATTGAATAATGTGTGAATGAATGTTAAATGTTGATTTAATCATTTATTTATAATTATTTAAATAAAGAGAAAATTAATTTTAATGGTCAAAGGCTTAATGGGCCAATTTCCGGAGGAAGAGGGCCCATTAGGGAAAGGAGAGAGGAAGAAGGGGCAAGGGGCTGGCCGGCTGGGCCTAGCCCCCCGCGTGGGGCCTACTAGGGGCTGGCCGGCAGCCTCCCTACCCCCTCATCTCCTTTAGTCCCACCCCGAGACTTTGAGGGAGGGTCTACCCCCTCCCCCCTATATATAGTGGGGTATTTGGCCAAGATAAATATATCAATAATCAATAAAGGTCTCCCCACTTTTGGGAGGACCTCTAATTGATATTTTCTCTCCCCCACTCTTTCTCTCGTGACCGTGGTCCCAAGTCTAGACTGCGTGAGCAAGAGACATCTTGACCGCGGAGCACCGTCGCGCTGCGAGATTCAGATCCGGGAGCTCTAGTTCTGCAACTGCTGCTGGATCGGGGAAGCGGGGGTCATCGTCAGGCACCGGACATGTGTAACTCCCTGCGAGGTGTTGCACTTGAGGCACTCAAGTCGTTGGAGCCAAGGAGCGCAAGAACTTCATCGCGACCTTGAGGTCGGCTTCGGCTCGTCTACATCAATCACGCTCTCCTGAGCGTTGACAACACTTTTCGGTCTTCGAGGATAAGTTCGCGAAAAGCTCCTCCCGTTACTGTATTACTAATAATAGGTCCTGGCAGTTTCAAGGGTTCAGGGACGTAGAGGAAAAATTTATTGTTTTCATACGCGGAACCCCTACAATTTAGGCATGTTTTTCTCCCACAAACCTTGCTATTTTCGTAATATTTATATGATGCATGCTTAAAATTAAATCATGGAATGCATAAACAGAATGGGCTTATGACGCTGTTCAATTTACACATATTATTTGTCGAATTGGGAGATACGAAATTAAAGTTATGAATTAATTAGGAAATAGGCATTTAATAGTATTTGCATTATTTCGAAATTTCAAATTTCTCAAATAATATTTTAAATAGCAGATTCGTAATCCTCATGTTTTTTGATTCAAAAACATATATTATTTGTATTATTTGAAAATGTCAATTTAAAATAATATTAAATCAATTTAATCCAAATTAGGGTCGAAGTCAAAGGTTAGACTAGCTGTAGTCAACTCTAGTCAAATTTGAAAGATTTGAATTCATATTTTAATATCATTCACCTTTCATTTATTAAGTTTGTTCAAATTCCAAACATTTCAAAAGATATGAATTTATTTGTTTTTAAACAATTTCTAGAATTTTATTTGAATTAGAAAAATACTTCGGACTTTTTCTACACGGGTCGAAGGTAGCCACTGTCTCTGACCCATGGGGCCCTACCTTGGACTGGCTATAGAGGCTGACAGGTGAGGACGATGGTGCGTGGTCATTTAAAAGAGAAGGGGGCGCCGCAGGCTTTTGAACTCGTGACCTCAAGGTTGTGGGCCGAAATCCACGCGGGACAAAACCACTGGCTGGGCTTCGGTTGCTGATAGGATATGGGTTTCGTTTTAGCTAAGGCCACTATGGCTGCTGTTAGCTTCACGAAATTGCACTCGTCGGACTGGAACTCCACAGCATATATGTGCGATAGAGCTAGCTCACGGGGAGGTTTCCGGGCAGCACAGAGCACCAAAAAGGGCGTTCAGCCACTCGAATTGAATAGGGAGACCAGGGCTACGCATTTTTCGTCTTGGTTCTGAAAACGGAGGACTGAGGTGACGACGCGGTTGACCGGAATAGAGGCCAAAATCTGGGTTGGAGACTAATGTTTTGACAGGAAAACTGCTGTGTGATTCAGCTAGCTTTCGAGGTCGATTGCGATTGCTATAGGCTATCGTTTTGAGTGATTTTTGTTTCGCTCTGAATCTGGTAGGTCCAGGAAGAAGATCATGCAAAAGAGAGCGCAAGACTGGATCGGTGACGACGGGGAAATACCCGGGAATAGAGGCGTTGTGAGTGTGCTGAAACTGTCAGGAGAAGCTCAGTTTCGCTGCAAGAACGGGCTAGCTTTCGTGGATGATTGCGGGCGGCAGGATGGATCATATCGACCGCGCTTTGTCTTGCTAGAAAGCTAGGAAAACGGTTTACATCTAGGTGCAGAGAGCCCCGACAGAGACACGCTACAGTGGCGGGGAGGTTAGGAGGAACACGGGCGGCAGGAATGACAACTGCACGCATCCACGACGTCAAGCGCGCATGGCGTCGCTCTCGACGGCGAGGTACGGCGACTCAGACCATGAGACCCTAGTAGGTAGTATGAGAGACTCACCAGCGCCTTGCAGATGCAAGGGGAGGGCTTGGGGTGACTTGGACCAAGAAGGAGGCAGAGGCCTTGGATGTTCATGTGATTGTGGTTCACGGCGGCGCTTGCATTAACTCCGGCGACCTCCGGTGGTGGATGCAGGTACGGGCCGAAGTAGGGGAGGTAGAGAAACTTCCTCGAGCTCCTGGACTTGCCTGCAGTGCACCAAATCAATGGGGCAGCGGCTGGCCAAGCTAGCGTATAGGGTTTTGGGAAAAAGCCATGACTAGCATGGGGAGGTGGAAGGGGAGGAGAGGACGAACTGGGGTGTTTAGGGCGGCTGGATCTTGATCCAGTTCTGGTGGTGGTTGAGGAGATAAGGAAGATATGGAGAGAGCACATGGGGATGGTTTTCTTTTTGCAAAAGTGGAGGAAGGAGGGTCTCAGTTAGGGCTAGGTCTTCTCTTATCTCTCTTTGTTTCTTTGCTTAAAGAGGAAGAGAGGGGACCATGAGGGGAGGGGTGGTGCTGGGGTTCTTCTTGAGCGCCAAGCCAAGGAAAAGGGGGTGGGTAGATGGTTAGATGGCGTGTGTGACAGGGGTGGGTTCTTGGCATAGCTAGCTTAGCTAGAAATTTAGCTAAGTTGATCAAAGAGGCTTATGGGGGATTAGATAGATAGGTTTCCTCGTTTCCTTCAATCTTAGTTGTTTTGATTTGATTGTTTGGAAACAAGATCTTGAACGAAAAACAAAAGAATCACAAGATCCAAGAAGACCATCTAGAGGATAGGAGGAATTAGATGAACATTTAAGTTGTTTGGAATTTGTCCACTTGTTTGAATTCAAACAAAGATAGCTCCACCCCAAAACAAAAGAAAAACCATAAAGGAAGAAGATGGCAAGCTTGCATGGGACATGCATCAGTCCTAAATGCTCCACTAATAATTGTGGAAACAACTATAATGTACATGGGCATTTATTCCATACATACATTCAAATATGAATAAAGTCCATGACAAAAGAAAGATGACTTTCTTCTCATAGTTAATAATTAAGATATGAACATACATGTATATAAATGGGCCATACTAGTGTGTGTGTTCCACTAGTTGATTATTTAGCCTCATACATATTCGAACATGCCCATATACTCAAAATAAAAACATATAGAAACTAGAGAAGACATTCTACTCACATGGCATGCAAAGGTGGGCATGAGGATCCACATATTAATATTGTGAAAACAACATGGATCATATATGGGAGAGTGTAGAAACAGAACTGGATCCATCCAAGCACATATTAGGTAGATTTAAATAACAATTAGAAATGAAATGGCTCATATATAATTAGGATGGTGGAATTTATGGATAGAGCCAAGAAAGGTGGTGGAAGAATAAAAGAAATGCCCCCAACTCAACTTGGACACCAAACACTATATCAAGAACCAACTTCAGTATATCAAGAGGCAAATACAATTAATAAGCAAATGCATTATGAAGAGAAGAACCGAATGAAGAGGGCTTTATCTGATGCTCAAATACAATGTGGCATGGTGATATGAGCATGATATAGTGATGATGCAATTAATGATATGTAGGAAGTAGCAATATATAGACTAAACCACGTAGCATTACAATTGTTAGACAATTGGAATGCTACACATAATGTCCAATTCTATTAACTGAGTCTGGCTATTTATAACTTGTCTAATGCCCAAACTGAGTTGGGGGCATCATCCTCTTCAATTCTCTCTATGTCTAACTTTCCACTCTATCTAGTCCTCATGATCATGTCCAATTATACCACATATATGATACATGGATTCTTTTATTTTGAATTATGATTTAATCCATTCCCATGTGTATTGTGTGGATCCATCCCAAATACTCTTGCCACATGATCTTGTTAAATCCAACCCCACCTATGCCATATGGACTCTATTTATTTGGCCCTATTATAAATCAAGCCATATGTGATATTTTCTTTGCTTTAAATTTCTTTTTGGATTTGTGTTTTATTTGGTTTATTTGGATTATGTTCAAACATGATCAAATAAACCTTTCTAAACAAACCTACCCTCCTAGGACTAAACCCCAACATGCCTATAATTTCTACCGTGTATATGTGGCCTAAACACACACATACACACACTTTCTTAAAACACAACAATGTGTGTGTGACCAGAAACCACACATCCATCTATCTACAGGTGCACATTAGCTAACCTGAACCTGGTCCAATGCTAACTCCTGGCCAAGTGGACATAGACCTGACTCTGTTTTTCTTCCCTACCTGTTCGCGTGATCGAGCTTCTCACCCCATGCCCATCACATGACCATCTCTCCCTCATGTTGCATAAAGCGACATCTGTGCAGCCTCAGCCTCATCCTCCCCAACAACTCCGGATCGAGATTCAGTTCACTCTGACCCCCTCCAACTTCCTCTCCATGGCAAGCAAGCCATGGCCAAAACCTAGCACACCATCTCGGCCTCACCTTCACCTTGACGTCCTGGAGCTCCCTTCTTTGAACCAAGTGCCTGTCATGTTCCCTTGCTACCCCTCCGTCACCTGGAACCAAAGGACACCATGGTAGAACACCAGGAGCCGTCGCCGCCCATGCCTGCCACAGCCAGACGCTGGTCACCACCCTCGCCTCTCCGCTCCGGCTCCGGCTATCTGGGCTGGTTAACGAGCACGAGGTGAGCAAGACTATCTTCTTCCCGACCATGTCCTCTTCTCTAGCTCGCCGTCCATGCTCCCGGACATGTCCTGGCCACCGTTGTTATCGCTCAACGCTATCCACCGTCGCTGCCAACACCGCCGACCCAGACCACCATGTCCCCAACACACCTTGAACTCCGGCGAGCCTTCAATACCTCGCCTCTGTCGCCGCCTGCCACCGGTACCGCCACGCCGTTCTTGCCTGCCATGAGCATGATAGCACTAGCAACAGCTGCAAACACAGCCGTGCAGCCTCTGTTCCTGACGATTCCTCGACCTCCTCCATACTCCTCCGGCGCCACCCAGCACGCTCACACATAGAGGGATCTTCCAACAACACATGGATTCAAATGGCGCCCAAATTAGTCACTTAAAACTCTAGAAATCATCCGCAAAAGCCAGTCGATCTCACTGTTTTTATTCAGAAGTTTTCCGACAATCTACAAGCAACGAAACCATCTCTGAATCTTGCATGTTTCTCGGAGATACACACGTTTTCTGGCATCACCACAATGATGAAAGTTGTAGCCCAGTGTTTTATTTACAACTTAATCCATTACAGTATCTCAAAATGCGCAACCAGTCTATCACAATATTCTCCAGAAGTCAATCCCAGCTAATCGATTCACGCAATCAAACTTCAGCTTTCGTCCGTATGATCCCGATCTTGTCTCGTCAGTTTGCAACAAGCACCCTGGCTGTTTTCTGGTCTTCACGCGCAGTCCCCAGCACCGACATGTAAACAGGCCTGCCTGGATTCTTATCCGCCACGCGCGTGTCACCCATCCGGCTCTACAGCCCAACCCCTAGCTATTACAAACCTTTTTCTGCGAGGTGTAAATACATTCTTAGTCCCATAACTTGCAATTCAGAAACAGTTTAGTCCCATAATTTACAAAGTGAGAAAAATTAGTTCCATAACTTATAACCAGGAACAGTTTAGTCCAATTTAACCAAATTTTGACAAGTTTGACCAACTTTGACCGAACTCGTTCACATTTGTACTGTCTAGGCCATAGTTTTGAAAAATAGACCGGTTCAATCTCAAGAAAACCAGAAATCACTAGACCGGCTTAATTAGATAGACGTAGTTAAAAATTATTTGGCAAAACTGCGGTTCGATTCCCCTAACCAGCTGCCCAACTCGGAGAATGTGCAACTGACCAATTCAGTTGTAGGTTGCTTTATGCAACAAAAAGAAACTGTACTTACATTTAGAATTAAATAAATAGAAAAACTAACGCCTTGCTGCTCTGCAGCTAGTACTATGGTACCTTTTGAAAATCAAATTACAGTTCGTTATCTCAACTATTATACCAAATACAAGCGGGGACTAAACCTTTCAAGAGACAAAAAAACTAGGCTCTCGCGTCGCTCCCGCGAGTGACCGAGAGAGCCTCCCGACGGCGTCTCTTCCTCGACCCTCTCCATCCCCTCCCTTCCTCGCCGCCGCCAGAGGGCGCCGTCAGGCGAAGCCCGTGCGCGGTGGCGGCGGGGCCTCTCTTCCCTCCTCACGCGGTGGTGGCAGTGTGGGCCCCCGTGGCCAGTGAAGGCGTCATGCTAGGTGGCGCGGAGCTCCGGCCTCAGCGTGGTGGCTACGTGATCTGAGCGTGCATGTGGCGGCGGTGGCTCCCTTGAGAGGTTTCGGCGGCGGGCAGCGCGAGCTTGGCCCTTGTGCGCCTTGAGACTCCATGGCACCTACTCACCGAGTGCTCCTGGACACGTAGGATTTGGACAGCTCTAGCCGTATCCTTCAGAATACCTGTCTTGCATCCCTCCTCTTGGGTTACGACATCCACATTACTGGCATGGCTACAATTGTGTAGGTTCAAATTCGCCACCGTCACAAGGAAGGGGCGCAATCCTTGTTCCTACTCACAACTTGGAAAATCTGGAAGGAGCGCAACCGTCAGATCTTTTAAAAGAAAGAGTTATCCATCGACGGTTTGGTGACACGCATGAAGGATGAAGTGGCTCTGTGGAACATGGCAGGGGCCAAGATACCTTTTGATCCAGGCCGAGTGCTTTGGCGTTTCTCTATTTTTCTGTTTTCTCTTTCTTTGCTGGGGTGACCATGGCCTTGCCTTGGTTTTTCCCACCCGGGCCTTGTAACACCATTTTTCTATCTAATCAATGAATCTAGCAGCTCTCTTGCTAACATTAAAAAACACATGACCCAACGGCCTTACCGGTTTGGTTTTTAAACTATGCTATAGACGCGTGACTTGCATAAAAGGCCCTCATGGACCCGCTCGATAACCCTCACCTCCACTCTGGCTAACCCCATCTGTCTTGACGCACGTTGACTGCAGAACGACGACGGTTCTCGTCATGCTTGTGGTAGCGCATTGCCAGCTGGATCGAGCCTGAAGCAACGACACATATGATTGTGTGGTCATCTTTGCTTGACTGATATATATTTTTACCGGGTCTAGTTTTTTAAGATATAAAATATTATATTTTTACATTAAGTGATGTAATAAGTAAATACTTTTCTATGCAAAATATTTCAACAAGTTCACATAATAATTTCTTTTGATGGCATAATAGTTGAGATCATGAGCTACAATTTGCCTTTCAAAACGTATTGTAGTACTAGCTGCATGCCAACAAGTCCGTTAGTTTTTGTGTTTGTTTAATTCTAATACTGATGTACACCCTATGTACAAGCCTACTAGTTTTAGGTGCAGGGTTCAAACCCAGCTCCACTAAATAATTTTTTTTAACAATGTTTAGATGATTGAGACGGTCGTGGTTGTTTGATGCCTAAAACCATGGTTTAGTCAGCGCTTAAAGAACCTGTTTCTGGTTTTTCTAGGTTGTACCAGTTCCGTTTTTTAAACTATGGTCTAGACAGCGCAAACGTGGATAAATTCGATTAAACTTATTGAAATTGGTTAAATTGGACTAAACTATTGTAACTACCTCGGTGAATTACGCTCCTAGTACAAGCCTGGATGATCAGAAATGGTTGAAATAGTACGGTGGGGCCCAAATGCCACTCACAGGTAGACCTTTCGGCCGTCCCAACCATTTCCAATCATCGGGACAAGAACGGCGGCGAATCGGCGTGAAGGATCAACTACATACACAAATGAGTATGTATGCAAGCCACCATACAATAGTACATCGAGCCACTCCATCTAAAAGAAAGGAAATATAGCAACGCCATACAAAGAAGATCCAAATATCCTAGATAGATATAATAGTTTGGAATATCTCCTCATACATCAATCAACAGAGTATCAAGCGGAAGCGGAAGACAAAGTCCGAGTACGGATAAGAAGCAAATCGGCATAAGATGCCCCGTAAATAAGCACATCCCGCCCACAGATCTCACGGATCCCCGTTCCCGGAATCTCTACACCGAATGATCGTTGCCCACATCGTCGACTCTTCCACCCAAAGATCCATCTTGCGAGGGTACTGTTCATCTGAACCAATAATTTATCGTGTGAGACCCTAGGGTACTCAGCAAGTCTTTATGCCTCTAAAGGGGACACAACACAGGGTGACGAATTGCAGCAAAAGATAAACCCTAACAATTCTATAGATGCTCGCTAACCATCCGCCTAACCAGAGATGAGCGGATGTCCGTGAATTAATAACAACAGTTATAACATTAATACGGTAATATCCACAGATCCATCCTCCTCCTCGCCATCGAGCGAGGAAGCGGACGAACAACCCCCCCATCAGTTGGCAGTTTTATTATCCATTCCGTGAGTATTGCACTATTTACTAGTCAGGTACCTAGTCTAGTCAAATTAAAAGCGGTACTTTAGTTATTCTTGTCTATGATCGAGAAACTATGCTCCAAGTCGTCCATAACCGTGGACACGGCTTTCAGAAAGTTTTACCCTGCAGGGGTGCACAAATAGCAACACACACTCGATATGCCTCGGAAAAACCAAATCAAAACCCAACGAGGCCACGACAAAGCGATCACAGATTCAGAAATATTTCAGGGGCCACCCCATTGAGCTACCCATAGCGAAGTTAGTCGACCAGACGGACTCAAGGTTTTGCGTCAATGGCTGTGAACGGGAACCCGAAAATGTGGTGGGCTTGTCGACACCGCGAAAACACTCCGCTTTCCTAAGCGATGCGTGTGCTCCTCGCACAATCTTAAATAAAGCAGTAAAGCATGGCATAAAATGCAGGATAGTAAATAAAACCTCAAACTAGTTGTGGCCCCAAGAAATAAGAATGAATCAAGCTCGCTCGGGGTCCATAAGCCTCCGGATGTGGATAAGCGAATATTCTTGGAACAGGAATCAAGTACTCGGGGTCTTACGGGACACAAGTGAGCCTGAAGAACCAAATAGCGAATATAGCTCACCGATGCCACTTTCTTTAGTTATCCCATTACTACTCAGGTTAAGTTGTTTAGGTACCTTGTTACCCATCAGACACTCACATACCCTACACATGCTGTTCTACGACTCGCATGGCTCAAGCAACTCACAGTAATGGCTCATGGGATGGAGGAACAAGCTTGTGGGTTTAAATGTAAAGGCTATGCAATACTTGGGATTCAATTTAATGCAATCGACTCAATGATGTAAGAATAAGATAGAGGCAATAGGTACTATATGTATGCAAGCATGTGGTAGTGCTTGCACAGCAGCTCAGTTGAAGCAATGGATGGATCCGGGTAGTGCTCCTGGTTCTCTCGATATATCCCCTGCTCAGCGTCTATTCGAAGAGGAACCAAACAAACAAGGCCAACATAAATAAAGTGCACAAGCATATGAGTAAATGCATCAAGCAAACAATCATGCCATGATGAATGATGCACAATTTGCATGGCAATGGGTAGCATGGCATGGGTGAGGTGTGAAATACAAGATTAAATCATTTTATGGGGTTTTTGTCCCATTTTATTCTCATATTAGTTGCTGTATACAATATATTTATATGATGCATGCTTCAAATCAAACCATGGAATGCATAAACAGAAAGGTCTCGTCGAGCTAATCATTTTAGACATATCATTTGTTAAATTTGAAGTTATAAAACAAAAGTTATTAATTATTTAAGACACAAGGGCATTTTATTGTAATTTAAATAAACTTGGAGTTTTAAATGTTCAAAATATATTTTGAAGGCCATATTTGAATTCCTCACATTTTTCTGATTTGAAAACATATATTATTTGCTTAAATTGGATTTGTATTTCAAAAGTTATTTAAAACAGAATTTAAATTGGATTTGAATTAAATTGAAAAGATTTGAATTTGGAAACAGATTTGCCGAAATACTTTTTTCACCCACCATGCCTAGTCACAGACACGCACGAGTGGGGCCTCCTCACGACCGGACCAGACGCCTGAGAGGAGGTTTCCTCATCATGGCTGACCAGCCTAAGCGAATGACAGGTGGGCCAGGGCGACCTCAGGGTCCACACGCGGGCGCGCCAGTGGGGGCGTGCCACGTGGGGAAGCCAGGGAGCGCGGGTTGAGAGTTTGGAGCAGTGAGGGGGTTTTCTGCAAAACGGACACTGCGGCTGACGGTGGGCCCAAAAGGTACCGCGGGTTGATGCAACAAAAGAGCAGGGTATCAGCAAAAGTGCGCGCGCCATCAGGATCTTCTTCTCTGAACCTCCGACGCAGCGATGGTGCTCGGCTGTATGCCTCGGCGAGGTTCGAACTCAGACGCAGCCACGCTGGACAAGTGAGGCGCCATGCAGTAGGCTAGGGCTTGTGTCCTGTGGGCTACGCGGCCAGAGGCCTAGCGGCTTAGCGAAAGCAGACAGAAAGTCCCAAGACGCGGAGGCGCGTCGACGCAACGACGCGGGCCAGGGAGGGACGGTGACGACGAGGATGTCCGGGGTTGGAGCTCACCGAGAGTGTGTCGTGGGACGGATCGAGCGAGGAGCAGTGGATCGGCGAGGACGCAGACAGACGGCTCGGGTTAGGGTTTCGGGAGGCGCTGGCTTGCATCAAGGCGGCTCCGGTGCTCCTCTTCGTCGGGCGTGTCAGGCGTATGGGGACCTCCTCGAACTCCGAGCCACTCCACGGCCTGCTCTGTCTGCTGAACGGGCGGGCGGTGGAGGCGAGGGTGCCGATGGTGTAGGCGGCGATGGTGGAGAAGAGAGGGGGAGGAAGCAGGGCTCCTCGGCCAGATCTGGAGAGGCAGAGGGGTTCCGTGGGGTGGTGGTAAGGCAGAGGGAGGGAGGCTGACGCCGTGGGGAGGCAGTAGATAAAGGTGGCTCGGCCACCTTTATCCTCCCTCTCCTTCACGTGCTCGGTTGCAGGCTGGGCAGGCAGGGGTGGCTTCAGTGGGGTAGGGCGAGCCAAGGGTAGGGTGGTTCGGTGTGGGGCTCACCAGGCAGAGAGGGAGAGAGAGAGGGGGTAGCCTCGGTTAGCTAGGGTTGGAGTGGTAGGCTCGGGCTAGGGCTTGGGGCAGCTAGGGTTGGGGCTTAAGGAGAGAGGGTGGCCGGTGGGGCCAGCTAGGGTCTGGTTTAGAGGAGTGGCTCGGCTAAAGAGGAGAGGAAGAGGGGGAGGGTGGTAGCTTAGGGTTTAGCTAGGATGGGGTATGGGTTTAGATAGAAAGGTGAAGAGAGAGGGTGAGATGAGAGAGAGATGAGGGGTGAGGTTTATGGTTTGTCAAGCTCAAGCAAGATCAAGCAAAGAGCAAGCAAGAACTAGACAAGGAAAAGAGAGGGTGAGGTGGTTTAGGTATGATCAAAAAAGATCAAGCTAAGAGGAGAGAGAGATGTGGTTTAAATTCACTCAAAATTCAAATAAGATCCAAAGAACAAGCAAAAGGTGGGGCTTGCATGGCCCATGCAAAACATTTATGGCCATGTTGATTATTGTGAAAACAATATTAATACATGGCATTATTATTATGCATTCCAAAAATTGGAGTAAGGCCCAAGCAAAGGAATTTAGAAAGAATTCCAAGTGGAGTATATGGAGATGATCACATTGGAATATATTTGGGACTTGCTAGTGTGTATATGCCACTAGGTATTTAATAAGCCCACAAAAATATCACAACATGAGAATAACCCCAAAATCACACATATGGAAGCTAGGAAAAAGGTCCCACTCACAAGGCATGCAAAGGTGGCCATGTGGCTCTCATGGTTCAATATTGTGAAAACAACATGATGCCAAGATGAGAGCATGTGGAAAGAATTGGATCCATCCCAACCCACATGAGCTAGAAGTAAAACCATTAAATGCCAAGCTCATGTTTAGTTGGATGGTGGAATTATAAGGTGGTGAAAGAAAAAGGTGGTGGAGTTAAACAAGAGACATGCCCCCAACTCAACTTGGGCATTTGAACAATATATCAAGCACCAAATACAATATCAAGAGGCAAATACAATTAATAATGCATATGAGATAAGAACCAAAACAAAAAGGGTTTTATATGATGCTCAAATGCAAGGTGGCATGATGACATGAGCATGATATAATGATGATGCAACAATTATATATTTGAAGTAGCCATTATATTACTAGACCAAGTAGCATTACAATTGTTAGACAATTGGGATGCTACAACTCTCCCCCACTAAACAGGAATCTCGCCCCGAGATTCTAGGATGAAGAAGAAGACACAAAGAGGGTAGGATACTTGGCACGGAGATCATCTTCACGTTCCCAAGTGGCTTCATCAACGGAATGGTGCGACCACTGCACCTTGCAGAACTTGATGGACTTGTTGCGAGTCCTTCTTTCTGCGACTTCAAGGATTTTTGTGGGGTGTTCTTGATAAGACAGGTCTTCTTGGAGATTGATAAGCTCATGGTCCACGGTCCTGCCGGGATCCTTGAAGCACTTCTTGAGTTGAGAGATGTGGAAAACATCATGGACCTTGAGTTTTTCCGGGAGCTCAAGAGCATAAGCAACTTCTCCTCTTCTTCCACGAACTTTGAAGGGACCGATGTATCTAGGAGCCAGCTTTCCTTTGATACCAAAGCGGTGCGTGCCTCTCATGGGAGTGACACGAAGGTAAACGAGATCACCCGGGACATACTCCATGTCCGTGCTTCTGTCATAATTGCTCTTCTGGCGACTTTGAGCAATCCTCAGATTTTCAAGAATGATGTGAACCTTCTCCTCCGCTTGAGTCACAATGTCAGGGCCAAACAAGATCCTTTCACCTGCACCCGACCAACCAATCGGAGTTCTGCACTTGCGACCATAGAGGGCCTCAAATGGTGCCATCTTTAGACTTTTCTGGAAGCTGTTGTTGTACGAGAACTCAGCATAAGGAAGACATTCTTCCCACTTCATGCCAAACGAGATGACGCAAGCACGAAGCATATCCTCCAGAATCTGATTGATCCTTTCAACTTGCCCTTGCGACTGAGGGTGGTAAGCTGTGCTGAAGTTCAACTTTGTTCCCAAAGCATTTTGGAAACTCTCCCAGAACTTGGAAGTGAAGATGCTTCCACGTTCCGAATCGATCTCAAGCGGAACCCCATACAGAGACAATTGTTGATATAGAGCTCAAATAATGAATTGCGAAATGGTTTCCTTGACGGGAAGAAGTGAGCCACTTTAGAAAGCCTGTCAATGACAACAAAGATTGCATTGTTGCCCTGCGACCTAGGAAAACCAAAGTGATGAAGTCCATCTCTACTTTCTCCCATTTCCATTCCGGGGTTTCAATGGCTGTAGAAGACCGGAAGGTTTCGATGGACAGCTTTCACTCTGCGGACATCACACTCCGAGACATACTTGGCACAATATCTTTTCAAACCAGGCCACCAATATTGTGTTTTCAAGTCCATGTACATCTTTGTGCTGCCAGGGTGGATAGAAAGAACAGAATCATGCGCCTCCTTGAGAACTTGCTCTCTCAAACCCGGGTAGTTCGGAACAAACATCCGGTGTTCAAAGAAAAGCGTGCCTTGATCATCGACGTGGAAGGACTCATACTTCGGAAGCTGAATCCTGGAGATGATCTTTCTTGTGTGCGGATCACCAAGCTGAGAAGAGCGAACCTTTTCTTCCAAGAGAGGGGTTGCTAGAAGGTTCAGGAGATACCCTTGTTCCACAATTTCAAGGTTGAGCTGACGGAATTCCTCGCACAAGAGAGGCTGTTGTTCTTCCATCATGAGGTTGTTGACATAAGCTTTGCGGCTGAGAGCATCTGCCATAACATTAGCTTTGCCCGGAGTGTAGTTGATGGTTAAATCGAAGTCATTGATTGCTTCAATCCATCTCCTTTGCCGAAGGTTGAGATCAGGCTGAGTAAAGATATACTTCAGACTCTTGTGATCAGAAAAGATCTCACAACGGTTGCCAAGCAAGTAGTGCCTCCATACTTTCAAAGCAAAGACAACTGCTGCTAGCTCGAGGACATGAGTCGGATAGTTGATCTCATGCGTCTTCAATTGTCGAGAGGCATAAGCAACAACTTGCTTTTCTTGCATGAGGACCGCACCCAATCCATGCAAAGAGGCGTCACAGAAGATCTGGAACGGCTTGGATGTATCTGGAGGAACCAAGACTGGTGTGGAAGTGAGCTTCTCTTTGAGTGTCTCAAAGCTTGTTTGACATGCAGGAGTCCAAAGGTATTTCTTGCCTTTCCTAAGGAGATCGGTAAGAGGCTTCGCTATCTTCGAAAAGTTCACGAGCAGGCGGCAATAACTAGCCAAACCAAGGAAACTCCGCACTTCTTTGACATTAACCGAGGAAGCCATTCAACAATTGTCTTCACAGTTTCGGATTGACGCAATGCCCTTGGCGAGATAACATGACCAAGATAGGTTACTTGAGGCAGCCAGAACTCACACTTGGAGAACTTTGCATACAAGCGGTTCTCACGAAGCTTGTTTAGGACACGCCGAAGGTGTTCTTCATGCTCTTCTTGTGACTTAGAATAGACTAGGATGTCATCCAGATAGACCACAACGAACTTGTCAAGATACTCCATGAAAACCGAGTTCATGAGCCTCGAGAAGGTGGCAGGTGCGTTGGTGAGACCGAAAGACATGACCGTGTACTCATACAGGCCATAGCGGGTGGTGAAAGCTGTTTTAGGAACATCTTCCTTGCGAATCTTGATTTGGTGATAACCACTTCTCAAGTCAAGCTTAGAGAATACCACAGCTCAGACTAGGCGATCAAAGAGATCATTAATCCGCGGAAGGGGATACTTATTCTTGATGGTTTTTGCATTGAGAGCTCGATAGTCAACACAAAGTCTATCAGTCTGATCTCGCTTCTTCACAAAGAGAGTTGGGCTACCCCAAGAAGAAGTACTATGCTGAATGAAACCCAACTTCTCTTGTTCATCAAGCTGTCGTTTGAGTTCAGCCAACTCAGCAGGACCCATCTTATAAGGCCGCTTGGAGATAGGAGCGGTACCAGGTTCAAGCTCAATTACAAACTCAACCTCACGATCCGGAGGCATACAGCAACTCTTGGGAAAGACATCGGAACTCACAGACCACCGAACACTGAATAGCTTCCATAGCATCAACATTGAGCCGCCAAGGAGAAAAGTTGGATAGCAGAGTCGACTTGGAGAATAGACTATATGGCCTTGGGATCTTGAGAGATCTGGCGTTCGGCACAATCAATCACAGCTGCATTTGTCAACCAATCCATGCCCAAGATGACATCAATGTCAGAATTGCCCAGAACAATCAAGGAAGCCGAGAACGAAGAGCCACCAATCTCAATTTGATTGCCATGGCTGATTTTAGAAGCTGCCATTGTTGCTCCAGGAGAAAGGACCATTAACCGCTTGAGGAGAGGATCCATAGCTAACTCATTCTCATTTGCAAACTTGTGAGACACAAAAGAATGCGATGCACAGAATCAAACAAAACTCGTGCAGGGGTGAGTTAACGGATAGCATACCCATCACAACTCGGTGCATGCTCAGCTTGGCGGCGTTGACACAGTTAGCACGAGCAATAGCGCACCGGGCTTGGTGTTGATGTTGAGAGCCCGAGGTGGTGGTGCACGAACCAAAGGAGAGCTTGCCGCAGATCTTGGAGGTGGTGGGGGAAGAGCCTTGTTCTTCATCGGACAGTTCCATTGTTGATGCCCAGAGTCTCCACAAGTGTAACAAGCACCAGGTGGGTGTGGAGCAACGTGGCAGGGACTCCGCCAGCGCTCGGGTAGTGGTGGTTGTAGCCCACAGGAGTCGCAGATGATGAAGTTTGGTGGCCTTGCCCAAGCTTGAAGGTCTTAGTGGAGCCGGGGCGACGGTGGGCTGTTAGGAACCCGGACACGGCAGCTTAGAAGGAGCCGACATAGTGAAGAGCTTGCTTCTTCACGGCTGTGTTTCTTTGACTCCTCAAACACTTGCCTACTTGCCTCTTCCTGCAGAGCTGTATGCTGAAGTTCCGAAAAGACGCTGCCTTGCATGTGTGATTGCATACTTAATCGATGCATTGAGCCCTTGCACGAACCTCTTTTGCTTCTTCTTGTCATCGAGATCTCATCGCCACCATAACGAGAAAGGTTCATGAAGTTCTGATGTAGGTATTGACATTATCATTGCCACCTTAAGGTTGAGAAACACTTCCTTCATCCTCTCCATGACAATTTCGGCGAATCGCTCTTTGAAAGCTCCGATGAACTGTCCCCAAGTAGGCTGAAAACCGTGCGCTTTTCCTTCGTAATTCTCCCACCGAGAGCTGCATCTCCCTTCGAAGGTGAGTAGCACACTTTACCCATTCTTGCTCGGGAACATCAGATCATCAAGAACCTTGACATCTCACGCAACCAATCATCGGCATCAAGTGGTTGATCGAAACATCAAAGCTGGCGAGGTTGAACTTCGGAAGCTCTTGATGTCTCCTCGCTTGGGAGGTGGAGGTAGTGGCACAAACTCATTCCTCGACACTTTCCTCAAACCTGCTGGTTACGCTGCATTGCTGCCAAGGCATTGGCGATGCTTGACAAAGCTGCCCCGATTCAGGTTGTATGTCCTCCTCGAAGCAGCGTGGTGGTGCCATCCTGTGATTGATATAACACACAAGTCAAGTACTATGATGGAGAATGATAATAATCCAAAATAGTACCAAAATGGAATTAATCAAGATTAAAGGATACACTTTACTAAGATGATATTAAAATATAAACAAAGTTCAAAGCACCTAGGAGATATTAAGCATATACGCACGACTGAAAAGGAGTGTGGTACACATATATCAAAGAAAAATTTTCCACAAATTTCGGCATTAAAATACCAATAGATGCGCAAAATCACTTAACGAATCAAGATTAGTGACTCTACCAACTCAATATACAAGAGCAATAATAAAAGTAGTGGTATGGTCACGACTCCATCGCACTCAAATCATTACTCCGCACATGAATAAGTAAAACACATATCTCAACACCTTCTCCTCAAGATAACCTAAAGATTAGCAACTCTGAAACGAACACCACAAACAAGATAGCGTCGGATAACAAAGAGTAAGACAGATCGCGTCGGTATACAACGAATCAGATAGATCGCGTCGGTTTGCAAAAGCCTGTCGGTATGGAATGTACCAACAGTTGATAACCAAAAGGCCGATAAGATAACAACTTGGATGCAGATAGACAAAGGATTACACACACACACACACTCACACGGATACACAACCTATGGTACTACGAAACCCGAACTCGTGAATCCTAGTTTGAATTTAAGAAGAGGGTTGAAAACGTTACACTTCCTTACTAGAAAAGAGTGGTGGTTGGGTAAGGAGAAAAGTGGAAGCAGTCCTACTCTCGCGTTTTGTTTTTCCCTAGTATACATAACTACCAAAAATATTTGCTAGACAGACAACGACCATTTGGCTGAGACCCTGAAGGTCGGGATGGCTCTGATACCAATTGTAACTACCTCGGTGAATTACGCTCCTAGTACAAGCCTGGATGATCAGAAATGGTTGAAATAGTACGGTGGGGCCCAAATGCCACTCACAGGTAGACCTTTCGGCCGTCCCAACCATTTCCAATCATCGGGACAAGAACGGGCGGCGTAATCGGCAGGCGAAGGGATCAACTACATACACAAATGAGTATGTATGCAAGCCACCATACAATAGTACATCAGAGCCACTCCATCTAAAAAGAAAGGAAATATAGCAACGCCATACGGCAAGATCCAAATATCCTAGATAGATATAATAGTTTGGAATATCTCCTCATACATCAATCAACAGAGTATCAAGCGGAAGCGGAAGACAAAGTCCGAGTACGGATAAGAAGCAAATCGGCATAAGATGCCCCGTAAATAAGCACATCCCGCCCACAGATCTCACGGATCCCCGTTCCCGGAATCTCTACACCGAATGATCGTTGCCCACATCGTCCGACTCTTCCACCCAGTATCCATCTTGCGAGGGTACCTGTTCATCTGAACCAATAATTTATCGTGTGAGACCCTAGAATTTTCGGCAAGTCTTTATGCCTCTAAAGGGACACAACACAGGGTGACGAATTGCAGCAAAAGATAAACCCTAACAATTCTATAGATGCTCGCTAACCATCCGCCTAACCAGAGATAGACGGATGTCCGTGAATTAATAACAACAGTTATAACAGTTAATACGGTAATATCCACAGATCCATCCTCCTCCTAAACTTCGACGAGGAAGCGGACGAACAACCCCCATCGGTTGGCGGTTTATTATCCATTCCGTGAGTATTGCACTATTTACTAGTCAGGTACCTAGTCTAGTCAAATTAAAAGCGGTACTTTAGTTATTCTTGTCTATGATCGAGAAACTATGCTCCAAGTCGTCCATAACCGTGGACACGGCTTTCAGAAAGTTTTACCCTGCAGGGGTGCACAAATAGCAACACACACTCGATATGCCTCGGAAAAACCAAATCAAAACCCAACGAGGCAGTCACGACAAAGCGATCACGAGATTCAGAAATATTTGGGGCCACCCCATTGAGCTACCATAGCGAAGTTAGCTGACTCGAGACGGACTCAAGGTTTGCGTCGATGGCTGAACGACTGGGAACCGAAAATGTGGTGGGCTTATCGACACCGCGAAAACACTCCGCTTTAACAAATGCGAGTGTGCTCCTCGCATAATCTTAAATAAAGCAGTAAAGCATGGCATAAGTACAGGATAGTAAATAAAACCTCAAACTAGTTGTGGCCCCAAGAAATAAGAATGAATCAAGCTCTGGCTCAGGGGGGTCCATAAGCCTCCCGGATGTGGATAGCGCGAATATTCTTAGAACAGGAATCAAGTACTGGGTCTTCACGGGACACAAGTGAGCTGAAGAACCAAATAGCGAATATAGCTCACCGATGCCACTTTCTTTAGTTATCCCATTACTACTCAGGTTAAGTTGTTTAGGTACCTTGTTATCCATCAGACACTCACATACCCTACACATGCTGTTCTACGACTCGCATGGCTCAAGCAACTCCTGTAGTAATGGCTCATGGGATGGAGGAACAAGCTTCGGTGGGGTTTAAATGTAAAGGCTATGCAATACTTGGGATTCAATTTAATGCAATCGCGACTCAATGATGTAAGAATAAGATAGAGGCAATAGGTACTATATGTATGCAAGCATGTGGTAGTGCTTGCCTGGCAGCTCAGTTGAAGCAATGGATGGATCCGGGTAGTGCTCCTGGTTCTCTCGATATATCCCCTGCTCAGCGTCTATTCGAAGAGGAACCAAACAAACAAGGCCAACATAAATAAAGTGCACAAGCATATGAGTAAATGCATCAAGCAAACAATCATGCCATGATGAATGATGCACAATTTGCATGGCAATGGGTAGCATGGCATGGGTGAGGTGTGAAATACAAGATTAAATCATTTTATGGGGTTTTTGTCCCATTTTATTCTCATATTAGTTGCTGTATACAATATATTTATATGATGCATGCTTCAAATCAAACCATGGAATGCATAAACAGAAAGGTCTCGTCGAGCTAATCATTTTAGACATATCATTTGTTAAATTTGAAGTTATAAAACAAAAGTTATTAATTATTTAAGACACAAGGGCATTTTATTGTAATTTAAATAAACTTGGAGTTTTAAATGTTCAAAATATATTTTGAAGGCCATATTTGAATTCCTCACATTTTTCTGATTTGAAAACATATATTATTTGCTTAAATTGGATTTGTATTTCAAAAGTTATTTAAAACAGAATTTAAATTGGATTTGAATTAAATTGAAAAGATTTGAATTTGGAAACAGATTTGCCGAAATACTTTTGTCACCCAGTCCATGCCTAGCCGCAGACACAGACGAGTGGGGCCTCCCTGCTGACTGGACCAGACGCGCACAGAGGAGGTTTCCTCGCATGGTGACCCTAAGCGAATGCCATGACAGGTGGGCAGGCGACCTCGGGAGTCCACACGGCGCGCCCGGGGCGTGCACGTGGGAAGCCAGGAGCACGGTTGAGAGTTTGAAGCAGCGAGGGTTTTGCAAACGGACAACTGCGGTGACGGTGGGCCCAAAAGGTACCGGGTTGATGCAACAAAAAGCAGGGGGTATCGGCAAAGTGCGCGCGCCATCTGGATCTTCTCTACGAACCTCGACGACGCGATGGTGCTCGGCAGGCGGCCTCGGCGGGTTCGAACTCGACGCAGGCCTTGACGCAGGCGAGCCTGCGGTAGGCTAGGGCTTGTGTCCGGTGGGGGCTACGCGGCGAGATGAGGCCTAGGCGAAGCTAGCGGAAAGACAGAAAGTCGGCGCGGAGGCGTTCAGCTCGACGACGAGCGGGCGAGGGAGGGGACGGTGGCGAGGATGTCTGGGGTTGGGGAGCTCACCGAGTGTGTCGACGTGGACGGATCGAGCAGAGGAGCAGTGGATCGGCGAGGACGCAGACAGACGGCTCGGGTTAGGGTTTCGGGGAGGCGCGTCGGTACTGGCGGCTCCGGTGCTCCTCTTCGTCGACGGCGTGTATAGGGCATATCAGGGGACCCTCCTCGAACTCCCAGGCCACTCCACGTGCATCTGCCGTCTGAACGGCGGGGCGGTGGAGGCCGAGGGTGCGGCGATGGTGTAGCGGCGATTATGGAGAAGAGAGGGAGAAGGCAGGGCTCCTCGGCAGATCCTGGAGGCGAGGGGTTCCGTGGGGTGGTGGTAAGGCGGAGGGAGGGAGGCCGCCGTGGGGGAGCAGTGAGCGATAAGGTGGCTCGGCCACCTTTATCCTCCCTCTCCTTCACGTGCTCGATTCAGGCAGGCTGTGGGCGGGGTGGCTTCCTGTGGGGTAGGCGAGCCAAGGGCAGGGTGGTTCGTGTGGGGCTCACCAGAGTAGAGGGAGAGAGAGGTAGCCTCGGTTAGCTAGGGTTGGAGTGGTAGGCTCGGGCTAGGGCTTGGGGCAGCTAGGGTTGGGGCTTAAGGAGAGAGGGTGGCCGGTGGGGCCAGCTAGGGTCTGGTTTAGAGGAGTGGCTCGGCTAAAGAGGAGAGGAAGAGGGGGAGGGTGGTAGCTTAGGGTTTAGCTAGGATGGGGTATGGGTTTAGATAGAAAGGTGAAGAGAGAGGGTGAGATGAGAGAGAGATGAGGCGTGAGGATTATGGTTTGTCAAGCTCAAGCAAGATCAAGCAAAGAGCAAGCAAGAACTAGACAAGGAAAAGAGAGGGTGAGGTGGTTTAGGTATGATCAAAAAAAGATCAAGCTAAGAGGAGAGAGATGTGGTTTAAATTCACTCAAAATTCAAATAAGATCCAAAGAACAAGCAAAAGGTGGGGCTTGCATGGCCCATGCAAAACATTTATGGCCATGTTGATTATTGTGAAAACAATATTAATACATGGCATTATTATTATGCATTCCAAAAATTGGAGTAAGGCCCAAGCAAAGGAATTTAGAAAGAATTCCAAGTGGAGTATATGGAGATGATCACATTGGAATATATTTGGGACTTGCTAGTGTGTATGCCACTAGGTATTTAATAAGCCCACAAAAATATCACAACATGAGAATAACCCCAAAATCACACATATGGAAGCTAGGAAAAAGGTCCCACTCACAAGGCATGCAAAGGTGGCCATGTGGCTCTCATGGTTCAATATTGTGAAAACAACATGATGCCAAGATGAGAGCATGTGGAAAGAATTGGATCCATCCCAACCCACATGAGCTAGAAGTAAAACCATTAAATGCCAAGCTCATGTTTAGTTGGATGGTGGAATTATAAGGTGGTGAAAGAAAAAGGTGGTGGAGTTAAACAAGAGACATGCCCCCAACTCAACTTGGGCATTTGAACAATATATCAAGCACCAAATACAATATCAAGAGGCAAATACAATTAATAATGCATATGAGATAAGAACCAAAACAAAAAGGGTTTTATATGATGCTCAAATGCAAGGTGGCATGATGACATGAGCATGATATAATGATGATGCAACAATTATATATTTGAAGTAGCCATTATATTACTAGACCAAGTAGCATTACAATTGTTAGACAATTGGGATGCTACAACTATTTTCTACTTGCAAATTGTGGAACTAGTTTTGCTCTGTTCGCAAATTGTGGGACTAAACTGCTCACAGGTTGCAAGTTGTGAGACTAAAATGTATATATGAAATTAAACATTTTCAAATTCCAAACAGATTTGTTTTTCACTAATGTTGTATCATCATGGTACTATGCTAATGACATATTTTCAACATGCTTTTTATCATTAACTTGCCATGTTATGCATCATATCATGATCATGCCGATTCTTTCGCATTTGTTGTAATTATTGCATTGTTTGTTATTTTTAGTGCATTGATTCTTCTCGGATAGAACGATGAGATGTTGTGAGATTCGACAAGTTCTTTGGACGTGTATCTTCAGCTATGGTTCCCAGACGAGCATCCTTCCCATTGTACCTATTTTTTCATTATGACTTCAGTTCTCTGTATTGTTATCCGTGATGTGATGTTACCAGTTATATTCCATGCATCCTATGTTGCGTTGGTCACTTCCTATTTTCCGTTGTTTGGTAGATATTTGGCCTTGAGAGTCATAGTTGCTAGCTTAGGTGTTGGTTCGAGTCGTCGAGGTCCACCGTGGTTGGGGGTTGGCACATGTTTAATGGTGGAGATAATCATGGTTCTACTTATAACTTGATAATAAAATATTGGGAGTTGATATAATTAATAAAGAGGCACCGGTGGACAATACTTGAGATCTGGTTTTATCCTGCCCACTTGTGTCCACCTAAGACCCCGAGTACTTGAAACCTGGTCCTTGACTATCGCACTATGCACATGTTGGAGCCTTTCTAGGATCCCTTGGGCTTGAACTTCATTCTAAAGAATGTTTTGGGGCCACAACCTAGTTCAGGCTTTATACATTACCTAATATACATATGCCATTTTATGCCATGTTTATTATATGTTGCTCGATGAGAATTTATTACTGTTATGTAGGAGCGGTACTCTTTCATAGCAATATATTGTCTATGGCCTCTACTCACGTGACAAGTCCACGCGACCTCTGGGTCTGTACGAGGATTAGCATACGTCGTACGGGTATCACTTTTGGGGTTCCTCTAAAACATTCTCTGGTTTCTTGGAATGGTTTTGTCGTGATGCCTCGTTGCTTTCTATTTGTTTGCTTCATACGAGGTTGATCGTACCTGTGTTGCTATTTGTGCACCCTTGTAGGGTTAAATATTTTCGAAAAGATGTGTACGCAGTTATGGATGACTTGGAGCATAATTTCTTGGTCATAGATAACTTACACTAAAGTAGTATGATGAATTTGACTTGGATCTTATATGACTAGTAAGTATGGCAACTACAATGAAATGATTAATAAACTTCCAACTGTGTGAGTTTTTCTCGGAAGGACTTCCTCGTTTGGTATTGAGGGGGAAACCCAGGATCGATTATGTTTGGTGTTAGTATTAGGTTGGTTCCAAATAGGTATCTCTTATCCCTCTCTAATAACCGATAGTTGTATCGAGTCTCTATAGATTGTTTAGTGCATGCTTTGCGGCTACTTCAGCCCACCATACCCATGTAGGCGAGAGCTACCGAATTCTAAGAATCGCAGTGTGTTGGCCTTAGTACTGAACTCTCCCCTTTTCCTTTGCCCTTTGTCGGCACCCCTTTGCTTTGATAAGTATGAGTTCAAATATGTTAGCAGGGTTACCCTTCCGGCTTGGCCTAGGCAGGGTTATGGACGCCATTGGTTATTCTTCAAGACTCTTAGTCCAATTTGGATCTTATCCATACTCGGATGTTGTATCATTTTCAATATGGTTTGGATCTTTGTAATGTATACTTATATTCTTGACTCGTTGAATCGTTGTTATATATATGTTCTTTTGGGCTCCATTGTGGACTATTGTGTAATGGTATTACTTCATTTTCCACCCACATGGAAGTGCTTGGTGGGCACCATTGAATCGTTTCTATGCGGGTTTGGAGGGAATCGCTAAAATCTTCATAGTGCTGATTCGAGGGTGTTACACCAAGTACTTGAGGAGGGTCTTAATATTAGATTCAATCTATAGAGAGGGGGTTCACATCTAGGGTTTGGTACATGCCATGAGTTCAACTCAATTCTTCATCAACTTTAGGGTTTCTATGAGGCGGTGGGGGCATATATATAGGCCAACCACGAGCTAAGGGTATTTTTGGTATACTATAGGGGTACATGGGATGAGGCCCATACTTAGTCCAGAGACTCCGGGGTAGAGGGGGCAGAGACTCCAGTTTGGCGGCAGAGACTTGGGGAGCATTCCAGAACCTTGAAGGCATGGGTCGGTCGAGGCGAGGGCAGAGACTCCAGGTGCATAGGGGTGGAGACTCCGGTGCTATGGAGAATCCAGACTGGAGGGCCTAGAGACTCTGGTGCGGCAGAAACTCCATACTAGAAGGGCCGAAGACTCCCGTTCTGCTTCGGCTGATTCTTATTTCTCCTCTTCCAAGCCTATTTCTTGGGGATCTTGGCTCCTGGGGCATCCTTGAGTTTTTCATATGGCCTAATCTTGAAGGAGATGTTGACCTTCTAGTTGATCTTGTTGGTTCTGTTGTCATCAAGTCATTTGACATGATATGGGTGTGGATGCTCCAAGTAATGGCAACTTGAGGTTTTCACAAAGGTTGGTGCTGGGAAGGTTGTGACAACTTTGTCTATCGATGATTACCTTTATGGACTTGCTATCAATTCTGGCTCTAGTTTGGTAGATGTTGAGGCGTCAGTCCTCTCTTGGAATGGTGTGTGTTTTCAATACTTGTGCTATGAAAGGGGAAGGACTTGGATCATGCTCGCATTGAAGGGTGTCATCCTCTTTCATTGTGGCATCCTTTGCAACTGCAACTTGTGTCAAAGCTTTGTATTCTTCTTCACTCACAGAATATGTTGCGTCATTCTCATACGTAAGCATGCTACTTGTGTTGATGCATTCATACGACTTGTGACCCTTCCCTCCACACTTGAAGCAAATGACTCGACTATCCTTTGTTGTGTTGGAGGAGGAAGCAATTAGTGGCTTTGCTTGCTTGGATGAGCTTGGTGCTTGGTTTGTTGGTTTGGTGGAGGCATTTGCATTGATTGAAGCAAAGTATGCCTTGCTCTACTCATAAGCATTTTCTTTTTCCAAGTGGCGCTCGTCTTTGGTAGCTTGGTGGAGAAGCTCGGTGAGGTTCTTGTACGGTTGGAAATCATCAATTTTCCATATTGGGCGGCTCAAACCATTGAGGAACCTTGCTATCATTTTCTCTTCAAGTTCTTGCATATTGGATCACATAATGGTCTTCTCCATTTCCTTGTATAACTCTTCAATTGACCTTGTACCTTGCTTCAAATTTTGTAGCTTGTCTAAGAGATCTTATCTATAGTGCCCGAGGATGAACCTTTTATACATCACTTCCTTCATCTTCGTCCAAGTGCTAATCGATGGCCCATCTCGTTTCTCACGAGTTCTTTGTTAGTCTTCCCACCAAACATTGGAGTAGTCCTCAAAATCAAGGGATGTCATTTCCACTTACTTATCTTCGGAAAAGTTTTGGAGTCATGAGATATTATCAATCTTGAGTTCCCACAATGCATGCATCAACATCTTCTTCACCTTTGAACTTGGGCATAATGAATTTAAGCTTCCCAAACTTGCCATCATCACGCTCACGGTGGTTGATTCGGCATTCTTGGCGCATACTACTTCACTTGGTGTGCATGGTGGCGTAGGATGTAACACCCAAGTTTGTAATATATGTAACTAGTACTCAAGAGCATGGCATGCATGAAACCTTTTCATTTTGGTGTGATCTGGAGACAAGAGGGGATAAAATTCTTAGCCTCTAAATTATTTTCTTCCTCAAATTTTACCCCATTTGAATGCTTTTGTTTGTGGTAAAATGGACCCACCTTTGGGCCCCATTGTTTAAATGATCAAAGAATTTACAAAATGTTTCTGAACCCTTGTCCCACTCAAATTTGTTCAAAGTAATTTGAATTGAGTGAAAACAAAGAGGAATTTGAGAGAAAATAAATAGAAAAAGGTTTGCTTAAAAAAATGAGGAGGAAAGAGTGTCATCGCAGCCCAGCAAGCCAGCCCACCCTTCTTCCTTTCCCGTAGCCCATCTTGCCCAACCCTCGGCCTGGTACCGTTTCGCCCCTCTTTTCCCTTTCTTCCTCGACGCCAGAAGGACGACGTTGAGCAAAGCAGCTCACTAGCGCCGTTGCCGCCATCTGGTCGTGCTGCGATGACCGCCGCGCCAAGATGCACGCTACCGATGCCGCTGTTGTCTATAAGATCCGCTCCCGCCGCTGTGTGAGCCTCTCCCTATCCCCAATCCTCTTCCCCAGCCGAACCCTAGCTCACGGGAGCTCCGACTCACCATCGCTCCTCGCCTCCTCCCGCTGTTCTGAGCTCACAGGAGTGACCACCTGACTTGGTTGATTGCCCCAGTCCATGCTAGCTGAAGCCGTCCTATATGCCCAAATCAGCACCTCCTTCCCGACGCCAGCTGTTGCCACGGCCATCGATTCCGACCACCCATCGCCTCAACGTCAAGCCTATCTCGTAGCTGGTGAGCTTCTGGTGCCCCTTGCCCTTGTTAATTGCTCCCTGTAGCACCGCTGCACCGCGAGCCTACGATGGCCGGCACAGAAGCTCGTCGGAGGTGGAGCTCCGGCGACCACAAAAGGGCGGTGCCACCTCTATGTGCTTCGCCTCGCCGATCTCTATCCAGTGAGCCTAGTCGCACTTGCTCGGATGGCCTCTATCGTCGGCGATGGTCACCGTCTAACATGGCTACCGTGCGACGTCATGGTGATGTCCCGTGACGCAATATTTCCTTTTACTTTTCTGTTTTAATTAAATCGTATATGACATGTGGGGTCCACCTTCCAGGTATTTAATATTTTCAGAAATGATTTAAAATTGTAGCAATTGTTATAATCGTATAAAATTCATAACTAATTCATGTTTAATCAGAAAACATGAATAATATATCAAAATGTTCAGAAAAATGAGATCTACCTGTTTAAGCTATCATCATACATTGTCAAGCAACTTAAAACCATTGCATTTGGGATCGATGGAATGCCAAACCCTGGACATCCCGAACCAACTTAAATCGATGTTAATCCTAGGGTTGCCATGGTAATTTCAATATGAAATATCATTCATGTTCTTGTGCATTGCATTGTTCCAACTGATGATTATTACCTTTCTTTTCGGTATTGCTTCTTCGCGTTAGGATCCAAGCACGAGGCTAAAGTCAACGACACCGAAGATCCATACCTGTCTACTGAAGGACAAGCAAAGTGTAGCCTCTCATTCCAAACCTATATTTTACAAAGTATCTAGTTTCTCGCTATGATGCATACGATTCCAATGTGGTCTTTTGTTAGTAGCTAGAGTTACCTATCTGCTACATAATTTCCCGGTTGAAGCCTTATACACCTGATCTACTGCTCCTAGCATACCTAGGTCTAGCATGTGAGGCATTGCTAGAGCTGCTACGACCGTCAAGCTTAGCCATGCTTAGTAGCTACGCCTGATCCATGCCGATGATGATGAATCGGATATGCGAAAGAATCTAGAAAGGTAGGAGATGAAGATAAGATCAGAGGTGACGGATAAACATGCTAGAGCTTGTATGGGAGGCCATGTTGGGTGTGGTTTTTGTAGTCCCATGCTTCCCACCACTAGGAACTTAGTTCTTTCCTTTGGAACCGAGACGAGCGTACATCCACACGGGGCCTAGAAAACCCCTTTACTAACTAACTTGCCTAGTAGATTCCATGAGTCACATAGTTCGGGGTTTCCATTTGGCATACACATTGAAAATGTTTTCGAAAGAGGAGGAGAAGGAGGTGCATCATAACAGCTAGGGAATCATGGACCAGGTTGCTTGGGGTTCATAGAGCCCCTGGCGAACCAACCTCGCCTTACATCTCTAGGGACCGACTTCAGGATTTGACCCGTTACAGTGGAACCCTCCTTAGGGAATGACTCATGGTCTCAGTTCCTGCAAGGTAAAATTCGTGGTCAACCACCCTCTGCCGGCCTTCCAAGGAAGAGGGCTAATAATATTTAGCAGTAAGAGTCGGTTGGTATGTGTGGGTAAAGTTGTACACCCCTATAGGGTTAAATCTTTTCGAAAAGCCGTGTTCACGGTTATGAATACTTGGTGACCAAATTATAAGATCATAGATAACATTAACTAAATGTAAAACCTGGTGATCCACGTGTGCTTAAGTATGCTTCCTTGGGGCTTCGAGGGGGTGATCCTTGATGAGGAGTTTGGGTGTTCTTGGTTAACGAGATCTAATACTCAAGATGGAGTCGTCGCTCTCTTACCTCTTTTAAAAGTACTCTATGTAGTCAAGCCTCTACTCTCTCTTGTTTACAAACAAATATTGCTTTACACAAAAGAAATATAGAGAAAGCTTTTCTAGCTAGAGCATGTAGATACTAGGTTATCTAAGTCTCTTGGAGTACATTCTCGTACTCAGCCTTGCACCATTGTTGTTTGGTATTTCTATTCTCGTGCCCCTGGTTCGTTAGTTGTACTCAGCTTTCCCCATCCGCTTAGTTTTTTCTCACTTTTCCCCTCCCTCCATTCTGAAACCCTCACATGCGCTCGGATAGGGGGATGCCGTCAGGTCAAAGGCTTGACCGTTACATGCTGACAGGTGGGACCGTGTTGGGCGGGTCCTACGTTGAGCGTTATATTACGTCGCCTCGGCCGTTACATGCTGATAGGTGGGGCCAGGATACACGGCGGACCAGCCATTCGTCTCTCGCTGACTTGTGGGCCCTGTTTTTCCTGATTGTGTGGCCGGTGCAGCCAATGACAAATGGGGCCGTTCTGTGGGGCCATCGAAGCCAATGAACAATGGGGCCGCTATGTGGAGCCATTCTGTGGGTCCTTCGTAGCCAATGATCGCTGGGGCCGTCATGTGGGGCTGGAGGGGGGATTTGCATATTTGCCACGTTTTACTTTGCAATTTGCATATTTGCCATTTTGTGTGTCACTGACATGTGGTGGTCATGTGGCAAATATGCAAATTTCAAAGAAAAAGTTTGGCATATATGCAAAATGGGCAAATATGAAATAATTAACTGGTGGGGTCGTGTATGACACATCGACTCTCTCTCTCATCCGCTCCCAGCCCCCAGCCCCGAGCAGCTCCTATCCCATCGACAGACAGAGCATCCATCGTCGGTGCGTCGCTAGATCTGTCCTACGGCGGTATCAGACGGACTACCGCGCTACACCTCAACCACGGCTCTGGCACTTGTTTCATCCGCACGCATTGTGTGTTGAGGCAGTACCAATCGCACGCAGGTCCGCCGCCCACGACGACCGGGATTTGGTTCCGCCGCCATAGCTCGTCGCAGCAATTGCTAGTAGTGCTTGCTAAGACCTCCGCTCCTGCTCCACCAAGCTTAATCGATTCGGTTCCCGTAATTTCCTCGATATTGTAGGTACAAATTAGTCCTCAATGTCTGGTCATAGCAGGTACACCGGCGAGGGTGGGGAATCGATCATGTCGTGGCCACATTCTCCTTCTCCTACCACGTCGAAAGTGCATGTAGCTCCTTCTCTTTGTACTACCATTGAATTTGAAGTGCTGACATGGCCTGTCGGACTGATTCCAATTTGATTTGTTTTGGGATTGTTACAGTGTGCTATGCAAGCCGATGATCCATGGTACATTGCATACCAAGATGAATCAACTCAGTGGTCTAGCCATAGGATGGATTTGGAGGAGATGGTTGCCAATTTAGGTGATGAATTGGCCCGTAAAACCTATTTTCGAGCTGAAGCGTACCATCGAGGAAGAATTCAGAGCTTATTTGCAAAGAGAAGTTGACACCTGAGGTTGATCTTGCCGTATCTGATCAAGTCGTAGAAAATCTAAAACATGAACTTCAAGTGAAGAGGGGGGCTAGTAGATTCATGTGGGCAGTTTTAGTAGTTGTCATCCGCATCCTAGAAGTTACAATATGCGGTTGGGGTGAAGGGTGGCACTTGTAATGATTAGTTGAATATATAGCTAATTTAGAGAGTAGAATTGTTATTCAATAGATGGTTGTGAGTTCCTACTAATTTAGTCACTTTGCGGTCCCAAAGTTGTCGAGAGAATGCACTACGGTGCCCGAGTTGCTTGCCATTGGATCTAGTGGTCCCAAAGTGGTCGAGAGAATGCATTGCGGTACCTGAGTTGCTTGCCATTGGATCTAGCGGTCCCAAAGTTGTCGAGAGAATGCATTGCGGGGCCTGAGTTGCTTGCCATTGGATCTAGCTGCCCATAGTTGGCGTGCCAAATGCCTAGAGGGTCAAGTTGGGGCCTATTAGTTTTGACTGTTCTGTCGCTGCCATCGTGGTTGCCATGTAGAGTTGCAGCATTGGCTGCAGCATCCATTCCCCGTTCCAAATTAGTGGCTGAGATTGTCAATCCAAGTTAGTTGACTCAAATTCCTTAAGATACAATCGAATCTAGTCAAATCTAAATCAACTAATTTGGGTCGGAGGGAGTACTACTTATGAATCAGCTTTAGAGCATATCCACTGTCCTCACTGCTCAAATACATATCATTTTGATTGAAATCATACATATTTCGATCAAATTTATACAAGCCCACCGGAGATTGTCAAAGCAAGTACTACTACTTATGAATCAGCTTTAGAGCATATCCACCGGTCTCACGGCTCAAATACATGTCAAATTTATTCAAATCCTACATATATTTGAAGTCACGGAATTTTGGTCCAAATTGGGCTTAAATTTGTCCCAATTTTAAGTGGATGGTGAGCTAGACGCCCTCCCCACCGTATGTGTACTCCAATAAGTATGGGAAAAGTGCTCCCATCCGGCCTTCACCATCGAAGTGCACCTCGATGTGCCAGCCGCGGCCATAGCCTGCCTCCCACAGCTTCGGTTCACGAGGGCTTGATCTGTGTCGTCATAGTGATGTTGTGGATGATGGCTTCAATTGTCTTCGCATCGATGGCCACTGTCGGCACTACAACCGTAGATGTTGCGGATGATGGCTTCAATCTCATCGCATCGATGACCATTGTCGGCACCACAGCCGTAGATGTTGCGGATGATGGCTTCCATCGTTGTCTTTCATCGGCAATGGATCTGAGGATGTGAACGGAAGTGAGACCGACAGAGACATAAATTTCAGATGGTTAGATCCTCACCGCTGCACGCCGTTCTAGCAGCCGCGCTTAGATCCGTGCCGCCGCAAGCCGTTCCGACCCCCACGCGTAGGTCCACACTGCCGTACGTTGATAGGAGGGGAGAATATGCGGCTGGTATACGTGCGACAGGGAAAGGGAGGGAGAGACCTCCAGCCCGTCGGATCATGATGTATCCAACAGTGGTTGTCCAAGATCCATGTGACATACATCTCGACCAATCAGAGCGCAGCTAAATTGAGCGCTAGTTGATGTGGCTAGTATACGTGCGACAGGGAAAGGGAGGGAGAGACATCCAGCCTGTCGGGCTCTCCTCGCCGTACAAGGTTAGGTGCGCCCATCGGGAGAGAGAGACCTCCAGCCTGTCGGATCATGATTTATCCAACGGTGGTTGGCCAAGATCCGTGTGACATACATCTCGACCAATCAGAGCGCTAGCCAAACTGAGACATGAGAGAGGGGAAAAGTGAGGAAAACTTTAGCGGGAGGGGAAAACTAAGGAACACTTTAGCGGGAGGGGAAAACAAGGGTGCTAAGATAAAAAATGACTAAGGGAAATTCAAGCTTTTGGCATAACAAATGGAAAATGTGTTATTTGAACAAAATAATCCATCTTGGCCGACATTATATTGTTTGCAACTCAAAGATACACAAGTGTGCCAAATTTGGCCTCATTTAGACAAAGTATGTTTTGGGATGGGTTATCTTGGAGGTTGACTGAGTAGAAAGCTATGCATCTTCATAGCTAGTAGCTCATTCCAAGAAGTGGTTTAGGGGAGAAGTCCATTTCTCTTTATTTCCTTTTCCTTTATTATTCATGCTAGGTTTTAGTTAACATAACAAGACTCCATGCGAAGGTTGCACTATGTTTTGACTCCTTTTTTGAATTAAACTAACCCTGAAACCATTTATTTGAATTTAATCACTTAGAAAAAGAAAAATGTGGCTAATTACAAGTAAATCCAAAATTTCCAATTTCATATGGTAAATCAATCCAGGATACACAAGTGTGCCAAATTTTGGATCAATTGGTCAATGTTTACTATGGTTTAAGCCATGAACTAGCTAAACCCCATGTGTTGACGACATGTCGAGGGCAAAACTGAGTAGTGCTAAGCAACTAGGTGCATGACAATAGAAACTTGCAATAACACATACATTATGGGGTTATCCAACATATAAACTTGGAAGCGTCACAAACATTGATAGTAGCTCAAATTCAATACAAACATTAACAGTAGTTCAAATTCATCATACAAATTCAAATTAAAAATTCAAATTCATTTTTTTCTTGCTCCTAGTGTTTTTCGCTGGAATATTCTCGGAGTTCACCATCTTGCTCAGGGTGATCCTAGCTAAATATTCTCGGAGTCCACCATCAGCTTCTTCTGTTTGTTCCCTTTGTTCTTTTTCTCTGCATCAAATGAATCAAGTACTTCAGTCTATCACACAATTAGTTCAACCACGTTTCGATTCATTGGTTCATACGATTCAAAACGCATTGGCATCATTTCTTCAATATCCTCTTGTGTAATTCCTTTACTTTTGAACTCTGCTTCCAATGAATAAATTGCTTCAATCTCCCATGCATTTGGTGCAATCTCCCCTTCATTTGGTTCAATCTCCTCTCGATCCATTGGTTCAATCTCCCCTGCATTTGGTTCAATCTCCTCTCGATCCGTTGGTTCAATCTGCAATGTATCCATTGCTTCATTATCCTCTTGTTCAGATACTTCATTCTCATCTACATTTGGTGCTCCCGCCTGATCATCCATTCCATAAGCTGGGTCCACTGCATTTTTACAAACGCTAGCAATGATCCCTAGGATCCCACAACATTTGCACTTACATCGTCGAGGTGGTGCACCACCCTCTGCACTAGCTCTCATCCTATTCTTCCTTGGCCTACCTGCTGGTCTAGTAAAAACTGGAGGGTATAGATTGAAGCCTAGATTCACTGCCATCCATTGGTATTTTCCCAACAAGGCTGGAACATTCTGAGCATATGCTGCCCTAAATTTGGCAACGGAGAAATACTCCGACCCGTACTGGTCAACTTCACCCTCTTCACCTCCTAGAACACCCATGAAAAAGAATGCATGTATGCAGGGTTTCCCACAAAGCTGCCATTGCCTGCAATGGCATGTCCTGTCAGCCAAACTCACTAGATACCTCCATTGCCTATCTTTACTGTCAGTGTATGTTACCTCAACTCCATTGTTTTTCTAATGCATTTCATCTTCAATTGTTTTGCCCTAGCATGAAATGCCTTAATCAAAGGTGGGAGGATGAGATGGCCAGCATATACTGTTGATGCAATTCTTTGACGCAAATCGATCTTTATCATGATCATCTGCCTAATCTTATCAAATATTTGCCACAACATAAGCCCTTTCAATGACTTGACCTTTGCATTGAAACTCTCTGCAAGGTTACTTGTCACATAGTATATGTTGCAAATTTCATTGAATTGGCTTCTTGACCACACCATTCCATTATCTGCATCCAAGTACTCCTTCACCGTAGGTTTTTGTTTATACAACACTTACAAATGACACAGATGCTTCCTCAAACTGCATGTGTATGAAGTTGGCCATAGGTTGTCAGTATAAACTTTACCCTTGAATTTCTTTGTAAAATTCTGCACTAAGTGTCGCATACATTCCCTATGATCCACTCCGGGGAATACTGCTTCTACAACTTTCTCTAAACCTTTGCAAGTGTCCGTGTGGATAGTAAGTCCTAGTGGATGATCTATAAGGTCATGCAAATTCTCCAGAAACCAATTCCAACTTTCCTCTGACTCAATCTCCAAAACTCAAAAAGCAACAGGGAACATCCAATTGTGGCCATCAACTACAGTAGCAGCTACTAGCTGTCCTTTAAATCTGCCATGAAGAGTTGTTGCATCCACGAACAAATAAGGCCTGCAACCATCCAGAAACCCTTGCCAGCAAGCTTTGAAACAAACAAAAGCCCTTCTAAAGCACTCCTCCATTGTCTTCCCTCTTATTTTGTACTAAAATGTATGTCTGTCTATCTGTACAACACTACCTAGACTAGCCATCTCCACTTCAGCTTTGAAGCTGTAAAGCAACTGAAAACTTTCATTCCATGGACCATTGATCCTATCAAGAGCCATTTCCTTTGCATAGAACATCCCCATGTAAGGTACTGTAATATTAAAATTTTCAGAAACTTTTTTATGAGCACTGTTGCACCAAGTGATGGGTTCACTCTCATCCAATCCATGATTTCATCTGCCAACCACCTAGTCTTTGCTAGTTTTGTTTTGTCCTTTGGCAACTGGTTGTAATACCTGAACCAAATTACTCCTGAGCATAATGGATGAGTGCATCCTCCAACTACACCTCTTGTATGGGCACTTCACTGTGAACCTTGCTGGCTCACTCTTAATAACAACATAATCATTATTGGAGTAGATGCAATATGTAGTAAGGGCATTACGACATTCCTGCATCGTTTCAAATATGGTGCCTTCTGAAAACTTAGGATCGTTCATGTACCACTCAAGTAGTGGCAAGTCCTCACCATCGTACTCGGCTAAAACAAGACTGTCATTGTTCTCCTCGTTCTCTTCTTCATTAGTGTCATCAAATCTGGCATCGTGGCCCAATTCCTTCGTGTATTGATCCTCTAGTGCATGTTTACTGAATCTATCTACCAATTCAGGAAACATCAACTCATCCTCATCATCTAGTGGAGGCGCTCCCTCGGCAAGCTCTGCTTCGTCCTCCACATCGGCCGCACAAGCGATTTGGCTTACACTCGCAGTGCAAACTGATGGTACTGCTATGGACCTACAAGGAGCGCGGGGCGCACACTATTAGCAGAGATAGCAGAGACACATGATGCCTGACCACCAGATGATGCTTTACCCCTCTTTCCCGTGTGTTCAACTTTTGGTTGCACATGAAGATGAATTTGACCAAAACGTTCGGTAGCATTCAAAGAGAAAAGCATTACCAGATCAGCTTTGCTAGTTAGTGGGAGCAATCTTTGCTCGCTAATGTTGAAATATTGCAAATCAACCGAATCTCCATTGCTCCAGGGGAATTTAGAATATATTTTATCTTTGAAATCTCTGAGAGTTATGGAGGTTGCAACCACCGCTTGGATTGTTCTACACAACAAACGTAACAAAGGGCCTAAGAGGCCATAAAAATAAGCAACATCCATCCCATAGTCCTTAGGCTACGACCTGGGAAAATAAGCAACATCCATCCCATAGTCCTTAGGCTGCGACCTGGGACCCCCAACTACTCGTCGATGTCAACATAGAAGCCTGTAACACCCCCGAATCGGCCCTATGCAAGTTTTAGCGCTTCCCGCCAAACCCGCATAGAAACGATTCAAGGACGCCCACCAAGCACTTGCTTGCGGGTGGAAAAACAAAGTAATAACATTACACAATAGTCCACGATGGAACCCACAGAAACATATATATACAACAACGACTCCATGAGTCAAGAATACAGATGTGCTATACATAGATCCAAATCACCTTGAAAACGATAGAGTGTCCGACTACGGACAAGATGCAAATGGGGCTAAGAGCCCTGAAGAATAACCAATGGCGTCCATAACCCTGCCCAGGCCAAGCCGGAAGGGTAACCCTGCTAACGACGTCGATCTCAAACCTGCTAAAACAAAAAGGGTGCCGACAAAGGGCAAAGGAAAAAGAGGAGCGTCAGTACTGAGGCCAGTACACGGCGAGGCTAGAATTCGGCGGCTCTCGCCTACATAGGTATGGTGGACTGAAGCGGCAGCGTAGCATGCACTATACAACCTATAGAGACTCGATACAACTATCGGCTATTAGAGAGGGATAAGAAAGACCTATTCGGATCCAACCTGATAGTAACACCAATCATACCCATCCTGGTATTTCCCCCTCGAGACCAAACGAGGAAGTCAGACCGAGGAACTCACACAGTTGGCAGTTTTATTCATTCATTATAGTTGAAGCACTTACTAGTCAGATATAGATAGCATGGGTCATCCTGATAGCATAAGTAGTGGGCAGTTTTAGTTCACCATTCAGTTGTAGTTACAGTACTTACTAGTCAGATACAATTAGCATGTGACACCCCAAACCCAACAGTTGTTGGCACTCTTATTTCATTCCATTGGAGTTGCGATACTCACTAGGCAGGTATAACATGACACGATACACACCAGTCCCACCAGTTGTTGGCACTTTTATTATCCATTCCATTGTAGTGAAGCTGATTACTAGTCACATATTAAGTCAAATTTATAGCACTACTTTAGTTATGCTTGTCTATGATCGAGATACTGTGCTCCAAGTCGTCCATAACTACGGACACGGCTTTCAGAAAGATTTACCCTGCAGGGGTGCACAAATAGCAACACACACACGATCAACCTCAGAAAGAACCAAATAAAAAGCCACGAGGCCTCACGACAATGCATTCACATGATTCATAAATTATTTCAGGGGGCCACCCCATTAAGCTACCCGCAACGAAGTTGGCCGGCTCCGAGACGGACCCAAGGTTTGTGCCAATGGCTGTAAATGACTGGGAACCCGAAAGTGTGACTGGGCTTGTCGATACCGCGAAAACATTCCACATTCCTAAACAGTACAGGTGCTCCACGCACAATCGTAAATAAAGCAGTAAAGCATGGCATAAGTACAGGATAGTAATAAAGCCCCAAACTAGTTTGTGGCCCCAAGAAATAAAGTGCGAATCAAGCTCAAGCGAAGGGGGATCCATAGAGTCTCCCGTATGTGGATAGTGCGAATAGTCAAGGAACAGGTATCAAGTACTCGGGGTCCTACGGGACACAAGTGAGCATGGAAGAACCAAATAACATCTATTGCCCACCGATGCCTCTGCATTAGTTATATCTAATCCCAGCAATTAATCAAGTTGTATTTAAAGTCATGATCATCTCCACCATTAAGCATCTCCGCGACGGGCTCGCAGGGGCGCGGCCGGTGCGAGCGGGTTGGAAGAGGGAGGCGGTTCGAGTGCAGAGGAGGGGGACGGCGAGCTTGGGCCACGCAGAGCTTGGCGGCGTAAAGAGCAGGCTCGGCAGCGGCAACCGTGGGCGACCTCGTTGGCGGTGGAGAAGGCCAGCTCAGGCGAAGGGCATGCAGGAGGTCGGCCAGGCGGCGACAGAGAGGGGGAGGAGATTGGTGCTGGCGGCGCCATGGCTCGCTCGGGTAGAAGACGAGGTGGGGCGAGGGGAACCGCGGCGAGGTCGGGGTGAGTCGGGTGAGGCGGCCAGCGAACGCGGCTGTGGCACTTGCGGCAGAGGAAGGCGAGGTTGATGACGATCGGTGGGGCAACCTCCTGGCGGTGGGTGGTGGTTGCAGGGGAGCGAGCGGGGGTGGGGATCACGAGGGAGCGGGGTAGGTGGGGGTCGGGCTGGCGCGTGGTTGGTGAGCGGGGATCGTGCGGTGTGGGGTCCTCACGTGGACACTGCAGCTTAACGGGACAGAGGTCCTTGTGACAGTTCACGCTGATGCTTGTGTGCAGCGTGCCGCTAGGGTTAGTCTTGGTGTCTGGCGTGCACACGTCGTGTTAGTTATTAGGGGCTGGAGTGCGGGGTGGAGGGAGTAGAGTGGGGATGGTTGGGGTTTGGGTCTGGGGAGGATTGGGTTTTTATCTGGGTAGTAGGTTGCTGCAAGCTGGGCCTTTGGGCCTGGCCGGTGGTGGCCTCCCCAGGTAAAAATAGTTTATATTTTTATTTAGTTTGATATAATTTTTGTAAAATAGTTTAGACAAATAAAAGATCCGAACGGACCGAGGTTTTAATTTGAAATAAAGACGGGGGATATTTAGAAAACAAAGATAGGCTTTTAGAAAATAGTTTTAGGAAACTAATGCATGATGACATGACGATGCTCAAATGCAATGTGGCATGATGACATAAGCATGCGATCATGATGATGCACAAAATAAAAACACAGCGATTTTCTAGTAGTGGTTTTACCGGGGTGCTACAAAGCCACCTTCAGATGTGACTAGATCATCTGTAGCAAAAACAATAAGGGATTTTTTTGTGCCCTGGTTCGTTATTTGTACTCAGTTTTCCCCAGCCGCTTAGTTTTTCCTCACTTTTCCCCTCCCTCCATTCTGAAACCCTCACATGCGCTCGGACGGGGGGATGTCGTTAGGTCAAAGTATTGACCGTTGCATGCTGAAAGATGGGACCGCGTTGGGGTGGGTCCTACTTAGAGTGTTACGTTACGTCGCCTCGACCGTTACGTGCAGACGGGTGGGGCCGTGTTGGGATGGGTCATGCATATGTGGTGAAGGGTGGGGCCGCGTCGGGACGGGTCTTGCATACGTATTGAAGGGTGGGCCGCATGGAGACACGTCGGACCGGCCATTCTTGCTCCGAGCCTGGAATAGCTCCCACCCCGCCCCTCCGCTCCGCTCCCCTGCCGTCGTGCCCTCCTACCTGAGAGCCCCTCCTAACTTATGTCGTCCTCGGCCCCCGAGCCGCCCCCTCCCCTAGCCGCGGAGCCCACTCTAGCTCCGCTTCCTCTCCCGCTAGATCTACCCCTTTTGCGAAATAGTATGCGACGCTGGCAGGTGTACCAGTCCTCCCGTCGATCATGGAGAAGATTGGGTGGAATCGGAGGGATCTAACGCATGGATTCCATCTGGGTAAGTATTGTTTCCCTTTGTGGATTGATTATAGGCAGTAATTGAGCGTGAATCGCCGGTGCTAAGATAACTGCCTTGCTTTTTGAATAGGATTAATCCAACGCTGGCATTTCGGTTGGCTGTTAAACTGGATACTAGCGTAATTCATGGTATCATACTCTATTAAGAGTTTAAACTTATGCTGTTGTATCCCTATGTTCTGTGATGATTACCAAATCATATATTGTGATCTTCCGGGTTTGGAGTTAAGTGTATCGCAGACGTTGATCTGAGGTTTGTTTAACCATAATCTTAGGGGTGTTACATATGAGGAGGAGGAGCTTGATTTTCTCGAGGTGGTGGTGGAGGAAGATCTTGATGATTCTCGAAGTCTCTTCTATGCATTTGCTCAGGATAATTAGTATTCATTGGTTGTTGATGGCGATGGTGGGGTTAAGCATGACATTTGTTGCGTCTAGCGCGGCACGCATCCTCATCATCATCACTTGTATCCAATCTGGTTCTTGATTAATGTGATGTGGTGGACGATGGTCATGGGGTGGATGATGATGCATATCATTCTGATGGTCTTCACCATGATGTTCTTGCTCTTGTTATAGTTGCACTTGTATCTTTGCTTGTTACGATGCCCGACCATGTCTATCCTATTGTTGTGGTTGAGCATGATGAGCATAGTGCCTATGATGTTTTGTGTGGTTCGGTTGTTGAGATTGTGGGTCAACCTCTTGTCCATGTTGATGACGAGCTTGGTGTTCCCCATTATGGTGGTGGGGTTCTCCGTGATGGGAGTGTGAGCGCAAAGAATCGACATGATGACTTGAGGAATGCGTATGATATGAACTTGACGAGCTTGATCGATGTGGACGATGGTTGCCGAGATTGGCAATATCTTGATAAAGAGCCTGGAATTGAGCATGATGCTCCACTTGACAATGCCGATCACGGTAGTCGTACTCTTGAAAAGTGTCATCAACACGGTTCTCAAGCCTCTCAAATTGTGCATTGAATTCTTGGTGTTGTGCCCATAAGTTGTAACGCGTGGGGAAACCATCTTGGTTGTTGAAGTTGCTATCTCCACTAGCTCCGCTTACCCTAGACATTTTGTACAACCACAAGTGAAATGATGGGTGATATTGGTGGAATGGTATTTGCTAACTTGCCTCATCGTATTCAATGATTGGAAAGATTGTTCTCACTGAGAGAAAAGCGGGTAGCAATACACAAGACACACATACAAAGGTCTATGGTGGAAAGTTAGGAAGGTGGATAACAAATGGAACAACCAAATGAAAAGGTTATTGTCAAAAGTGGGTAAAATCCAACAAAAACAAAGTCAAAGGAAAAGGTCAAAAAGGCTGACAAGAACCTATGACTATACACACACGATGGAGATTAAAGTGGATATCACGACTTTGGAAAATGAGCAACAAAAAAATGGTCCTATCAAAGACTAATGATCGGTGTCGTGTCAACGCTAGGAGAGATCGTAGCCTGTTTGACAAAAGATTGGGAAGCAAAGGATTTGTATGCTTGCCTTGATCTTTCTCGCACTTTTTCTTAGAAGCTTTGGATTTTCTTTGTATTGATATCTTTATTTTTCTTTTGCTTTTCCTCTTTTCTCTTTTTTTGATATTTTTCTCTTTCTTTCTATGTTATGGAGTCAACTTTTGTTATTGTGTATGAATTATTACTATGCAAGAGCAAGCGCACAATGCTTCGGCAAGCACAAAATGAGCTACTCTCGATGGGTTAGGTAACACAAAAAGGAAGAATGGGGGTTAACAAGGGTGGTACAAGTTATACATTTTGTTGATGTTGTACTTGCAACCCTTGATGGAGGGATGGTTCGAGTTTCGTGGTGTTGATGTCAAGCGCGAAGAGTTTTTTTGGAAGCGTGTTAGATGGTAGGAACACACATGAAACATAAACAACAAAAAGCAATTGGTCAAAAAGTAAAATAGGTGAAAATTGGGGTCAGGGCTGGAGACTTCGGTCTCGTGGGGGCGGAGACTCCGGTCTTGCGACAACGTGGACTCTGGTGTCGATGTCTACAAAACCGCTCATGTTCTTGAGAAGAAATATGGGCCTTTGAACCTCAAATCCAAAAAAATCGACCAAACTGGGCTGGGAAACACAGACAAATGGTAGCTCCAAAGACAATTTTCTTATGGATCAAAACCACAATTAACTCAAAAGAACGAGAGATCAAACCAAAAGCAATTTGGGGCAATTTTTTTTGATGAAAGAAGTCAAATCCGTGGCAACCAAAAGCTCTGATACCATATGTTATGGGTCTCCTTGTGGGTTAACCCTTGGGGTGTCCCGATCTTCACGGATTTAGGTAGGGGAGTGAGGGGTAACCTGATGAACATGATGAATGCAACTCTAATGCAAGGTAAAGATAGAAACATACCCAAAACACACACTATTAGATTTGGTCCCATTGGTTCGAACAACTAATCCAATAGAATCCTAGGCGAGAGACCTTGTGGTAGAATCACTCGAAGAGATATCAGAAAGCAAATGGTAGAAAACCAAATCAAGGAGAGAACAACAACCAAGTATAATCCCAAAGGGGAGAGACCAAACACTACTAGAATCCTTGAAATAGGACATACCAAGTTCTTGAGGAGGGCCTTGATACAACTCTTAGATTCAATCTATAGAGAGGGAGTTCCCATCCAGGGTTTGGCACATGCCATAAGTTCAACTCAATTCTTCATCATCTCTAGGGTTTCTAGGAGGGGGTGGGGGCATATATATAGGCCCACCATGAGCAAGGGATATTTTTAGGTATACTAGATGGGTACATGGGCTGAGGCCTAGCTCCACGGCACGTAGGCCCATACTTTGCCCGGATACTCTGGGGTAGCGGGGGCAGAGACTCTGGTGCTTGGAGGACACTCTGGTTTGTGGCGAAGACTCCCGGAGTGTTCCAGAACCTTGCAGAGACAAGCTGGTCGAGGCGCGGGCGCAGACTCTGGGTGCATAGGGGCGAAGACTCTGATGTGGCAGAGACTCCTGACTGGAGGGGCCAGAAACTCTCGTTCTGCTTCAACTACTTCTTCCTTATCCTCTTCCAAGCCTCTTCCTTGGGGGTCTTGGATCCTGGGGCATCCTTGCTTCCTCCTCTTGGCGTCATGGTCATGGACCTAGTCATACAATAGGCATTTGTCTAAAGTAGGATGCCATTCACACGATAACCAAAGGAAGGCAAGAGATGGAAGGAAATTCAACTTTGTAGGAGTGGTTGACGTGACATGATGTGGACCAATGGTGATTGCCATATGTTGGGCAGCATCAAGTACCTAGCTGCACAAAGAGCCAATATGCAGGAATGGACCTGCGAAAGGAGCCAATACATGAGATCTGACTCAGAAAAGAAGACAAGATGCGTGATTAGTATGAAGGGAAAGGCATAGCCCTGACATCGATAAAAGGATGCAAGATGGAGTAAAGCGGACAGATGAAGGCCTGTTTACTGGTCTCCAGCTGGAGGCAGTCCCCCTGCCATGATGGTAGCATACCAAATATCCTAGGACCCTGTGGTGACCCCTCGCCGTATAAAAGGAGGGCCAAGGCCTTAGTAGATAGGACTTGGGATCTAACTAGATCTGATCTGGGAGAAAGTAAGACTAGAGGGATCAAAGAGATAGGATCTCTGTTGGGTCCACAGCATAGAAAACAAAATTTTCCTACGATGAGAACTATACGCCAAGATCTATCTACTAGATACAGAGCAACAGGTGGACATACATCCATGGAGAACTTACCCTCGAAGACAACGAGCTTTGTTAACGAGTAGGAACTCGTGGATGATGTAGTCGTACACTTGCCGATCTCAAGATCGTGAGGAAGTCCGAGCGCCGCAACTCAGCAGCGCATCCGCACTCGCACACACATTCAAGCCACCGGACAACCTCCACCTCCTCGCTCCAGCGATCCAGCGAGCAACAACTCCTTCCATTTAAATGCCACGGAACATGTATCTCGCTAATCCGAGACCATGGGAAATAATTCTAGAGGGAGAGAGATCCTTCACAAGGAGGTGTGTGGATGAAGGAGGGAATGGGTGGCCTTTTATAGGAGGAGGGTGCCCCTCTCTCCATGGCAGTGCATGGGGTGACCCCTCACCTCCCCCATTCATGTGGTGGTAACCCCTCCACATTAAAATGCCTCTTCACATTCCCTTTTAAAGTCTCCACTTTAAATGCATTAAATTTCTCCAAATTTAATGCTCTCTCATTTAATAAAACTCTTTATATTAAATTTATTCAGAATTTTGTTAATTACTTTAATTAACAAACATTCACATATAGCCCCTTGCAATATTTCAATATCACATGCAGAACCACCTTCTGCAATTTCACCCGAAACAATTTCCGGTTTCTATTGAAACAATTCCCGCGCTTTGCAATTCTTTTGTCTGAAACATATGTGCTCCAAAATGGTGTCCGGTAACTCTTAAGTGTGCCACCCTACGGTTCGCGAATAATGCAGACATGATCGAGACCCTTCTCCGATCAATAATCAGCAGCGGGACCTGGAGGTCCGTACTGACTCCTACACATTCAACGATGACTCCTGTGATCGTGAGAACCTTTAACGCTTGTAACTAAATCCCTTTGTCTCTCGATATATTACATGTCCGAGATTCAATCATCGGTATCTCCATACCTAGTTTGATCTCATTACCGACATGCACTCTTTTCTCGTTCCCGTGATATAACATTCTAGTGATCACATCACTTGCTTGCAAGCTATCCTAATGTGATATCACCGAGAGGGCCCATAGTATATCTATCCGTCATCTGGATGGACAAATTCCACTCTTGATCCATGAGCCTCAACATAACACCTTCGTAGTACTGAACCCATGTTTATAGTCACCCAGTTACGGTGTGACGTTTGATGTTATCAAGATACTCTTTCGGTGTTAGCAATTAACATGATCTCATGGTCTAAGGATAAAGATTACTTCGTATGATGTTATAGGAATATAAACATAATAACTTGATCGTAATGCTATACTTCGGATGAATGTTCATCACACCATTTCACAAATGTTGTGACCTTGTTATTAACAACATCCAATGTCCATGATCAGGAAACCTTGATCATCTTGTTAATCAACAAGCTAGTCTATAAGAGAGGCATAACTAGGAACCCTTTTTGTTTATTAAACACACATGTATTGATGTTTCCTATCAATACAATTATAGCATGCAAAATAAACATCTATCATATACAAGGAATATATAATAACAACTTTATTATTGCCTCTCAGGGCATATTTCCTCCAGTCTCCCACTTGCACTAGAGACAATAATCTAGTTTATATAGTGATAAATCTAACACCAATGGAGTTCTGGTGTTGATCATGTTTTGCCCTAGGGAGTACTTTAGTCAATGGATCTGCTACATTCAGGTCCGTGTGTACTTTACAAATCTTTATATCTCCATCCTTGACATGCTCGCGGATGGAGTGAAACCGGCACTTAATATGCTTGGAATTCTTGTGAGACCTTGGTTCCTTGGTGTTGGCTATGGCTCCATTATTGTCACAATAGCTCACCATTGGGTCCAATGCACTAGGAACCACACCTAGTTCCGTTATGAACTCCTTCATCCAAACCGCTTCCTGCGCTGCTTCTGAAGCAGCAACATATTCCGCCTCCATCGTTGATCCAGCCACCACAGGTTGTTTGGAGCTCCTCCAACTAACTGCTGCTCCGTTCAAGAGAAATACGTATCCGGATTGAGACTTAGAGTCATCCGGATCAGTGTCAAAGCTAGCATCGACCTAACACTTAGCGACTAGCTCTTCTTCACCTCCGTATACAAGAAACATATCCTTAGTTCTTCTCAAGTACTTAAGGGTATTCTTGACCGCTATCCAGTGTTCCGAACCTGGATGAGATTGGTACCTACTAGTCTAACTAATAGCATGTGCCACATCCGGTCTTGTACATAGCATGGTATACATTATAGAGCCTATGGCTGAGGCATAGGGGATCTTATCCATTATCTCTCTTTCTTCCGCCGTAGCCGGACTTTGAGTCTTACTCAATGTCTTGCCTTGCAACATAGGTAAGTACCCCTTCTTACTTCCGTCCATATTAAACTTCTTTAATATCTTATCAAGGTATGTACTCTGCGATAGCCCAATTAGGCGTCTTGATCTATCTCTATAGATTTTAATGCCTAATATATATGAAGCTTCACCAAGGTCCTTCATCGAAAATTTGCTGTTTAGATAACTTTTAACACTGTTTAAAAGACCTATATCATTTCCAATCAATAATATGTCATCCACATATAATATCAGAAATGCCACATTGCTCCCACTCACTTTCTTGTAAATACAAGCCTCTCCATAAGTTTGGACAAATCCAAACTCTTTGATCACCTCATCAAAGCGGAGATTCCAACTCCGGGATGCTTGTTTCAGTCCATAGATGGATCGCTGAAGTTTGCACACCTTATTAGCATCCTTAGGATCGACAAAACCCTTAGGTTGTATCATATACAACTCTTCTTCAATATTACCATTGAGGAACGCAGTTTTGACATCCATCTGCCATATTTCATAATCGAAATATGCAGCAATTGCTAATATAATCCTAACCGACTTAAGCATCGCTACGAGAGAGAATGTCTCATCGTAGTCAACTCCTTGAATTTGTTGAAACCCCTTTGCGACAAGTCGAGCCTTATAGATGGCTACATTACCATCAGCATCAGTTTTTCTTTTGAAAATCCATTTATTCTCAACGGCCTTTCGATCGTGAGGTAAGTCCACCAAGGTCCAAACCTGGTTTTCGTACATGGATTCCATCTCGGATTTCATGGCTTCTAGCCATTTGTTGGAATCAGGGCTCATCATCGCTTCTTCATACGTCACAGGGTCATCTATTTCATCAATCATGAAATTCATAACAGGATTGCCGCAGTTCGAGCTGCGTGTCCTGCTTGACCTGCGAGGTTCGGTAGTGTCCTCTTTCGGAGTTTCATGATCAATATCATTAGCTCTCTCTTCATTAGGTGAAGTCAACTCCGAAACAACTTCTGGAGCTGCGCTACTCGCCATTTCATGAAGAGAAGGTTCAATAACCTCTTCGAGTTCTACCTTCCGACTACTCACACCTTTCGCGAGAAACTCCTTCTCAAAAAAGGATCCATTCTTGGCAACAAAGACCTTGCCCTCGGATCTGTGATAGAAGGTATACCCAATCGTTTCCTTAGGGTATCCTATGAAGACGCATTTTTCCGCTTTGGGTTCGAGTTTATCCGGTTGAAGTTTCTAGATAAACATCACATCCCCAAACTTTAAGAAATGACAGCTTAGGTTTGTTTCCAAACCATAATTTATGCGGTGTCTTTTCAACGGATTTAGATGGTGCCCTATTTAAAGTGAATGCAGCGGTTTCCAGTGCATAACCCCAAAATGACAGTGGCAAGTCAGTCAGAGACATCATAGATCGAACCATATCCAATAAAGTACGATTACGACGTTCTGACACACCATTACGTTGTGGTGTTTCGGCAGGCGTGAGTTGTGAAACTATTCCACAGTCTTTCATATGTGTGCTAAACTCTGTAACTAAGATACTCTCCTCCACGGTCGGACCGCAGAAATTTGATCTTTCTGTTACGATGATTTTCCACTTCATTTTGAAATTCTTTGAACTTTTCAAAAGTTTCAGACTTGTGTTTCATCAAATAGATATACCCATATCTACTCAAATCATCCGTGAAAGTAACAAAATAACGATATCCACCTCGCGCCGACACACTCATTGGTCCACACACATCAATATGTATGATTTCCAATAAATCCGCCTGATCCATTGAACCGGAAAACGACGTTCTAGTCATCTTGCCCATAAGGCATGGCTCACATGTATCAAATGATTCAAAATCAAGTGATTCCAAAAGTCCATCAGAATGGAGTTTCTTCATGCGTTTAACGCCAATATGACCTAGACGGCAGTGCCACATATATGTAGATATATCATTATCAAGTTTAATCTTTTTAGCATCAACATTATGAATATGCGTAATACTACTATCGAGATCCAACAGAAATAAACCATTCAACACAGGTGCATGACCATAAAAGATATTATTCATATAAATCGAACAACCATTGTTTTCAGACTTAAACGAATAACCACTTTGCATCAAACACGATCCGGATACAATGTTCATGCTCAGTGTAGGCACCAAATAACAATTATTCAGGTTTATAACTAACCCCGACGGCATATGGAGAGGCAGCGTTCTGACGGCGATCACATCAACTCTTGATCCATTGCCGACCCGCATCGTGACCTCATCCCATGCTAGTTGTCGCTTGTTCCGCAGCCCCTGAACCGAGGTACATATATTAGCAACCGTATCAAATACCGGTGCTATCTGAGTACTAGTCAAGTACACATCAATAACATGTATATCACATATACCTTTGTTTGCCTTGCCGGCCTTCTTGTCCGCCAAATACTTGGGGCGATTCTTCAATGGCGATCCCTTGCAATAGTAGCTTTTCGATTGTCGACTTAGGGCCAGCTCGGGGGTTCTTTTCAGCGGCAACAGATTTGCCGCCTTCTTTCCTTCTCGCTTGCCTTTCTTGTCCTTCTTGAAACCGGTGGTCTTCTTGATCATCAACACTTGATGTTCTTTCCTAATCTCCACTTCGCAGTCTTAAGTATTGGCGAAGCTCGAAGAGACTTCTTCATGCCCTGCATATTATAGTTCATCACGAAGCTCTTGTAGCTAGGTGGCGAGATTGGAGAACACGATGTATGCCTAAGTCAATGGGAATCGTTATTCCCAAGGACACAAGCTTATCGGCGTGCGGACATTTTGAGTACGTGCTCACTAACGCAGCTGTTTTCCTCCATCATGCAGCTAAAGAACTTTTACGTAGCATTATAACTCTCTCTACGGCATGGGTATCAAAATCATTTCCAATTCTCCCATGGTATCAAAGGCATTGCCTTTTTCAAACGCTTTCAAGTTACGGCTCTAGCCCATACAAGATGCCGCAATGAACTAAGTTGTGGTCCTCTGACGAGTCACATAGACATTCTTTTCCTCGTCGGGGCATCGAGAGCTGGTGGGGCCTAGTGGCGCATCTAGCACATATTGCTTTTGTGCAAAGTGAGGAGAATCCTCAAATTCATAGCCAGTTGGTGAAGTTGCTACCATTCGCAGAAGTTTCTCTTTCTCCATGAACACATTGAAATTAAAAGGTGGTGCCATCTACAGCAGAATTTGTAAAGTATATTTAGACTAAGTTTATGATAGATTGAGTTCAACTAATCCAAATTACTAATGAACTCCCACTCAAAAACAACATCCCTCGTGTCCTTTTGGTGATTACATGAACCAAATCACTACACCAAGTCCGATCATCACGTGAGTCGGTGTAGCTTCAAAGACGAGCATCTATATGGGCATCATATCAACTATATGACTCATGCTTAACCTTTCGGTCCGTGTTCCGAGGCCATGTCTGTACATGCTAGGCTCGTCAAGTAAGAACCTTAGTATTTGCGTGTGTAAAATTGTCTTACACCCGTTGTATGAAAGCGTAGAGTCGAGAACACCCGGTCATCACGTGATGCCTCAAAACACGATCCACAAAACGGTGCATACTTAAGGAAGAACACATTTTATCTTGATATCTAAATGAGGGATCATCTTATAATGCTACCAAAAGCGCCAAACTAGCAATATAAGATGCTAATGTGTGAAGTGAGGTGATATGGTCCATGCATTTGATCTCTATCATTTGCATCGTGGTATGATCTCTATCATTCCTTTGTGTGTAAGGCCAAGGTCTATGGAACTTACACGTTAAGTGAGTTGTAAGAGTATCTATCATACATCTACTTACAACAATACCATATCAAAACACTAGCCCATCAACGATCTAAACTAGACGCCTCTAATTTATCAATTGCAAGTTTTACGTGGCTTAGGGCTTTCGGAGATAGAACCGGTCTAACCTACGAACATGAACCACAACGAGGATAACCAAGTTATTAGCAACTCATTGTAAATCAGATATTGACTATAGTAGGAGAGACAGACACCCGCTAGCCACTTATGCAAAACTAGTTGCATGTCAGTCGTGGAACCGGTCTCATGTACGATGACATGTAAGGTTTGTCCGGGCCGCTTCATCCCACTATGCCACCAATATCCAAAGTACATAGAAGATGCAATAACATGATCATCATCGCCCACATATAAACATATGTGTACTACCCGTGCAAAGCACCTATGCATAGATCAGGCTCTGATACCACCGTTGGGTCCGCAACATAGAAAACAAAATTTTCCTACGATGAGAACTATACGCCAAAATCTATCTACTAGATACAGAGCAACGGATGGACATACATCCATGGAGAACTTACCCTCGAAGACAACGAGCTTTGTTAACGAGTAGGAACTCGTGGTTGATGTAGTCGTACACTTGCCGATCTCAAGATCGTGAGGAAGTCCAAGCGCCGCAACTCAGCAGCGCATCCGCACTCGCACACACGTTCAAGCCACCGGACAACCTCCACCTCCTCGCTCCAGCGATCCAGTAGCAAGAACTCCTTTCAGACTCAATGCCACCGAGAACATGTATCTCGCTAATCCGAGACCATGGGGGAATAATTCTAGAGGGGGAGAGAGATCCTTCACAAGGAGGTGTGTGGATGAAGGAGGGAATGGGTGGCCTTTTATAGGAGGAGGGGGTGCCCCCTCTCCATGGCAGTGCATGGGGGTGACCTCACCTCCCCATTCATGTGGTGGTAACCCTCCACATTAAAATGCCTCTTCACATTCCTTTTAAAGTCTCCACTTTAAATGCATTAAATTTCTCCAAATTTAATGCTCTCTCTAATAAAACTCTTTTTATTAAATTTATTCAGAATTTTGTTAATTACTTTAATTAACAAACATTCACATATAGCACCTTGCAATATTTCAATATAACATGCATAACCACAATATTCAATTTCACCAGAAACAATTTCAGGATTCTATTGAAACAATTCCATCGCTTTGCAATTCTTTCGTCAAACATATGTGCTCAAAAATGGTGTCCGTAACTCTTAAGTGTGCCACCCTACGGTTCGCGAATAATGCAGACATGATCGAGACCCTTCTCCGATCAATAATCAGCAGCGGGACCTGGAGATCCGTACTGACTCCTACACATTCAACGATGACTCCTGTGATCGTGAGAACCTTTAACGCTTGTAACTAAATCCCTTTGTCCCTCGATATATTACATGTCCGAGATTCGATCATCGGTATCTCCATACCTAGTTTGATCTCGTTACCGACATGCACTCTTTTCTCGTTCCCGTGATATAACATTCTAGTGATCACATCACTTGCTTGCAAGCTATCCTAATGTGATATCACCGAGAGGGCCCAGAGTATATCTATCCGTCATCTGGATTGAAAAATTCCACTCTTGATCCATGAGCCTCAACATAACACCTTCGTAGTACTGAACCCATCTTTATAGTCACCCTGTTACGGTGTGACGTTCGATGTTATCAAGATACGCTTCCGGTGTTAGCAATTAACATGATCTCATGGTCTAAGGATAAAGATTACTTCGTATGATGTTATAGCAATATAAACATAATAACTTGATCGTAATGCTATACTTCGGATGAATGTTCATCACATCATTTCACAAATGCCGTGACCTTGTTACTAACAACATCCAATGTCCATGATCAGGAAACCTTGATCATCTTGTTAATCAACAAGCTAGTCTATAAGAGAGGCATAACTAGGAACCCTTTTTGTTTATTAAACACACATGTATTGATGTTTCCTATCAATACAATTATAGCATGCAAAATAAACATCTATCATATACAAGGAATATATAATAACAACTTTATTATTGCCTCTCATGGCATATTTCCTTCAATCTCCAATGGGAAAAGAGAGGTCTTAGGAATAAGAGATAGAGGAGAGATACAATAGAGAAAAGAGAGGACGAAGAAGAGTAGCTGCAATGGCCTCTCGCCATCACCAACGATAGGCTAGATCTCACATCCTAGGAAGAGTCACCATTGTAACCATGTACACCATATGAGAAGTACCACCACCAAAAAGTAGGCAGTAGGACTGTTAGCCATCACGACGGCCTGAACCTAGGTAAAACCCCGTGTCACTGTGTCTCCTCTTTCTCTCTGGTTATCCCTCGATTCTCTAGCAACCCAAGGGAACAAACATGTGGGCATGCCTTCCACCCCTTTGTGGACAACTAAAAGGGGGTATGCAGTATCCTTGATGTCCGTGTTCATGTACATGACTACTTTTAGCACTCTTCGGTTCAGAACAAAGAACTTGGTGAAGACGTGTAGAGATGTCATCCCTTATTTCTGCAAAACAAAGGTTGTATGTGACACACACGCGATCTACCTATCATGGAGTATTTGATCAAGAAATCGAAGGGATAGAACATCTCATGTTTCCGCAGTATGATATGAATTTTTATTAATGCCTACCAAAAATAAGAAAAAATTAAGTATAGTTCTTCTACCAGATATTATTTGTGATCCAAGCTCATAACATGTTTAACCCTACATAAATATCCACTTGAGTTGGGGGTAACATTGAACAACAAAGAATTTCACCTGATCTGACATGTTCCCGGACTGATACCATTCAAGGAATACAACAGCTAACTCCAGACTACGGGGGAACTTATTGAAAAGCATGATGCTCATGTCGCACACAGACACTGTCAAGATGCACCTGGGGGGATCCTACCTTGGAGTAATTCTCCACATATATGGCATCCAATAATTAGTTCCACACTTAGGTCATGCATGCAGGCGAACATCAACAATTTTGGTGCCCTAACGATCCTAATTAATCTTGGACTCACTGGACCAAATATGACCAATCTCACAAGGCCAGGTGCATCTTCAATGATCAGCTCCTTAAACTCTAGAAGGCAATGCTCTCTGCACACGCGATACACACCAATCGTATGGACATTCTATAAGATGATGCGGAGGGTGTTAAACCCATGGATCCCCTGAAGCATAAGGGACTAGAGCATAGTACATCCGGCTAGCAGCATTGTATGGCCACACTTGAGCTGAAATTGATGCCTCTGAGCTGGAGCTTCTTGAGTTGAGGGAAAAGAAGCATTTAGGCAACATCAATATCGGGGATAATGCAGGCCCCAAGGTAGAGGGTGCGCAGCGTGGACGCAAAGAGGAACACAGACTGCGGTAGCTTATAGGTCTGGTACCCCAGCAATGAAACTGAGGTGCTCGAGTCCATCAAGGGCATTAGATCAGAGCCTATGGTCGAATCTCTTGTCGACCTTGTATTTTTTGTCATATATGCTGAAATATATGCATCTGGCGAGGCCAGGGTGCGTGGGGAGGATCTTGGAGACCATGGTGTCACGTTTGCGATGCTGCTAGGGAAATTCATGGATGACAAGGGTGAGGGGGTGAAGTACCATAGTGGGAGCCAACTCTTGGAGATGACAGTTTTCCTAAAGGAAGCCTTGGTGGGGAGGAGGGAAATGACAATTTGCAGCATCTCGTCGGGGAGGCAGCTGATAAGGTCGAGACTCACCGGAGGCGCTTCCCAATCTAGCTCGACCTACCTGAGCTTTTTGGCCGCATCAGCCTCCATCTCACCTGGCGGCAACATAGGCAACCCCATAGTCTCCTCGGAGAAATGGGAGGTGGCGCTAGTTGGGTGTCTTGCAAGAAAGTGGAATTGGCCGGCGGTGCTGGTGCTAGATGGGCGTCTTACATGATGGGGAATCGGTGCTGGCTTGGGATATCCAGAAAAGATTTTCCCCACATATTCAAGTTATAGTGATAGGTACAATAATAACAATGACGAGGAAAGATGATTTTCACTACAACTGAGAGTACACAACTAAATTAACTACCAGTTTGACAAAACTACACGTAATTAGCCTTAAACGTTCGCAAATCTAATAAACTCACCACAAATTTCTCATAGATAAGCTAGTGTGTATTGATCCAGGCGGTGTAGAAAAAGGGCACACCATAAGCTGTTAAGAAACACTTATTGGCATGGTGTCCCTACTATATATAAGTCTATATATATGTAATGTTAGTTTTTGTATATAAGAAAACCAAAATACATGACCTTGATTGGATTGGCACTTCATCATAAAAAGTGCTATATATCTCACATTATGATTAAAGACTGAAGTGAAAAAACCACACTTCGAAGTACTAAGCCTCAACTAATATTATCACGAATTTCCTGTAACACCCCTAGTTTTATTAAATACTAATTAGGGTTTTGCTTGTGCATTCATGAGCATCAAGTATTTTTCTAAGAATAAAAATGCATGCAAAAGGAGAAACAAAACAAACCCTAACCCTAATCTTTCTCCTCCATCTGAAATCAATTCAAAAGGTTTTGAATATTTTGAAAACACAAAAATAATTGATACCAAATTGACTATAAGGGCCCATGCGTATTTCAATATATTGTACAAACCTCTGGTATTTTTAAATACTCCAAAACAGTTTTAAATAGTTTACAAAAGAGAAAATAGAGGAAACTAAATAGAAAAAGGGTTTTGCTTAAAAAATAGAGCCAGCAGCCGCAGCAGGCCGACCCAGCTCCTTTTCCTCTTCTCTCTGCTGTTCCCGTAACTCTCTGTATCCCACAACCGACCCAAGCCAGCCCACCATTGGCCCATACCGCTTTGGTCTGTCGCATCGTCGTTGTCCACCTTCCACCATGCCCGAAGAAGCTCACTGTTGCCGCTGCATTGCTCGCCGGTGCAAAGATGCACGCTGCCGATGACGCACATATACAAATACCCCTCCACCTTCATGGAGTACCCTAGCCATGCCCCAGTTCTTCTCCTCCCTCTCTCTTTCTATCTCAGAGGAGCCCGAAACCCTAGCTCACCGGACTTCGCCCTTCCCATCCATCTTCAGCCTCCCTAGGCGTATTCAAAGCCACGGTTGGAAGCGCCACGTTGTCCTTATCGTCTCCGCCAAGCCAATGAAGCAGGGAAGCCGCCCTCTGCCAGGAATCGTGCTCAACCTCTCCATCGGTCGCCACCATTACCGCCATTGATTCTTCACCGTCCGAGCTCGCCTCGCCTCCTCGACCCCTCTGCTAGATTCCTGGTGAGCTGCTAGTCCTCATGGACCTTCCCCCTTGCCCCTATCGCTCTGGTTCTTCCCCTCCATAGGCACCTGCCGTCACCACCGATGTTCATCGTCACCGACTAAGCTCCGATGGCCAATAAGTGGCGGCACCACCACTATAAGGTCGCTCGCACCACGCTCTCTCCAATGCCACCACTCCCGCATCCCCGCGTGCTCCCGATCGACGGATCAACCGACGATCTGGGAAGAGCTCCATGGCTGACGTTAGCATGAGGCAATATTTCCCTTTTTTCTAGAAATAAAATATCTCTATGGGCCCAGGTCGTCAGGTTTTTAATCATTTCCTAAAATGTTATCTGTAATTAATAAAAACCTCTCATGTGGGTCCAAGTTGGAAAATAATTTAATATTTTCCAAAATTGTTTAATTGTTTTAAAATAGATTTCAAATGAGAAAAATCATAATTAATTCATTTTAAGTCAGGAAAATATGAATAATATATCAAAATGTTTAGAAAAATGATATCTACACCTTAGCATCAAAATAATGCATGGTTAAGCAACTTTCATGACAAGTTTAGTTAGAAGAACAAAGTGAACCCCCGCAGGTGATTCCAAGGTTCCTCCTTTATTATGGTTTGTAACCTCAGACCCTGTTTCAAATGTTTAATCATGTGTTATGGTTTAATTAAGTACCATTTACCTTGTCATATAATCATCCTTGCTTGAGAAGTGCATCGATGCCATGTGTTGATTGTTTCGTTTCTTTCTAGTGTTTGGTTCTTCCCGGTAGAATACGATATCGAGATCGAGATCAACACCATCGAAGATCCAAGATCAACACTTGACCAACCATAATCAAGTCAAGTACAAGATATTCGATGATCTTCTTATTGGTTATCAACGGGCAAAGGCAAGCATAGCCCCACCATTATATAATCCTGTGATTTCGAAAGCATTTCAATTCTTGCCATGTTTCATATGATTCTACTATTGGTATTTTCTCCATAGATAGAGTATCCCATATGTTGCATTACTCTCTTTGAGCTTATATTACCCGATCCACTTATCCCTGCATAACTAGGTTTGGCTTATGTGCACTGCTAGAGCTTCTATCCGTGTCTTGTTTAGCCATGCTTAGCTGTAAGTGCTCTTTCATCCAGACGATGTCTCATATGCAGAGAATCTGGTATGAAAGGAGAACATGATGAGATGAGATCAGTGGTGAAGTGAGGTTAAACATGCTAAGACTTGTATGGGAGGCCAAAGTGGGATGTGGTTTTTGTAGTCCTATGCTCGCTACCAATAGGACCCGAGTTCTTACCCTCGGAACCAAGACGAGCATACAGCCACACAGGGCCATGAACCCCTCGACTGACTAACTTTCCTAGTAGATTCCATGAGTCACATAGTTCGGCCATTCCATTTGACAAATATATATTTTGGTTGTTCTCGAAGACGGTGAAGGAGGTGCATCATAACAGGTAGGTAAGAGTGGTCGGGTTTGCTTGGGGTGGATAGAGCCCCTGATAAACCAACCTTATGTCACATCTCTAGGGACCGACTTCAGCATTTAACCCTTTACAGCGGAACCCTCCTTAGGGCGTGACTCATGGTCTTGGTGAAATCAAGGTAAAGGTCGTGGTCAACCACCCTTTGTCAGCACACCAAGGAAGTGTGTCAAGTGGTGCTAAGAGTCGGTTCATACGTGTGGGTAAAGTTGTACACCCCTACAGGGTTAAATCTTTTCGAAAATCCGTGTTCACAGTTATGAACGACTTGGGAATGAACGTGAGATCATAGAGAACATGAACCTATTCGTAAAACTTGGCAACTAAGGTGTGTTTAGGATGCTTCCTCATGCGTACGAGGGGGTGATCCTAGTTGGGAGGTGATGAGGATTATTTTGGTGGATATCAAAGTAGATGATCGATTTAGTTGCATATGTAGCTCTCTTATCCCCTTTTAAAATGATCTGATTAGACGAGCTTCTACTCCCTCTTGTTTACAAACAAAGATGCCTTTATGCAAAATAACCCCACCAACCATAGGTCTTGCGGAGTACACCTTGTACTCACCCTTTCTTTTTTGATACTTTTGTAGCAGAGTAAGTGTTCCCTAAAGACAAGTTTGGTACAACATCAGTACCGATGAGTATCTTGGGGTTCCCGGCGACAACCTAGAATCTATGGGCTAGGACGTCATCATTATGCTTCAGGCCTCTTAGGCCATTTGTTAAGTTTGCTAAACTTAATAGAATAATTTTCCTTTCATTGTTTGATGTTTGTGGTCAATGACCTCTGCTTGTAATATTTTTGTTCACTTTTTAGTTATGAGATTACTGTAATAATTTTTATGTCGTAGGGTTACTGTTGTGTTACGGATTCTTCAATAGATATCCTCGAGCTCTAGGTTAAGCTTATGTCGGGTTAAGGTCTGGGATTTTTTTAACCCTGAAACCGGGGGTGTCACATTGCCCTATTTATTTAGTGATTCATTTGTTCATATGGCCGACTTCATTAGTTTAACATAATGGCATATCAAATCGGTTGATCATCATTTCACTCTATTTGAGTTGGTAATTTTACTATGAATTAACTTAACATAAAGAAAAGAGTAAAGTCACATATACTTGCCACTTGTCAAAACCGAGCTTGTTCCATTCAGGGGGCACCAAATAAATTAAGTTAAAATCATGAATTCACACAAAATCCTTTCAAAGACCTTTTTTCTTACTAGACTCCTCTCTGCGCCCCCGAGGCACTGCCAATAGGCAGAACGCTTCATGATATGATCGTGCTGCATAGACATGACTCCCCCGGTGCCCATGGGTCAAGGTAGTCAACTAGATCATTTGTTCATTTTTTCACAATACATGTTTACCAACATACGTTGAGAGAGAACGTTGTGGTGAGTTAGTGTTAACAAAACGTTTGGTTATCAAGGAAGGAGTGAGCGAACATGTCACTTTGCATAAACGTGTTGATATGACTCTGCATATGCTTGACTCGGATATGATAGGGCACAAAGAAAGCATCAACGTAGCAAAAGATAAATAGAACATATGAACAGTGTTGTACAGAGAGAAGCAGGAAACAACTTACAACAAGTATCATGCGGTGGTTGTTAGACATTCTTTCAGTTTAAAACTGTAACCATAGTGCAAATTTGTGACAACAGGGAAAGATCTTGACGTGCTTGTTAGACATTTAATGCCTAAACCCAAAGTTGTGCAGATGAGAGGTACACAAATTTATATCAAAACGCTAAATGTATAGAGCGGTATAAAAAAATAGTAATCAGATATAATAAGGAAACATAGTCCCGTTACTAAGAAGATAAGACCAAGGACAATAATTTTGTGAAATACGTTCGAATCCCAAGGATGATAGGCAAATATTTTTTCATTCAAGATATAAGAATATTTATAGGCACAAACGAAATTTATAGCATATCTAGAATATAAAACTAAAAAGTAAAACTGAAAAAATAAACTTAAATTGACGCGCCGTGGAGATTGAGTGAGCAGCGCGACCTACTCATCATCGGCAAGATCGACTAGCACCAGCCGCGTCTACATATGATTCCACGTGTGTGCCCGGGTGGTTGCCACTGCTAGCGGCGATGGTGGAGTCGACGATGCGACGGTGGCTGCTGGCAGCTTAGAAGGTCGCGCTTACGCATCTGTGCAGCCATGGAAGACTCGTAGAGGGCACATAACGTGCCAACCCAACGCGCCTCTTCTTTGAGCACCATGCACTCCTGCGAGTCACACAATGAATGCTCCTGCGACTCGCACAGTGCGAACGCTTCTTTCTGATCGAGATCCGGCATCATGATATCCGTACAAAACTCCTCATGCCATGCACCCCGCTCCTAACATTCTGCTTCGGCGGCGGCATGCTCCGCCTGGTAGTCGATGCCGCTGATGGCTCCGATTTTTGCCATCTTCCACTGTATTTAAACGTTGTTTTGGTCAAGCAATTGCTAAAGAAACTCTCAACTCTTATCACTAATGACTAATAATTGCAAAGATATGCAAATACCTTCTTTGATTTATGTTGTGCAGGAAATCACACCTTTTAAAGCGAAATAAGGAGTCATGATGAAGGATTTTGAGGAAGTACACACGGCCAAGTAATTGGAGAAGCGTTCCAGGGCATCTGCAAGCTTAACGACCACTGGTATGGGCGCGGTCCGCCTGTACCAGGTGGTGTCGGCTTCGTATCGTCAAACCCTACAACTTTCCTGAAGACGCCTATATATTTCGAGGCTCCAGCCACCGGCCAGAGAGCCGTCATCCTCAGATTGCATCACAACACCACCAAAGGATATCCACACCATTGTTCATCCATTGTTCATCACTTCCCCCATCCATCCAGCCACTAGCCATAGCCATTGATTTGTACTTTAGATCTCCTTGTGATTTGGCGACCATTGTAAGAATATTTGATATCGATCTAAGTATTTGTATGATGTTTTCTATCTCCGATCTATTTGTTATGAGTGAATAGTCCTCACGGGATGTGGGTTGGGGAGAAACCTCACAGCAATTATGTGCATCTAGATCATGGGAGAATTTTATTTTGTTTGGAATTGTGATTTGTATCGTTTGTTTCTTTGTCTCTTGTCTTGATCTGTGGACTTGTAGGTACCCAAGATCCCATAGATTGATAAAGGCTTAAGGTGAGATACTTGGCTAGCGGCGATCCCATAGGAACCTCAGTGACAGAAAGGGTAGTATGGTCTTTGCTTAGTACCCCATTCGGGATCAATAACAACATCACCACTTAAAGATTTGATCTGTGTTTTGCACTTAATAATCGTTTGTAACATGTGGCTTTGGTGTACGCTCGGTTGGATTAAAAGTTTATTGCTATGCCCACTACATCACGGGGGCTCTATAATATTAGGATGTGTTGCCCACAAGAGATCATCTCGATACAAACATTATACATGACTACGCTTTTTATTATCTTTTATCCCATTTGATGTGCAACTGCATGTGGATCTTCAACCCTGGCCTATCTCCATCCATTGATTCAAACCCATTATAAAGTAAACTAGATTGGTCTGATCAACTAAGGTAAAATGAACAAACAAAGTCTTGTAGACGTTTCCTTTTTTATTACCTTTTAGAAGTGCTTTCCGAGGTTCGATTAAACCTAGGTCTTCTAGGGAAAAGCTATTATACTACATCCGTGAATCCGGATCGAAGGTATCAACCTTTTTTCTGGCGCCGTTGCCAGGGAAGCAATTTCGCTATCCCGATGAGGTCATTAGAGGCCTTGTTTTTAATTTTATTATTAGTTGTAGTTTAATTCTTGTTATTTGTGGGGCCCCCGGATTAATCCTCCGAGAATCCCTGTTATGCATACAACCACGATCCCATGATCAGTTAGTCGTGGCACATAACCGACAAGTATCAAAGTAAACATCCCATATATAACGAATACCTGTCATACCTTATTTGCCATTATGGCTACATCGATCAACATCAGCGGAACTTCATCAAGCGTAGAGCCCGAGCCATGCCTTAACCTACATGCAACTGACTGGGAGAACGTCCTAGCTCGCATAGCCGTCCACATCGTCCTCTTCTTGATATCTGACCATGTTAATAGCCAGGGACAATGCCAGTGAGTACTTTGAATGTACTCGCAAACCACCTTAATAGAATAAAGAAACAAGAGAATATGCAATATAGCTGTGGCAGTAGGTGGGCTCTAAGGGAGGTTCTTTTCTCAAATAATTTCTCTTATAGATATAGCATCTACATATCTCTTGTAGATATAGCATCTACAATGAGGGGCTCATAGTAACGCGTGGAGGTCCGCAAACCCTTCGTTCCTTCTCCCGGTCGATGTCCCACATGGACCGTTTGTCCAGAGAAGACCCACCCTCCAGGGATCGCGATCCCCTGTAGTAGTTGCGAGGCAGCTTATACCAGAATAGGCAAACATCAAATCCAGCTATGTCCCATTCTAGAGTAATGTGGTTGCATGGGTTAATTGTTCTGGCAAAACTGCAAAGAACCGGGTGCGTTTCGTAACCCTTTTTCCTCCGGTTTTCCTCCAGCATTTTTGTAAAACAAAACCTTTTTCTTTCTCAACATCTCTTGGGAGGTCCCACCTCACCAAGGTTTTATCAGAAAACATTTGGTAAACTTTTGCCGGGGTCTTCCCATCCTCTAGCTCTTTGGCTAAAACAGGGTCTCTAGAGGGTTATGGTGATATACACCATCTATTCTACTAGGGACAAGTAGGTGTCACCAAGGGGGTTGTACTTAGTAGTACCAAAGTGTAATAGTTCGGAGGAGCCAAACCACTACCATATATACAACATCATACAGTGAAACAATGCAGTTTTCATAAAACAGTAAGTAAAATATGCATAAGTAAAATATGCATAAGTAAAACAGTAGGACGAGGCTTATGATCAAGAAGGTGGCTTGCCTGTGATCAGCAATATGGCATAATTGTCCCTGGACTTCTTCTTAGAAAACCATAATAACAATAAAAACCATCTCCTTCTGCTCTCCGATATAATCGCAACTATCGTCGATAGGGAACACATGCAAACAAACAAAAAGGGCACAATCAATACAAGGCATACAATCACCAATACAATAGAACAAGCAACTGAATAATACCAAACTAATATTTAGAGGGTTTTGATAGGATTTGATTTCGAAGGTGGAGATGGCCTTGGACAAGGGGATGAACACCCCTTAGGGTTTACTGTCGAGGAACTACCTAAGAGGGGTTTTTGGACCAAGGACATATTCTGTAGGATACCATTGGGTAAAAATGATACCAACAGATAGGATTTGATAAAATGAAACCAACAAAAGTGGTTTCACTATTTTATCACTTTTCTTTATTTAGTTATGATTTTTCTAGTGAAATAACTTCTAGTTTTAGGGAATAATTCACCAGAAAAGTTTTGGAGTTCCAAAAATTATTTCCTTGGAGTATTTTGTAGAGTTTTATGTACTGAAAGCCTAAGAGTTGGAATCACTCCAAAATAATTACCAGAATGACCTCAGGAAATTCCGAAAGGTAGTTCTAGAGTTGTTTTATCTTTTTCACCAGATTAAATATACAGGGACTCTTGATATGAGGTAAAGGGCAATGGATAGTTATTGCAAATACCTCCTAGTACCAACTGGATCACTCTTTTTGGAGTTGCAAGGCTACTGTAGTGATTTATCTAGTGAAAACACTAGGGACATAAATGTTTAATTCATTCAAATTCATCAGAAGCCCAATAATTCTTGATCTCCTAGAATTTGGTAGTATTTAGGGTACCACACCAAGGGGAGGTTGATTTAGGTCAATACCCATATTGGTTTGACCTCAGGAATTTTCTAAACTCATAAAAGGTATGTTTTTGTTATTTTTGTTATAGGAGTTTAATGGTTCCACTTGGAGGGAGGCCAAGGGCATGAGGTAGGTACAGGCAATACCTACCAGGGGCACTTGGGTTTACCCCATTTGGAGTTGTGGAACTCGCTAGGGTATTTTCATAGTAAAATACGGTACATTTTAGTAGCAGTTTTAATACAACTAATATGGGCAATTATTGAAGCAGCCAAGAGTACTGCATGTTTTATAAAACATGTGAAAACATGTGTAAAAATGGATCTGGCCAAAATATGGGGTTTTCCATTTTTATATGGATTTAAGCTGACCAGCTATTTAGCAGATTCTGGAGAAGAATTAAAGAAAAGGAAAAAGGGAAGGGGCGCCGCGGGCCAGATCCAGGCGGAACTGGGCCGAGGGAGTGGATTCGGCCCACAGCGAGCGAAGCCAGCGCGCAGGAGGGGCAGGTTCGAACAAGAATGAGGGCGCCAAAGCAGTATGAAGGGTTTCGTCGTCCACCTCTGTTCAGGTGGCGGCGCGGGGCTAACCCTAGGCGCGTTGGGCAGCAGCGAGGGAGCTCACCTGGGGGCTTGCCGGCGACCGTGGGGTGGCGAGGGTGATGCGGTAGACGACGGCGATCCCGGAGAGGGGCGAAACGGCCAGTTTTGGTGCTGGTACGGGCATGCGCGCAGCAGCGCCGATGGATCCTTCGGGAGCTCGCCGGAGCAGCTTCCAGGGGTCGTCCTGAGCAGGGAAAACAAAGAGGATTAGAAGCAGCAGGGGTAGGAGACCTCACACGACGACATGCAGAGGAAGAGGGGTGCGGGAGGAGAGGAATTGCTCGATTCTTGGAAAAGGGACGAGGCTCCTTTTTCTCCTTCTCTCGAGCAGCACAGAGCAAGGGTGAGGGAGTGGAGTGCAGGGGAGGGGAGTGAGGGGGATAGGGGCAAATGAGCCAGGGATGAGGGTGCGGGGTGGCCTTAGGCCTATTTAAGCTGAGTTGGGATCTCATGAGGGGAGATGTCAATTTTGGACATGGAGGAGGGGTGGAGCTGGCTTGGGATTGGTCAGGGATGGCGGTGGAGGGGTGCTGTGAGTCATTTGGTCGGCAGGGACAGAGAGGGGAGGTGGTGCTGCTGTTGGTTGGCCACACGTGGCTTATCTCTCCTCTCTCTACTCTTCCAAGGGGTAAAGGACAAGTGGATGTGTGATGGTTGGTACTGTAGTGCTACAGTGGTGACGACCAGGAGGGTCATGGTGGCTGGATATGAGTGCTTGACAAGCTTTTGTGATGGTTTGATCTTGATTTACCTCAATACTAGCTAGTTTTGCTAAGTTGAGGGAAGAGGTGTTTGTAGAGGAAGTTCAAAATTTTGCATAGGACAAGGTGGGAAGATGGTACTGGTAGGTAGATGAGGTCAAGGTAGATCTCCAGGAATTATTTTGGATTTTTCTAAGGATTTTAAGTCCCCTTAAAATCATTTATTCAAAAAGTACAGAAGTAGTTTCTAGAAGATCATTTGATAATTTTACATTGGACAAGGTTTGTTTTTGGTTTGAGATGGTCCCAAATGTGAATACACACTTAGGGGAATTTTCCCAAGATTTAATGGAGGATAAAAGTATTTAAAACAATTATTATTCCAATTCAGCCATTTAAGAAAATGGGCAAAAAGAAATAATAAAACTCTTCAAAAATATTTATTTATTTTTGAAGTGAGATGATAGGGTATGCTAGACTCAAAAGTGCTTAGAGTTGGGGAAGTGTTTTGGCAAGAACCAAACCTTCCTTTGGGAAAGGAGTTTTGGAGATTTTGACTATTGAGATTTATTAGCTTTGGAGCCGTAATAATTATGGATAATATTTGATAAATGTTGGCGATCGAGGTAGATGATGTAGACAAGGTGTAGCAAGCATTTTCAACCTTGGGATTGGAGAATCCAAGTTGATTTTGGTGAAATACCCTAGATTAAGGATCTAGGGTGAGGTTAATTTCATACCATCAAAACATGGTTGTATCTTGGAGTTCAATTCTCCCCTTGTGGCATGGGGTAGATGGATGGATAGACCAGGTGATGTATATCAACATGGTATAGAGGTTTGAGCTTGATCTTGTTTGAGTTCCCCAAGAATTGGATTCAAACTTTGAATAAAATAAGCCTACCAAAGAAGATTATCAACTAGCCTTCAAAACCTTGTGGGTTTAAGAAGCACAAAGATCTACTTGGAACAAGTGAAGTATATGTTGATAGACCTATATGAGTAGAACACAACCATGCAAGGAGTTGGTCCATAGAAGGTTGGATGATGGTGTGAGCTTCTGTCAAAGTAGGCATGATGACTAGATTTGCAGGAAAAGTTATTTTCTTGCCTGCAAAACCATCAAGAACAAGTGGGTTGGAGGATGTTCTAACCAAGGGCAAGAGTGGGCCTTGGTAGTCCTTAGGATGGTTAACAATATGGTTCAGATGCAATTTCAAAAATGCACAAGGGTTGGGAAAAGGAGGCATTCAAAAAGGTGATGTTGGAATAGATTCCAGACTTGGCCAAATTTGGCAGATTTAGGGTTTTTGACTAGAAGGTGGGTGGTGATGATTTTGATGGGTTGCAAGGTACCAAAGCATCATAAAGTGGATGATGTTGAAGTGTAGATTGAGTAGAAGGGATCCATGCTTGATATTGGTCTTCATTGACTTGGAAACTTCTAGAATGGATCACTACAGAATTGATCTGGTTAAGGGTTTTAGATGATCCAGATTGTATTCCTTCTTAGTATTTGGTGATCTTAAGTATCTTGATCCTAGAGGATGAGCTCCTAGAGTAGCTCATACTACTTCTGAGCAATCAAGTCAAACAGCAGATCAAGACAACACATCTTACAAACAAATCAACTACTACTAGGGTTACCATCATGTCTAGCTTGAGGTAAGGATGGGCAATTTTGAAAGGTTGGAGTTTTGAACAAGGTAAGGTCCTTGGTACATCTACCAAGAGTAGAGTTCAAAAGATTTATAAAAGGTTTTGGGAATCTTAGAGGTAAGAGTAGTTGAAGGTTCTGTCTTGAAAACATAAGGAGATTATATTATATATCTCTCCATAGTTTTGTCAATAGAAGCTACAAAAATAGTGTTGGTTACATAAGCATCTTGGCTCATGTTTTGAAATGCCAAAACATTTGAGAATATGCAAAATGAGCCAGGATAGTTTTGTTAAATAGCTTGTTGACAACTGATGTTGAGGTAAGGAGTATATCATAAGCTATACAATAAGAAGCATAAGCACAGACAATCAACAAGCAAACACTGCAACACTTAACAAGAAAAAGTTTTTGTTTCCCCTGATTTTTGCATTCTGGACAACTAATCAGGGTTGCTGAAATTGGGATGTTATATTATTAGTTTACTTTCTTGTTATCTATTTGAAAACCCAAAAAAATTAGTTACTTGTTATTTGTTTTCATTACTTAAAAAATTACCAAAAAGATAAGAGCCATGGCTCAGAAGAGATTAGGGGAGTATGCTGCTCCCACTGATAATTTTATTCGTGTACCCATTACTCAGCCCGCAGTTGATGCAGAAACATATGAGATAAAGCCTAACTTTTTAAGTTTCATTCAACAAAACCAATTTGGAGGTTCATCCGCTGAAGATTCATGATTGCACTTAAATACTTTTACTGAAATTTGTGACATGATGCGTATTAAGGATGTAGATCCAAATGCTGTTAAGCTAAGATTGTTTCCTTTCTCTCTTAGAGGAAAATCCAAGGATTGGTTGCGAGCTCTACCAAAGGGAACTATTAAATCTTGGGAGGAATGTACTAATTTGTTTATGACTAAAAATTTTCCCCCAGCTAAGACTATGCATCTAAGATCCAACATTACAAGTTTTAGACAAGAAGACTGTGAGCCACTAGCGCTTGCGTGGGAAAGGATGAAAGAAGCCATAATGAACTATCCTAATCATGGGATGGAAGAGTGGCTTGTATTGCGTTAATTTTATAATGGTCTTAACCCAAGTTTTAAGTCTATGCTAGATACTGCAGCAGGAGGAACGATCATGGGAAAGCATGTGAGTGTTGCAGAGAAGTTACTTGATGATATGCAAAATAACCAAGCCCAATGGCATGTGGAAAGAACCTCGAAGAGAGTAAGTTCAATTACCGAGGTAAACAATGAGGAGCTTACATCTAAGGTAGATGAGTTGATTAGCTTAGTAAAGGGTAAGGAAAATACCCAAGTTAATGCTATCACTACCGATGTTAATGATGTTAATTTTATAGCTCGCACTCCTTTTAATCCTATATGGAAAAATAATTATGCTTCTAATGTTCAAAAATATCATGCTAATCTTGCAGGAGCTCCTTATAATAATTATGATAATACTAATGGAGCAAATCATGGCAATCTCTCATTTGAGCAAACCGTTAGAACATTTATACAAGCTCACACCAAGCAAAATAATATGCTTATTAAGATTATGGAGAACCATGAAAGTAATATAGGAAGATTATCTAACCAGGCCGTTGCAATTAGAAATGTTGTCCAGGCTCTATAGGAAAGAACAAAGACCGTGGAGGCTCAGCTGGGTAAGGTAGCCGAGAGCAAAGCTCGCATAATAGCAAAGTTTGCTGGAAAACCCGAGCCAAATCTAGTAGAAGACCTCAAAATGACGAGGGTGGTAACCAATGATGAAAAATGTGGAGAGCTGGATTATAGCAACGCGCCGACACCGGAATATATAGTGGAAGATCTATTGAGGATGATCACCGTTAAGAATCCAGGTATAGAACAAGGTAATGATGCTATGTACCAACAATTTATACAACAAGTATCATCTAAGGTTCGTGATTTAGAGATGGAGTATAAAAGACTAGCCGATAAGCTTCCAGCTAAGCTAGATGATATATTTGAGCCCACTGTTAATATTAAATTTGGGAGTTAATGAGATATCCGCACTTTGTGATCTTGGTGCAAGCGTCTCAACGATTTCCAAAATCCTATTCGATAAGTTAAACTTGGGGCCATTTTTTACAACTAAATTGAGACTCCATCTAGCCGATTCAACTTATAAACAAGCTGTTGGGATAAAAGAAAATATAGTTGTAGAAAATTAAGGTAGTCCCGCTCTTATTGATCTTGTTATTGTGGACATGCCTGAAGATCCCATAGAACCTATAATTCTAGGTAGGCCATTCCTAAGAACTATTAAAGCTTTGATTAATTTACATGAAGGGAATGTGAGAATAGGGCTACCATCTAGAGATCCTTTTGTAGTCCACTTCCCTAGGAAAAAGAAGGCCAAGCCTAATGATGATGATGGTGTAATTACTTTAAAAGCACACTACTTTGGAGTGGGTGTTCCACTTCACAAACCTAAGTGATTGCCATCGAGGTCAAGCTAATTGACCTTAACTAGAAGCGCTTCATAGGAGGCAACCCATGTGAAATAAAATTTCTCTTGATATTTTCATTGTGTTAGTTTTGTTTTTATTTTGTTTTATTTTAAATAAAGTGTGCTCAAGAAGACCTATGGAGAGAGGAGAAGAAATAAGGTAATCCTCTATCTAACACATGGCCTAAGAAATATTGCTAGATCATTACTTAGTATTTTTGCTGTTATATAACCCTTTGATAAGATGTGCAAAGGTGCACAAAGTTACCAATCAAATTCCTTGAGCTTTGTAGTTCACAATATTGATAACGACCACTGGTACGGCCGGAGTGGACCATACCATGCACCTATACCACCTAAAGGCAAAGGAAGATAATTGATGTTTTCCAAAAGGAATGGTCGATAAATCTATGCACCATGCACGGCACGCATGCCCGTGCATCAGCGCATGCACTACCCCGAGCAAATATCAGATTTTAAGCAGAAGTCACCGCAGCGTTAATGACCAGTAGTACGGGCGCACGCGAACGTTCCACGCTCCCGTACTGAGTGCACCGCCTAGGAGCATGCAGGTGAGCTCAAGGTAAGTCACCAGCATTGCATCGCCCACCCTTACCATGTATGCGACCGCCATAAGCACCCCGAGGAGGTAACCTAAAAATCGCCAAATCATTTTTTATCTTTCTTCTTACTCCAAACTTCAAACCACCTCTATTGGATCTTCAAATTTACTCAATCTTTCTTCGATTCTTCACACTCACTTGATCTAAGGTATGATTCTCCTCCAATCCCCAGCTTATTTGTGCATAAGCTTCATTCAATCATTCATCATTGTAAATCTAGACATAGGTCTTGTTCTTGATTCAATCTTGATATTAAGTATGCCTAGCATTGTTTTTAGAGGAATTTCTTTTATAGTTAGTGTAGAGAATCACTTATGCTTTTTTTATTGGACCAAATTTTTTATTAGCAATCTTTATTTACTTTGTCTTGTTTTTATTTATTAGATGAACACGAGGAGTCGTACATGTGAGATGGCCACGGAATCCTCCGCACCACTCGCTGATACGTGAACCCCCGAGTCACTTGGCATCGAGTTCACCGAGGAGTTCCATCTGACCCGTTTCGATTGTCTCAAGATTTGAGAGATGAAGTCCACCAAGTGGGCGTGTCCTTATATCCTGAACCAACTTGGCATTCATGTTGATTTCGATTTACTTTGCAACAATGTTGGTTTGTATAATGTTTTCCTTCAGGATGTTGTGACATATCGCCGCTTGATGCTTGAGTTCTTCAGCACCTTGACAGACATGGTGGATCCTTATGGTTGTTCTGAGGAACAAAGGCCCAGAGTTGATTCAATTAAATTTCGCCTTATGAACTATGAGTATACTTTGACACTCAGCCAATGGGCTTAATGCTTTGGGTTTACCAACAGCACCACCGATGTACGCACAACAACCTTTGTTTTAGATCCTTCCCCTTCATAATATTTTAATTTAATGTGAATTTGTGGAAACACACCAAAGGGGAACCAAATTGATCATCCTGCTATTCCATATTTATTCTAAGTGATTGCTAACACATTGTAGGCACGTGGTGAGTTTACTAGAGTTAATGAGGAGGACATGTTGATCCTCGCAAAAGCTACCCTTATCAATTGTAACTTAACGCCAAATTTGGGCGCTCTTCTTGTGTTTTACCTTAAGTATCAGGCTCTTCAATCTCGAGGACCCATATGTGGAGGAGGAATTGTGACCGTTCTTGCACCGCACTTCACATCAACCTAGGTAACATCCAACGGTTGACTGGAGGTAACTGTCTTGGTCTTTCTACTCTAAGAGCATGTGGTATGATTTCTAAAAATCATGGTGGATATTTCTTTAATATACCTGGAGCAGATCACTTGATCCCAACTCCTTTGCCTAACGGTTTATTCTCTATCAAGGATGGATGTTTGTGTTATGACGCGTAGGTTGAAGCAAATCTACCCCAACAAGAAACACCCGTGGGAGGAGGAGAAGATGAAGAAGTAGAACAAGGGGGACCCGAATAAGATGTGGAGCCACCAAACTATTACACCACTTCGAAGATATCTATGCACTCGAAGGAAACATTCAAAACATGAACAACCTCTCCATCAACCTTCGATATGCCATTGCAAGCCTCGCCACCTAGTTCCATGATTGGAGCAGCCACTAGAACATGGGAGATTATCCACCACCAGCACAATGAGCAACAAAAGGGCTTGCAAAAGCCTGAGCCTGGAGATGTGTTCCCCCGACAAATTTATTTGTGTAATAACGAGGTTGTACTCCAGCTCCTTGGGAGCTTTGAAATGCTTGTGTTGGCTTGTTCCAACACTTTGCTTTTTTCCTTTGCTTTTTAATTTGCTTTTGTTTCAGTTTATTTGTTTTCCTTTGTTTTTCTTTTCTTAAACACTTGCTTGGTCACAAGTTCTTTTCTATTCTTTAACCCCTATCCTCAAAAATACAAAAAGATTTTTCCATTTATCGTTTTTCGTAAAACGCGGATTCATACTTTGCCTCTTTGCTTTAATATCATTTCGAGAGTAATCGTGTTTGAGTTTTGAAGGAACACATCCGTATAAGGAGGAGGATCATGAAGTTACTTATGAGAGGTATGTCCTATGTCTCCCACTTATGAAGTTTGAATTGTTTATCTTAGTTGGTTGATTTTGTAAGATGCCATGCTAGTGGGAGGTAATTTAATATGGTTAGAGTAAGGCTTTTATTGGTATGATGATTAGTTGTTGAAGCTCTTGCTCTAGTTATTTTAGTTAACCGAGTCGTGCCTTGGAAATAATAATGCCAAACAAGTACAATAAGAAAAAGTCTAAAATTTACGACTTATTTGATGAATGATTGTCTTGAGAGTATACCCTTGATGATACTTAACCCCATAGATATTTTGATAGTCTTGACGACACTCATGAAAGGAGTTGTTTGATTAAAATAAAGTCTAGTGGTAATTATGATGCATGCCAAAGCTAACCTTGTGGATCAAACCGTGGTACTAGCTCAAAAAAAGAGAAAGATAAATAAGTGAGACAACTTTGGTCTATGTCTCTAATGCACACCTTTGGGATGCCAACAACTCTGCTAGCTTTTGAATGATCTATGGTAACCCAGGATTTTGGATATGAGTTGATGACATGAGTGGCATCCGTGTAAATGTATGGGCAAAAGTATTGGTACTCTCAAAGGTTGTGCAAACACTTGCAAAAGAAACAATCAGTGATCCTTGAAAAACAAAATAAAGAAAAAATATATCTATGAGGATCCACATAACAAGTCCTTGGCATGGTCTCATTACTACTTTACGAATTTTTCTTGAAAGACAATGATTGGATTAGAAGTGTTTTAGATAGACTTGATTTATTGATGTGGGTGTAAATAAGACACTTCATTGTTATACTACTTGGGACATGAAACTCTCTTACTCAATTATGCTATTTTTAACATCCTAGTGTTTCTTGGCAAGCTGAGAGTTAATTAGAGGAATTGGATTGATTGCTACACTTCTAGTTACTTGTACTTATATTAAACTTTACTTTGATTATCTTGACTTACCGAAGCTTATATAGTATTCTTGTCATCTCTCTAACTTTGATAAGCTTCGCAAATGAATGAAGTGTTACGCGGATACGACTACGGACTGTAAGTGAACTCTTATTCTCGTTGTTTCAAGTTTAAACGCTGAATTCCTTATAGTTCTTTTGGTTCTTCTTGCTTGAGGACGATCAAGGTTTGAGCTTTGGGGAAGTTGATGGCTCCGATTTTTGCCATCTTCCACTATGTTTAAACGTTGTTTTTGGTCAAGCAATTGCCAAAGAAACTCTCAACTCTTTCCACTAATGACTAATAATTGCAAAGATATGCAAATCCCTTCTTTGATTTATGTTGTGCAGGAAATCATGGCTTTTAAAGCGAAATAAGGAGTCATAATGAAGGATTTTGAGGAAGTACACACGACCAAGTAATTGGAGAACCATTCCAGGGCGTCTGCAAGCTTAACGATCAATGGTACATGCGCGGTCCGACCAGGTGGTGACGGCTTCGTCTTGTAAAACCCTATAGCTTTCGTTAAGACGCCTATATAAGTGTGTTGATGGTTAGGTGATTTAGAGAAATAATTAAAAAACAAGTAGATAGTCAAATGGACTCGTGCAGGAAGAGAGATGATAGCTTCAATGTCGATGCAAAAGTATTGTCTAGAATTTGATAGGATTTGGACTATAAATACTAGAAACCCCTCGATGCTTGGCAACGGCACTCCCTAAGGGCCCCAAGTTCTACTTTCGCCCCAGGCCCAAAACATCTCAAGACTGGCCCTACACCCTGATTGACTGACACAGATGTCACGCGGATCATGCCCACCAACTGTTGATCCTCTATAATCCAACAGGCAGGATAACCCCTCCCTCCTCTTTTTTTGTAGGGTCTATCCGTGCCACCTCTCTATCCGTGCCACCGAAACTTTATCTCCATAAACAAATGAAAACCATCTCAAAAAATATATAAAATAAATGATCATATTTCGAAGAAGCTCTCGTCGTCATCTTCCAGATCGTCACCCTCATGGTCCTTGCCATCGCCGTCGTCGGTGTCCTCCTCTAATGACTCGTCACCGCCCCTTCTTCGTATAAGCATGATATCTCCTTGTTGGAGTCCTCCTCCTCCCCCCATTCGTAGTCCCATGGGTCCACGTCACACTCCTCCGCTTCTGCCTCTAGCTGATCTATGAACACCTCCTCGTTGGTCGAGTCGGAGTCGTCCATATAGCTGTCTCCTCTCTTCTTCCTGGTCTTCCTCTCATTCATATTCTTGTCTGTACTCGCCGGTGCAACATGCGAACCCGTCTTGGCTGCTGCTTTGCACTCGTTCGTCGCTGTAGGTACCCCATGCTCCTCCTGCATGGCAGGTACGAGCTTCGATGTCGTAGTGTCCTTGAGTGCCGATGTCGATGGATCCGGGCACAGTCGGATATGACAAGCTGCCTCAGTAGGCGACTCTCGCTAGCACGAATGCTGCCGCGAAGAGCAGGGGACGCAGGACGGTCAGTGGCTGGCTTGGATCTTCCATTGCCATGGTGAGGGGCCATCGTGCTCGAGGAAGTTGTTCGGAATGAGCGATGGCGGGTACACAGAGTTGGGTGCCGATCTGATCAAGGGCGAGCAGCGGTTTCGTGCATCGTGTACACGCATGCATTTGTCGATTATTAAAAAATGTATTATCACATGTATTGAACATAATTTGATCACAAAAAAGTGGCACAGCGTATTCTAGACTCGTAAATATCCCGTGCGTGCCTGTAGATGTGGAGTTCAACATGCGTTCAATCGACGTGGAGTTCGACATGCCGGCGTGATCACGCGTCATTGCCCCGTCAACACGTGACGCACGCACGTGGGACATGCATGCCGATGCCCATGATTACCACCCGGCCCCACTCTTTTTTAAGGGTAAGATCGCACTCCTTTTATTATATACTGGATTTTAGGTGGCGCCGAAGACCATTGTACTGTCCATCGCAATAAAGACAAGTCCCATCGATTCCCTATCACTAGCTTATTTGAGAAGGTAGACCGTAGATGGTGGTCTTGTATAATAGTAGTAGTACTACTGGACCACGGCCTGTACTCTTTGACTCTTCTCCCACACTAATCACTCTCTTCTTCCTCCTATCGCCACCTCCCTCCCCCTGCAAGCCATGGCTCCCCTGAGGAGAGGCCATTCTACCAACCTCGTGGAGAAAAAGGAGAGAGCTTGTCGCCAAGCAGTTCTTGCTCTACCAGCCCCTCAAGCCCCCTGTCACCGATGCCCAATCTCTCCTGACAATGGCGCTGAATGTTCTAGCAGGCAAGGGCTCCTCCCGGTACGGTCTTCTTGTTCTACTTCTTCTCCATCTCCTTCTCCATCATGATCTTATTCTGCTTCTTCTTGGTTTTCTTCTTCTTCTTGCTCTTCCTCTTCTACGTATTACATGCCAGCCGTGGAACCAGAATCCACCATGACGGCGGTGTTGCAGGACCTGTTCGGTCCCGTTCCACGTCTCAGCGAGGTAGCAAATCTCCACACTGTTATTTCTCTGAGTTGTAATGTGGATTTCTTAGATCATGACCACCCCACATTAGGGTTTTTTTGAGTTGTATTAGTTATCATGATTATGACTGAATCTCTTGGTCTTTCCTTAATACCGATGTTCATAGATTCAATGGGGATTTTGTTATTAGGATTAGTTTATCGTGATTATGACTAGATCTCTAGGTCCATTTTTAATATTGCTGTCCATAGATTCAGTGGGGATTTTGTAATTTGTATTATTATTCACCTGGAACCTGGAGTGTAATTATAGAATTTCTATTCAATTAACATGAACAATGTAGCGATCGAAGGCCGAGTACTATGACAAGGTGGCCATGATCAGTGCCAAGATTGATAACCAACAAGAGCTTGCACGCTCCCTCAGCCAAGCTAATGAGAGCCTACTCAAGCGTTTATCTGTGTAGAAGGAGATCTCACTAGATTTTTGCACGTGACATCATGAGGCTGCAGAAAGTTCTTGACCGTAACTTGAACAGGCAAGAACAGGCCATCAGGATAATCAACAAGCTCATGGAGGAGAAGAAGAATATCGAGATAAGGTGCACCCTCCTGCAGGATGAAGTCACCGAGGCACTCAAAGGATGCGTCGAGGAAACCAAGGCTGCCATCCGAGCCTACCATGAGAGGAACCGTAGCCTGGATGTAGTGAAAGAGATGAAGGAGAACGGGATCACCGTACTCGAGGGTGTTCGGAAAGAGAACGAGGAGCTAAGGCTTGCCTAGAGGCATATCAGAGCAATGCCCAAGTCCAATTACCGTTAGAGGGGGAACGAATATTAGTTCATGCTCCACTCGTTTTGTAATATTAAGGGTTTAGGGAGCAATGCCCAAGTATGATTCCAGTTATAGGGTGCAAGAAGAATCCTAGGGCAACTCCTTATCTATCTGGACATGTGTAGGTGTTCATGTTCATGAATGGACACCATGAGCTCTTTCCATTCTATATCTGGACATGGGTTTCTGCATTATGAGTTTGCCACTACTATTTGGTGACATGGGAAAAACCCACAACATACTAAACTGGAGATAAACCTTATTTGCTTTCAAATTGAAATTATGACAGTGCCACTAGTCGATTCATAAAATGTTGATTAGTCCTATATTGCTTCTTCCTTGAAGTGCCACTAGTCGATTCAGTTAATTATGGAAACTAACCACCTTGTCCTGGTGAACTGAACAAATCATACTATATATTTTTGTTATAGGGAAAGAGGCGAAAGATCAACTAGGACCTAGCGACCTGGCTAATTGACAAGATAACCATCCAAAGGGAGAAGCAGAACTCCCAAAAGCTGGCCTTTGACCACCTGCACATTGAAGTTGCGGTCCTTTTTGACAAGTGCCAGAAACTGAAGGAGATAAACGCCGGCTAGGAGAAACTTCACAGGGAAGGTCGCATCTCGGCTAGTAAGCAGATGGAGATCATGAATGGGATCATGAAGGAAAATGGTATGGTTACGGACCAACTTCTTGAATCTCTGATGGAGCGTTGGAACCCGCGGCAGGCGCACGACAAAGTACTGAAGGAGCTGGCCGATCTTAGGGAGGAAAACGAGCAGCTCCGGGTAAGGCTCGCTTGAACCCAACGTATGCCTATTTTATCCTATGTAGTGGTGATTTTGTAAATGTGAACTTAACTCTATGCACGATATGTGTTCGTCTGAAATTAATTTGCTCGAGGATTGAGTTTAGCTTAGTTAAGAAAGCACAACTGCAAGTCTTACAGTTAACTAGTTTCAGGCATTGGCACGACATAAATTATTCATCTAGAATTTCCTTTATCCTCTGTAGTCTATCCTTGTTCACCCTCGGGCGCCTTCTTCAGTTCCTTCAACAGATCCACAATGTAGTACTCTAGCTCTTCTTGTCTTCCCTGAGCAGATCCCTCTCCTTTTCTGCATTATGAATCAGCAACTTGTGACTATCTTGAAGGTTCTTTGCAGTTCCAACAACCAAGCTCCCATTGATTCCGTCACTTAGTTCTGACTGCAAATTCTCGATTTCTTGTTCCAGCTCCTTATTTCCTACTGACAACTTGTAATTTTTTCAGCTTCATCACAAGCATCAGTAAATCTCCCCGACCTTTTTAACTCATACATCTCCCATAACTGGGCGAAACATTTCTTAAGTGCATCTGGACACTCAAGATCCACCCACTCTACTTCTTTACACACCGGGCCAACCTAAAAAAACACACACTATCATGTGATGAACATACACGATACATTTTTCTTCATGTCACCGTTGCACATAATGTAAACAAACCTGATTTGTACAGCCCAAAAACCTTCCCCCAATGTTACTTCCTTCAAATGCAACATATCTCCTCAGTTTTAGCCCATGGTCATATGGTACTTCTCCATCGAGATCTAGGCCCTCCCATTCGAAGTCTTAGATCGTCCGTGGTACCTATGAGGAAACGCAAAGATGGAATTTAACATGATTGCATGCACATATGGTGCTCAAATCGAGGGATTTACCAATGCCTAACCCTAGCCCGAGAAAACAGAGGAACTCACATCGTGGAAGGAATACTCGATGTCGGAGAGAAGGCTATCACTGCACGACTGGTCGTCCTTGTCGTTCCAGGAAAGTATGGCGAATGCGTCGGCATCGGCAACGGTGAGGAGAGAGATAGAGAGAGAGAGAGTTTGAGAGAGAACAAAAGAGTGGGGAAAGTGAAGTGCGTCATCACCGCAACAATGACTAAATTGGCATGTTACAATAGTTTAATCGATACCATGCCCTTTACCTAGATTACCGTGTCCTGTCTAATAGGGTTTCTCTTCATACATTCTTATATCAAATATTAAACATGTATCCCTCCATCCCAATTTCATTGCCTAAGGAAAACATACCAGTATATTACATCATCTAAAGAAACAAAATCATGTCAACTACAAGGTACTTATGCATCACTTGTTCAGTCATGGTTTCACGAAACATTACATTACAATCTCTCAACAAACATAATCACAAAAACAAGTATATTACATCAACTCAAGAAACAAAATCATGTCAACTACAAGGTACTTATGCATCACTTGTCCTGTCATGGTTTCACAAAACATTACATTACAATCTCTCAACAAACAAAATAACAGAAACAAGTACAATACATCATCTCAAGAAACATAATCATGTCAACTACAATGTATTTATGCATCACTTGTCCAATCATGGTTTCACAAAACATTACATCAACAAACATAATAATAGAAACAAGTATAGTACGTCATCTCAAGAAATATAATCATGTCAACTACAATGTACTTATGTCTTAGAGGACGACTAGCGGGAGCACGCTCTCTAGGAAGTGCGCGTTTTGGCTATAGCGCGCGCGTTTCTGGCCGCTCGACAGCGTGCTATTTCCGGCCGCACGGCAGCTCGACACGTGGCATGTGGAAGTTCACCCGCGCGTATTTCCTGTCGCTCGGCAGCGCGCGTATTCCCGGCCGCACGGCAGCCTGACACGTGGCTAGCTGCTCATACAGTGCACGCGACCAAAGCCAGTTCAACACAGTGAAATGAGGCAGTGCACGAGCAGTGCAACTCGCGTATTGTCGACCGTAAGCAGTGTAACATAGTACAACAAGACAGTGCCTAGACCGTGCGCTGCAAGAACACCGCGCGGTAATGCTGCGGCATGTAAGCGCAAGGCAAGATAACGAGGCATAATCGCCAGACACCACGCAGTGCACTATGAACTAAGGCCGTGCAACATAGAACAACAAGTCAGTGCATGGACGGTGCACTGTCTGGAAAGTGCGCAGTGCACTGCCTGGACACCGCACGGTGCACTACGATAAAGGCAGTGCAACATAGAATAACAAGGCAGTGCATCAGCGGTGCACTGCCAGAACATCACGCAGTGCACTGCGACCTTAGGCAGTGCAGCGCAGTACAATAAGGCCGGTGTACTACCAGGACATCGCGTAGTGCACCGCGACCTTAGGCAGTGCAACACAGTACAACAAGGTAGTGCACTGCCAGAACAACGTGTCGTGCATTGGAACCGAAGGCACCGTGCACTGGACCAAAAAGGCAGTGCAACCTACACATCAAAGGCAGTACGAGAAAAAGTTCATCAAAACATATCAACAATGGATCTAGTTTTGAAGATCTGGACGTGACTAGCAGGGCTAAGAAAACAGATATCGATTTGGACTCTCCGTTTGAAAGATATCGTAGTTTTCATGTTCAAATCTACAAAAAGAAAAGGAAAAGGGACCCACGACCCTCTCAGCATCTACCACGTGTCGCATGGGAGAAGGCCGGGACAACGCGTGAGGTACTCCGCGCCCGCCACGTGCAGGCAATAGCAGCAACGCGGCACAACCTCCTAGGAGGGCGCCCTTTTTCTGTACTTTTTGTATGTCTTATTACAACAACGATGGTTTCAACGAGTGACATGTACGAAAATCTCAACAGCTTGCACAACATTATATTGCAATCTCTCAATAAAGATAATCACAGAAACACGGTCTAAATTCCACAATAGTCTAGTTTACAAATACAGACAAGCAAACCCCGCGGTCCATATTACAAGCCTAGGGTAGCAACTTTCATAAGATCTGATCAACGTCGATCACCTCATTCTGTTCAGCCACTAAAACCTCCTCAACAACATCAGAAATGGTAGCCAGGAAGAACACCTTCCTGGTTTGCTTCTTTCGTCACATAATCTGCATAAGATCCTTAGTATCCAAAACCTCTATGAATAACTTCTTCTTATGATGCCACCACCGGAGTTATGCCATCTTCTTAGGGCCAATACTGATTTCCTTACAGATCTTCTCTCTCATTTCATCAAGAGTTATGTTTTTTAATCAATGGCGATCTCCACAGTACATGACGAAACTGGCTTATTAACTCCCTCATCAAGTTTTGCCATCTATGAATCCACCTCTAAGTGTATATTGAACTTATCTAGATCATCATATATTGGTCCATAGTATCTTGGATTCAAAGCTCTGGCAGCAAGATCTCCAGCATCTGCATACATATAATCAATCATCACTTCAACTTTGATCTTACGATCAGCTGCACAACACTCCCAAACCATCTGAAGCTCATGGGAGTGCTCAATTTGCATATATGTATCATTCATGTTGCGCCATACCAATTTTGTCCTCTGTCTAGAACCCCAGGGAATCCTAGCATGAAGCATATCTACTAGCTGTAAAACAGACACAACCTCCTTGTCATTCACAAGCAGATGCACATCTTGCCCGAACACAACCCTCTCGCAACCAAAATCTAGTTTTGCAGTGTACTGGCGAACATGAACTGTGAACTCATATAAGTACCTTGTATCGAAGCTATGTCTAATTTGATTAAAAAGGGGAACTTTTTAGTTCATTCAATTATATTATGCCGTAACTAATCTACTTGTAAGATAAGGCACAGATAAGAAAAATTCACCTCTCGCTCTTCTCTCAGGTTTTTTCTTCGAGATCTGGGTGCCGCATCTGCCCACCGGAGCCGAACAATCTGCCGCCGGCCTTGCTTTTCTCTTAAACCCGTTGCTCGTAGGTACCTTGGGAGCAGAATCCTTCCTGACCTCCTCGCTAACCGGGGCTAAAGACCTCACCGCCGCTTCGTGTTGAGCCCCAGATTCTGGCCCCGACGGACCCGAATCAGTCGGTTACGTAGCTACAACCTTCGCCTTGCAGCACATGTTGGGCCGCTGCCGCCGGATTCAGTGTCGGGGAGGGAGAAAAAAGGACCTCCGTCGCCGCCATATTCAGGGTTGAGGAAGGTAAGAAAAAGGACCGCCGCAGCCGCAGCCAGATTCAGTATTGGGAGTTAGGAAAGTACAGTAATGGATTTGCCCCTACGACATATGCATGATGGCTAAGAAGAGAGACCGGCGAAGAAGGGGCATAGCAGGAACTAGTGTAACGTAATATCCTGACTTAACAGGCGCGATTTGAAAATATTAGGTTTGGCCATTATTCACTCGAAGCACCCCTCTCAGTAATTGGTGCCCCAGCTTTTTGAATCGCAGTGATTAAAATCAACTTGGGTGCCACGATGCACTAGAGTCTCAACTTTCGGGCCGCAAAATTATATTCTCCACGAGAAGCACCCTATGACGATTGTCCAGCCATGGATCATTTTTGCCTGCACAAAAGTAAAAACTATCTCGCTAACATTACATTGTTTCTAGGTTCGCAAGTAAGCTCACGAAACGATCGTGAAGCAAATATTAGAATTTTAAAAAACAAAGACAAAAATGGTAATTAAAGCATGAAAACCATAAAACAACAACAGTAGCGTAGGATTTATAGTTTATTGTACATGAACAATAAATAACGACATAGAAGCACAATTTATAGCGCAACAGATGCCTTTTCCATGCATTGAGAGTACAACTAGAATACATGCCAAGAAATATAGAATGAAAAAACGCCTAAAGTCATTAAATGGAAAACTGGCTGCTGTGGAGAATCTTTCGATGATAGACTGTGGACATCTTACGGTGGCGCCCGTGAAGCTCTTCTATCCGAAACACCAAAATCCACGTAAGCGCAGTCATGAACATCGCAGAGATCACTGCCATAACACCATCAGTGAGGAGTTAGTACAACCCTAGCCTACTACCGCATCAAGATGATGGAGGCCAGAGCCAGCCCAAGTCGTACCAGCACTCAACACCAAAACAGTAGCGTCTGATGAAGCGTTGCCAAGAATGTAACCAGGCTCCCGCCACAACCATGACACGGAGAACACTATCAACTCCAACTGAAGTCTTGTTGACTCCAAGCTCTGAGGAAGCGCGAGCAGGAATGATGCAAGGCTCCCCGTTGTGATAGAGAAGTAGAGAACATTGTCGGCACCAGTCATGTTGAAGCATCAACCTCCGAGAAAGCGCGAGCAGGAAGGTTGGTGGAGAGGAACCTATCACGCTCTAAAGACCATCATTGAAATGCTGAGCAACACGCAAACTCAAGACATATAGCTACCTACAGAACACCGCCTGTAAGAAGCACTAGAACGACTTAGAAAGGAAGTGTACCTAAACGTACTCTACTTCCAGTCACCGGCATTGCTGCATACAAGCTCCAGTGAAATGTGGAACCACATTGACTAAATGGAGAAAGAGAGGGTAGACCTAACGCATTGTGAATGAGAGAGCTGTCGCCACTTCTTTTATAAGAGAATGACGTGTCAATATAGCATGAGAGGCAAACTAAATGATAACTAGCACAAGAAATAGTGGACGTCTACGATCCATGCTGACATCTTGGCGACAAACGGGTCCCACAGTACGATATCGCCGCCAGACCCGGTGGACGTCTATGATCTATGATGCCAGCTTATCTATGAACGTGACCCACAATACGATCTCACATAGATAACCCACGTACGTGTATGATCTATGCTGCCAGCTCGACTCTCTGATCGCGATTACCTCTGCTGTCTACGCTGATAGGCATTATGGGTTTACGCTACCACGTCTGCTCTAGATGGACCCCATGTCCGCGAGAAAACATGCCCGGCTAGAGTCTATCCTACCACGTAGGCTACTAGCGGGGCCCACAACCGTGAGAATCCGTAACTGGCATGGGCTCACGGTGCCACGTCAGCTCTCTACATGTCCCATGACTATGATAAACCGTGACTGGCACGGGCTCCTATCGCCACGCCGGCTCTCAGCGACCCCCATGACCGATAGAAACTACGGCCAGCAAAGGCTCACAGCGCCAAATCGGCTACGGGTGAGCCCCGCAACCCGGCAGGTGCAAAGGCGTGTCGCGACGGGAATGCCTCTATGATGCATGGTGCTGGATGCATACGCTAACGGTGGGCCCATGTTCGGTCCGCCTTCATGCGATGCGGGGTACAATGGTGAGCACAACACACGTCCGCAGTCTAGAACCTTTCGCCATGGCCTAAAGAGGGTCCCACCTCACAGGATAGCAGGGCTTTCTATTGAGATATCGCCATGTGTACTTTTTGGCATCCATCCCATGGCTGAAAAGAATTGAGAGGACATGGATAACAATTTGAGCCGAAACAGTTTAGTGTTATTATTTACTCCTGATAAGATAATAAGTATAACAAAACATGACTCCATGTGGAAGGAATTTAGTTTTTGTTAGGCATTATATTCTATTTATTACTTCCTATTAAACACCTCAAAAAAATGGTAAAAAAAGTTTTGTTGATTTTCTAATTCACATTCATAAATACTAGAAAAATACCCTTACGTTGCAACCATACAATAATAAATTAATAACAATTCTGATATTATGTATAGAAAATCAGTCTCTCAATGAAAAGTAGAGAAACCCCGGAACCAACCAAACCAATTGGTCCATATATGATCCCAGCTGATTAGTCATCCAGTAGTAACCCTGTTAGCCCACAAGGGCCGGTTTGGAGAAACCCTAGCCCACCTACAACAAAAACGACACAACCCTCACACATGCACACAAACTACCCATCTATTCTTTTTGGTTGTTTGTTTATTTATGCAAAAAATAAATGTATTTTGTATTTTCAGATTTAATTAATGTAGAAAATATAAAAGGCAATAAAGTGTGTATAAGGTGTATCTTATAATAATAAGTGGTCCAGGGTTCATGGTTTCACTTGACTATTCTCTCATAAGGTGTAATGAACATAAAAACTGCTTATGGATGATATAATTGAAAGAGAATTTCTTGATCAACAATACTATGGATATTATCAATGGGTGTTAAGTGCTGCAGATACAAAAGACTATCTATGTGTGTCAGCATCAACCTCACAAAAGAAAGGAAAAGAGCCCCTACTCCAACCAGCAAGTTCAAGATTGCCAGGGCCGGATAATCCGGCCCCTAGCGAGGCACGCGAGTCTTTGTTAAGGGTCGGATTCCCCCCCGAATATTTGGCACCTGGCCGGAGGTTTGGCAAGGCTAAGTAATCCGGCCCAAGACATGCCCGGATAATCCGGCCCTCCTCAAAATCGACTATGGAAAAGATCGCGCGACTCTCTATTTCCGGGCAGATATTTGGACCGGAGTTTTTGCTCTGGGCCAGATTTTTACCTAGGCCATATTATCTGGCCCTAGTTGACTCCAATGGCTCCATCTCGGGAGGGGGTATAAGTACCCCTCTGCATCTTCAACTTGGAGTCTCTCGAATCTTCCTAAAATGCACAGTACTTCGTGAGCCTCAAATTCACAAGATCTACTCGTTCATCCATATGAAGGCCTTGATCTTTGGAGGATCGAGGGAGAAGGAATTGATCTACATCATCACCTAAGAGACCTTAAATTCCCCCTCATTCACTTGAGGGCCCCTTTGATCAGGAGTTTCATTTGAATTTCTATATCTCAGTTTTGATATTTGATAAACTTGTTTGTTGTGGCAACTTGTTGTCATCTCGGGAGCCTCCAATTTAGTTGGGGATGCATGCCACAATATTGTTGTAAAGGCATTGGTTCTTGACTCGAAGGGTACCATATAGTGGAAAGGTGGATTAGGCTAGTTGTGGCAAGATCCATCGGAGAAGAGGGTGAGGCCTTTTGTGGCATGGTGGTCTTAGTACCGCCCACCCCTCCAACGTAGATGTACTTCCCCTAAAAGTAAGGAACTAAGGTAAAACAAATCATGTGTCTCTATGTTCTCCACTCTCGGCTACTTAGTTCCCTTCTCTGCTCTTTACTTGTTTAGTAGCTAGGTTGGCATATAGGTAAATTCACCATAGTTGCATATCTAGAGAATTTACCTTTGTGTCAAGTGTAAATTGAAAAAGGACTAAAATTTCAAGTAGCACCTATTCACCCCCTCTAGGTGCCCATATGATCCATTTCCATTTGGTATCAGAGCCTCCGCTCTTATTTCGGGCTTTATCGCCTAAGAGAGTATGGGTACTAGGCCGGAGCGTGAAGCTTTGGCTAGTGTTCCGATTACCATGGATGATCTCAAGGGATTGAAAAATTCCTTGACTTCTACCATGTCAACTCAAATTCAAGAGATGTGTGGAATGATAACGTGGCTCATGCCTCCCACTAAACCCACATCTCCCACTCCTCTAGCGTACTCACCCTCCAAATCAAAGGATAATGCTTCAGCTAAGTCTAATGATATGGAGGTTGGGATGATATCAAGGATAATGGATCCTCCTCCAAAAATGGAAGTGGGCAGGAGAATTATAGTGAGGTTCCTCATATATAGTCCCTCGACCCACCAATCCATCATCCTCATATAAACAATAGGTGTGATCCACCCAAACTAAGTGCATCTTCGTTTAATCAATGGCAATTTTTGATGAAATCTCATGTGTGCAGTTCATCTATTGAGTTGTGGAAGATTATCAAGGTTGGAATCAATGTTGTAGATCCAACCAATATGACAAAAGAGAAGTTGTTGATAGTCAACTCAACGCCACCGCTTTACACATGGTCCAACTTGGCATGGGTCCCAAGGACATGTCGCATATTGAAAATCTCAACACCTCCAAGGAAGCTTGGGATGCCCTCACCAAGTTGTTCGTCGGAAATGAGAGCATGAGAAGAAACCGGTATGATGCTTTGAGCAATTAAGATGAAGGTTCTTACATGATGGATGGTGAGGACCATGAAAACATGTATCGAAGACTCAAGTCAATCGCCACCACATTTAGAAAACATGGTTCTTACCTTGTTGATGATGCTTGGATCAAGAGAAAGTATGTGAGTGCTCTCATGCCATTCGAACCCACGGATTTGAAGAGTCTCCAAGGAAGACACAACTACCATCTCATGATTTCCAATGAAGTTATGCAAGAGATGGCTACATTCAAGGTTGCGACAAAGAACACTGAAGATGCTTGTGCTCGGATAATAGGTATGCAAAAGGGCATAAATCTTGCCTTGAAGGGCAATGTTCTTGAGCATGAGGACAAAGAAAGAAACAATGAAGTCATTTCCATGAGCTGTCCAGAGGAAGTCAAACTCGCTCATGGTGAGTACATGGTGTCTATGCAAGGAACTTTTGGAAAGATCTCACCAAGGCAAAATCTGAACTTGTGCCAAGAAATGGGTCAGGTAGAAGAAAGGAAAATGGTCTGAAAGTAAGGTCAAGTTACAATTGTGGTGACCATTTCCATTTTACTGCTGAATGCCCCTATCAAAATAGAAAAGATCATGGTGGTAGACTCGTTCTTAAGGACAAGTCAAAAGCTCCACGCAAGAAGCCTTTCACTAAAAAGAGAATTGCATACATGAAGCAACCCAATATTGTTTTAGTGGCACATGAGGACTACTAGTCCGGGAGTGACGACGAAGATGAAGAAGAAATCTCAAGGGAAGTGACAACCATAGCCACCACATCTACACCAACCGCTTAACTCTTCGACTCTCCTAATGAGAACATCTCCAACAAGGACGTCAATTGCCTCATGGCGAGAGCTTCCGATGTATCACCTTCTACTACTTCTTTTCCTAAGACTACTATTAGTGTTGAATTAGATGATCCTACTAGTCTTAAGGTAAAATAAGAGGTTATTTATTTGGATCATTATGTGACTAACTTGCAAGGTGAGAAAAAGAAGCATTTTGAGGACCTCATGACCAACTTGTCCATTCAGAAGATCTCCTTGAAGAGAAAGGTAGGATTGAAAGAGAGGATGTTATTTCAATAGCATCCTTAAAGAATGATTTAGAAGAAGAGGAAGAGCTTCGGGCTTCTCTTGTGAAGAAGCTTGAATTTATTGATGAGTCACATGATGATATTGTATCTAAAATAATTAAAGAACGTGACCATGCTATTGCTAAGGATAAAAACATAAAAAGGAGAAGGTTGAATTTGATGTTGCTCATTCTAGACTAACCAAGGAGTTAGAGAGAATTGACAAAGTCCACAAGGCTTTGGAGAGTAAACACTCTATCCTCACCAAGTCTCATGACCAACTTCAAATTCGACTAATCAAGTATGATGTCCCTAGAACCTCTACTCCTTTCTGTGATCATGTAGATATTCTCGAGGAAAATGCTATGTTGAAGGATGAGCTTTCCAAGTCCCATCTTTCTAAAGGTAAGGAAGCTCTTGATGATCTTTTGAGCAATTGATAACCCCCAAGTGCAGAGGATCACCATAGTAGAATTCAATAAGTATTTGAGTGTCGAACCCATGAGGAGCTGAAGGTAAACTATCTATTCTCTAAAGCCCTGTAACGCCTTCTATGCAAAGCTAGGATCTAAAGTGTGTGTGTGGTTGTTTTTGGTATTAACTAGAAAACCATAAAGTAGTTGAAATGAATACTATAAGTAAAATAATGCAAATGAAGTGGAGCTAGTGGAGTGGATGTGGATAATCTATGGGAGCAAATGTTTAGGCAAATTGCTATTTCATTCATTTGGTTGTCACAATTAGTGAAGCACATATATAGTATTTTTATTGTTTATTCTAGGAGGAGCCATAACTAGGTGTAGCCATAGATACGAGCAAATACACCACTAGTGATTGATCCCAAGGACAATTAAGAACAAACAAGGAAATATTAAGACATAAAGTCTAACCACCGCATTTAGATCTAAGGTCCCCATGATAATACCTTCGTTGATTAACCATGAATTAATACTACATATATTTCTAAGACTTTGGATTCGGCTTCTGTCAAACTGTGCCTATCCCTCATCCTATCAACATGCAACGGTGACAACCTTGTGCATACCCCAACATATGTGTGCACTCATATGTTAGTGCATCAATATCATCATAGAAGATAACATATACTTGTATGCAACCAAAAAACTAGATCACAATTTCCATAACAATTCACTACTCAAACATCAACATAGTCATACAATAGATCATGGAAACATAACATATTGCATCATACATCATGTTTGCAAAGATATTACAGTGGGGGATGATGGGATATTGTAGTTTATGGTGATGGAGATGAGCCTCCCCAAGGGGGAGAGGCGGCGCCGGCAGCAGTGTAAGGCGGCGGCGCCCCGGCAGCTTCCTAGGAGCGGCGGCTGCCCTTGGGGGTAGAGGCCCCTTGGCCCTTCTTCTTCCTTGGAGATGGTGTAGAAATGGAGGAGCTTCTCCCCCTCCTTGGGATCTGGCAAGGAGGGGGATTTTCGTGGCTATGGATGGATGCCTCCAAAAGTATGGTTTCCTCTCAATACATAGAGGTGGAGATGCAATCTTGGCCATAGGATGGATGCCTCTTGGATCCAAGGGCTCTTGGACATCTCTAGAACCTTCTTAGGAGTTCCACTTGTCCTTAATGAGTCCATCAAGTCGTTGTTGGGCCAAAATCATCAAGCACGGAAGGAGTTTGAGTTAACCGCATCACATATTTTTGGAGTCCCGAAACTACTTCTATCCTCCGCAGCAATATGGCTATAAAAATGCATGTGGACCCCGATTGGGGCGAAATTTATGTCTAAATTGTTGTGCATAAAATTCCCACGAGTTTACTTTCTACATGTTTTCTATTATACATCATCTTCGAGGTCGTTTCTGGCAATCTTCGAAAAGAGTTCTGCAGGGACAGATTTAAAGAATTTCCAGATTTATCCATAAGGCGCGGTTTCCATATTTGTGTATTTCCTACACACCAAATTGTAAAACAAGAAGTTGTGGACTTTTGCAACTATTAGTAGGTTAGTACCAATAAATATAATAATGTTGCATAATAATAATAATTTTGAAGCAATAAACGACAAAGTTCATGGATGCATTTTACATGTATCAAACATCCCCAAGCTTATCCTATGCTCGTCCTCGAGCATAAAGATGATAAAATTGACATGGACTTTGGAGTTTGTTGCTTTGCTTATTTTTTATTTCCACGTAAAGTTCACTCGGTTTAATCTTAAAGGAATAACAACAATCAAGTGGGCTATAAAGTGATACTTTTCGCACCCTACAAACATGCTCAATAATATGTAGACTTGTGTTCAAACAAATGAGAGATAAAACAAAACTTCAAGCATACTTAGATGAACCTATAGAATTGTTGGAAGACTCTTTCCTATCATTGGCATGGGATTTTATGCCTTTCTACTTTGGGCTACTTCTTAGTTTCATACCCTTGACCTGGAAGACTCACTTCTTAGTTTTATGTCTTCCCTTAAGAGATTTTTATATCTCATACCGAAAGTAAGCATGGATTAAACATGTGCAAAGGCCTATTTAGCTTCCAAACTCTATTTCATTAAGTTTATGATTGATCAATGGTTCATCATTAGTGTTTGGTTCCATTTACCCCTATCATTGGCATCTTTCCAGTTCAAACAAGAGAATAATTATAACAAGATAGACATGAAGTTCAACTTTTGTCGAACACTTTCACCATTTTTTATATGGCATCAGTTAACGGTCTTGGCTTGCTAGTAACCAGGAAAAAACTAATTCATGGGTTTTTTATATCTCTTTTCATATGCTCTAAAACAACATTTGCTATTCACTTTCCATGGCTAGCCGAATCCTCGGGTGCCTACCTTTCCAACACTTTTCCCTAGAGAATATGTATTGAAATACCCATGAACCTCCGTTTACTCGTTGATTAGTAAGTACAACAACAATATCTCATGTCCCGTTGTTATCATTCCTTCCACTTTTTATCTTACAAAACCATTTTATGTTTCATAAATCATTACCACCTTTGGTGGTTGTGCCTTAAGTTCGTGGTCACCCCACAACCAACTTCCCTATGACAATCATAACCATAAGAGCAATATTATTTGGAAGCTAAATAAAACAAGGCACATGAGAAATATACTTGGAATAGCATTGATGCTATATATGTATGTATGGTGTATGCTGTGGAATTGGTGGGTATTTGGATATACAAGCAAGCTTGTATATGAATTGTTGGGCTAGCAAAAAGATCTACAAGTAAGCCATTGGATCCATAGTGCCCAACATTTATCATCACACAATGCTGCTTAGTATTAAACATGAATGTATATGAGAGAAAGGTATCACTAAATAAGGCACTATCATATTATCATTCATTAAAATATTTGAGCTAGCAACACTAAGCATGACTTTGAATTTCAGCTTTTTCGCTTTCATTCCCTTTTCTTTTGATAGCACACAACTCATTCACATCAAGGAATTTAATCATGGAATAGATTGTTTCAGTAGATATTTCCTAAGCATGAAAATTATTGATCATGGTGGTTTCATTTATTCTCAAGGCAAGATGAAAATTAGACAAAGACGCTCCAAGTTTCTACGATTATTCTATGTTACTCAAAAAACAAAGTTTAGAGGTTTGCAAACCAAGAGTTTGATAGGTACAATGGGGTTCCTTGGGAATCCCCAAGCTTATGATCTTCATAATTCTTGGATAACTCTTAGTGTGGTGTTCCTCCATTCCCTATCAAAAAACTTCAACACAAAACTTTCTCCCATTTCTTTTCTATGGGGTGATATTAGCGGTACAAAGATATAGTGCTAGCTGTGATAAAATCCCCAAATAAAATTTGGTTTTAAATTTCCAAAGAGTTACTTAAGTGTCCAATATCCATAAAGTTTCAAAAGACTCAAAAAGAATCAAATCAAAACTCAAAAAGGCCACTCTTGCAATAAAAGACAAATTATGTCTAGAAAAACAACAGCTGCAGAACGTATTTATTTCGCCCACTTAAACATATTAGTAATTTTAGAAATTGTTTGTGCCTATAGATGATGAAAAGTTGTAACTTCAATAGAAAATTTAGCTCAATAGGAGTTACAGAAAAAATCATAAAAATCGTTTGGTAAACAATAGCGTGTAGAATTTTTTAACTCCAAATATATGTATCAACTTTTAATATCCAAAATGGGTAAAACTTGGTACTTTATTTTTCTAAATATTAGAAAAGGTAAAACCTTTATTTAACAGAGAACAAATGTCAAAAAAACAAAAACCTAAAAGAAGAAAAAAGAAGCAAGATAAGCAAACAAAGAAGAAACAAAATCTTTTTGTTATTTTTGTTTTATGAAAGATGAAAAGTGACGAGGGGTAACCTCGGCAATGTCCATGGTGAAGGACTTAGGGTTTCGTGGAAAAGAGAACGCTGGGGATTTCGTCGAATGTCAGGAAAACAATGGAGTCAAAGTCGCCTGAATATTGGGAAATTGCACTATTACAAGTTACCTAGGAGATTTCGATACCCTCGCTTGGGCTTCTCCCGTCCTATATATAATAGGCCGGGTCTCAAAGCTGTATGCGGATAGGTTTTACATACGTGTGATTACAATACCAACACATTGTCGGTTCAGAGACTCTTTCCAAATACAATCAAAGTCTTTGTCGGCTGTTCCTTGGGCTATCATCTGAAATCTTCATGGGCCATAAGCCTTTTACGCAACATAGGGCAGCAAATCATAAGCATCCGAGTAATCGTACCTATGTCAGTAGCCCCCGAGACTCTACTTGAACCGTAGTTTTAGGTTGAGTCTCAAAGTTTCTTTTTCCTTCTTTTCCTTTATTTTCATCTCTTTTTATGTTTTATAGGGATTTGGTACAACAAGTCTGATGCTTCCGACGGATCGGGAATCGGTTAATTGCTCCTGGGCAAAAACAAGGTTGTCCTACATCAAATTCAAGTCCCTAGGCCTGAACATGGAATTTACTACTAGCGTAATTCAGTTCAGGCCACTGAGGTCTTATCGAATATTGAATCCCAGTTTTATTTTATCGGGTACCCAACGCGTCTATCGGAATCTTTCATCGTATCATTGATACGGACATTTTACTGGCAGAGCGCATTCTTGTGCGATTACCTGGCCACACAGGATGAATCCTGGGGTCTTACCTTCATGTTTCTGAACATGGCATTCGGATTTTTGTCGCGTTTGGTTGCGATCCGAGATTTTTTGGTTTTCTGGCAGTTGGCTTGCTGAGCTGCCAATTTTTCTAATTTTATCAGATAGTTTCAATGCTTTATGCTGGATCCTGATGGGAGTAATATTTTTGAGGATACCTTTTGAGGATACATTAATGTAAAACTCATAGGTATTTTCAGTCATGAATATTTTTGTTTTAATCATACATAATTGGATTTCTATTGGGTGCGCGCCAGCGCTCCGGATGGGAGTAGCCCCCGAGACTATGTTCGGATGCCTGTACCTGGACATAGGCTCATAGTTGCTGTTAGCTTGATGGAAAACATAGATCTTTTGAACGGATATAATCAATAAAGAACTTAAGGTACGGAAAACTTATCTTTTATACATAAGGCAAAAAACCGATGATACATTATTTTTGGCGGATGGCGCCTAGCTGTTGGCCTGGATATTCTAGCTTAAGAAGCCGAACCGTAAATCTTATCGTATTGCAAGTAATCTTATATGTAAAAGTGTCGTAGCTACGCTACATTCCATGGATTGGAGTATTTGACTCATGTCTTCTTGTCTTGTAGTCGATATGCTCTTCCAGGGATAACTTCTGTGATGATGTATGGTCCTTCCCATGGAGATTCTAACTTTCAGTGTCCATCTTGCTTGAGGCGAAGAACTAGGTCCCCTACTGCGAAGGACCAAGGCCACAATCGTCGGCTGTGGTAATTGCGCAAGTTTTGCTGGTACGTAGTTGCTCTTTGTAGGGCTTCATATCGAGCTTCATCAAGTGCATCCACATCATCTTCGAGTGCTTGTCTTGATTCCTCTTCATCATATGCAGCTACTCTTGGGGATTCATGTGACACCTCAACAGGAAGCACGGCTTCTACGCCGTGGACCAGAAAGCAAGGTGTCTCTTGTGTCAAATTATTTGGGGGTGTACGTAAACTCCATAAAACAGATGGTAATTCATCAACCCATGCTCCTTTTGCTCTGTCAAGTGGTGCTAGTAGTCTTTTCTTGAGTCCAGCAGTAACTAGTCCATTGCCTTTTTCTACTTGTCCATTTGTTTGCGGGTGGGCTACCGATGCTTAGCTTACTTTGATGCCCATCTTCTGGTAGTACTCCTTGAACTCATTGGAAGTGAAGTTAGTCCCATTGTCTGTGATGATGTTGTTCAGTACGCCGAACCGAAATACTGTAGATTTAATGAAATTCACAGCCGAAGTTCTATTTTGGGTGGTGACAGGCATTGCTTCTATCCATTTAGTAAATTTTTCATACTAGCAGAAAGATGTGTCCTCCTGGCGATGATTTGTGAAGTTTTCCCACCATATCGAGTCCCCACTGAGCGAAGGGCCAAGCCAGAGGTATAGGATTTAACTCAGCAACGGGTGCTCTAGGCTTTGTTGCGAACCGTTGATATGCTTCACATGTTCTGACGATATCTTTTGCATCTTGAACTGCAGTGAGCCAGTAAAATCCTGCTCTGAATGCTTTGGCAGCAATTGCTTGGCTACTAGCATGATGATCACAAACTCCTTCATGTATATCTTTGAGTATGGTTTTTCCTTCTTCAGGTGTCACACAGCGCTGCAACACACCCGAAATACTTCTCTTATACAACTCCCCTTTGATTATTCTGAAGGCCTTCGATCTTCGGGTGATTTGTCGTGCTTCTATCACATCTTTAGGTGATTCGCCCTTAGTCATATATGCTACATACGGCTACATCCAGGTAGGTTCAATTAGCATGAGCTCTCCAATTTCCTGTTCTTCTTCTTCGATGGCCTCTTCTATATTCTTGGTCACGTTTGGAGCCCCTGAGTCTTCTTGCGGGTGTCTCTTTTTCCCCGTTTTTGGTGCTACGATCTCGGAGACTCTTTTTGCTTTGATCGATCGCTCCGTTATTTCTTCCCAAAAAAACCAGGTGGCACTGGTAAGCACAAGGATCCGATGTTTGCTAAATTGCGATACTTCACATCCATCAAATTGAGCTTCCATAATGCCATATAGATCGCGGTAAGTAATTATATTATCGCTGACGGTGTTGCACTTGTTCATTGCTTGTTGTGCCACTAGATTGTAAGATTTTGAGGCGAGTTGCACCGCAAGCTTTGACCATTCACATGTCGTGCAACAAGGCCTCGTATTCAGATTCATTATTGGATGTGTTTGCAAAGCTCATCTGAAGTATATAGCGCATTTTGTCGCCTTGTGGTGATACGAGTATGACTCCTGTCCCTGTTCCTTCCATTCTTTTTGATCCATCAAATACATTGTCCAGGCACTAGAAAGGTCAGGTGGACCCGCATATTGCAACTCTATCCATTCTGTGATGTAATCCGGCTAAACTTGTGACTTGATTGCTTTGCGCTACTCATACGTGATATCTCGAGGGGATAATTCGATGCCCTAGAGAGAGACACGCCCAGTTTCTTCTGGATTGTTGAGGATGTTTGACAAAGGTGCTTCATTAACCACTATGATCGGATGTTCCGAAAAATAATGGCGTAGCTTTCGTGCTGTCATAAATACCCCATATGCTAGTTTTTGGTAATGTGGGTACCTTTGTTTGGATGGTGATAAGACCTCGCTCAGGAAGTAGACTAACCTCTGTACACCATGGGTTTTCCCTTCTTTGGGACGCTCCACGACCAAGACCGTGTTGACCACCTGATTTGTGGGAGCGATATAAAGCAGTAAAGGCTCTTTTTATTTTGGCGACACGATGACAGGAGATGTCAAAAGTGTCCTTTTAAGATCTTCAAAGGCGCGTTGAGCTTCTTCCATCCATTCGAATTTCTTCGATTTCCTCATGAGGGTGTAAAATGGCAACGCTTTTTCTCCTAATCTTCCAATGAAACGACTGAGTGCCGCTACTCGCCCCGCCAACTGTTGTATGCCACGTAGATTTGTTGGCTTTTTCATTGTTAAAATTACTTGTATTTTCTCGGGATTAGCCTCGATTCCTCTTGCAGATACCAAATATCCAAGGAGTTGTCCTAAGGGGACTCCAAAGGAACATTTCTTTGGGTTCAGTTTGATGGTAAACTTGTCGAGATTTTTGAATGTTTCTTCAAGGTCCTTGATGAGTGCAGATCCTTGTCTTGTTGTAACTATAACATCATCGATATATACTTGTACGTTTGTGCCTATTTGGCTTCCCAAACATTTCTGCATCATCCGTTGATATGTTGCTTCGGCGTTCTTGAGGCCAATGGGCATTGTTGTGTAGCAGAATACACCATAGGGCGTGATAAATGATGTTTTCTCTTGATCTTGTTCCTTCATCCTAATCTGGTGGTATCCTGAGTAAGCATCCAAGAAAGAAAGGCATTGGCATCACGCGATTGCATTGATTATTTGGTTGATTCATGGCAATGGGAAGTGATCTTTTGGACAATGTTTGTTTAGTGCAGTAAAAAGTCAATGCACATCCGAAGTTCCGTAGTATTTTTCTTTAGAACGCATACTAGATTTGCGACCCACTCTACTTTTGTTAGTTCTTTGATAAAGTTGGCGTCAACAAGCCGATGGAGCTCCTTTCCAATGGCTTTACGCTTTGGTTCTGCGAAGCGACGAAGCGGTTGTTTTACTGGCTTCGCCTTTGGATCCAAATTTAATGCGTGCTCAGCGAGTTCCCTGGGAATTCCCGGCATGTCAGAAGGTAGCCATGCGAAGATCTCCCAGTGCTCACGGGGGGACTCGATGAGTGCGCATTCCTATGCGGGACCAAGATTGGAAGCCACAAATGTTTTTTTCGTCGGGTCGACGGGGTGGATCTGTACTTCCTTTGTGTCCTTTGCAGTGTCAAAAGCCTGATCAGGATTGACACGTGCTACTTCCAATGGTTCTGCAATTGCTGAAGTTTTGAGTTGTTCAAACTCCATTGCCATCCTGAAAGATTCAATTTTTTTGTTGAACTCCCGATCACAATTGTCGGCACGTGTGAAGCTTCCTTTTACCGTGATGATTCCTTTTGGTGCTGGCATTTTCATGACTAGGAACGCATAATGCGGAACTATCATGAATCGTGCGAATGCTGGTCATCCCAGGATCGCATGATATTGTGATGGCCAGTCCATGACTTCGAATTCGAGTTTTTCTCGCCTGAAATTTACTTTGGAACCAAAAACAACATCAAGAAATATTTTCCTAAAGGAATTTCAGCTTTACCTAGTACTATTCCGTGGAAAGATGTTTCTGTTGGCGCGAGATTGTCCAGGGGTAGCCCATTGTTCTCAGAGTTTTTGCGTAGATCAGATTAATGCTGCTTCCTGTGTCCATGAAGACCTTGCTCATATCGAACCCGCCAATTTGTGCTTCGACTATCAAGGCTGAGTGACCCGGTCGTGGGACCCGAAGCAGGTAATTAGCTCTGCTGAATGTGATTTCTTGCTTTGACCAGTGGAGATATTCAGGTGTGGTTGATGTTGCTGTTTCCGCCATATTGATTTGTCTTGTGATGAGCTTCTGTCTTCTGTTGGATGGACGTCCTTTCTGAATCATGGACATTTCTCCTTTTGACTTGGGGTATTCATTGCTTTGGTCAGTTGTGTTTTGTGGTAGGACTACTAGTGATGGTGGTGGTGGTGCACCGATGGCTAATGTGCCAGGCATAGATGCGTATCCTCAGGTTGCCGCTTCGGTTGCTTTTGCATTACATATCTCCTGCATCTTCAAGAATGTTCGGCAGTCTTTCATGAGGTGGTTAGATTGCCGTCTCACTACAAGAAAGGTTGGCTTTTAAAACAGACGGTTTTCGTGGTTGAAGGTCTGTTTTTCATAGCCAAAGAGTCTTCCGCGACGGATGGTGACGAGGGTTTAACTCATCAATGCACATTGTTATGGACTTGGGTTTTGGAGAAGGAGGGAGCGTTGGAAGCATCAATCGGCTAGTAAACAAGCACACAGGGGACTCGAAGATTTACCCAGGTTCAGGCCTTGTAGTGGTCCCTACTCCTTCTTGTCTGCTCGTGGAATTAACAGAGGAATCGAAGATTACAATGGTGCGCAGATGCAATCTGGCGAGGGATGTGGAAACTAGGGTTGCATGTGTCCTCCTCGCCGCCCCCTCCTAGCCTTTATAGAGATAGGCTAGGTCTCAAGTAGCAGGTCGAGTCGGTTACAGGTTAGGGTTTTCCCTTTGAACTTCCTATCTTTAGTTTCTTCTTGTTCCGCAAGCAATCGAGAGTCCGTAGGTTACTCGAGTTCTTCATTTAGGCCTTGGCGACGCCATGGGCTTCTGCTGTATTCAGGCCGTATATACTAAGCTCGAGTACCTATAGGGTATACCCATGTCAGTAGCCCCCGAGTGTCCAGTGGAATCGCATATTCGACTGGGGACTTTATGAAGCCTTTCAAGTGCATGAATGAGTATATTTTCGACTGCTCTGTTTGTGTCATAGGGATTGTTGATGTGCGTGCCTGATTTAACCGATGTATCGATATCAGTTAACTACCTTAGGGTAAGACAACGCAATCTACTCGAACTCGAGTCCCCGGACTCGAATCCGGAAAAGTGATGGTGTAATTCGACTCAAGCCGCGGAGGTCTTACAAGAGTCGAATTCCAGTATATGGGTGTGAGCGCTCGACGTGTCCGTCAAGGCATGTTCATCGTACATGTAGGTACAGATATATTTCTGGTAGTGCACAGCAAATGCGTTGCCAGACCTTATTCATGTCTTATCTTCACCCTGCAAGCGCGTCATCCGAATTTTGTCATCGCGGAGATGATTCGGGTGACCCAGGAGACGCAATCTCTTTGTAGGAAAAATTGTGAGGCGGTGTCGCCATAAGCTTCGAGTGTGGATGTTATCGACACACAGTACGATGTACAAATAATCATAGGGTGCGCGACCAGTGCTCCCTATGGGAGTAGCCCCCGAGTGCCTGGTTGAGTCGAAGACTCAGGCAGGGACTAAAGAACTTTTGCGACTGCTGTCGTCTTTTGTTTGCTTGTTTCAGTCAAATTTATTTCTGGCGCTCCCTATGGGAGTAACCCATGTCCATAGTCGAATCGTGGATTCGAGTGGTTGGGTACGCTTCGAATGTCCATACTCCTACAGAAGATAAAAAGAAAAAAATCGTAGGGTGCGCGACCAGCGCTCCCTATGGGAGTAGCCCCCGAGTGCTTGGTAGAGTCGAAGACTCGAGCGAGGACTAAAGTAATCGAAATCTTCTACTGCTCAATTTTGGATGCCATCATTGCTGACGATGTGATGATCTCAGTTCCCGCGTGAGCGGGTTTGACGGGACGTGACGAGCGGTGGGTCCCATTTTCTGACTCTGACTTGACCGGGCATGCGTAATCTTTTGTTTTAACTACGCCTCCTTGATTTCCGCGCGTAATGGGGGTAGTGGGGGACGGTTCGCGCTTCGGGTCCTCCACGTGTCGATCACGATGAACGCCACGTGCCTGATAGGGTTTTTGCTGGCCGTTGGATTACATCTTCCAGGGGGTTAAGTAGCAGTGCTGCGACGGTAATTTTTCCCATCTGCTCTTTTCTCTGCCTTTGCCTCCGTCGCCATTGCTACTGCTCCTCTGCTTCTTAGATTTCATCCTTCTCGCGGCACTGGACCAGCTCTGCATATTTCCCAGTTACTTCCTCCGGTCACACCGCCACCGCAAGATGGGGAAGAAGAAGGGAGGTGTCGCGGCTGATTCTGCCGCCGCTACTATTGCTGCCAAGAAGAAGGGCGGCTCCACCGCTGCGGACACCAGCACCGCCGTCGCCGGAAAGAAGAAGGGCGTGGGCACTTGCGTCACCAATGGCGCGTGGCGCCCGTCCGTGATCAAGTCTTCTGAGCTCTGTCTCCTACGCCAAGACGGATTTCTATCTTCCGCGGTCGCTGACTCGTATGTCCCCGGTGGTGAGGTAACCCCTTGTCCTCCTGCCGGTTTTTGGGTGATGTTCCTAGCGTTCATCATCCGCGGTCTCTCGCTGCCCCTGCATCCTTTCTTCAGGGGCCTTCTCTGTTTCTATGGGCTCCAGCTGCATCAGCTATCCCCCAACTCCATCCTCCATGTAGCTTGCTACATTACTCTTTGCGAGTGCTGGCTCGGAATCGAGCCACACTTTGGTCTTTTCAAACGCCTCTTCAAGCTGAAGCGCCAGTCAGCGTCTGGCTCCATAGTCTATGATGTAGGCGGCTGCGGTATCCACGTTGACTCCTCCGTCACGTACTTCGACATCAAACTCATGGCGTCCGTCCAAGGGTGGAGGGACAAGTGGTTCTACATCCGCGACTAGAAGGCCGACGGAGACCACTTCGGACTCGCGCCCTTCGATCCCGCGACGCCGTGCAAGAGGAGGCGCTCCTGGAAGAACGTAGTGATGCCCGGCGAGTCCGCGGAGACAGATGTGCTGTACGAGCGCGTCTGCGACCTCGAGAGTCACATGGGTAAAGAAGAGGGAGGCTGCACCCTCATTCGCACGTGGCTGCGCCGCTGTGTCCAGCCCCTGCAGGCCAGAGTCTACCCTATGTTCCAGTGGGCTGGCACGGACGATGTCATTCGCGTATCTGCCGATGGCATTTCCGCGAGTGAAGTAGATAAGAGGGTGCGACTACTCACCAAGTACACCGCCAAGGATGTGCTCCCTAGTGAACCAGTCGTGCCTCCATTCGATGCGACTAATCCTCCTCCTGAGGTACAATTGTGCTATGAAGTAGCTTTGTTTGTCGAATGCTTCTGTTTTGTTGACTTGTGCTAACTTGTTTCTGATATGCAGGATTGGAGGGTGTCACCCTGTATGCCCCCTCTTCCTGAGGGGGTTATTCCTCGTGAAGCCTTGGAGGAGGACGAGTTGGAGTCGACCGTCCCATCTGATGTGGAGGAGGAAGCCCCCGAGTCGAGTAGCCCGGACACTCGCAAGCGTTCGCGCAACGAGGATTCAGATGCATCATCTCCTTCGACTTCGGAAGGTGCAGCTATTGGTGCAGAGTCGCCGATACCTGCCGTTCCTGTGAGCACTGTGGCGCCGTCTTCCCGATAGAAGATGCGACTGCCGAAGGAGTCGTCGTCAGAGTCGAGGGATCAAACCTTTGATTTTGACAAGTTTGATTGGTAAGTATACGAGTCTTCCTTTTGGTTCTTCTTTGGAGTTGCATTATCTTGATGTTGTTTTTGTTCTGCAGTCATCCGGCGTCATCATCTTCTGGCGACGTCCAATTTTTGAAGGAATCAGGAGTCGCGACGTCCAAGGCCAAGAAAGTAGGTGAGCGCACTCCTTCTCCTCCATTGGCGGCCCACTCCGGGCATAATTCATCGAGTTCTCCCCATGATGTGGAGCATCAGATGGTTATCCGGATGACTGCGTGTCAATCGACTTCGGAGTCATTGGAGGATCATGTATGTGTAGTGTTGCTTCTTCTGATTTTGCAGTCGAATGTTTTCATCCACATCATCTGCTGATCCTTTATTGTTTCTCTTGTAGCAGCTCATTGTGAAGGAAGCCGCTCGTCTGGCGGAGCAGGTGCTTGCGATGGGTCGGCACCATGCGATGCTGGACAATCGCCATCGCGTGGTTGAAAGTGAGTGTTTTTTGCTCCTTCATCTTTATTCTTGTGGTATATTCAACTAACAGTCTATCTTTGCTTGTTTCACAGCTGAGCACAATGCACTCATTTGTGACACCGCTTCCCTCGAAAAAGCGCTCGCCGTGGCGGTGAAGAGCCGCGATGAGGCAGTCGCAGCACATGACGAGTCGCGGAAACGCGAAGAGGATCTGCGCGCCTCCATCGTAGCTAGGGAGAAGCTGTTCAAAGAACAACTTTTCTCGATTGCCAAGGCTCTCTCAGGTATTCCCTTGTCTGGATTTTCGCCGTGTCTTCTTCTTTCGAATTTGTTGTTATGTTGATTTTTGCGCCAATGCTTGATTCTTGTGTAGATGCCAGTGGTCTGAGCTTCGATGCCCAGGCACTTCGTCGTGATGATGCCTTGGCGGGTGCCATCTTGGTAGTCGAAGCGCAGTGCTGCCGTTCAGGGGACGCTCACCAAGGCCAGGGGTGTGCTCAGTCGCCTTCATGAGGAGCTAGCGCCCAAGGCTGAGCTAATCGAGAATGTAGACGATCTGGTGGAGTCCCTTGCCGGAGGCATTCCTACAGGCTTCAAGAACTCACTCCGTGTGGCTGGCGCTTCAATGTCAGTCGCGATGGTCCAAGCCCATGGAGTCGAGGTTGATCCTGCTGCGGTCTCCAAGGCAATGCCTGTCAACACGGATGGCCAACAGGTAGTCTTTGCTCCTTTCGCAACTACTTGTGGCAAGTTTGGGCCGCAGCTGATCAATATAGTTGCGAAGTACTCTAAGGAACTGCAACGAGCCAAGAAGGCGGCGAAGGCTGCGACGTTAGGTGGCGTCTGATACTGCCACAGACTCGATGAGGCCCCCAAAACCGAAGTCCAAGTCGAAGAAGCCAGTTGTTCCTCAATAGTCGTGTCTGTAATAGTTAAATAGCCTATTTCTTTTGTCTGGAACATGCCTTTGGCGAGTGTATCTGCTGATACTTTATTATGCTTGAATGCACTCGAGTCTTTTGTCTATGCATCGCCTTAGTCTTCTTATTGTCTCTTGCTTGACTTGTGATAGGGCACATCGAGTGGTCCTTCGAGTGAACCTCGGAATATGCCATTTTCTGATGATACTTTGGCGCAGTCGTGCTCAAGGGTAGATGAACTGTCTCTGCTCTCGCGACTCCGTGACCGCATGAAGCAGTTGGAGCGCGAACTTCCTGTGCTCCGCGGTAACACAGATGTATGGAAGTCGAGGGCAGAGAAAGCCGTCGCCCGAGAGCAATCTCTACTAGGGGAGGTGATGCAGTTGGGCGACCAATTCAAGTGTTAGCTTTATTCTTCCTTATCTTTTTCTTGTAGTCACCCGCAGTAGTTCGTTGTCTTCATACTTTTGCCTTTGCTTGGTATAGTTGTCAGTGCACGCCATCCGCAGGATGAGAAGGTCAGGATTGTCATTCGCATGAATGATCTAACCCAAGAGCAGCTTCAGGCGAGTGGATACTTCTAGGTGGATCATGATCGCGCATTCACACTTGCGACCCTGCAGGATCGTGCGTCGCGAGTGCTTCACTTCCTGAAGAAGTCGCAATCATGCTTGAGGAATATTTATCAGACGATGTTCCCGGTGGACGTCGTTACATCGAGCCTGCTGGCCCTTCTTGCCAAATTTCAAGACTTGAGTGCAGTTCGCGAGTGTATACGACAACAATTAGTGGCTGGTGCCAAGGCTGCTCTGTCGCTGGTACGATTGCACAGGCCTGATGTGGATGTTGCAGCAATTGCGGTCGGACCGCCAGCGCCGCCAGTAGGTTCGACTTGGAACATGGTTCCTCACTACCAGGCGGTGGATCGCCCAGTGGAGGAAATCATCGACTTTTTCGAGGAGCAGACCAACGTTCCTTTGTTGCAACAGTAGTTTAGTTTGTATCCTGCACACAGTTGCACTAGTTTTGTAAAGTTCATATATATATATGCTGTGTATAATTGGTTGACATTGATGAATATAAAGAGCTTGTATGTTTTGCGAGTGCGTTGCACTATGCGATTCCTTTTCGTTATCCTCTTGTGTTTATCTCAACACCTTGCCAACCTGTCAGGTGCGTTGCAACTGGGTTGGTGTTTGTCAAGGGTTTCGATTGGCACATCAGCTACTCAGGATACCGCGTTAGTTCGTAGAATGGATGTGTATAGGGTGGCGTAGCCCCGAGTGGATAATTTGCAAAAATAAAAGGAACACAGAGTTTTGGGGAACTTAGCTTTATTTATTCGCAGTATAGTACGGGGTACAATGTGTGACTAAGTAGCCTTGGCTGAGTAGCCTTATTTGCAATGTAAAAAATAAAAGACGACTAGGGGTAGAAGCGCCGCAGCTGCGCGACGTTCCAGGGGTTGGAGTACGCGACTCCTGTCTCAAAATCTTTAAGGCGATAGGCGCCACCTGGGATTACTTCTGTAATCACGTATGGTCCCTCCCAAGGGGACTCGAGCTTGAAATGCCCTTGTTGTTTCAGTCGCAGGACCAGGTCTCCTTTGTCGAAGGACCTCGGGCGTAGCCTTCTACTGTGGTAGTTGCATAGGTTCTGCTGGTAGATCGTTGATCTTTCCGTGGCGATTTCTCGTGCCTCGTCAAGGAGGTCGATGGAGTCTTCGAGTGCAAGAGTTGATTCCTGCTCGCTGTAAGCGACCACTCGTGGTGCTTTGTATCGTACTTCTGCGAGTAACACTGCTTCATCCCTGTGCACCATGAAGAATGGGGTGTACCCCGTGGCGCTTTTGGAGTTGTGCGCAGGCTCCAGAGTACCGATTGCAGCTCGTCTAGCCAGCAGCCTGCGGCTTGTTCGAGTGGCCTGAGAAGTCGCTGCTTGATACCACCGCAGACGAGCCCGTTGGCTTTTTTGACCTGACCGTTGGTCTGTGGATGTGCTACAGAGGCGTAGCTTACGTTGATTCCCAAATTCTCATAGAATTCTTGGAACTCCTTGGATGTGAAGTTTGTCCCATTGTCCGTGATGATGCTGTGTGGCACTCCAAAGTGATAGACGATGGACTCGAAGAACTTGACTGCGCTGTATCCTGACTGGTTAGTCACTGGCATGGCTTTTATCCACATGGTGAATTTGTCGACTGTGACCAGGAGGTAGACGTAGCCTCCTCGTGATGACTTTGGGAGCTTGCCGACCATGTCGAATCCCCATTGCATGAAGGCCCAGGCCAACAGGATTGGTCGGAGCTCCGTGCCAGGTGCGTGTGGCTTGTCCGCGAATCGCTGGCAAGCGTTGCATTTTTGGACGATGTCCTTGGCGTCACGCATGGCCGTAGGCCAGTAGAATCCAGCTCGTAGAGCTTTGGCAACGAGGGCTCAACTGCTAGCGTGGTGCCTGATACATTGCAAATGTATATATAATTTTTGATGTTCCATGCTTGGTTTTTATCTACGTTCTTATGTTTTGTTCCAACTTTGGAGTACTTTTCATATGATTTCTTGGACTAACCTATTAACAAGATGCCATAGTGCCAGTTGCCTATTTTCTGCTATTTTTTGTTCCAGGAAGTCAGAAAATGAATATTCTCGGAAATGGATGGGATAAAAGCCAAAGTTACTATTTTTCTAGAAGACTCATGGAGCCAGAAGGAGAGTCGGAGAGGGGCCACAGGGTGGCCACACCCTCCCAGGCGCGGGTACCCCTAGGCCGCGTCAGGGCATGGTGTGGGCCCCCTGGCCACCCACCGACCTTGCCTCCTTCGCCTATAAGAGCCTCCCGATACCAAAACCCTAAATCGTCAATCAGAAATCCACGAAAAGTTCTGCGGCGCCGCCGCCACCGAAGGGGAGATTCGGGGGAAAGAAAGTCTCTGTTCCGACACCCTGCCAGGACGGGGAATTGCTCCCGGAGCCATCTCCATCAATCTCCACCACCATCTCCATCGCCATTGCTGATTCCTATGATGAGGAGGGAGTAGTTCTCTCTCGAGGCTAAGGGTTCTACCGATAGCTATGTGTTCATCTCTCTCTCTATGCATGATCTTATTGAGATCATGAGCTTGTAATCTATAGATCTACCTTGCTACTCAAGTGCTTTAATAGATCTCTGCTCTCCCCATGTGTGTGAAAGTGACAGCGTGCTCACCATGGTGGCACTGAGGCTAGAGATTACAAATACTTGTTATGAGTTATATTTGGAGTTGGATGTCTTTATGAAATTGTGGTGTTTGTTGGACTCATCTAGTGCTCAAGGTGACAGTGTGGGGTTATCTAGATGGGAAAGGCTTAATTTGAGGTGTGCTGTTATAGCCCTACCGTTGATTAAAGTGTCCAACCGGAGAGTAGTTAAGATTAGTATCATAAAGAAGAATATATTTATATGAGAGTGTTCACTAGTGAAAATATAATCCCTAGGCCTTGCCTTGTTTCTAAGCACTGAAACACTGTTTGCTACTAGATCTGTTACATGTTTGCTTGCTTCCATATTTATTTCAGTTTTACTTTAGTATCTTCCACGCCATCAAGCTATTTTCTATCACCGTTACCACTTGTATTTCACTATCTCTTCGCCGAACAAGTGCACCTATACACCTAACAAGTGTATTGGGTGTGTTGGGGACACAAGAGACTTCTTGTATCTTGATTGCAGGGTTGCTTGAGAGGGATACCTTTGACCACTTCCTCCCTGAGTTCGATAAACCTTGGGTGATCCACTTAAGGGAAAACTTGCTGCTGTTCTACAAACCTCTGCACTTGGAAGCCCAACAACTGTCTACAAGAATAGAAGTGCGTAGACATCAAGCTATTTTACGCGCGTTGCGGGAGGTAAGGTAAAAGGTATTCACACGAGGATTAAAGAAGAAGAACCTCCCACAAACGCCTATTTTCTCAAGCGCCTGAATGCAGAGGTATAGTAAAGGTACTCACATCCTCCGGTGTGAGTGCTTGAAGTGATTTCCTTTAGATTCTGCAATTATATCTTTTTGTTTCTTGTTTTCACTAGTTAGGCTTAATGGACAACAACAACAAAATTAGAGAACTTTATAGTATTTATCTTGAGTTAGAACATGAAGTGTTTGAAGAGGAAATTAAAAAACCTATGGAACTTTATTTACATGCTAATAGCAATGTTGTTAGTATGAATTCTTTGGACACCATTATTGCTAATGCTATGGAAAAGTCTAAGCTTGGGGAAGCTGGTTTTGATGAGAACGATCTTTTTAGTCCCCCAAGCATGGAGGAGAAAATTTACTTTGATGATACTATGCCTCCAATATATGATGATTATAATGATGAATATGATATTTTCAGTCCACCTAGTATTGAGGAGGCAATTAATTATGACTACAATATGCCTCCTATATTTGATGATTATGGTGATGAGAATAATAATGATAGCTATTTTGTTGAATTTGCCCCCACTACAATTAATAAGAATGACTATGCTTATGTGGAGAGTAATAATTATTATATGCATATGGCTCATGATAAGAATGTTTTGTGTGATAGTTATATTGTTAACTTTATTCATGATGCTACTGAAAGTTATTATGATAGAGGGAAACATGGTTCTATGCATCTCAATAATATTAAGTTTCCCCTCTTTATGTTGAAAAATTTGAAGTTGCACTTGTTTTGCTTTCCTATGCTTGTTGCTTTGTGATTTCATGACTTGTTTCTTTACAAGATTCCTATGCATAGGAAGTGGGTTAGATTTAAATGTGCTTTGAATTTTCTTCTTAATGCTCTCTTTTACTTTAATTCATATTTCTTATGTGAGCATCTTCTCAAACTATCATGCCTAACTTAAAGGCGCTAAAGAAAAGTACTTATTGGGAGATAACCCAAAAGTTTTATATGAGTCTTGGAAGTTATTACCTCAGTAATAACCGCTCCTTATCCTTTTTATTTGCTTTTTGTGCCAAGAGTAACCTCTAATGAGAGAGAAGTATTGATTGGGAAAGTTGTTGTCCCGAAACAGATTTCTGTGCTTCACCGTAAAAAATTCGTGTAAAATCTCTGAACGTATTTTTGAGGCGTGAATTTTTGTGCTTCTGACCCAGGTTGTTATCTAACTTTCGTTAGTTCAACACTTTTTTATTTGAGCAACATAAGGTCTTCGAAAAAATTCGTCTTTACCTGCTGGTCTGTTTTGACAGATTTCTGCCATTTTCTGCATTTGCTTCTTGTTGGTTCCTTTTTGAGTTCTTTTGGGGAATTGAGCTTTTTGAGGGAAGTGCTACAGTAGCTAGTGTTCTAATGGAAGTTTATTTGGTGTTGGAACTGAACCTTAAGACTTATTTATCTTGAGTGCACTAATGTTGCTAATAAAGATTGTGTGAAGTTTTGTATGAAGGAAAATTTTCAGGTGTATGGAAGGAATGAGTAATGAGATGAAGGATGGACTAAAGCTCAAGCTTGGGGATGCCACGTGTGTCACCCCAAGAAATATCCAAGAAGTACAAGCGTCAAAGCTTGGGGATGCCCAAGGCATCCCCTTCTTCATCAATAAAAATCCCAGGTTTCTTCCAAACGCTTCATTTTTATTGTTTCATGCACAGTTGTGTTGTTCTTGGAGCGTCTTCTTTTTCGTTTGCTTTTGTTTGCTTAGTTTTCTGAATAAAGTGGTTGGACCCCCTCTTTCATACATTGGTTTGCAAATAGTTTGGTATGGTTTGGAAAAGAGTAGGAAAGTTCATGCTTATGTGATAAAAAGAGCTCGTTTTTGACGGTGGCCTATGCTTTGTCAAGCCATGCTTGATATTGTTTTGGCTTTATGCTTAGTATTCTTTGTTGTAGCATGATTTGTTATAAACAATTGAGATTGCTTAATGTGCGTTGGATGAATCATGCATTGTTTTAGCATATTAAAGCATAGTATAGTGGTTTTCTCCTTTGATGCTTTATTTGGGTTGACTTGGCGCATGCTCACACCATGTTATGACTATCTCAAGTCACCATAGCCTTTATGATCCTTTAGTTTTCAACTTGTAGTATCACTTTATGCTTTGTTCAATGATGTTTTGTCGCTCTGCATGATTATGGCCATTATTGCTCTCTTAGTTTGTCGCTCCTAGTCTTTTGCTAGCCTCCGCAACCAAGTATGAGTTCCACTCATGCATCCAACTACCTAAACCAAGTTATTCCAAAGAGTCCACCATACCTACCTACTATCTTATGCTATTCCAAGTATATTCATGTTTTTGTTTACCTTCCAAATTAAACTTGTTATGAGAAAACTAGTGATTAAAGCTCTCACAAACTTGATGGCACACTTTACTTTTCTTGCCCTTAATAAACTTGAACCATTATGTCGTCTATCTTGTATATGCTTGCACTTATTTGTTGGGGATTAGCAGAACCATGCTGTCATGGGGAACGCTTTCAACATTGCACGGGTACTTTGTACCTAGTTGATATCATGCTCTTTTGTATATGGATGTCGTCGATGTGAAATGAAAGGGGAGCATGTAAGTCCATGGAGTTATGTATATGTGTTAGAGAAGCACCTGGGCCGCTGGTCTAATTCATGCTGACATGGTGGAAACCTGCAGCGTAACCATAATGAGTTGTCTATGAAGGATTCTTCTTATAAAAAAAGAGTCCTATATTGAGAAAAAAGAGATATGAGAAAAGAGGAAAGAGAGAAAAAAGCACCATATTCCCATGGTAAATAAGAAGATTGCTGAGATGCTCGTTGTCTGCTTGCCTTGTCATTTTGATATGGGGATTCTTCCGTATCATCGGGCAAGGGTACCCGTTAAGCAGTTCTCTATGATACACATGTACTTATGATGACAAGAACTTACCGGTGACTAAACTTGAGTAGCATGAGGAGCGGCCCTCATATTCAAGGGACATGAGATTTCTAACTTATACTTCGTCAAGCATGTACACCATAGTTTGTTCACTTTAACCTTAATCACTTCAAGATGCTTATGATAGGGGCAGTGAGAGCTGAAAGCTAATAAGTACCATAATTTTTGGAAGCTCTTTATGAGACTTGAATCCCTACTTCCTTCTATGAAGGCCTTTCTTTTACTTTTATATTGAGTCTCCACCTTCTACCTTTATGCACCTACTTTGAGAGCATAGTGGCCATTCTTAGTTCTATGTGCATTGTCCCAAGACTAGTTGATTGATGCATAACTTGATATTGCTTGTTTTAAACTATTTGTATCTAGTCACTCTTATGAACTTTGAAGGCGTCCTATGCACTTATATTTGCTACTCTATGAGGGACAAGCTGAATATTATTATGCTATGTTTTCTTTATGTGAAACAAACAAACGTCTTGCAAAGCATTGTTATTCATGAATCTTTTGTTTGTGCCTTTTCATGTTGTATCATAGTTTCTTTGTCTTATTGTTAAAACTTTGTCTTTCATGTTATGATTGAAGTACTATGATCCCAGCTTTGAATGTTTTACAAATACTTTGATCAAGTTTATGATGGTGCATGTCACCTCAAAAAATATTCTTTCTTTTTATCACTTACCTACTCGAGGACGAGCAGGAGTTAAGCTTGGGGATGTTGATACATTGCAAATGTATCTATAATTTTTGATGTTCCATGCTTGGTTTTATCTACTTTCTTATGTTTTGTTCCAACTTTGGAGTACTTTTCATATGATTTCTTGGCCTAACCTATTAACAAGATGCCACGATGCGATTGCCTGTTTTACGCTGTTTTGGTTCCGAAGTCAGAAAATGAATATTCTTGGAATTGGGCGGACAAAGCCAAAGTTACTATTTTCTGGAAGACTCACGGAGCGGAAGGAGAGTCGGAGAGGGGCCATAGGGTGGCCACACCCCCTGGTACCCCCAGTAGCGCCGAGGCATGTGGCCCCCACCGCCTAAACCTTGCCTCCTTCGCCTATAAGAGCCTCCCGATACCAAAACCCTAAATCGTCAATCAGAAATCCACGAAAAGTTCCGCAGCGTCGCCGCCACCGAAGGGGAGATTCGGGGGAAAGAAAGTCTCTGTTTCGGCACCCTGCCAGGACGGGGAAGTGCTCCCGGAGCCATCTCCATTGATCTCCACCACCATCTCCATCGCCATTGCTGATTCCCATGATGAGGAGGGAGTAGTTCTCTCTCGAGGCTAAGGGTTCTACCGGTAGCTATGTGTTCATCTCTCTCTCTCTATGCATGATCTTATTGAGATCATGAGCTTGTAATCTATAGATCTACCTTGCTACTCAAGTGCTTTAATAGATCTCTGCTCTCCCCATGTGTGTGAAAGTGACAGCATGCTCACCATGGTGGCACTTAGGCTAGAGATTACAAATACTTGTTATGAGTTATATTTGGAGTTGGATGTCTTTATGAAATTGTGGTGTTTGTTGGACTCATCTAGTGCTCAAGGTGATAGTGTGGGGTTATCTAGATGGGAAAGGCTTAATTTGAGGTGTGCTGTTATAGCCCTACCGTTGATTAGAGTGTCCAACCGGAGAGTAGTTCAGATTAGTATCATAAAGAAGAATATATTTATATGAGAGTGTTCACTAGTGAAAATATAATCCCTAGGCCTTGTTTCTAAGCAGTGAAACACCGTTTGCTACTAGATCTGTTACATGTTTGCTTGCTTCCATCTTTATTTCAGTTTTACTTTAGTCTCTTCCACGCCATCAAGCTATTTTCTATCACCGTTACCACTTGTATTTCACTATCTCTTCGCCGAACTAGTGCACCTATACACCTGACAAGTGTATTGGGTGTGTTGGGGACACAAGAGACTTCTTGTATCTTGATTGCAGGGTTGCTTGAGAGGGATACCTTTGACCACTTCCTCCCTGAGTTCGATAAACCTTGGGTGATCCACTTAAGGGAAAACTTGCTGCTGTTCTACAAACCTCTGCACTTGGAGGCCCAACAACTGTCTACAAGAATAGAACTGCGTAGACATCAGTGCCCGCAAGTCCCTTCATGGATGTCGAGGAGGACAACCCTTCCATTGGCGTTGGAGTACTCCTGTGATGTTGCGCTTGTACAGTTCGCCGTTGATAACAGCGAATGCCTTAGATCGCCGCGCAATGTGTTGTGCGTTAGTCGGGTCGTCCGGTAGCCTTTTACTGAGAAGATACGTGATTTATGGTTGAGTCTAAGATGGCTCGATCATCATGACGCTCATTGGTCCTTTGAGTCCTGTGTCAAGCTCCAGGTCATCGAGTGCCATTGGCTCATTGGGCGGTACTTCGAGTCCGGTCGCGCTTGTTTTCTTCTCTGCGGCCTTTGGCTTGATGGAGCGTTCGCAGATGCGCTCGAGAAATACCCCAGGTGGTATGGGGGCGCAGGTAGATCCAATGTTGGCGAGTGTGTCCGCCTCTTCATTGCTTTCGCGGCTTATGTGCCGCAGCTCGCAACCGTCGAAGTCCCCTTCGAGTGTGTCGTAGAGGTCACGGTAGGCGATCATGTTGTCGTTCAGTGCGTCGCACTTGTGCATTGTCTGGTTGACGACCAGCTTGGAGTCGCCATATATTATGAGCCTCTTGGCGCCACAGGCTTTTGCCATCCTCATCCCGTGTAGTACGGCCTCGTATTTAGCTTCATTGTTGGAGGCGGTGAACTGCATTCGCAGGATATATTTCAGCTTGTCTCCCTAGGGCGATGTCAGTATGACACCTGCGCCGGCCCCATCCTTTCGCTTGGATCTGTCGAAGTGCATTGTCCAGAGGTAGGAGATATCTGGTTTTTCAGGGAGCTGGTTCTCCATCCAGTGCACGAGGAAGTCAGGGAGAACTTGCGACTTGATTGCGTCACGTTTTTCATATGTAATGTCTCGTGGAGACAGTTCGATCCCCCAAAGCGCGACTCGTCCAGTGGCGTCGGGATTGTTGAGGATATGCCCGAGCGGGGCGTTGTTGACTACCACGATTGGGTGTTCCTAGAAGTAGTGGCGCAGCCGCCGGGCTGTCATGAAGACGCCGTATGCCAACTTCTGGTAGTGCGGGTACCGCTGCTTTGTTGGCGTGAGTACCTCGCTGAGGTAGTAGACTTGGTGCTGTTCCCCGTGGACTTTGTTTTCCTTGGCCCGTTCTACCACGAGCACCGTGCTGACCACCTGGTTGGTGGCGGAGATGTATAGCAGCAGTGGTTCCCTTACGGGTGGGGTCACCGATATGCGAGGTGATGGCGCTTGAGGTCTTGAATGCTTCCTATGCCTCGTTGGTCCACTCGAACTTGTCGGCTGCGGAGAAGTTGGTAGAAGGCGATGCCTTTTACCCATTCGACCGATGAATCGATTGGCGCCCAATTAATTCGTCCGACCCATGTTGGACACCTCTTATGTTCTTTGGTTTCTCCTTGGCCAGTATGGCTTTTATTTTCTTCGGGTTCGCCTCAATCCCTCTCGTGGAGATAAGATACCCGAGTAGTTGCCCAGATGGTACGCCAAAGGCGCACTTGTCCGGATTGAGCTTGATCCGGTAGCGGTCGAGGTTGGCGAAGGTTTCGCGCAAATCGTCCATTAGTGAAGCTTCCTCTTTGGTCTTGATTACTATGTTGTCAACATAGACTTGGATGTTGCGACCAAGTTGGTTCTTGAGGCAAGCCTGGATGCACCGCTGGTAGGTGGCTCCTGCGTTTTTTAGCCCGAAGGGCTTTGTGTTGTAGTAGAACACACCAAAAGGCGTTGTAAATGCCGTTTTGTCTTGATCCTCCTCCTTCATTCGAATCTGATTGTAGCCTGAGTAGGAGTCGAGGAAGTAGAGGCGCTCACATCCCGCGGTGGAGTCGATGATCTAGTCGATTCGTGGCAGCGGAAAGTGGTCCTTTGGGCAGTGCTTATTCAGAGAGGTGAAGTCCACGCACATCCGTAGGATATCCGTGTCCTTTTTTGGTACTAGCACCATGTTGGCGAGCCAAGTGCTTTCCTTGATCTCGCGTATGAATTTGGCGTCAAGGAGTCTGTTGATCTCCATTCCGACTGCTTTTGCTCTTTGTTCAACGATCAAATTGTTTGTTTGACTGGCCTTGCGTCTGGGTTGACATTGAGTGCGTGCTCGGCGAATTCCCTGGGAACACCTGGCATGTCCGCTGGACACCAGGCGAAGATTTCCCAGTGCTCACAGAGGAATTCGACGAGCGCGAGTTCCTATGCGGGACTCAAGTTGTTGGCGATGAGGGCCGTCTTGGCAGGATCCAATGGGTGGACCTGAACTTTCTTCATGTGCACCGATGAGTCGAAGGATAGGTCGGGTGAACTTGGCCGGCTTAGGGGAGGCAGACTGTTGTCTGTCGACTCCTTCGGTCTCGCGAGTTCTTCCTGCATGCCGAAGGACTGGGAAATTCGGTTGAACTCCCTGTCACAACCGTTGGACCTCTCGAAGCTCCCGTTGATTGTGATGATGCCATTAGGGCCTGACATTTTCATCTGCAGATAGGTGTATTGTGGCACTGCCATGAACCTAGCGAACGCGACACATCCGAGGATGCAGTGGTACTGTGAGGGCCAGTCGATGATTTCAAAGTCGATGCGCTCGTGTCGAAAGTTTTTCGGCGTGCCAAAGATGATGTCGAGGTTGATTTTGCTGAGAGGGTATATGCCCTTGCCTGGGACGATGTCGTGGAATGTTGTGTCTGAGGCTTCTAGGCACGTTAGAGGGATCCTCATTGCTCGCAAGGTACTCGCGAACATAAGGTTGATGCCGCTTCCGCCGTCCATGAAGACGCGGCTCATGTTGAAACCTCCAATTTGTGCCTCGAGTACTGATGAACCACAAGTATAGGGGGTGTCTCGCAGTATTTTCGATAAGTAAGAGTGTCGAACCTAACGAGGAGCAGAAGGTGCTGGCTAGTGGTATGGATCAGGAATTCTCTGCAAATACTTAGCAAACGTAGGGGTTTTCGATAAAGCAAGTAAACAAAGTACGAGTAAATAAAAGACAGTAGGAATAAATGCAGCAAGTGGCCCAATCCTTTATGCAGCAAAGGACAAGCCGGTTGTATTTCTATAGATGACCAAACGTTCTCGAGGACACATGGGAAGACTTTCAAGTGCTTTCGCTTCATATAGTTGATTAATCCTCTTTAGCTTGCTAAGTGTTGTGTGGGTGAACCTGTGCTAATGTACCGCCCCATCCAAGACTAATACATACTTGTGATTATACCCCTTGCAAACATCCGTAAGTACAAGAAAGTAATTAAGGTAGAAACCTAACCACAGCTTTAAACTCTAAGACCCTTACATCCCTTGTGCAATGGTTTTCTAACGGGGGTTCAGGTTTCTGTCACTCCGGCAACCCCTACGATTAGTAGCCAAATACACAATGCATTCCCCTAGGCCCATATAGGTGAAGTTTCATGTAGTCGACGTTCACATGACACCACTAGAAGAAGTACACCACAACTTAAATAATAGTCTATTGAATCTTTCTCAACGCAACTCCACTACTAACAACAAGACTTCTCCCATGTCCTCAAGAACAAAACGAACTACTCACAAGACATAGTATGGATCATGATCAGAGATGAAATAATAATGTATAACAATCTGAACATAAACAATAATTCAATGGTTCACTCAATAGCATCAACTACAAAGAGTAATCAACACCGGGAAAGTTTCCCCTTCTAACTATGCAAGATTCAACGCAATTGTTACAGCAATATGGAGATGGTGATGAGGGTGATGATGGTGATGATGGTGGTGGTGATGATGATGATGATCCCGATGAAGTCCAGCTTGATGGTGGTGTTGATGGCGACGATCTCCCCTCTCCGGGAAGGAATTCCCCAGAAATCTGCGCCGAGAGATCTTTCTCTCTCGGTGTTTTCCGCCCGTGATGGAAATCTTCCGTGGTCGCCCGAGTCTTAGGGTTTCGTGGGGATAATATACGCCCGGAGGAGAGAGGTGGAGTGGGCAGGTGGCCACACCACTCCTGGCCTGACCTAGGCCTGCCGTGCCATGGGTGGTGTGGGCCCCCCAGCCCACCTCCACTCCATCTTCGGCATCCAGTCTTACGGAAAAATAGAATTTTCCGTATATTTTCCTGGATTTTCTGATCTTCGCAATTTTGCCTCCAAACAAAGACCTTTTCCATCGAATCTGATGCGGTCCATGCTCCAAAAGTCATCAACCATGCAAAAATAGATGAAATAACATAAGTATCACCTCTCAATACGAAACATATCAATGAATAATAGTGAATTAAGACATAGAATAATGATGCAAAATGGACGTATCAACTCCCCCAAGCTTAGACTTCGCTTGTCCCCAAGTGAAACTGAGCTCAATAAACATGACCTCAAGTTTATGGAGTGAAGAGTCAATAAAAGAATACGGACAAGAAGCATCACATTCATCTAATACATAGATCATAATAGAAAACAACTCAGTATTATACAACTCAACTTGCAATGAGTAAAGGAAACACAAATAAAGATACATAGAGTGAATCATAATTGGTAATGGCAAACTTAGCTCTTGGTCGAAGAATACTTGATAATTTGCTGGAGTTCACAAATAGCTAGTTTTTCAATGATAGCTTTCAAAGTAGTAAACATCAAGATAAGAGCAATGTGCAAAACAAGGAACATAAGAAACATGATTGAATAAATCATCATATGAATGAATGAAACACAACAACTCAAAATACTTGCTGAGATAGAAGGGAGTAGGTTTACTGACTCAACTACAAAGTAAAAGAAAGGTCCTTCAAAGAGGGAAGCAGGGTTACAAGTCTCATAAAGAGCTCCCAAAAATTATGATACTTACTAGCTTTCAGCTCTCATTGCCCCTATCATAGGCATCTTTAGGTGATTAAGGTTAAAGTGACACAACTAAGAGGATATGCTTGACAAGTTATAAGTTGAAATCTCAAGCCCCTTACTTGTGAGTACTGATCCTCATGCTACTCAACTTTAGTCATGAGCAAGCTCTTGTCATTCTAAATATATGCGTATCATTGAGAACCGCCAACGGGGTACCCCTTGCACATGACATAGGAGCTATCCCATAATCAAAATGACAAGGTAAGCAGACAGTGAGCATCTCAGCGATCTTTTTATTTGCTATTTGCATAGGTTTTTATTGAGGATGCTTCATAGAATGCTCACTATAGTTATGCTGCAACTTTCCACCATGATTAGGCATGGCTTAGGCTAGCGGCCCAGACGTTTCTCTAACATACATATAAACTCCATGATCTTACAAGTTCCACTTTTATTTCACACCGCCGGGATCCATAAGCAAAAGAACATGATATCAACTAGGTACAAGTACCAATGAGGTGTTGAAAGCGGTCCCCATGATACATGGTTCTGCTAACTTCAACTCATAAAGCACAAGCATATATGCAACAAAGAAGGACCCAATGGTTCAAGTTTATTAAATGCAAGAAAGTAAAGTGTGCCATCAAGTTCGTGAGAGCTTTAATCACTAATTTTCGCATAACAAGTTTAATTTGGGAGATAGACAAAACAAGAATTTACTTGGAATAGCAATAATGCTACTAGGTAGGTATGGTGGACACAAATAGCAAAGGTTTTGTTTAAAGGAGGTGGATACACGAGAAGAATTCCCTCTCAGTACAGGTTTTTGGCTAGCAAGGCTGGGTAGCAAGTACCAGAGTTGAAGGAAACAAACAAACATATAAGTGATAAAGACAAACATGCAATCTTCCTTGGAAGCACAAAAGATCTTAACTAGAGAATACTAGACTTATGAGCAAATCAAGAAAGAAAGATGATGAAATTATTTTTCTCTAGAGTACTTCTATCTTTTTCATTCAACTCTCAAAAAGGTGTTGCTACTAACTGAGCCAGGTTTGCCAAAACCAACTAAATTAACTCAATGATCCCAAAGTGATACCAATACTAACAACAAGATCAATCATATAACCACGAATTGAAAACTAATATAAGCTATGTAAAAGGGTGAATGAAAGAACTTCTCATTAATATTCCATAACGGAAACTCACACCAAGGGATACAAATCTAACGAGAGAGGGGACACTTCCATAATGCAAACCATACTACAAAATAACTCCTCTATTCATGATATGACTCTACTAATAAGGTAAAAAGATAGAAGATAGTGATATGATACCGTGGCACTCCCCCAAGCTTGGAACAAACCAAGGGGATGCCAAACCTGATGACGAATTACTCCTGAGGTGGTGGTGGTATCCTCTCATCTTCGTCCGTCTTCCAGGGTAAAGGCTTCCCATCAACAAAGGATATCGTGGTTTCCATCATCCTGAAACTTGCAGCAGCACTTATGCATTTAAATCTAGCCTCATACTCATAGTTTTGATTTTGAACGTCGTAGAACTGTGCTTGCAGTTTGTTGGTTGTTTGGCGGAGTGAGAGGACTTCGTCTTTGAGTTTAGCAGTCTCCTTTTGGTGGCCGGTGATGAGTTCAGAACAAATCTTATGGATGACGTCCGCTTTGCGCTCTGCCATCTTCCTGTACCTAAAGACTTCTTGCTCCAATGCTTCCATCCTGTCCTCTAGACTTCCTTCACCTTTAGGGCCTTGAACCTCCTTAATCCGGACCTCCCCACCTTCGAGCAACAACTCCTTGGGATGAATCTTCAATTCTCTCATGTATGGGTTATGATATCCTCTAAAGAATCTCCCTTGGATGATCCAGAGGAAGACATTGTGGCTCCAAATCTGGGATTCTACCTGGCAGAAACAGATCGAAACAAAAACACGGCGAAACCACGATATATGAACCTCGGGTGATCCGGGTGGTTATATATTACGAAGTTTCATGTCAAAAGGAAGGTACTGGGAGAAAACGGGACGGAGACGGAGTCCTGGGTGGCCTCACCACCTGGTGGCGCGGCCAGGGGTGGGCCTGCGCCATGGGGTGGTGTGGGCCACCACGGCTCCGGTTCCGTCCCTTTTTCGCTTCAAAACTTTCCTTATTGACTGAAAACTGCAAAAATATAGCTGGATTGTATTTTCGCGGAACTTTTCTTACCAGAACTGTTACCTATTTGGAAACGGACTCTTCAGGTCTCTGAATTTGGTCCTCAATGAATTTCTCCGGAGTTATAACTTGAAAGGCATCAATATCTTCATCTTCATACACTTACTACTTGAGTCATAAAACCCTTCTCTTTCTTATTACACCATTATCTCCACTTCCTGGAAATTTCTTTCACACAAAACTTCACACAGTTCTCATTAGCAACATTAGTATAAGTGAAGTGATAGAACCTTTTGAGTCTAACTTCAACTGAAAACCATCAAAACAAAAGCTACTGTAGCAACTCCTTCCGAAAACCCAAAAAGAATTCAAAAAGGAAATCGAATAAAGAAGCAAATGCAAGTGGCAAAATCTGTCAAAACAGACCAGCAGGTAAAGATCAATTTTTTCGAAAATCTTCTGTTGCTCAAATAAAAAAGTGCGAAACTAAGGAAAGTTAAATAACAACCTGGGGCAGAAGCACAAAAAATTACATCTCAATACGACAGACAGAGGTCTCTCACGAATGTTTACGGTGAAGCACAAAAATCTGTTTCGGGACAGCAACTTCCCCAAATCTTACTTCTCTCTCATTAGAGGTTGATCTTGACACAAAAACCAAACAAAACGGATAAGGAGCGGTTATTACCGAAGTAATAACTTCCAAGACTCAAAGAAACAAAAACAAACTAAAAGCAAAAACAAATTGGGTTGTCTCCCATAAAGCTCTTTCTTTATAGCCATTAAGATGGGCATGATAATTTTGAAGAAGCTCTCATAGGGATATGAATTGAAGTGAAAGAGAGCATTAAGAAGCAACACACACACACATTTAAGTCTAACCCACTTCCTATGCAAGGGGATTTTGTAAACAAACAAGTTATTGAAACCAAAGGCAACTTGCATAAGAAGGCAAAAGAAGTGCAGCATAATAACTTTCAGCATAAAACGAGGAAACTTGATATTATTAAGATGCATAAGAACACTTTTCCCTTTCTCATAGTAACTTTCAGTATCATGCATAAACTTAACAATATAGCTATCACAAGGACTATCATAACAATGATCACTTATTCTAACAGAAAACACAGGAATACTAGCTCTCATAACACTACTTTGTGAAACAATTTTAGAGGTATCTTTACAAAGGATAGTGTGTCCCTCTTCCTCATACTTAGTGACAAAGTCTTTCACATTTGCTATTATAGGTTCATCAACCATTTGTTTATCAGGTTCAACAGCTTTACTAGTACTTTCATCTACCATACTAGCCATCATAGAATGTTCCTTCACCTTAACTGGAAAAGGCATTTTCTCAATATAAGGTTCAGGTAAAACATGATTAGCAGTATAAACTTCAGTATTTCTTGCAGGAACACTCTTAGCAACATCTTTATAAGGTTCATGATACTTATTCCACTTCTTTTTAGGCACTTCAATATAAGAAGCAAAAGCCTTAAAATAAGAAGCAATAGCTTGAGAGTCTAGACCATAAGCATTTTTAATATTTTGAAACTCATCAGTCCCCATAAAAGATTCAATGCATTCATAATCATAATTTATACCTGACTTTCTACCTTTATCATTCTCCCAAGCTTCAGCATTGTCTTGAATACGATCTAGAAGGTCCCATTTAACTTCTTCTTCCATACGAGTGAATGATCCAGCATAAGAAGCATCCAGTAAATCTTTATCATGTAGAGGGAGCCTTGCATAAAGGTTGTTGATAATTATATTGTTGGGGAGCTCATGAATGGGACATTTGAGCATTAGTAACTTCAATCTCCCCCAAGCTTGAGCTGTACTCTCTCCATCAAGAGGCCAAAAGTTGTATATTTGATTCTGATCTTTATGAATCTCACTAGGAGGATAAAACTTTGAATAAAAGAGAGGCACTATTTCCCCCATTCCAGAGCTTGACCATTCTTCAGCAGCTTATACCATTCCTTAGCTCTTCCTTTCAGTGATAATGAGAATAACTTCTTCTTAACTTGATCTGTAGTAATACCTGCACACTTGAACAACCCGCATAATTCGTGTATAAAGAGTAAATGATCACCGGGATGGACAGTTCCATCCCCAACATAGTAGTTATCCATAACACGATCAATAATTCTTGTAGGTATTTTGAAAACATCTTTCTCGGTGGTGGCTTATCTACTACCTTAGTGGTAGTAGCATTACCAAATAAGAAACTCAGCGAATTATCCATAACGAAAATAAAGCAACCAACAGTAAACAATACTCACGGTAGAAGTTTCCTTTAGTTCCACTCTCAATAGCGCTTCACTCCCGACAGCAACGCCGGAAAATAGTCTTGATGACCCACAAGTATAGAGGGTGTATCGTAGTATTTTCAATAAGTAAGAGTGTCGAACCCAACGAGGAGCAGAAGGTGCTGGCTAGTGGTATGGATCAGGAATTCTCTGCAAATACTTAGCAAACAGATTTTTAGGGGTTTTCGATAAAGCAAGTAAACAAAGTACGAGTAAATAAAAGGCAGTAGGAATAAATGCAGCAAGTGGCCCAATCCTTTATGCAGCAAAGGACAAGCTGGTTGTATTTCTATAGATGACCAAAGCGTTCTCGAGGACACATGGGAAGGCGTCAAGTGCTTTTCGCCAGAAAGTTGATTAATCCTCTTTAGCTTGCTAAGTGTTGTGTGGGTGAACCTGTGCTAATGTACCGCCCCATCCAAGACTAATACATACTTGTGATTATACCCCTTGCAAACATCCGTAAGTACAAGAAAGTAATTAAGGTAGAAACCTAACCACAACTTTAAACTCTAAGACCCTTACATCCCTTGTGCAATGGTTTCCTAACGGGGGTTCAGGTTTCTGTCACTCCGGCAACCCCTACGATTAGTAGCCAAATACACAATGCATTCCCCTAGGCCCATATAGGTGAAGTGTCATGTAGTCGACGTTCACATGACACCACTAGAAGAAGTACACCACAACTTAAATAACAATCTATTGAATCTTTCTCAACGCAACTCCAGTACTAACAACAAGACTTCTCCCATGTCCTCAAGAACAAAACGAACTACTCACAAGACATCATATGGATCATGATCAGAGATGAAATAATGATGTATAACAATCTGAACATAAACAATAATTCAATGGTTCACTCAATAGCATCAACTACAAAGAGTAATCAACATCGGGAAAGTTTCCCCTATGAACTATGCAAGATTCAACGCAATTGTTACAGCAATATGGAGATGGTGATGAGGGTGCTGATGGTGATGATGGTGGTGATGATGATGATGATCCCGATGAAGTCCAGCTTGATGGTGGTGTTGATGACGACGATCTCCCCTCTCTGGGAAGGAATTCCCCCGGCAGAAATCTGTCTACCGGAGAGATCTTTCTCTCTCGGTGTTTTCTGCCCCGCAGAGGCGGCAGAATCTTTCTGTGGTCACTCCCCGAGTCTTAGGGTTTCGTGGGGATAATATACGCCAGAGGGGAGAGGTTGGAGTGGGCCAGGCCTGCCCGCGCCATGGGGTGGTGTGGGCCCCCTGTGGCCCACCTCCACTCCATCTTCTGGCATCCCGTGTCTTCTGGAAAATAGAATTTTCCGTATATTTTCTAGGATTTTCTGATCTTCGCGAATTTTGCCTCTAAACAGCACCTTTTCCATCATAATCCTGACTGCAGCGGTCCATGCTCCAAAAGTCATCAACCATGCAAAAATAGATGAAATAACATAAGTATCACCTCTCAATATGAAATATATCAATGAATAATAGTGAATTAAGACATAGAATAGTGATGCAAAATGGACGTATCAAGTATGAGGGGACAATGGCCTGGGCGAGGTACCTGGTGCGGATGATCGCGCTTGTCGAAGGTGATGCAGGAGTCACTTCGGCTGAGGTACTCAGTGGTGGAAGGTGGTGAGTTTGTCGCCAGATTCACTTGGCGAGTGATGGCCTTTTGCACCCGGCTGGAGGGGCGACCCTTTTGGATCATGGTGCCCATGGCCCGTGGGTACGGTTCACCTCCGTGATGCTGGTCGGGTGCAGCCGCGTTTGGCGGTGGTCCGGGTGGTGGTGGAGGAGCTCCAAGTGCCACAGCGCCCGGGGAGGCTCCGTAGCCCCTGTTGACCACGTCATGATTCATCCGAGCCAGACCCTCATGGAGTTTGAGGAACTCGCGGCAGTCTTTGAGGAGGCAATGGAGCGGCAACCAAAGGTTTTGAGGCCGTAGAATCATCCGAGTCTTCAATTGTCTCCGGCGTAAGGATGTTTCCTTTTTTCTCCAGCAGGCGCGACACAAAAATCTTCAGAGCGAGCTGATAGAAGCGACGACGTCCTTGATGAAGATTCTACGGCAGATGTCTCCATCCCCTCGTCAGCAGCTGTCCCAGTCATAGGGAGATCATCGGAAGCAGAAGGATTAGCGGGAAGCTCACCGCTCTCGGGAAGAGGAGGAAGGCAGGATAGATGATCATGATCCTGCGTAGATAGAATACTAGCAATCACAAAAGAGAACAATTGGAAAAGAACAAAAAATAGAGATGAACAAAGAGCGAAAGAGAAAGGAATTTACCTCAGGAAGGCGGTTCTTCTTGCCAAAAGGCTCTACGCGATAATCAGAAGGAACCGCACTCTTCGCTGCAAGGGTTGTGAAATTATGAACCCTTTTTCATAAACCTTGAGGGTCAGATCGTCCCGAGAAATCCTCATCGGGTCCCTTTTTCTGGTATATGCCCACATACCAGAAAGCCAGGCCTGCAGAAGTTACACGCAGATCTGCAAGAAATACCTAGAATTTGAAGACCCAACAATTCCTTGCCAACCTCATGCCGTTGTTTTGAAATACATGCAAGGAGGGGTGTGATCTCCGCCATTTCTTCATGAGTGGGATGTTGATCCCAGGATTCAAGTTTGTGGCAAATTTTCTTAGGGTCAAAGGGGGCTAACCCGAAAGACTGACCTTTGACTGATTGATCCTTGATGTAAAAGCACTTGGTTTTCCACCCTTGGACGGACTCAGCAGGCTTTAAAATCAAAGTAATCTACATCAGAGCGAACTAAGAAAATGGCGCCACCAACGTCATGGACGATGATATCGGTGGCATTCCGACGAACATAAAAGAAATACTTCCACAGGCCCAATGGGGATGAATCCCGAGAAAGCATCCACATAGAGTGATGAAACAATCAACATGGAGGATAGAGTATGGTGTGAGCTGATACAGCTGCACGGCATAAACGAAAAGGAGACCACGAAGGAATTCGTGGGTAGGGAGAGAAAGGCCACGAAAAAGAAAGGAGAGAAACATTACCCTCTAGCCCGATGTGGGGATTGGAGCACCTTCGTCCCCAGGAAGCTTGAAGGTACCCTCCACCAGATGGCCGGAGTTCCACACCTCACGCAGCTCCCGCGTCGTGCACTTAGAAGAGGCCCATCCAACGGCCCTCTTCCTGGTGGCCTTGGCGGCCGTGGAGGAAGTTCCCACCTTGCTTTTGCCCATGGTGATGAAGGAGAAACATTAGCACGAAGCAGGAGTTCGCGAGAAGGATAGAGGTAGCGAGAGCAAGGCAACGACACAAGAAAGAAGATGAAGTTAGCGATGAAGGGGTAAAAAGAAGTAAAAGAATCCCCCTTCCCTTTATAAAGATCAAAAGCACATAGCTTGGATCGTTCGGTGTAAACTTAAACCGTCTGAAGAACACACGATGGTGACACGTGTCAATAGATTCCATAAAGGAAAATATCTTAAGAAGTTATTATTGCGGTAAAAATGGGAGAAGAGTGCACGCTGCCTCGATCTTCACACCAAAAAGGACGTGCAGTCAAAAAACTACGCTAAATATGTCACCACGCGTCAACATTACTGATGCATGGTCCCACGTTCGAAACAGCTCGTCAAAGGCATATCTTTTGAGAATCAACAACATAAAATTCATCATCAATGACGTCATAGCAAAACCGGTTCAGTGGAAAGGATACACACCCGAAGAAAAATAGGGAATCAAAGTAAATTCCTCCATGAAAAAAATTGAGACTACAATCGAAAAAAATCGACTGTAGCCTCGGGGACTACTCCTATCGGGAGCGTTGATCATGCACCCGATAAATATTTGAGGAAACATTGACATCTGATGACCCACAAGTATAGGGGGTGTATCGTAGTATTTTCTATAAGTAAGAGTGTCGAACCCAACGAGGAGCAGAAGGTGTTGGCTAGTGGTATGGATCAGGAATTCTCTGCAAATACTTAGCAAACGGATTTTTAGGGGTTTTTGATAAAGCAAGTAAACAAAGTACGAGTAAATAAAAGACAGTAGGAATAAATGCAGCAAGTGGCCCAATCCTTTATGCAGCAAAGGACAAGCCGGTTGTATTTCTATAGATGACCAAACGTTCTCGAGGACACATGGGAAGACTGTCAAGTGCTTTTGCTTCGTAAAGTTGATTAATTCTCTTTAGCTTGCTAAGTGTTGTGTGGGTGAACCTGTGCTAATGTACCGCCCCATCCAAGACTAATACATACTTGTGATTATACCCCTTGCAAACATCCGTAAGTACAAGAAAGTAATTAAGGTAGAAACCTAACCACAGCTTTAAACTCTAAGACCCTTACATCCCTTGTGCAATGGTTTCCTAACGGGGTTCAGGTTTACACTCCGCAACCCCTACGATTAGTAGCCAAATACACAATGCATTCCCCTAGGCCCATATAGGTGAAGTGTCATGTAGTCAACGTTCACATGACACCACTAGAAGAAGTACACCACAACTTAAATAACAATCTATTGAATCTTTCTCAACGCAACTCCAGTACTAACAACAAGACTTCTCCCATGTCCTCAAGAACAAAACGAACTACTCACAAGACATCATATGGATCATGATCAGAGATGAAATAATGATGTATAACAATCTGAACATAAACAATAATTCAATGGTTCACTCAATAGCATCAACTACAAAGAGTAATCAACATCGGGAAAGTTTCCCCTATGAACTATGCAAGATTCAACGCAATTGTTACAGCAATATGGAGATGGTGATGAGGGTGCTGATGGTGATGATGGTGGTGATGATGATGATGATCCCGATGAAGTCCAGCTTGATGGTGGTGTTGATGGCGACGATCTCCCCTCTCTGGGAAGGAATTCCCCCGGCAGAAATCTATCTGCCGGAGAGATCTTTCTCTCTCGGTGTTTTCCGCCCCGCAGAGGCGGCATAATCTTTCTGTGGTCGCTCCCCGAGTCTTAGGGTTTCGTGGGGATAATATACGCCAGAGGGAGAGGTTGGAGTGGGCCAGGCCTGCCCGCGCCATGGGGTGGTGTGGGCCCCCTGTGGCCCACCTCCACTCCATCTTCTGGCATCCTGTGTCTTCTAGAAAATAGAATTTTCCGTATATTTTCTAGGATTTTCTGATCTTCGCGAATTTTGCCTCTAAACAGCACCTTTTCCATCAGAATCCTGACTGCAGCGGTCCATGCTCCAAAAGTCATCAACCATGCAAAAATAGATAAAATAACATAAGTATCACCTCTCAATACGAAATATATCAATGAATAATAGTGAATTAAGACATAGAATAGTGATGCAAAATGGACGTATCAAGTATGAGGGGACAATGGCCTAGGCGAGGTACCTGGTGCGGATGATCGCGCTTGTCGAAGGTGATGCAGGAGTCACTTCCGCTGAGGTACTCAGTGGTGGAAGATGGTGAGTTTGCCGCCAGATTCAATTGGCGAGTGATGGCCTTTTGCACCCGGTTGGAGGGGCGACCCTTTTGGATCATGGTGCCCATGGCCCGTGGGTACGGTTCACCTCCGTGATGCTGGTCGGGTGCAGCCGCGTTTGGCGGTGGTCTGGGTGGTGGTGGAGGAGCTCCAAGTGCCACAGCGCCTGGGGCGGCTCCGTAGCCCCTGTTGACCGCGTCATGATTCATCCGAGCCAGACCGTCATGGAGTTTGAGGAACTCGCGGCAGTCTTTGAGGAGGCGGCTGGATTTCTTTTTGCCGTCATGCTTGTCGATGTAGAAGTGCACGGTGCACGGCCCAGACAGCTTATCCTCAATGGATGTTGCTGGTGTTTTGTCGCGAGTGCGATGCTACCATACTTGTGTGGTTTTCCCGGAGTCGCGATGTCCACCGCTGCGGTAGCCGCTGTTGCGGTTGTCGTCGCGTCTGTCGGTGTAGCCAGTTGCGACCATGTTGACGTCGTCGCGGTCATCGTAGATGCGCATTCGACGTTTGCTTCGGCGGCCGCGTCTGCGTTCGAGTTCTGCTTCATCGTCGGAGTGAACGTGATTCTTCACCAAATCTTCTCCATCTGTCCACCGATTCGCAATTTCCATCAGGTGGTCAATGGTTTTGGGCTTCAAGCGACCCAGCTCGTCCCTGAGCTCTATGCGGCGAACACCGCCGTTGAATGCGTCGATTGCGCGATCCTCCAAGATATTTTCTGTGGAGTTCTTGATGATGGACCACCTTTGGATGTACGAGCGTAGCGATTCGCCCGACCTTTGTTGGCAGCACCTCAGTTCTTCGATTGACACAGGCCTTTTGTAGGTGCCCTTGAAGTTGTGCACAAAGCTGTAGACCAGCTCTTCCCAACTGCGAATGGATCCGCGTGGGAGGTTGTTGAGCCATGCCCAGGCGGCGCCCTGTAGCTGTAGCTTCAGGCATTGCATGGCCGTTCTTCGACTCTCACCGTGGAGCCTGACGGAGGAGATATGGTCCTCCAACCAGATTTTCGGGTCCTGTAGACCGTCAAACTTTGGGTTCTCTAATGGGAGCTTAAACCCCTTGGTCATTCGCTTTTGCCTGACGGCCCTGCTGAAGCATCTGGCGCCACAGAGTTCCACATCTTCATCTTCCGAGTCAGTCGATCGGGCACATCGCGCCCTTGACTTGTCGATCTTGCGCTGCGTGATGTCATCACACGCGTCGCAGTCGTGGTCGTGTCGCCGTGAGCGGCGGCGTCGAGACAGGTCATGGCTGTCGTCGCTGGATGAGGGCGAGGAATAGCGTTTTGCCAGAGCCTTGCCTTTCTTCGGCTCCAGTGTCAGCTCTTTGTCGAGAGCGGCTTCTATTAATCCCAAGCCTGCGATCGTAGATCGATGCATGGCAGCTCGAGGGTCTCCAGCTGGTGGCTGGTTGTTGAGGAGGTACATTGTGGTCGCCGTTACCGCGGCTTGCGGCGTTTTTGGAAGCACGTTGCCATGCGTATCCACCATCATGGAGCCGAAGTTGAGGACCTTTGCGGCTTCAACGCGCTCTTGTTCGGTGAGGTGGGCCAGTCGAGATCGCCTCTTGTTAGCGATGTACTCGTTGCACTTGGAGGAGGATCCTCCATGGGAGGAGAGCCCAGCTCGTTGGAGGCTCGACTCGTCTGCCGCCTTTTTATGCGCCTCGAGTTGTGCGATTGTTTGCAGTTGGCATTTGTATTCTTCTTTCAGGAGCCAATGGTAGCCCATCAGTAGTTCTTGTGGCGAGCCGAAAGGCAGAGGGTGGCCTTGTAGGGCTTCTCGGCAGCGGGCCCACTCGAGATCGTTGAGCCTGATCACGACGCGTTCGCTGGTTTGCTCATTCACCATGGTGGGGGGGTTCAGCTGCCCCTCCGTTGTTGACGGGGGCGCCATTAGTGGGACCGCCGTTGGGTGGTCCGCCATTAGGTGGTCCGGCGTTAGGTATGCCGCCGTTTGGCGGGTCGGTTCCATTACCACCGTTGCCCGTATTGTCGCGATTGGCAGAGGAGTCGCCCGTGTTGATGACGGCGCACATGAAGTGGTTGGGGAAGCTGTTGCTCCCGCAACTTTCAGATCCGGAGCCGTAGACTCCATCTTCAGTTGCTAGATCGCCCAGATCTGACTCGCGACTACTGTCGTTGTCCGTATTCTCGACTGTTGTCGAGGCATTGAGCTCGCTGAGGGTGCCGATCGGTGGATGGAACCACGATGCTGGTCAGGCATGCGAAGCGTGCCCATCTGACCAACTTGGAAGCGGAAGCTCCCGATCGCCAGGCTAATTCCGTCGCCCACGGACTCGAAAGCTGGGCGAGTGGCTGGCGTATGGACGGTGAAGTCGAACGCACCAAAGAGCTGGCAAATCTCCGCTATTGTGGAGTTGTAGATCACAGTTGATGGGGCCGAAGAAGCCGCAACATCAACACTCCCAGTTCCCACAGACGGCGCCAATTGACGAGGGTTTAACTCATCAATGCCCATTGTTATGGACTTGGGTTTTGGAGAAGGAGGGTGCGCTGGAAGCATCAATTGGCTAGCAAACGAGCACACAGGGGACTCGAAGATTTACCCAGGTTCAGGCCTCGTAGAGGTCCCTACTCCTGCTTGTCTGCTCGTGGAATTAACAGAGGAATCGAAGATTACAATGGTGCGCAGATGCAATCTGGTGAGGGTTGTGGAGACTAGGGTTGCGTGTGTCCTCCTCGCCGCCCCCTCCTAGCCTTTATATAGATAGGCTAGGTCTCAGGTAGCAGGTCGAGTCGGTTACAGGTTAGGGTTTTCCCTTTGAACTTCCTATCTTTAGCTTTTCTTGTTCCGCAAGCAATTGAGAGTCCATAGGTTACTCGAGTTCTTCATTTGGGTGTTGGCAACGCCGTGGGCTTCTGTTGTATTCAGGCCATATATACTAAGCTCGAGTACCTGTAGGTTATACCCATGTTAGATGGCCTTCGTGGTAAAAGCCTCGTCACAAATGAATTAACCATGGTTTTTGTTTCGACCGTGGCGGATCGCACCCTTCAACCACGAAAACTTGTTCCATCGTAGATTTGTTGGCCAGCCGCACTGACTGCTGATGTCATGCGAACTACTAGGTGGCAGCCGCCGTTAGCGACCGGTTACCGCTGTTAACGGCCATAGAAACCGTGGCATAAGCCATGCCCAGCCAAGGCCTGCTAAATACTAACTGGGCCGGCCCATAATGGGAGCCCAATAAGAAGATGGTTGTTACTGTTTTGTCCTGCACTGTTTGAAATGGGCCCAAAAATGCAGCCAGTAGCGGCCCGCGAACTTTCAAGCCTGATTCTGTTTCAGCCTACAAAAGGCCCATGTTGGTCCAACACTGTGCGGCCCATTAGAAGCTTGTGACAAGTCGCTCCTGTAAACATAAGGCCTGCGGTCAGCCCATCACTGTTATTGCAGCCCATCGTCGACCGCCTACTAACGACCCTTCTCTGAGATGGTCTGTTACTATTCTGGCCTATTACTGTTCTGGCCTTTTACTGTTCTGGTCTTTAGCTGTTCAGGACCACAAAGGCCCTTTACTGTTCTAGCCTGGTAAATTTGTCAGCCTGTTACTACCCTTGTCTGGGAATTTCTTGGCCCGTACTGTCCAGGCTCATCACTGTTCTGGGCTTTTATTATTGTGGCCCGCTACTGTTTTGGCCACTACTGTTTTGGCCAGCTACTGTTTTGGCATGTTACTGTTTTGCGATTTGTGCAGTTTCTTGCTTGTTACTGTAATGGGTTCTTTATGTTCTGGCATGCTACTGTTACGGCCTGCTTTAGTTATGACATGTTTCTGTTATGGCTCGTTAGGCCTGTTACATTTACGGCCTGTTACCACATGCGCATTGGCCCATTACGTTTATGGCCTTTTACAATTTCGTCAATTCTGAAGCCCATGCCAATATCATAAAACGTGTATAATAATCCAACATTTTTTTACTGTTCGTCGTCGGCTGAATACAACACGGTACTATTCCCTAATCGACCTGCCTGGCGTAGTTACCGTAACGACTACCGCAATGTGTGGACGGCGTCAACTAAATGCCTACATGGCCTACGCGAGTTATCTAGATATTACATCAGTTGCAAACTTCTTAAAATTATTACATATTATCAACTCAGGGGAAAGAAAAATCGGCATTTCAGTTGATAATCAAGTTGATAGCAGAGTCCTCAATTTTCTTTCTCAATCGATCGCCTTCATCTTCCATTGAGTGTGACAGCTAGATTGGAGGAGACATGATCTTGCATCCCCCTTTTTGGTGGGGCTAGCAATAATTGCAGTCTAAAACTAAGTAATAACAAGTTAATACATCAAACAAGACATACTGTTGATTTGACTGATATGACAGGAGCTATGAACTGGAGTTTACAACTGGTCAATGGTTCCATTATTGACCAACACGTCAAACAAACATGACAAGCAAGCACGCATTAAACAAGTGTTACTACCGTGAAACGAGCAATCAAAAAAATGTGTGTGTAGCTTAGAATTTCAGCAAATATAAACTAGCCAGGTCATTTTGAACAAATATATATGGAATCAGTTCTATACCCTCAAATGCAAGAGACGTTGGGTTACTCGGAATTTGCGATGAGCCACAAAATGGCATGCAGTTACTGTCATAGTGAAGAATGAACCAGATAGAAATTATAACCGCATCATACGAGAACCTGTAGAGCAGGAATGCAAACCATGAATGAACTATATATTGTAGAGGATAGTTATGTCAGGACTTAGGACGAACCAGACCCAAAACCAGATGTGAGATATAATGGTAACTTTCGTGAACAGAGAACAGGACAAACAAGCATTAGACAAGTGTGCCTAGAATGAAATGAGCCATCAAACAAAGTGTTTCTTCGAATTTCAACAAATATATATGGAAGCAGTGGCATCTCATAGAATTCTTAGAGTCGTTGGGTGACTCAGAATTTGCGGTGAGCTACACAATGGCAAGTAGTTACTGTCATAGATAAAAATCAACTAGAAAGAAATTATAATGGCATCATAAGAGAAATTCTAGAGCAGGAATGCAAACCACGAGTGAACTACATAGTAGAGGACAGTTATGCCGTTGCTCAGGACGAACCAGCACCATATAAGGAAGTAATGGCATCTCTTGTGAACCTATACAATAGGCTATGCAAACCAACATGTTCATTGTTCCATTTTGAGCTCTATGCAAGAAAAAGGAAATAGTTAGTGATGCAGCTTTTGAAGAACTAGATGGCATTATGGCAACAACAAAATTATAATCGAATTAGTATGAAGAGTTTCAATGGCTACTATAGGATAGCAGAACAATGCCAAGGAGGAAATAATAGCAGGAACTGATCTCAGGATGAACCAGATAGATTCAGCAACTGTAGAGCAGGGAATCCACACTAATATTTTCCACTGACTACAGATTTTGCAAGAATTACACGATAGCAGGCAATTACCGTTGTATGGAGTAGCTAAGAACATGTGCATGACAAAATAATAGACATGTGCATGACTTGAAATTTGTAGAGCAGAGAATGCAAACCAACATGTCTAATGACCTTGCATGTACTAACACGAAGAACAGGCGTGCCCAGTGACTTGTATGTACTAGCACGATTACAATAATGCAGTTCACTACGACATGCTTGAACCTGCTATACTGCTGACAAAACAAAAACGGGTTGGAGATTAGGTTAACCTTGGTCGGAGAGGCGTCTAAGCATTGTCGATACCGTGCGAGTGACGTCCAGGTCACCAAGGGTGCTGCAGTTCCGATGGTTGTTGGCGTCGGGGAAGCAGATCTTGGGCGGTCGATGTCGTCTTGAACGCGGTGGACGAGAGTGTCGATGAGGCAGATCCGGTGCAGTGAACGGTGACGGCCGTGTAGCTGGTCTGGAGCGATGGACATGGAACTCCTTGAACTAGTTCACGTCTGGTGGACACCGGTGAAGCGGATCCAGTACGGTTGGATAGCTTTCGGCGGCGAGGAAGCAGAGCTTGGGCGGTCGATGACGCTATCGGCATGGTGAACGACACTGCAGCTCCAGTGCAATGGCAAAGAGACCCGGTGAACTAGATCCGGTGGGCGAGCGTTGGTGAAGCGGCTCCGCGGCGGCGCACGAGACCAGAGATCAAGCCGGTGCGCGCGATGGCCATGGAGGCGACAGAGGAGCTTGGGATTTTTGGGAGGGCCAGCAGGAAAAACTGTGCGAATCGGGACCATAGTATAGGTGAATAGCAATATAATTACGATCGTGCCCTCGAGGTACTAACTTTAGCATGCACATCTATCGTCTGAACAATGGGTAGAACAGGAAATTTAAAGACAAAAGTTTTTGAAACAGAGGGGCGCGAAATGCTTCAAGGTTAGTGTGTGATATTGCTGCTCGATTGAGATTTGAATTTGGCCCGCGTCCAACAAATAATAATAGAAAAATGGTATTATCCGGTGGGAGATTTTGGCTCAAAGGTTTTGAATCGGTGGGGCGGGAAATGCTTCAAGGTCGATGGGTGATTTTGCCGCTCGATTTAGATTTTGAATTTGGCTAGCGTCCATCTAGTAATAGAAAAAGGTAGTAGATCGTAACCTATCTGTCCAGGAATTCAAGGCCGAGAGTCACATCAACTGATCATCCATATCCATACTAGTAAAAGGCACGTGACACAATTTCCATACCACTATATAGTGCTTGACACTTCTTTTCAAAACAAAAAACGACAATGTTGCTTCACAATTTCCATACCACTATATAGTGTACGAATAACTTCGAACATCGGCAGTTGGATATATATTGGCAAAACCTGACATTGTTGACCATTGGATCTCTTTCCGTACATTTGATTATGTCATGTCTAGCTATAGAGAACATTGTTGTTGGCCTCTAGCACCATGAATATACTATGCACAGAAAGTATAGAGAACATCGTTTTGAATGCCACAAGCCAAGTTTTCAGATATAGTGGACAATGCTTTATGTACGATTCCCAAGTTTTATGAGTTTTCAAAGCTTCTGAGTTAACTCGGACCACTCAAATGACTTTATGTCTCTATTAACAAAATCATGTCATATTTGAACTAGAAGCTCTAGAGAGTGGTAGATTTCTATCGAAGTTCTACAAAAAGATTTTGGTGGTATGCATCAGGTATTAATATATCGAAAACAATCGAGAGTTTTGACAAATTCAACTTCCTGCCAAGAATTTGTATCTTGACAATTTTGAACCCGTTTTGAAACAATCACATGTAATAAAGAAAAACATAAAAACAAATATCTACGCATGGCATCCTATCACGTTACGTGTACAGCCTGCCAGGAAACTGATAACCATGGGATTTGACAACTTCTGGAAACTAGCCACGCCATATTTTCCCACCATGTATGAATATTATTAGGTTTCAACCCTGATGACCAAAAAAGGTCATGGCCATATCGACATCATAGTTAATGTACTGTTCCCACATTAATTTGGTATATGGGTGCATCTTGGCGTAGTAGGAAATGTTGTCGGTGGGAGTCTCAACATTGGGCCTGTTTTTTTAACGGGCAAGGGATGAGTTTGCCCTTTTTCTCCGAACACACTCCATCATTGGAGCAAGCAAGTTTGATGATTAAGCCTGCATTTGTGTGCATACCTTGTTCTTACATCAACACATGTGTGACCAACATATATGCAACCCAAGAAGCCCATGCCTCATCTAGATTGAGAAGGCCATGTTTCAAAAGAAAAGCAAAACAATCCACTACCATTGATCAAAACAAGTACCAATACAAGAGTATTAGTTCTACAAAATACTTTAATAATAGCAACATCAACACATTTGAGAGATTTGGTAGCTTTTGAAAGATTCAGCAGTACAAGCCATATTCTGCACTCGATCTAAACAATTCCCAGTACATAGGAATTATTACAAAATATATTAGCAGTTGCAAAACTCCATACAAAATACTCAGTAGAAGTATACAACTACTCTTAGTAGAACCTTAATCTAGCTAGGAACGATTACATGTCCCATTATATACTCCAAACATGCATGAGAGAAAGAGAGAGAGGTCAGAATCACCACAAGATCTGTATGCCAACGATTCAGCGTGTCCAGGTCGTGGTGGGTAGCTTGCTTTCCGCTGCACGCTTCTCTCGTTTTACCATCGTCTATGGATCCTCGTAACAGGCTTTCGCCTGTTCACCCTTAGCAAGATAGATGTAAAATTCACGGATCTTTCCAGCCATTTCCACCACTCTGATTGTGAAAGGAATCTGCCACTAAAATAAATAAAGTAATTAATATTAGAACGGAGGGACTAGAAAATTACATATACATTCATATTAGGATCGTCAGGAGAATATTAAGATGTGATATCTCACAATGGGTTGATGTCGTCGTCGATCCAACATTGGAACTCCACGAAGAACTCCGACCAACAATTGAGGAGCTTGACAATAAGTCCCTACTACCGACAGGTAATGGTTGAGCACATCCAGTGATGAGGACATCCATACTATTCCACTATCTCCTACTCCTATTCACAATGAAGATGTTGCTGCAAAGAACAAGTCCAATGAAATCAGAATTGGACCCATTACAAGAGCTCGTGCAAAGCTGATTGAGCAACAGGCGAATTCACTCTTAATTGAACCTGATATTTTACTTAATGAGAACTTTATACTACCTAAGTCTGTGCATTTATGTATGATCAGGTTCGTTGAAGAAACAAGCATGGCACGAGGAGGAGAAGGGCTACAAGAGGAGCCCAGCATGATGATCGCCCGAGGATGCGTGAGGGAGGAGCGGGAGGAAGGCGCAAGAGAAGATCATCAAAACGAAGTCGACCGAGAGTTAGAAGGCGAACAACAAGGAATGTTCAATTCGGACAGACAGAAGTTCTGAAATTGAAACAGATGTGGTTTCCACATACCAACTCCGAATTAAGCACATAGGTACTTGTTGGAAAGATAATTCCGAAATCTTTCCAACGGGTACTTGCACGTCTCCTAGTTCGCTACGAGCTGTGCGCAGCAACCAAAACAAGTCGACAGACGTTTTCTGTCAGTTTTCAAATAGAGTCCTTTTAAGTTAGGAAAGTTAGAGATATGTTTGGTTTTGACCCCAACTCTATGTTGGAAGTCCAGCAGCCTTTATATAGGCCTGTAAATCTTTTTAGGTTTTAGACCACGCTAAAATATTTTGGAGTTGTTTCTTTCATAGAACATCTGGAATTACCCTGTGTTCGAATCTACCAACTATAATTGAGTGTGATCTGTTGTTCCATTGGGAATTAGTAGATTGCAGACTACCATTCGTGGTCATGGCTGCGTGCACAAGAGTGTGGTGTTGTGAATATCCTACAAGGTTCGAGATCTGTTGCGCTGGCATCAGGGATCGAGCGGGAGAGATCATAGCTACGCACTAGTTATCTATCATCCACCATCATCATCGCCATCCGCTTACTGAGAAGATCGGGCCACCCCATATCATCCAGCGCGGCTTCGGCCGGCGGCTCCACAATCTTTGGCTCAGAATAAAACTCGAGCTGATAGAACCCACGAAAATCGACCAATGAATGATATCCTCACCTCATACTCCTCCAATTCCCACGCCGCGGACCTTACATGGCTGACAAACAAGACAATCTCCATGTTGTGCCCGTCAATCTGGCCGATGAACAGCATGCCTGTCTTCCCGATGTCGATGACATTTTTGCTCCGCGAGCACCCTGCGGGCACCGGCTTAGACAGGTCCCATTGTTTGACGCTGTAGAGGACTATGGGCACCTCGATCGAATGGGTGGATTTGAGGTGCAGATACAACATTAATTTGTTGCCGACCCAGTTGCATTCTGGATCCGTGCAGATAAACGGGTTGTGGATGCAGGAGATCATGTGGGCATAGAGTTTGTTGAAGGAGACCACTTCCGAGCAGTTGTAGTTTGGGCAGCTGTAACCTTATCCGCCGACGACTTGGCGGTGTAGCTCCTTGGAGCATGCGGCCAGTCGGATGATGCTTTTAGCGTCGAGACGCTCAACGATTTGGTTGACGAAGTCATCGCCGACCTTGTTAAAGCCGCTGCACCACCAGCTCTCCCTTGAACCTCTCCAAATTTTGTACAGACGATCCACCATCGTGTCGAGGAGGATTGGGGGCGAGGGTGGATCTATATAGAACTGTTTGGGTTTTTTGGAGGAGAAGGGTGGTGGTCTGGAAGGAGAGATGCACCGGGCGAGATGACGAGGAAAATGTGTGATCAACGCGGTGGAGAGGATCCCAAATGCGGCCAGGCGGCGCCAACGAGTGTGGATGAACTAAACAAAGATGGGGAAGATGCGATGACTCTTTGATAGAGGTTTTTTCTTTTCTTGTAATAAATTAACCATGTCATCTCCTAGCGCAGTATAGTCTCATCACGTCGGTTTGACTAGACACATTATTTATTTACAGGTCCTACCATAGTACTGTTTGCATAAGTAGGAGTAGTAGGTAGGAGTATTACTCTACCTCTGTCCCGAGGAATAATAAGGCGTCCTCGTTTTGGGTGTTTTTTCTTTGACCAATATTTACTCTAAATATATAGTATAAAGAATGTTGGTAGATTACTCTACCTCCAACAATATGAGTACTAATTTTACATAAATTAATCAAGTGTATTAGTTAATCTATTTATTCGGTCAAATTTTACACAATGTAATCAAGTATGTATCTTCTCGGCACCCTCGCGCACACCTGCTAGTTGATCTCTCCCTCGTCCGGAGTGTGGCGCTCAGCACATGTGCCATGGTTAGGGTTGCGAGCGGGACCCCGCGAAAGTCCCGCCTCTAGTTCATTTTGAAGTTTCTATAGGAGTACTTCAAAATGAACTAGAAGCGGAACTTCTTCGGGATGCCGCTTTCAACTATAACATTGGTACGACGGCTCTGTGTCTATCAATCATGTGTTCATCAGCTATGTTGTGTTGGTGTGCATATGAAGGAACCACTTTGGGTGTCAGGTTGAGGCAGCGGCAAAAAAGTAGTCGCGGATCAAACTTTTCGGGTTTCAATTTTTTCACATGCTTCGTCCCAAACATCGCATGGAAGGTTATTACAAGGATCAACACTCACAACACTAGAGAAGGGATATTGTACTTGGTATGTATATATAAATATATACACGTCCCATCGCATTCGATGCACTTCATTAGAAAGATCTGGCAAAAGTGAGCACCACGCTGATTTCCTTTTTGTTAAGCAAGTTGTTGTTGTTGTTGTTGTTCTAGTACAAACGGTATGGCTCAGCTAGTGGGTGGAGAAGGAGAGCTAGTCCCGACTGATTTTCCATGCTTATTTTCAGACCCCTTTGTACTAAAACAAGGGTTATGTGTAATTTTCTCGTTTTTGAGGTCCTTGATGTAACATGTACACTTCCACTAACCATGTTAAGTTGCTAACCGAAGCATCTTGCTCCTTCTAGGCCAAACCTAGTTGAAAAAAGGTGCCACCGCACCACATTTCAGACAAAGTGGACCCTGCTTTCTTATAACTTCCTTGTTTTAGAATTAATGAATCTTCCTACCTAGGTAACTTCCCGACTTAGAGGACTTTATGCCGATTTAACAAAATTATGTCAGATATGAACTACTCCCTCCGATCGATATTACTTGTCGCAGAAATGGATGTATCTAGACATGTTTTAGTGTAGACACATCCAATCTGGGGACAACTAATATGAATCGGAGGGAGTACAAGTATGCATGATAGGTTGCTCTTGAATTTTACAGATTTCGTTTGTTCGTACCAATGTCGTCAATATATCGAGAACCATCTCGAGATTGTAAAAATGCAACTAACTTCGTGCTAAGAATATGCATGCCTTCAAATTTGATAACGTTTTGAAGACACTAAAATAAAACAAATAATAAACCAAATCTTTCATGTGGCGTCCTCTTATGTGTATTGATCGCCATAAAAAAATCAAAAATTTGTGCTTGACACTTCTTTTCAAAACAAAAAAATGACTATGTTGCTACACAATTTCCATACCACTATATAGTGTATGAATAACTTCGAACATCGGCAGTTGGATATAAATTGGCAAAACCCGACATTGTTGACCATTGGATCTCTTTCAATACATTTGATTATGTCATGTCTAGCATATAGAAGATCCCATTATTGTTGCTAAGAATTTGACATATTCAGCTTCCTGCTAAGAATTTGTATCTTGAAAATTTTGAACCCATTTTGAAACAATCACATGTAATAAATAAAAACAGAAATCAAATATTTATGCATGTCATCCTATCACGTCATGTGTACAGCCTGCTAGGAAACTGGTAACCATGGGATTTGACAACTTCTAGAAACCAGCCCTGTGATATTTTCCCACCATGTATGAATATTATTAGGTTCCAACCCTAATGACCAAAAAAGGTCATGGCCATATGGACATCATAGTTAATGAACTGTTCCCACATTAATTTGGTATGTGGGTGCATCTTGGCGTAGTAGGAAATGTTGCCCGTGGGAGTCTCAACATTGGGCATGTTTGATTCGCGGGATAGGAAAAACAAAGGAATAGGGAAAACATAGTATTATTAGAATATCATGTCCAATTGAATCCTACAATATTTGGAGCCTACAGGAATTTTTCTTAAAGAAGTGTTAGATTCACAGGAAAGTAAAGGAATTCTAACATGAGGCTGAGGTAGATTGTTCTTAAAATTTTATGGAAGACATGTGCATGACGTCCTTTTAAAAGTATCACATCCCATGCAAAATGATAAACTTGTGTTTTGACAACTTTTCAAAAACCTGGTTCACAAAATTGTCCTCAATGCGTATGAATAGGTTTCGAGTCGGACGACTAAGGTCAATGCCATATCATGTGATCCACATCATAGTTTATGGTAATTTCCCCATATTATGTAGATTGGTGCATCTTGGCATTATTGTAAACAATATTTTGCCAAGGGGAGTTTCCAAGAAGTATTATGAAAAGAGATGATCTCAAATTTCCATGTGATAGGATTTTTTTTGCGAAAACTAGAACATTGTTTCCGCAAAGCAAATAGTAGTACTAGGAAAAAGAAGGATCAAAATGGAGGGGGCAAACGAAAAGCTATATAGAAGAGATTATGGGGTTAGAGAAGGCAGCCCGAGAGGGCTGCAGCAAAGAGGTGTTGAACGCGGTTCGATGTCAGAGCAAAGTTATGAAAAAAAAGATAGAAACAGAGCCTCCATAGTACCATGGCACACGTGCACAGCGCCACATTGTGGACGAGGGAGATATCAGCTAAAGGATGGGTTTGATGCAGCAAAGGAGAGAGTAGTATACAATTTATTTTCCTTGCATAGAGGAGGAGTTGCACACTATAAGGCTGCAGGAGTGAGCACCACGTTGATTTTCTTTGTTAAGCAAGTACAAGTGGACCTCATAAAAAATGAAAATTGCATCCATGTCCATGCATTTAGCACAAGGACCCTGAAACTTAGCAATGGGGTGTGTGTTTTGAGGTTTGTGCATACTAGCGTCCATCGTGCTAAAGTAGAATTCATTGTTTGGATTTGCCTGTCTTAATGCTAAGAATGGAAAAGAAGATACAATGGTTAGCAAAGTTTGGATTTGCCTGTCTTAATCAAACATTCATTGTTTCATACACCATGCAGTGGTATATATGGTATTGTGAGAGACAAGAGACAAGATAAAGATAAGATAAAAAGTACTGTGAATGGCCGATCTAACTTTAGATCTCTCGTAGGAGCGAGGTGCTCGAGAGTTAACACGGTCGGTGGAAGTACATGTTACATCAAGGACCTCGTAAAAAATAAAAAATTACATCCAAGTCCATGCATTTAGCACAAGCTGGACCCTGAAACTGAGCAATGAAGTGTGTGTTTTGAGGTTTGTGCATACTAGCGTTCATCGTGCTAAAGACTTTTTGTCAACACCCGGATTTTTAATCCTAGATGCCTGTTATGCCATACATCGCAATCCCAGGATTACCATTTTTGCGAGACATAACAGATTGGATATCACAGTACATCACCCATTACAAACCATAATAAGGTCTTACACAAATAAAGGATCTTAGGATCCAGTCGTAGTACAAACAAGTAGCGGAATAAATAGCGTAGCGGTGGGCTCCATCTTCAGTGTCACAGGCAATGCTGGCGATGGGAGATGATCCTAGTTGTCATAGCCGTCCTGTTGTCCTCCTTTAGGGTAGTCCTCCTCATAGTCTGGCCACGGGAATAGCCAGGGACAAAGCATGAGAACTCTTTAAGTACTCGCAAACTATCACTAACAAGTAAGGTAGTTCTAGTAGGAATGCTAAGTTCTAAGTTTATTTGCAAAGTTAAGTTTGAAACCTAAGCTGAGTTCAGAAACAAAGAAAGATAAAATAAAGTTTGAAATCAACTAAGTGGGACCTTAGTTGTCATAGTCACAACCATGTTGTGGTCAAGTCATGTCACAATTCATTTCATAAGTCATTTCGAAAACATCTGACAACGGAACAGTATGGCCACTCCAATTGTCCATAACCGCGGATGCGGCTATTCAAATAGTTTGACACTCTGCAGAGGTGGTACACTTTCACCACAAAATTCGATACATCTGTTAGGGATAACCCTGAATCATCACACTTAGTATGCAGATAATCAAACATAACCTTTCCTTTACACACTCTAGTATAAGCACCTCTCCTATGAGCTTGGCCTCCCAGCCATGGCCATCTGCCATCCTGGGCACTGCATAGGTGGACAACATTGAGAGGTAGCCTCAGCTCAAACCTCTCCCGCGAGAGAACTCATACTAATGCATATAAACTTCCGGCTAAGCCTTACCCATTCAGGTATTGTGGTTGTACGATAAAATTGGAATGGTATCGCATCTGAACCCAACCATCAGTTTTTATAAAGGTCTAAGGTTCATGCCTCAACATTTTCATCATCATAAACCATTTGTGTTTCTCAACACATGTCAAAACATCTCAATAGAATGACTCATCATTCCAAGGTTTTCATAATCATTTTCACCAAGTATTCCCATCTAAAGTGATCAAGTTTTTGGGTTTGACTCTAATCACTAAGTTAAGAGTGTTCAATAAGGTGGGATGCTAATCTCAATCTCATGCCATAGAATGACATCTAGTATAGGCCAAGTTTTATACTCTTTATGCTATCTAAACTACTTTCTAAAATCTCACAAAGCATTACTAAAAGTAAAGAAAACGTTGGTAAAGTAAAAGGTAAAACTTGTAAGTACAACTTGGGATGGGTATAAATCAAAAGGTATAACCAAAGCATGCCTAATGCATTTGCTCAAGTTAAGGGGGCAAGTGTTAACTTGCTTAGTTCTAGCTTGCCTTGATTGGTGCAGTGGTTGAAATTCTCCTCGTCTTCTTCGGGGTAGAACTCCTCCTCCTCGTAGATTTGGTCGGTACTATCGTCTATAAATACATACAGAATACACAATCACCAAACAATACTTAACTAGTCTATTTAGCACACTAAAGAACATATTTGATGATCTAGTATCATCCCATTCATCATAAGATTTTAATGAACTAGTTTCATTTATTTTATTTGAGAAAAGTAATTTCTACTCAATGAAATTAACTAAGATTTAATATTCTCCAATTAAAATATGGGATCATGTGGACACATGTCATCACCACATATTCTAATACATGGGAATGTGATTTAAATGTTTGATCACATTTTATAAAGTCTAAGATTAATATTTAAATGATTTAAAGTGACTAGAAATGCCTATATAGCATTATTTTGGTACTAGTCCAAAGTCACTGCAGGCAAACCTAAATATTATTACATATTCAGATAGGTATTATCAAATGTGATTTTTGAGAGTTGGAATCAACTCAAAAGCTATTATGGTTGATTTTTGAAAAATGTTTGAATGTAGAAAAGTCTCTGTCTTGTTATTTTTGCTATATGTGATCTATAGCTCTAATTGATTTAAATCCAACGGGCTTGGATAGATATTTGAATTATCTTTCTAGCAAAATTTGAATCATTCAATTTGGTTTAGTAGATCTTTCTGAATTGATTTTTAAAAAAGTGGGCAGAAACTAGATTAAGTCTAAATAGAAAAACCTATATTTGAATTCTAGGGCCAGCGCGGGAAACTAAATGGGCCGGCCCAGTGACACTCCGCAGCGCAGAAGGCAACAGACAAGGGGGTCCGTCATGTTAGCGGCACAACTAAACGCGAAGCGGTACGGGGCGATGTGGGTCGTGCGATTAGAACCTAGATCAACAGTCGTGGCTCGTCATCGACGACGGACAGGTCGCCGGCGAGACTGAACCCTAGCGGCTCGGTGGGGGTCGATTGGGGGCTTACCAGGGCTCTAGCTAACGTGGCGATGGGGGCGATCAAACTAGTGGACGGCGGCGGACTCAGGCGAGGTCGCGCGGCTCCTGGGGTGGTCGCAATTGACAGGGCCCTTTCTCCTCTGCTGCGGCGACTCTGGTGGAAATTCTAGCGAACGGCTGCTCGAGCAGCTCCGGCGAGAGGTGTGAGGGACTCGGTGGGAGGTGGGGAGTGTTGGAGTGTAGAGAATTGGTGCTGGGGAGGGATCCTTTTATAGCTCAACGAGAAGACCGTGGGGTGCGATGGTGAGCTCATCGGTGATGGTGGTACAGGGCGCTAGAGGTATGGGCGGGGTAGGCGGATGGTGGCTTGCCTCCTGGCGGTCAGCTACGGTACAATGGCGCAGCTAGGCGTGGTGGTATGCGGCCGGGAAAGGTCAACACTCTGCGCGGCAGAGGCGGTGCTCGACGTGGCGTGCGGTGGCTGCTGGTCGTGCAGCGGGAAAAGGGCATGTCCTGGAGCATGCTGGGGTTATGGCGGAGCGGCACGGCTTGTGCTGGCCTGTCGGGGACGGTGCTCTGGCATGCTCCGTGCATGACACAGAGGCTCAGTGTGTGGGCGCTCCTCGGTGGTCCAATGCTCGGTTGCGTCCGTGGGGTGGACAGGGGGTCGCGGTAGGGTGCGGCGGAGCTAGGGGCAAGCTGGTTTGGCGCGACGGTGTCTCTGGAGCGTTGCCCACGTTTGGCCGGCGGCGACCAAGAACGGGCGGCGCGGTACTGCTGCTAGGGGTTAAATGGTAGCTCTTTGATGGCTTGGTTGGAACTAGGGGAGACATGGAAGAGCAGAGGGGGTCGAATGGGGGACAAAGAGTTGATTAGCAACAATATTAGTTAGGCCAAAAGATTTTTGCCTGCCAAATGTTCGACACAATGGCCGCAAGAAAGTTTTGTTTGAATTTTGAAAAGATTTTTGGTGGATGTGTTAGTTATATGCTTGAGCATCTGTGGTTGCTTGGGATTGTCAAGGTGAACTCATTTGAGTGGTTTTTGAAAAGGTGGGATCTATGCATATGAAATGGATTCCATTTTCAAATGCCATTTAAAATTAGTGTTTAAATGTTTCTGTAAGATTTCAAAGTGGGACTTGGTAGATCATTACTTGTACTAGCAAGGGGTGAAAAGAGTTGAGAATGTTTCTGTTTGAATTTGACTTCTAGGAACACCTAAAGTGACCTAGTGGATTAAAATGGCAAAAGTGACCATTTGCCTTTATTAATCTTATTTTATTTCTTTTTCTTTGGATTTGGTTTTGGAATGATCTAGATGATGTGGCATTCACCTTTGAATCATTTTACAACCATTAGAACAAACAAACATGGCAATTCCAAACAATTCTATTTTAATGCAACACACATATGCATTCTTAATTATTTTAATTATAAAAAGTTTTTGTTAACCCCAAATTGGGTGATTTGGACTTGCTTAACCTTGATTAAAGATTTGGGATGTTACAAACCTTCCCCCTTAAACAAAATCTCATCTCGAAATTTAAGAAAGAAAACTAGGACCAAAAGAGATCTGGAATCTCAGTCCGAATGTAATCTTCTCGCTCCCAAGTGGCTTCTTCTTCGGTATGGTTGCTCCATTAGATCTTGAGAAATTTGATACTCCTGGTCCTGGTGGTTCTGTAAGCTTCTTCCAAGATACGGATGGGCACTTCACGATACGTCAGATCCTTGTTGATATCAATGGCTCGGTGATCGATGTTCTTGAAAACTTCGATCTTCTCCGGCACTTCTAGGCATTTGCGAAGTAACGAGATATGAAACACATTGTGGATGGCGGACATCTCTTCTGGTAGTTCCAGTTGATATGATACTTCTCCTCGATGATTCAGAATCTTGAAGGGTCCGATATATCTGGGGGCTATCTTTCCTTTCAGACTAAAACGATGTGTTCCCTTTAATGGCGAAACTTTGAGATACACAAAATCTCCGACATTGAAAGTCAGGTCTCTCTGTCTCTTGTCAGCATAACTCTTCTGTCTTGATTGGGCGGTCTTGAGGTGCTCACGGACTTTGTGAACCTTCTCTTTGGCTTCTCATAGGATGTCGGGTCCAAAAATTTGACTCTCTCCTACTTGTGACCAATTCAAAGGGGTACGACACTTCCTTCCATATAAGAACTCAAATGGGGCCATTTGCAAACTGGCTTGATAACTGTTGTTGTATGAGAATTCTGCGAAAGGCAGGCAATCTTCCCATTTTGATCCATACTCTAACACACAAGCTCTCAACATATCTTCTAATATTTGGTTGACTCTTTCAGTCTGTCCATCGGTCTGCGGGTGATAAGCTATGCTGAAATTCAACTTGGTTCCTAATCCTTCTTGGACTTTCTGCCAAAATCTCCAGGTGAATTGGGTTCCTCGATCCGATACTATGGTCTTGAGGGTTCCATGCAGACTAACAATTCTGGCACTGTACAACTCTGCTAGCTTCGAACTCTGATAGGTTGTCTTGATAGGTATAAAATGGGCTACCTTGGATAGTCTATCAACGATGACCCAGATTGAGTCATTTCCCCTACTAGAAGTAGGCCAACCAGTGATAAATTCCATTCCGACGGAATCCCATTTCCATTCCGGAATCTGCAATGGTTGCAACAGTCCTGTGGGTCGTTGATGTTCCGCTTTGACTCTCTGACAGATATCACACTTGGCGATGTAGCTTCCGATTTCTCTCTTCATCTTGTGCCACCAAAATTGCTCCTTCAAATCCTGATACATCTTTGTTCCTCCGGGGTGGATAGAATAAAGAGTATCATGAGCTTCTTGCATGATAACTTGCTTCAGTTCCGAATCTACTGGCACACAGATACGTCCTTTGTACCACAGAACTCCTTCTTCGTCTTCAGTGAATCCTGGTACCTTTCCTGTACCAATATGATGCTTGATTCTGTCGATACATGCATTTCCCTTCTGGGCTTCCTTGATTTGGCTAATCAAAGTGGGTTGAAGTTCAATGCTAGATAAAAATCCTTTGCTAACTAGTTCAGTTCTAAACTGCTCCAACTCCTCATGCAAACTTGGTTGCTTCTCCTTGATCATGGTGTTTAACCTACACGACAATCTGCTAAGAGCATCCGCTACCACATTGGCTTTGCCGGGGTGATAGTGAATGTCAAGATCATAATCCTTGATTAACTCTATCCATCTCCTTTGCCTCATATTCAGCTCCTTCTGAGTGAAAATATACTTCAAGCTCTTGTGATCTGAGTAAATCTCACAGCGATTACCCATAAGATAATGACGCCATGTCTTCAAAGCTAAAACTATAGCTGCTAAATCAATATCATGGGTAGGGTAGTTCTGCTCATGCTACTTCAGTTGTCGAGACAAATACGCGATGACTTTGCCTTCTTGCATGAACACACATCCGAGACCAATCTTGGATGCATCACAATACACATCAAACGGCTTCTTGATATCTGGCATAATCAATATTGGGGCTGAAATCAATCTCTTCTTGAGCTCTTGGAAACTTGCTTCAGATTTGTCAGTCCAGTCAAACTTCTTGTCCTTCTTCAACAATTGGGTCATTGGTCTTGCGATGCTCGAAAATCCTTCTACGAACTTGCGGTAATATCCCGCTAATCCGAGAAATGCATGGACTTGGGTTTGAGTGGTTGGGGCTTCCCATTCTTCAACATCTTTGATCTTGGCGGGATCAACAGCGACTCCTCCTGCTGACACAATATGTCCGAGGAACCCTACTTCTTTCAGCCAGAACTCACATTTGCTGAACTTGGCATACAACTAATGCTCTCTAAGGGTTTCAAGGATGATTCTCAGATGTTGCTCATGGTCTTCTTCTGACTTGGAGTAGATAAGAATATCGCCGATAAACACAACGACAAACTTATCCAGAAAATTCATAAAGATCTTATTCATGAGATTCATGAAATAAGCGTGAGCATTGGTTAATCCAAAAGACATGACCGTATACTCGTATAACCCATATCTAGTGGTAAAGGTGGTCTTTGGAATATCCGTTGCACGAATCTTAAGTTGGTGATAACCAGTCCTAAGATCAATCTTAGAGAACACTCTGGCACCAGTCAACTGATCAAAGAAATCCTCTATCTTTGGCAAAGGGTACTTGTTCTTGATGGTGACATCATTCAGCTTCCTATAATCTGTGCACAAACGGTTGCCTCCATCTTTCTTGTCGACGAACAACACGGGCGATCTCCATGGCGACGCGCTTGGTTGAATCAAGCCTTTCTCCAACATAGCATCCAGTTTCTTCTTCAGCTCCACTAACTCTGATGGGTTCATGCTATAGGGTCTCTGAGCTATGGGTCCGGTTCCAGGAATTAGTTCAATAATGAACTCAATATCCCGATCTAGGGGCATACCGGGCAATTCATCTGGGAATACATCGGGGTATTCACAGACTACTCTAACTTGGTCTATGGTGGGGAGGGCTAGCTCTTTTTGCATTTGAATTGACGGGACAAGGTTTCAGATATATGCTCTACTGATACTCTAGAGCTACTGGTCATGGTGATGGACTTCTTGGCTTCAGTGTTGATCTCATCAGGTGCATACCTGGCGAGGGACAAGAATCTACCACGGTACTCCACTACGGTCATCCTGCCTTGCTTTAGTTCTCTGAATTCATCTCTCATTCTGGTGACTAAACCCTGTGGCACATGGGTGTGGCTGAACTTGACTTTGAAAGCTTCCCACGTCATCACTTGACCGTGGTTCATCGTGCGGGTGCTGTTCCACCATGCTCTTGCATCTCCTTCCATATAGTGGGTGGCAAACAGAACTTTCTCGTTGGCATCCACTACTGCGACTTCTAAGTTATTCTCCATGGTCTGTAACCAATCATCAGCATCTAGTGGGTCTTCAGACTTGCTAAAGATTGGGGGATTGGTATTCTGGAAGTTTTTGAGTTTGGATCCATGATGATCCTGATTTCCATGGCCCTGATTGTTGTGAGCCATCTGGGCAATCTGCTGCATGGTAGCTAGATTTTCTTGGCGCTCTTCTCTACTAGCTTCGCGGTTCGCAATTAGCGTCTGCAGAATCTGCAGCATCTGGTCCTGTGATGAGCTGCTCCCTACTTGGTTTCCACGAGTCATCTGAAGATTGAGATAGATAGTGGGGTAAGAGGGAAAGTTCTAAGGTTCATGGTTTTGTTTTCAAAGCTAAAACTTTGAGTTTGACTCAGGTTTTGCAACTAACTTCTTTTCATTCATTCATTCAATCAAGGCACACGATACAAACACACACACCACAACAAAAGGAAAACAGATGGTTTTAAGAACCATTCTGTAAGCTAAGATACAATGGGACCGATACAACTCCTTCCTACGATAGTGCTCTAGTGCATCTACTCATCATCGACGAAGTAGGAGTCATCATCGTCGGTGTAGAATTCCATGGCATCATCCTCCAGATAGTCATCATCATTGCTGAGGTACGAGTGAATATCCCCCTGGATGTCTTCACCTTCTTCCTCTTCTTCTTTTGCTGCAAGCTGAGCTTCTTGCTCCTTGATGGTCTTCTCGAGGTCGGCCACCTTCTTGCAAAGACGGTCGATGGTGCGATCCTTCTTTGCGCGTTGACGACGGAGTGATTGACGATCCTTGACGAGCAGTGAAAAGGTATGGGCCTTCTAGGTGGCAATGGCAAGGTTGTGGTTAGCGTACTCTCGAGCATTGTCCAATTCCTTCTGTCTGTCATACAGTAGGAAGTTGAGGTTCTCCACTTGGCGCTTCAACTCCGAGTGACTTGGCATCTCTAGAGGCATTCCCATAGAATCACGCCTTGCATAATGAGCAAAGCGAGTTCCCTGGATCAAGTTGACATTCTGTGTGCAAAGACGAGCGAGAGCTTCATGCATTTCCCTGGCTAATCCATCTAGCCAGTTGTTCTCTCTCACGGTGAATTGAATCTTCTCGGAAAGAGGTGCCTCCATCTTGCCTCGAAGATCAGAAACTAGTAACCATTGTAAATCTCCTCCTGGGTGGTCATTGAGTTGAGCTCCGAAGAATTCCAGATGTGGACGCTCAAGGTACTCAGGCAGTGCATCAAGATCCCTCTCGAAGATCAGTTGGCCTCCGTTTCCCAACTGGTAGAACTTGCAGTACTGAACTTCCCTCTATAAGAATTTAGGATGAGAAAGTTAGTGAGATGATCAAGTGTGTCAATTTTATTGAGTAATGTAAGAATTTTTGAGGAACATGAATTTTTTTGAAAGAATCTCAAGGGTAAGAGGGGAAATAGTTTTTCACAAATACTCACTTCTTTTTGTTTTGAAACTAAGTTTTTGTTCGGACGTCCATTCTAACTAGGGTCTCCTATGGTCAGGATGGCTCTGATACCAACTTGTCAACACCCGGATTTTTAATCCCAGATGCCTATTATGCCATTCATCGCAATATCAGGATTACCATTTTTGCGAGACATAACAGATTGTATATCACAGTACATCATCCATTACAAACCATAATAAGGTCTTACACAAATAAAGGATCTCAGGATCCAGTCTTAGTACAAACAAGTAGCGGAATAAATAGTGTAGCGGTGGGCTCCATCTTTAGTGTCACGGGCAATGCTGACGATGGGAGATGATCCTAGTTGTCATAGTTGTCCTGCTGTCCTCCTTCAGGGTAGTACTCCTCATAGTATGGCCACGGGAATAGCCAAGGATAAAGCCATGAGTACTCTTTAAGTACTCACAAACTATCACTAACAAGTAAGGTAGTTCTAATAGGAATGCTAAGTTCTAAGTTTATTTGCAAAGTTAAGTTTGAAACCTAAGCTGAGTTCAGAAACAAAGAAAGATAAAATAAAGTTTGAAATCACCTAAGGGGGAACTTAGTTGTCATAGTCACAACCATGTTGTGGTCAAGTCATGTCACAATTCATTTCATAAGTCATTTTGAAAACATCTGAGAACGGAACAGTATGGCCACTCCAACTGTCCATAACCGTGGACGCGGCTATTCGAATAGTTTGACACTCTACAGAGGTGGTACACTTTCACCACAAAATTCGATACATCTGTCAGGGTTAACCCTGAATCATCATACTTAGTATGCAGATAATCAAACATAACCTTTCCTTTACACACTCTAGTATAAGCACCTCTCCTATGAGCTTGGCCTCCCAGCCATGGCCATTTGCCATCCTGGGCACTTCATAGGTGGACAACATTGAGAGGTAGCCTCAGCTCAAACCTCTCCCATGAGGGAACTCATACTAATGCATATAAACTTCCGGCTAAGCCTTACCCATTCAGGTATTGTGGTTGTACGGTAAAATTGGAATGGTATCGCATCTGAACCTAACCATCAGTTTTTATAAAGGGCTAAGGCTCATGCCTCAACGTTTTCATCATCATAAACCATTTGCATTTCTCAACACATGTCAAAACATCTCAATAGAATGACTCATCATTCCAAGGTTTTCATAATCATTTTCACCAAGTATTTCCATCTAAAGTGATCAAGTTTTTGGGTTAGACTCTAATCACTAAGTTAAGAGTGTTCACTAAGGTGGGATGCTAATCTCAATCTCATGCCATAGAATGACATCTAGTATAGGCCAAGTTTTATACTCTTTATGCTATCTAAACTACTTTCTAAAATCTCACAAAGCATTACTAAAAGTAAAGAAAACTTTGGTAAAGTAAAAGGTAAAACTTGTAAGTAAAACTTGGGATGGGTATAAATCAAAAGGTATAACCAAAGCATGCCTAATGCATTTGCTCAAGTTAAGGGATCAAGTGTTAACTTGCTTAGTTCTAGCTTGCCTTGATTGGTGCAGTGGTTGAAATTCCCCTCGTCTTCTTCGGGGTAGAAATCCTCCTCCTCGTAGACTTGGTCGGTACTATCGTCTATAAATACATACGGAATACACAATCACCAAACAATACTTAACTAGTCTATTTAGCACACTAAATCACATATTTGATGATCTAGTATCATCCCATTCATCACAAGATTTTAATGAACTAGTTTCATTTATTTTATTTGAGAAAAGTAATTTCTACTCATTGAAATTAACTAAGATTTAATATTATCCAATTAAAATATGGGATCATGTGGACACATGTCATCACCACATATTCTAATACATGGGAATGTGATTTAAATGTTGGATCTCATTTTATAAAGTCTAAGATTAATATTTAAATGATTTAAAGTGACTAGAAATGCCTATATAGCATTATTTTGGTACTAGTCCAAAGTCACTGCATGCAAACCTAAATATTATAACATATTCAGATAGGTATTATCAAATTTGATTTTTGAGAGTTGGAATCAACTCAAAAGCTATTATGGTTGATTTTTGAAAAATGTTTGAATGTAGAAAAGTATCTGTCTTGTTATTTTTGCTATATGTGATCTACAACTCTAATTGATTTAAATCCAATGGGCTTCGATAGATATTTGCATTATCTTTCTAGCAAAATTTGAATCATTCAATTTGGTTCATTAGATCTTTCTGAATTGATTTTTAAACAAGTGGGCAGAAACTAGATTAAGTCTAAATAGAAAAACCTATATTTGAATTCTAGGGCCAGCGTGGGAAACTAAATGGGCCGGCCCAGTGACACTCCGCAGCACAGAAGGCAAAGGGGGTCCCGCATGTCAGCAGCACAACTAAACGTGAAGCGGTACGGGGCGATGTGGGCCGTGCGATTAGAACCTAGATCAACGGTCGTGGCTCGTCATCGAGGACGGGCAGGTCGCCGACGAGAATGAACCCTAGCGGCTCGGTGGGGGTCGATTGGGGGCTTACCAGGGCTCCAGCTAACATGGTGATGGGGCGATCGAACGAGCGGACAACGGCGGACTCAGGCGAGGTCGCGGCGGCTCCTGGGGTGGTCACAATCGACGGGCCTCTTTCTCCTCTACTACGGCGACTCCGGTGGAAATTCCGGCGAACGGCTGCTCGAGCGGATCCTACGAGAGGTTTGAGGGACTCAGTGGGAGGTGGGGAGTGTTGGAGTGTGGAGAATTGGTGCTGGGGAGGGCTCCTTTTATAGCTCGACGAGGAAACCGTGGGGTGCGATGGTGAGCTCATCGGTGATGGTTGTACAGGGCGCTAGAGGTATGGGTGGGGTATGCGGTGGCGGCAAGCCGAGAAGGTGCGGCGTCAGGCAGCCGTGCTGGCTGTCGGTTGGCGCCTGCATGCTCCGTGCATGGCGCAGAGGCTCGGTGCACGGGCGCTCCTCGGTGGTCCAGTGCTCGGTTGCATCCGTGGGGTGGACAGGGGGTCACGATAGGGTGCGGCGGAGCTAGGGCAAGCTGGTTTGGCACTACGTTGTCTCGGCTGCGTTAACGCTAGCGTTGGCGACTAAGAACGGGCAAGGCTGCTGCTAGGGGCTAAATGGTAGCTCTTTGATGGCTTGGTTGGAACTAGGGGAGACAAGGAAGAGCAGAGGGGGTCGAATGGGGGACAAAGAGTTGATTAGCAACAGTATTAGTTAGGCCAAAAGATTTTTGCCTACCAAGTGTTCGACACAATGGCTGCAAGAAAGTTTTGTTAGAATTTTGAAAAGATTTTTGGTGGGTGTGTTAGCTATATGCTTGAGCATATGTGGTTGCTTGGGATTGTCAAGGTGAACTCATTTGTGTGGTTTTTGAAAAGGTGGGATCTATGCATATGAAATGGATTCCATTTTCAAATGCCATTTAAAATTAGTGCTTAAATGTTTCTGTAAGATTTCAAAGTGGGCCTTGGTAGATCATTACTTGTACTAGCAAGGGGTGAAAATAGTTGAGAATGTTTCTGTTTGAATTTGACTTCTAGGAACACCTAAAGTGACCTAGTGGATTAAAATGGCAAAAGTGATCATTTGCCTTTATTAATCTTATTTGATTTCTTTTTCTTTGGATTTGGTTTTGGAATGATCTAGATGATGTGGCATTCACCTTTGAATCATTTTACAACCATTAGAACAAGCAAACATGGAAATTCCAAACACTTCTATTTTAATGCAACACACATATGCATTCTTAATTATTTTAATTATAAAAAGTTTTTGTTAACCCCAAATTGGGTGATTTGGACTTGCTTAACCTTGATTAAAGATTTGGGATGTTACACTTTTAATAGAATCTTTCTAGATGCTAAGAATGGAAAATAATATCCAATGGTTGTTAGCAATGTTTCGATTTGCCAGTCTTGATCAAACGGTCAATGGCCAATCTAATGATATTGTAAGAGATAAGAAAAGATAAATATAAGATAAGAAGTATTAGGAATGGCCAATCTAATGGTAGGTCTCGTAGGAGCGAGGTGCTTGAGAGTTAACACAGTCGGTGGAAGTACAAGTTACATCAAGGACCACATGAAAATGATAATTATTGCATCCAAGTCCATGCATTTATTAGCACAAATACCCTGAAACTAAGAGCAATGAAGTGTGTGTTTTGAGGTTTGCGCATATACTAGCGTTCATCATGCCAAAAACTATCAGTAGAATCTTTCCGGATGCTAAGAATGGAAAACAAGATCCAGCGGTTGGCAATGTTTGGATTTGCTGCTCTTGATCCAACGGTCAATGTTCAAAGTTAATTCATACACTATGAAGTGGTTTATTGTATTGTAAGAGATAAGACACGATAAAGAGAAGATAAGAAGTACTGCGAATGACCTATCAAATGGTAGGTCTCGTAGGAGAGAGGTGCTTGAGAGTTAACACGGTCGGTGGAAGTACAAGTTACATTAAGGACATCATAAAAATGAAAATTGTGTCCAAGTCCATGCATTTATTGGAACAAGGACCCTGAAAACTGAGCAATGGAGTTTGTGTTTTGAGGTTTGCGCATACTAGCGTTCATCGTGCTAAAGTAGAATTTTTCTAGATGCTAAGAATGGATAACAAGATCCAACGTTTGGCAAAGTTTGGATTTGCTAGTCTTGATCCAATGATCAATGTTCAAAGTTAATCCGTACACTATGCAGTGATTTATTGTACTGTAAGAGATAAGACACGATAGTGAGAAGATAAGAAGTACTGCGAATGTCCTACCAAATGGTAGGTCTCGTAGGAGAGAGGTGCTTGAGATGAGTTAACACGGTCGGTGAAAGTACAAGTTACATCAAGGACCTCATAAAAATAAAAAAATGCATCCAAGTCCACACATTTTTAGCACAAGGACCTTGAAAACTGGGCAATGGAGTTTGTGTTTTTAGGTTTGCGCATACGTTCATCATTCTAAAGTAGAATTTTTCTAGATGCTAAGAATGGAAAAGAAGATCCAGCGGTTGGCAATGTTTGGATTTGCTAGTCTTGATCCAATGGTTAATGTTCAAAGTTAATCCATACACTATGAAGTGGTTTATTGTATTATTGTAAGAGATAAGACACGATAAAGAGAAGATAAGAAGTACTGTGAATGGCCTACCAAATGGTAGGCCTCGTAGGAGAGAGGTGCTTGAGATGAGTTAACATGGTGGAAGTACAAGTTACATCATGGACCTCATAAAAATGAAAATTGCATCCAAGTTCATGCATTTATTAGCACAAGGACCCTAAAAACTAAGCAATGGAGTTTGTGTTTTGAGGTTTGCACATACTAGCGTTCATCATGCTAAAGTAGAATCTTTCTAGATGCTAAGAATGGAAAAGAAGATCCAGCGGTTGGCAATGTTTGGAATTTCTACTCTTGATCCAACGGTCAATGTTCAAAGTTAATCCGTACAGTATGTAGTGGTTTATTGTATTGGAAGAGATAAGACACGATAAAGAGAAGATAACAAGTACTGCGAATGACCTACCAAATGGTAGGTCTCATAGGAGAGAGGTGCTTGAGATGAGTTAACACGGTCGGTGGAAGAACAAGTTACATACAGGACCTCATAAAAATGAAAATTGCATCCAAGTCCATGCATTTATTAGCACAAGGACCCTGGAAACTGAGCAATGGAGTTTGTGTTTTTAGGTTTACGCATACTACCATTCATCGTGATAAAGTATAATCATTCTAGATTCTAAGAATGGAAAAGAAGATCAAGAGGTTGGTAATGTTTTGATTTGCTAGTCTTGATCCAACGGTCAATGTTCAAAGTTAATCCGTCCACTATGCAGTGATTTATTGTATTGTAAGAGATAAAACACGATAAAGAGAAAATAAGAAGTACTGCGAATGGCCTACCAAATGGTAGGTCTCCTAGGAGAGAGGTGCTTGAGATGAGTTAACACGGTTGGTGGAAGAACAAGTTACATCAAGGACCTCATAAAAATGAAAATTGCATCCAAGTCCATGCATTTATTAGCACAAGGACCCTTAAAACTGAGCAATGGAGTTTGTGTTTTTAGGTTTACGCATACTACCATTCATCATGCTAAAGTAGAATCTTTCTAGATGCTAAGAATGGAAAATAAGATCAAGAGGTTGGCAATGTTTTGATTTGTTAGTCTTGATCCAACGATCAATGTTCAAAGTTAATATGTATAGTATGTTGTGGTTTATTGTATTGTAAGAGATAAGACACGATAAAGAGAATATAAGAAGTACTGTGAATGTCCTATCAAATGGTAGGTCTCGTAGGATAGAGGTGCTTGAGACTTAACACGGTCGGTGGAAGTACAAGTTACATCAAGGACCTCATAAAAATGAAAATTGCATCCAAGTCCATGCATTTATTAGCACAGGGACCCTGAAACTGAGCAATGGAGTTTATGTTTTAGGTTTGTGCATACTAGCATTCATCGTGCTAAAGTAGAATCTTTCTAGATGCTAAGAAGTGAAGAGAAGATCAAGAGGTTGTCAATGTTTGGATTTGCTAGTCTTGATCTAACGGTCAATGTTCAAAGTTAATCCATACACTATGTAGTGCTTTATTGTATTTTAAGAGATAAGACACGATAAAGAGAAGATAAGAAGTACTGCGAATGGCCTATCAAATGGTAGGTCTCATAGGAGAGAGGTGATTGAGAGTTAACATGGTCGGTGGAAGTACAAGTTACATCAAGGACATCATAAAAATGAAAATTACGTCCAAGTCCATGCATTTATTATAACAAGGACCCTGAAAACTAAGCAACGGAGTTTGAGTTTTGAGGTTTACGCATACTAGCGTTCATCGTGCTAAATTAGAATTTTTCTAGATGCTAAGAATGGAAAAGAAGATCCAGCGGTTAGCAATGGTTGGAATTGCTAGTCTTGATCCAACGGTCATTATTCAAAGTTAATCCGTACACTATGTAGTGGTTTATTGTATTGTAAGAGATAAGAAACGATAAAGAGAAGATAAGAAGTATAGCGAATGGCCTATCAAATGGTAGGTCTCGTAGGAGAGAGGTCCTTGAGAGTTAACATGGTCGGTGGAAGAACAAGTTACATCAATGACTTCATAAAAATGAAAATTGCATCCAGGTCCACATGTTTATTATAACAAGGACCCTGAAAACTGAGAATTGGAGTTTGTGTTTTGAGGTTATTGCATACTTGGGCTTCATCGTGCTAAAGTAGAATTTTTCTGGATGCTAAGAATGGAAAAGAAGATCCAGCAGTTGGCAATGTTTGGATTTGCTAGTCTTGATCCAATGGTCAATGTTCAAAGTTAATCTGAACACTATCTAGTGGTTTATTGTATTGTAAGAGATAAGACACGATAAAGAGAAGATAAGAAGTACTGCGAATGGCTTATCAAATGGTAGGTCTCGTAGGAGAGAGGTGCATGAGAGTTAATATGGTCGGTGGAAGAACAAGTTGCATCAAGGACTTCATAAAAATGAAAATTGCATCCAAGTCCACACATTTATTATAACAAGGACCCTGAAAACTGAGAAATGGAGTTTGTGTTTTGAGGTTTGCGCATACTAGCATTCATCGAGATAAAGTAGAATCTTTCTAGATGCTAAGAATGGAAAAGAAGATCCAGCAGTTGGCGATGTTTGGAATTGGTAGTCCTGATCCAACGGTCAATGTTCAAAGATAATCCGTACATTATGTAGTGGTTTATTGTATTGTAAGATATACGACACAATAAAGAGAAGATAAGAATTACTGCGAATGGCCTATCAATTGATAGGTCTCGTAGGAGAGAGGTGCTTGAGAGTTCACATGGTCGGTGGAAGAACAAGTTACATCAAGGACTTGATAAAAATGAAAATTGCGTCCAAGTCCACGCATTTATTATAACGAGGACCTTGAAAACTAAGAAATGGAGTTTGTGTTTTGAGGTTTGCGCATAATAGCGTTCATCGTGCTAATGTAGAATCTTTCTAGATGCTAAGAATGGAAAAGAAGATCCAGCGGTTGGCAATGTTTGGATTTCCTAGTCCTGATCCAACGGTCAATTTTCAAAGTTAATCCGTACACTACGAAGTAGTTTATTGTATAGTAAGATATAAGACACGATAAAGAGAAGATAAGAAGTACTACGAATGGCCTACCAAATGGTAGCTCTCGTAGGAGAGAGGTGCTTGATATGAGTTAACACGGTCGGTGGAAGTACAAGTTACATCATAGACATCATAAAAATGAAAATTGCATCCAAGTCTATGCTTTTATTAGCACAAGGACCCTGAAAAATGAGCAATGGAGTTTGTGTTTTGAGGTTTGGACATAATAGCATTCGTCCTACTAAAGTATAATCTTTCTAGATGCTAAGAATGGAAAAGAAGATCCAGCAGTTGGTATTGTTTGGATTTGCTAGTCTTGATCCAACGGTCAATGTTCAAAGTTAATCTATACACTATGTAGTGGCTTATTGTATTGTAAGAGATAAGACAACATAAAGAGAAGATAAGAAGTATTGTGAATGAATTATGAAATGGTAGGTCTCGTATGAGAGAGGTGCTTGAGATGAGTTAACATCGTCGGTGGAAGAACAAGTTACATCAAGGACTTCATAAAAATGAAAATTGCGTCCAAGTCGACACATTTATTATAACAAGGACCTTGAAAACTAAGCAATGGAGTTTGTATTTTTAGGTTTGCACATAATAGCGTTCATCGTGCTAAAGTAGAATCTTTCTAGATGCTAAGAATGGAAAAGAAGATCCAGCGGTTGGTAATGTTTGGATTTGCTAGACTTGATCCAACGGTCAATGTTCAAAGTTAATCCGTACACTATGTAATGGTTTATTGTATTGTAAGAGATAAGACACGATAAAGAGAAGATAAGAAGTACTCGAATGGCCTACCAAATGGTAGGTCTCGTAGGAGAGAGGTGCTTGAGATGAGTTAACATGGTCAGTGGAAGAACATGTTACATCAAGGACTTCATAAAAATGAAAATTGTGTCCAAGTTCACACATTTATTATAACAAGGACCCTGCAAACTGAGCAATGGAGTTTGTGTTTTGAGGTTTGCGCATACTAGGGCTTCATCGTGCTAAAGTAGAATCTTTCTAGATGCTAAGAATGGAAAAGAAGATCCAGCAATTGGCAATGTTTGGATTTGCTAGTCTTGATCCAACGGTCAATGTTCAAAATTAATCCGAACACTATGTAGTGGTTTGTTGTATTGTAAGAGATAAGACACGATAAGAGAAGATAAGAAGTACTGCGAATGGCTTATCAAATGGTAGGTCTCTCGAATGGCTTATCAAATGGTAGGTCTCGTAGGAGAGGGGTGCTTGAGAGTTAACTTGGTCGGTGGACGAACAAGTTACATAAAGGACTTCATAAAAATGAAAATTACGTCCAAGTCCACGCATTTATTATAACAAGGACCCTGAAAACTGAGCAATGGAGTTTGTGTTTTGAGGTTTCTGCATACTAGCGTTCCTCGTGCTAAAGTAGAATCTTTCTAGATGCTAAGAATGGAAAAGAAGATCCAGTGGTTGGCAATGTTTGGAATTGCTAGTCTTGATCCAACGGTCAATGTTCAAAGTTAATCCATACACTCTGAAGTGGTTTATTGTATTGTAAGAGATAAGACACGATAAAGAGAAGATAAGAAGTACTTCGAATGGCCTATCAAATGGTAGGTCTCGTAGGAGAGAGGTTCTTGAGAGTTAACATGGTCGGTGGAAGAACAAGTTACATCAAGGACTTCATAAATATAAAATTGTGTCCAAAGTCCACACATTTTTTATAACAAGGACCTTGAAAACTAAGCAATGGAGTTTGTGTTTTGAGGTTTGCACATCATAGCATTCATCGTGCTAAAGTAGAATGTTTCTAGACGCTAAGAATGGAAAAGAAGATCCAGCGGTTGGCAATGTTTGGATTTGCTAGTCTTGATCCAACAGTCATTGTTCAAAGTTAATCCGTACACTATGTAATGGTTTATTGTATTGTAAGAGATAAGACACGATAAAGAGAAGATAAGAAGTACTCGAATGGCCTATCGAATGGTAGTTCTCGTAGGAGAGAGTTGCTTGATATGAGTTAACATGGTCGGTGGAAGAACAAGTTACATCAAGGACCTCATAAAAATGAAAATTGCGTCCAAGTCCACGCATTTATTATAACAAGGACCTTGAAAACTGAGCAATGGAGTTTGTGTTTTGAGGTTTGCGCATAATAGCGTTCATCGTGCTAAAGTAGAATCTTTCTAGATGCTAAGAATGGAAAAGAAGATCCAGCGGTTGGCAATGTTTGGATTTCCTAGTCTTGATCTAACGGTCAATGTTCAAAGTTAATCCGTACACTATGCATTGGTTTATTGTATTGTTAGAGATAAGACACGATAAATAGAAGATAAGAAGTACTTCGAATGGCCTATCAAATGGTAGGTCTCGTAGGAGAGAGGTTCTTGAGAGTTAACATGGTCGGTGGAAGAAAAAGTTACATCAAGGACTTCATAAAAATAAAATTGTGTCCAAAGTCCACACATTTTTTATAACAAGGACCTTGAAAACTAAGCAATGGAGTTTGTGTTTTGAGGTTTGCACATCATAGCATTCATCGTGCTAAAGTAGAATGTTTCTAGACGCTAAGAATGGAAAAGAAGATCCAGCGGTTGGCAATGTTTGGATTTGCTAGTCTTGATCCAACAGTCATTGTTCAAAGTTAATCCGTACACTATGTAATAGTTTATTGTATTGTAAGAGATAAGACACAATAAAGAGAAGATAAGAAGTACTCGAATGGCCTATCGAATGGTAGTTCTCGTAGGAGAGAGTTGCTTGATATGAGTTAACATGGTCGGTGGCAGAACAAGTTACATCAAGGACCTCATAAAAATGAAAATTGCGTCCAAGTCCACGCATTTATTATAACAAGGACCTTGAAAACTGAGCAATGGAGTTTGTGTTTTGAGGTTTGCGCATAATAGTGTTCATCGTGCTAAAGTAGAATCTTTCTAGATGCTAAGAATGGAAAAGAAGATCCAGCGGTTGGCAATGTTTGGATTTCCTAGTCTTGATCCAACGGTCAATGTTCAAAGTTAATCCAGACTATGCATTGGTTTATTGTATTATTAGAGATAAGACATGATAAATAGAAGATAAGAAGTATCGCGAATGGCTACCAAATGGCGTGTCTCGAGGAGAGAGGTGCTTGAGAATTAACACGGTCGATGGAAGAACAAGTTACATCAAGGACTTCATAAAAATAAAATTGCATCCAAGTCCATACATTTTTTATAACAAGGACCTTGAAAACTAAGCAATGGAGTTTGTATTTTGAGGTTTGCACATAATAGCGTTCATCATGCTAAAGTACAATGTTTCTAGACGCTAAGAATGGAAAAGAAGATCCAGCGGTTGGCAATGTTTGGATTTGCTAGTCTTGATCCAATAGTCATTGTTCAAAGTTAATCCGTACACTATGTAATGGTTTATTGTATTGTAAGAGATAAGACACGATAAAGAGAAGATAAGAAGTACTCGAATGGCCTACCAAATGGTAGGTCTCGTAGGAGAGAGGTGCTTGAGATGAGTTAACATGGTCGGTGGAAGAACAAGTTACATCAAGGACTTCATAAAAATGAAAATTGCGTCCAAGTCCATGCATTTATTATAACAAGGACCTTGAAAACTAAGCAATGGAGTTTGTGTTTTGAGGTTTGCGCATAATAGCGTTCATCGTGCTAAAGTAGAATCTTTCTAGATGCTAAGAATGGAAAAGAAGATCCAGCGGTTGGCAATGTTTGGATTTGCTAGTCTTGATCCAACAGTCATTGTTCAAAGTTAATCCGTACACTATGTAATGGTTTATTGTATTGTAAGAGATAAGACACAATAAAGAGAAGATAAGAAGTACTCGAATGGCCTATCGAATGGTAGTTCTCGTAGGAGAGAGTTGCTTGATATGAGTTAACATGGTCGGTGGCAGAACAAGTTACATCAAGGACCTCATAAAAATGAAAATTGCGTCCAAGTCCACGCATTTATTATAACAAGGACCTTGAAAACTGAGCAATGGAGTTTGTGTTTTGAGGTTTGCGCATAATAGCGTTCATCGTGCTAAAGTAGAATCTTTCTAGATGCTAAGAATGGAAAAGAAGATCCGGTTTGGCAATGTTTGGATTTCCTAGTCTTGATCCAACGGTCAATGTTCAAAGTTAATCCGTACACTATGCATTGGTTTATTGTATTATTAGAGATAAGACATGATAAATAGAAGATAAGAAGTACTGCGAATGGCTACCAAATGGCAGGTCTCGTAGGAGAGAGGTGCTTGAGAATTAACACGGTCGATGGAAGAACAAGTTACATCAAGGACTTCATAAAAATAAAATTGCATCCAAGTCCATACATTTTTTATAACAAGGACCTTGAAAACTAAGCAATGGAGTTTGTATTTTGAGGTTTGCACATAATAGCGTTCATCATGCTAAAGTACAATGTTTCTAGACGCTAAGAATGGAAAAGAAGATCCAGCGGTTGGCAATGTTTGGATTTGCTAGTCTTGATCCAATAGTCATTGTTCAAAGTTAATCCGTACACTATGTAATGGTTTATTGTATTGTAAGAGATAAGACACGATAAAGAGAAGATAAGAAGTACTCGAATGGCCTACCAAATGGTAGGTCTCGTAGGAGAGAGGTGCTTGAGATGAGTTAACATGGTCGGTGGAAGAACAAGTTACATCAAGGACTTCATAAAAATGAAAATTGCGTCCAAGTCCATGCATTTATTATAACAAGGACCTTGAAAACTAAGCAATGGAGTTTGTGTTTTGAGGTTTGCGCATAATAGCGTTCATCGTGCTAAAGTAGAATCTTTCTAGATGCTAAGAATGGAAAAGAAGATCCAGCGGTTGGCAATGTTTGGATTTGCTAGTCTTGATCCAACAGTCATTGTTCAAAGTTAATCCGTACACTATGTAATGGTTTATTGTATTGTAAGAGATAAGACACAATAAAGAGAAGATAAGAAGTACTCGAATGGCCTATCGAATGGTAGTTCTCGTAGGAGAGAGTTGCTTGATATGAGTTAACATGGTCGGTGGCAGAACAAGTTACATCAAGGACCTCATAAAAATGAAAATTGCGTCCAAGTCCACGCATTTATTATAACAAGGACCTTGAAAACTGAGCAATGGAGTTTGTGTTTTGAGGTTTGCGCATAATAGCGTTCATCGTGCTAAAGTAGAATCTTTCTAGATGCTAAGAATGGAAAAGAAGATCCAGCGGTTGGCAATGTTTGGATTTCCTAGTCTTGATCCAACGGTCAATGTTCAAAGTTAATCCGTACACTATGCATTGGTTTATTGTATTATTAGAGATAAGACACGATAAATAGAAGATAAGAAGTACTGCGAATGGCTACCAAATGGCAGGTCTCGTAGGAGAGAGGTGCTTGAGAATTAACACGGTCGATGGAAGAACAAGTTACATCATGGACTTCATAAAAATAAAATTGCATCCAAGTCCACACATTTTTTATAACAAGGACCTTGAAAACTAAGCAATGGAGTTTGTATTTTGAGGTTTGCACATAATAGCGTTCATCATGCTAAAGTAGAATGTTTCTAGACGCTAAGAATGGAAAAGAAGATCCAGCGGTTGGCAATGTTTGGATTTGCTAGTCTTGATCCAATATTCATTGTTCAAAGTTAATCCGTACACTATGTAATGGTTTATTGTATTGTAAGAGATAAGACACGATAAAGAGAAGATAAGAAGTACTCGAATGGCCTACCAAATGGTAGGTCTCAGAGAGAGAGGTGCTTGAGATGAGTTAACATGGTCGGTGGAAGAACAAGTTACATCAAGGACTTCATAAAAATGAAAATTGCGTCCAAGTCCATGCATTTATTATAACAAGGACCTTGAAAACTAAGCAATGGAGTTTGTGTTTTGAGGTTTGCGCATAATAGCGTTCATCGTGCTAAAGTAGAATCTTTCTAGATGCTAAGAATGGAAAAGAAGATCCAGCGGTTGGCAATGTTTGGATTTGCTAGTCTTGATCCAACAGTCATTGTTCAAAGTTAATCCGTACACTATGTAATGGTTTATTGTATTGTAAGAGATAAGACACAATAAAGAGAAGATAAGAAGTACTCGAATGGCCTATCGAATGGTAGTTCTCGTAGGAGAGAGAGTTGCTTGATATGAGTTAACATGGTCGGTGGCGTATCAAGTTACATCAAGGACCTCATAAAATGAAAATTGCGCCCAAGTCCACTCATTTATTATAACAAGGACCTTGAAAACTGAGCAATGGAGTTTGTGTTTTGAGGTTTGCGCATAATAGCGTTCATCGTGCTAAAGTAGAATCTTTCTAGATGCTAAGAATGGAAAAGAAGATCCAGCGGTTGGCAATGTTTGGATTTCCTAGTCTTGATCCAACGGTCAATGTTCAAAGTTAATCCGTACACTATGCATTGGTTTATTGTATTATTAGAGATAAGACACGATAAATAGAAGATAAGAAGTACTGCGAATGGCTACCAAATGGCAGGTCTCGTAGGAGAGAGGTGCTTGAGAATTAACACGGTCGATGGAAGAACAAGTTACATCATGGACTTCATAAAAATAAAATTGCATCCAAGTCCACACATTTTTTATAACAAGGACCTTGAAAACTAAGCAATGGAGTTTGTATTTTGAGGTTTGCACATAATAGCGTTCATCATGCTAAAGTAGAATGTTTCTAGACGCTAAGAATGGAAAAGAAGATCCAGCGGTTGGCAATGTTTGGATTTGCTAGTCTTGATCCAATATTCATTGTTCAAAGTTAATCCGTACACTATGTAATGGTTTATTGTATTGTAAGAGATAAGACACGATAAAGAGAAGATAAGAAGTACTCGAATGGCCTACCAAATGGTAGGTCTCGTAGGAGAGAGGTGCTTGAGATGAGTTAACATGGTCGGTGGAAGAACAAGTTACATCAAGGACTTCATAAAATGAAAATTGCGCCCAAGTCCATGCATTTATTATAACAAGGACCTTGAAAACTAAGCAATGGAGTTTGTGTTTTGAGGTTTGCGCATAATAGCGTTCATCGTGCTAAAGTAGAATCTTTCTAGATGCTAAGAATGGAAAAGAAGATCCAGCGGTTGGCAATGTTTGGATTTCCTAGTCTTGATCCAACGGTTAATGTTCAAAGTTAATCCATACACTATGCACTGGTTTATTGTATTGTTAGAGATAAGACACGATAAAGAGAGGATAAGAAGTATTGTGAATGCCTACCAAATGGCAGGTCTCATAGGAGAGAGGTGCTTGAGAATTAACATGGTCGGTGGCAGAACAAGTTACATCAAGGACCTCATAAAAATGAAAATTGCGTCCAAGTCCACGCATTTATTATAACAAGGACCTTGAAAACTGAGCAATGGAGTTTGTGTTTTGAGGTTTTGCATAATAGCGTTCATCGTGCTAAAGTAGAATCTTTCTAGATGCTAAGAATGGAAAAGAAGATCCAGCGGTTGGCAATGTTTGGATTTCCTAGTCTTGATCCAACGGTCAATGTTCAAAGTTAATCCGTACACTATGCATTGGTTTATTGTATTATTAGAGATAAGACACGATAAAGAGAAGATAAGAAATCTGAATGGCTACCAAATGGCGTGTCTCGTGGAGAGAGGTGCTTGAGATGAGTTAACATGGTCGTGGCGTAACAAGTTACATCAAGGACCTCATAAAAATGAAAATTGCGTCCAAGTCCACGCATTTATTATAACAAGGACCTTGAAAACTGAGCAATGGAGTTTGTGTTTTGAGGTTTGCGCATAATAGCGTTCATCGTGCTAAAGTAGAATCTTTCTAGATGCTAAGAATGGAAAAGAAGATCCAGCGGTTGGCAATGTTTGGATTTCCTAGTCTTGATCCAACGGTCAATGTTCAAAGTTAATCCGTACACTATGCATTGGTTTATTGTATTATTAGAGATAAGACACGATAAAGAGAAGATAAGAAGTACTGCGAATGGCTACCAAATGGCAGGTCTCGTAGGAGAGAGGTGCTTGAGATGAGTTAACATGGTCGGTGGAAGAACAAGTTACATCAAGGACTTCATAAAAATGAAAATTGCGTCCAAGTCCATGCATTTATTATAACAAGGACCTTGAAAACTAAGCAATGGAGTTTGTGTTTTGAGGTTTGCGCATAATAGCGTTCATCGTGCTAAAGTAGAATCTTTCTAGATGCTAAGAATGGAAAAGAAGATCCAGCGGTTGGCAATGTTTGGATTTCCTAGTCTTGATCCAACGGTTAATGTTCAAAGTTAATCCATACACTATGCACTGGTTTATTGTATTGTTAGAGATAAGACACGATAAAGAGAGGATAAGAAGTATTGTGAATGCCTACCAAATGGCAGGTCTCATAGGAGAGAGGTGCTTGAGAATTAACATGGTCGGTGGCAGAACAAGTTACATCAAGGACCTCATAAAAATGAAAATTGCGTCCAAGTCCACGCATTTATTATAACAAGGACCTTGAAAACTGAGCAATGGAGTTTGTGTTTTGAGGTTTGCGCATAATAGCGTTCATCGTGCTAAAGTAGAATCTTTCTAGATGCTAAGAATGGAAAAGAAGATCCAGCGGTTGGCAATGTTTGGATTTCCTAGTCTTGATCCAACGGTCAATGTTCAAAGATAATCCGTACACTATGCATTGGTTTATTGTATTATTAGAGATAAGACACGATAAAGAGAAGATAAGAAGTACTGCGAATGGCTACCAAATGGCAGGTCTCGTAGGAGAGAGGTGCTTGAGATGAGTTAACATGGTCGGTGGAAGAACAAGTTACATCAAGGACTTCATAAAAATGAAAATTGCGTCCAAGTCCATGCATTTATTATAACAAGGACCTTGAAAACTAAGCAATGGAGTTTGTATTTTGAGGTTTGCACATAATAGCGTTCATCATGCTAAAGTAGAATCTTTCTAGACGCTAAGAATGGAAAAGAAGATCCAGCGGTTGGCAATGTTTGGATTTCCTAGTCTTGATCCAACGGTCATTGTTCAAAGTTAATCCGTACACTATGTAATGGTTTATTGTATTGTAAGAGATAAGACACGATAAAGAGAAGATAAGAAGTACTCGAATGGCCTACCAAATGGTAGGTCTCGTAGGAGAGAGGTGCTTGAGATGAGTTAACATGGTCGGTGGAAGAACAAGTTACATCAAGGACTTCATAAAAATGAAAATTGCGTCCAAGTCCATGCATTTATTATAACAAGGACCTTGAAAACTAAGCAATGGAGTTTGTGTTTTGAGGTTTGCTCATAATAGCGTTCATCGTGCTAAAGTAGAATCTTTCTAGATGCTAAGAATGGAAAAGAAGATCCAGCGGTTGGCAATGTTTGGATTTCCTAGTCTTGATCCAACGGTTAATGTTCAAAGTTAATCCATACACTATGCACTGGTTTATTGTATTGTTAGAGATAAGACACGATAAAGAGAGGATAAGAAGTATTGTGAATGCCTACCAAATGGCAGGTCTCATAGGAGAGAGGTGCTTGAGAATTAACATGGTCGGTGGCAGAACAAGTTACATCAAGGACCTCATAAAAATGAAAATTGCGTCCAAGTCCACGCATTTATTATAACAAGGACCTTGAAAACTAAGCAATGGAGTTTGTGTTTTGAGGTTTGCACATCATAGCATTCATCGTGCTAAAGTAGAATGTTTCTAGACGCTAAGAATGGAAAAGAAGATCCAGCGGTTGGCAATGTTTGGATTTGCTAGTCTTGATCCAACAGTCATTGTTCAAAGTTAATCCGTACACTATGTAATAGTTTATTGTATTGTAAGAGATAAGACACAATAAAGAGAAGATAAGAAGTACTCGAATGGCCTATCGAATGGTAGTTCTCGTAGGAGAGAGTTGCTTGATATGAGTTAACATGGTCGGTGGCAGAACAAGTTACATCAAGGACCTCATAAAAATGAAAATTGCGTCCAAGTCCACGCATTTATTATAACAAGGACCTTGAAAACTGAGCAATGGAGTTTGTGTTTTGAGGTTTGCGCATAATAGCGTTCATCGTGCTAAAGTAGAATCTTTCTAGATGCTAAGAATGGAAAAGAAGATCCAGCGGTTGGCAATGTTTGGATTTCCTAGTCTTGATCCAACGGTCAATGTTCAAAGTTAATCCGTACACTATGCATTGGTTTATTGTATTATTAGAGATAAGACATGATAAATAGAAGATAAGAAGTACTGCGAATGGCTACCAAATGGCAGGTCTCGTAGGAGAGAGGTGCTTGAGAATTAACACGGTCGATGGAAGAACAAGTTACATCAAGGACTTCATAAAAATAAAATTGCATCCAAGTCCATACATTTTTTATAACAAGGACCTTGAAAACTAAGCAATGGAGTTTGTATTTTGAGGTTTGCACATAATAGCGTTCATCATGCTAAAGTACAATGTTTCTAGACGCTAAGAATGGAAAAGAAGATCCAGCGGTTGGCAATGTTTGGATTTGCTAGTCTTGATCCAATAGTCATTGTTCAAAGTTAATCCGTACACTATGTAATGGTTTATTGTATTGTAAGAGATAAGACACGATAAAGAGAAGATAAGAAGTACTCGAATGGCCTACCAAATGGTAGGTCTCGTAGGAGAGAGGTGCTTGAGATGAGTTAACATGGTCGGTGGAAGAACAAGTTACATCAAGGACTTCATAAAAATGAAAATTGCGTCCAAGTCCATGCATTTATTATAACAAGGACCTTGAAAACTAAGCAATGGAGTTTGTGTTTTGAGGTTTGCGCATAATAGCGTTCATCGTGCTAAAGTAGAATCTTTCTAGATGCTAAGAATGGAAAAGAAGATCCAATGGTTGGCAATGTTTGGATTTGCTAGTCTTGATCCAACAAATCATTGTTCAAAGTTAATCCGCACTATGTAATGGTTTATTGTATTGTAAGAGATAAGACACAATAAAGAGAAGATAAGAAGTACTCGAATGGCCTATCGAATGGTAGTTCTCGTAGGAGAGAGTTGCTTGATATGAGTTAACATGGTCGGTGGCAGAACAAGTTACATCAAGGACCTCATAAAAATGAAAATTGCGTCCAAGTCCACGCATTTATTATAACAAGGACCTTGAAAACTGAGCAATGGAGTTTGTGTTTTGAGGTTTTGCATAATAGCGTTCATCGTGCTAAAGTAGAATCTTTCTAGATGCTAAGAATGGAAAAGAAGATCCAGCGGTTGGCAATGTTTGGATTTCCTAGTCTTGATCCAACGGTCAATGTTCAAAGTTAATCCGTACACTATGCATTGGTTTATTGTATTATTAGAGATAAGACACGATAAATAGAAGATAAGAAGTACTGCGAATGGCTACCAAATGGCAGGTCTCGTAGGAGAGAGGTGCTTGAGAATTAACACGGTCGATGGAAGAACAAGTTACATCATGGACTTCATAAAAATAAAATTGCATCCAAGTCCACACATTTTTTATAACAAGGACCTTGAAAACTAAGCAATGGAGTTTGTATTTTGAGGTTTGCACATAATAGCGTTCATCATGCTAAAGTAGAATGTTTCTAGACGCTAAGAATGGAAAAGAAGATCCAGCGGTTGGCAATGTTTGGATTTGCTAGTCTTGATCCAATAGTCATTGTTCAAAGTTAATCCGTACACTATGTAATGGTTTATTGTATTGTAAGAGATAAGACACGATAAAGAGAAGATAAGAAGTACTCGAATGGCCTACCAAATGGTAGGTCTCGTAGGAGAGAGGTGCTTGAGATGAGTTAACATGGTCGGTGGAAGAACAAGTTACATCAAGGACTTCATAAAAATGAAAATTGCGTCCAAGTCCATGAATTTATTATAACAAGGACCTTGAAAACTAAGCAATGGAGTTTGTGTTTTGAGGTTTGCGCATAATAGCGTTCATCGTGCTAAAGTAGAATCTTTCTAGATGCTAAGAATGGAAAAGAAGATCCAGTTGGCAATGTTTGGATTTGCTAGTCTTGATCCAACAGTCATTGTTCAAAGTTAATCCGTACACTATGTAATGGTTTATTGTATTGTAAGAGATAAGACACAATAAAGAGAAGATAAGAAGTACTCGAATGGCCTATCGAATGGTAGTTCTCGTAGGAGAGAGTTGCTTGATATGAGTTAACATGGTCGGTGGCAGAACAAGTTACATCAAGGACCTCATAAAAATGAAAATTGCGTCCAAGTCCACGCATTTATTATAACAAGGACCTTGAAAACTGAGCAATGGAGTTTGTGTTTTGAGGTTTGCGCATAATAGCGTTCATCGTGCTAAAGTAGAATCTTTCTAGATGCTAAGAATGGAAAAGAAGATCCAGCGGTTGGCAATGTTTGGATTTCCTAGTCTTGATCCAACGGTCAATGTTCAAAGTTAATCCGTACACTATGCATTGGTTTATTGTATTATTAGAGATAAGACACGATAAATAGAAGATAAGAAGTACTGCGAATGGCTACCAAATGGCAGGTCTCGTAGGAGAGAGGTGCTTGAGAATTAACACGGTCGATGGAAGAACAAGTTACATCATGGACTTCATAAAAATAAAATTGCATCCAAGTCCACACATTTTTTATAACAAGGACCTTGAAAACTAAGCAATGGAGTTTGTATTTTGAGGTTTGCACATAATAGCGTTCATCATGCTAAAGTAGAATGTTTCTAGACGCTAAGAATGGAAAAGAAGATCCAGCGGTTGGCAATGTTTGGATTTGCTAGTCTTGATCCAATAGTCATTGTTCAAAGTTAATCCGTACACTATGCAATGGTTTATTGTATTGTAAGAGATAAGACACGATAAAGAGAAGATAAGAAGTACTCGAATGGCCTACCAAATGGTAGGTCTCGTAGGAGAGAGGTGCTTGAGATGAGTTAACATGGTCGGTGGAAGAACAAGTTACATCAAGGACTTCATAAAAATGAAAATTGCGTCCAAGTCCATGCATTTATTATAACAAGGACCTTGAAAACTAAGCAATGGAGTTTGTGTTTTGAGGTTTGCGCATAATAGCGTTCATCGTGCTAAAGTAGAATCTTTCTAGATGCTAAGAATGGAAAAGAAGATCCAGCGGTTGGCAATGTTTGGATTTCCTAGTCTTGATCCAACGGTTAATGTTCAAAGTTAATCCATACACTATGCACTGGTTTATTGTATTGTTAGAGATAAGACACGATAAAGAGAGGATAAGAAGTATTGTGAATGCCTACCAAATGGCAGGTCTCATAGGAGAGAGGTGCTTGAGAATTAACATGGTCGGTGGCAGAACAAGTTACATCAAGGACCTCATAAAAATGAAAATTGCGTCCAAGTCCACGCATTTATTATAACAAGGACCTTGAAAACTGAGCAATGGAGTTTGTGTTTTGAGGTTTGCGCATAATAGCGTTCATCGTGCTAAAGTAGAATCTTTCTAGATGCTAAGAATGGAAAAGAAGATCCAGCGGTTGGCAATGTTTGGATTTCCTAGTCTTGATCCAACGGTCAATGTTCAAAGTTAATCCGTACACTATGCATTGGTTTATTGTATTATTAGAGATAAGACACGATAAAGAGAAGATAAGAAGTACTGCGAATGGCTACCAAATGGCAGGTCTCGTAGGAGAGAGGTGCTTGAGATGAGTTAACATGGTCGGTGGCAGAACAAGTTACATCAAGGACCTCATAAAAATGAAAATTGCGTCCAAGTCCACGCATTTATTATAACAAGGACCTTGAAAACTGAGCAATGGAGTTTGTGTTTTGAGGTTTTGCGATAATAGCGTTCATCGTGCTAAAGTAGAATCTTTCTAGATGCTAAGAATGGAAAAGAAGATCCAGCGGTTGGCAATGTTTGGATTTCCTAGTCTTGATCCAACGGTCAATGTTCAAAGTTAATCCGTACACTATGCATTGGTTTATTGTATTATTAGAGATAAGACACGATAAAGAGAAGATAAGAAGTACTGCGAATGGCTACCAAATGGCAGGTCTCGTAGGAGAGAGGTGCTTGAGATGAGTTAACATGGTCGGTGGAAGAACAAGTTACATCAAGGACTTCATAAAAATGAAAATTGCGTCCAAGTCCATGCATTTATTATAACAAGGACCTTGAAAACTAAGCAATGGAGTTTGTGTTTTGAGGTTTGCGCATAATAGCGTTCATCGTGCTAAAGTAGAATCTTTCTAGATGCTAAGAATGGAAAAGAAGATCCAAGTTGGCAATGTTTGGATTTCCTAGTCTTGATCCAACGGTTAATGTTCAAAGTTAATCCATACACTATGCACTGGTTTATTGTATTGTTAGAGATAAGACACGATAAAGAGAGGATAAGAAGTATTGTGAATGCCTACCAAATGGCAGGTCTCATAGGAGAGAGGTGCTTGAGAATTAACATGGTCGGTGGCAGAACAAGTTACATCAAGGACCTCATAAAAATGAAAATTGCGTCCAAGTCCACGCATTTATTATAACAAGGACCTTGAAAACTGAGCAATGGAGTTTGTGTTTTGAGGTTTGCGCATAATAGCGTTCATCGTGCTAAAGTAGAATCTTTCTAGATGCTAAGAATGGAAAAGAAGATCCAGCGGTTGGCAATGTTTGGATTTCCTAGTCTTGATCCAATGGTCAATGTTCAAAGATAATCCGTACACTATGCATTGGTTTATTGTATTATTAGAGATAAGACACGATAAAGAGAAGATAAGAAGTACTGCGAATGGCTACCAAATGGCAGGTCTCGTAGGAGAGAGGTGCTTGAGATGAGTTAACATGGTCGGTGGAAGAACAAGTTACATCAAGGACTTCATAAAAATGAAAATTGCGTCCAAGTCCATGCATTTATTATAACAAGGACCTTGAAAACTAAGCAATGGAGTTTGTATTTTGAGGTTTGCACATAATAGCGTTCATCATGCTAAAGTAGAATCTTTCTAGACGCTAAGAATGGAAAAGAAGATCCAGCGGTTGGCAATGTTTGGATTTCCTAGTCTTGATCCAACGGTCATTGTTCAAAGTTAATCCGTACACTATGTAATGGTTTATTGTATTGTAAGAGATAAGACACGATAAAGAGAAGATAAGAAGTACTCGAATGGCTACCAAATGGCAGGTCTCGTAGGAGAGAGGTGCTTGAGATGAGTTAACATGGTCGGTGGAAGAACAAGTTACATCAAGGACTTCATAAAAATGAAAATTGCGTCCAAGTCCATGCATTTATTATAACAAGGACCTTGAAAACTAAGCAATGGAGTTTGTGTTTTGAGGTTTGCGCATAATAGCGTTCATCGTGCTAAAGTAGAATCTTTCTAGATGCTAAGAATGGAAAAGAAGATCCAGCGGTTGGCAATGTTTGGATTTCCTAGTCTTGATCCAACGGTTAATGTTCAAAGTTAATCCATACACTATGCACTGGTTTATTGTATTGTTAGAGATAAGACACGATAAAGAGAGGATAAGAAGTATTGTGAATGCCTACCAAATGGCAGGTCTCATAGGAGAGAGGTGCTTGAGAATTAACATGGTCGGTGGCAGAACAAGTTACATCAAGGACCTCATAAAAATGAAAATTGCGTCCAAGTCCACGCATTTATTATAACAAGGACCTTGAAAACTGAGCAATGGAGTTTGTGTTTTGAGGTTTGCGCATAATAGCGTTCATCGTGCTAAAGTAGAATCTTTCTAGATGCTAAGAATGGAAAAGAAGATCCAGCGGTTGGCAATGTTTGGATTTCCTAGTCTTGATCCAATGGTCAATGTTCAAAGATAATCCGTACACTATGCATTGGTTTATTGTATTATTAGAGATAAGACGATAAAGAGAAGATAAGAAGTATTGTGAATGGCTACCAAATGGCAGGTCTCGTAGGAGAGAGGTGCTTGAGATGAGTTAACATGGTCGGTGGAAGAACAAGTTACATCAAGGACTTCATAAAAATGAAAATTGCGTCCAAGTCCATGCATTTATTATAACAAGGACCTTGAAAACTAAGCAATGGAGTTTGTATTTTGAGGTTTGCACATAATAGCGTTCATCATGCTAAAGTAGAATCTTTCTAGACGCTAAGAATGGAAAAGAAGATCCAGCGGTTGGCAATGTTTGGATTTCCTAGTCTTGATCCAACGGTCATTGTTCAAAGTTAATCCGTACACTATGTAATGGTTTATTGTATTGTAAGAGATAAGACACGATAAAGAGAAGATAAGAAGTACTCGAATGGCCTACCAAATGGTAGGTCTCGTAGGAGAGAGGTGCTTGAGATGAGTTAACATGGTCGGTGGAAGAACAAGTTACATCAAGGACTTCATAAAAATGAAAATTGCGTCCAAGTCCATGCATTTATTATAACAAGGACCTTGAAAACTAAGCAATGGAGTTTGTGTTTTGAGGTTTGCGCATAATAGCGTTCATCGTGCTAAAGTAGAATCTTTCTAGATGCTAAGAATGGAAAAGAAGATCCAGCGGTTGGCAATGTTTGGATTTCCTAGTCTTGATCCAACGGTTAATGTTCAAAGTTAATCCATACACTATGCACTGGTTTATTGTATTGTTAGAGATAAGACACGATAAAGAGAGGATAAGAAGTATTGTGAATGCCTACCAAATGGCAGGTCTCATAGGAGAGAGGTGCTTGAGAATTAACACGGTCGGTGGAAGTACAAGTTACATCAAGGATCTCATCAAAATGAAAATTGCATCCAAGTCCACGCATTTTTTATAACAAGGACCCTGAAAACTGAGCAATGCAGTTTGTATTTTGAGGTTTACGCATAGTAGCGTTCATCGTTCTAAGTAGAATGTTTCTAGACGCTAATAATGGAAAAGAAGATCCAGTGGTTGGCTATGTTTGGATTTGCTAGTCTTGATCCAACAGTCATTGTTCAAAGTTAATCCGTACACTATGTATTGGTTTATTGTATTGTAAGAGATAAGACACGATAAAGAGAAGATAAGAAGTACTCGAATGGCCTACCAAATGGTAGGTCTCGTAGGAGAGAGGTGCTTGAGATGAGTTAACATGGTCGGTGGAAGAACAAGTTACATCAAGGACTTCATAAAAATGAAAATTGCATCCAAGTCCATGCATTTATTATAACAAGGACCTTGAAAACTAAGCAATGGAGTTTGTGTTTTGAGGTTTTTGCATAATAGCGTTCATAATGCTAAAGTAGAATCTTTCTAGATGCTAAGAATGGAAAAGAAGATCCAGCGGTTGGCAATGTTTGGATTTCCTAGTCTTGATCCAACGGTCAATGTTCAAAGTTAATCCATACACTATGCACTGGTTTATTGTATTGTTAGAGATAAGACACGATAAAGAGAGGATAAGAAGTACTGCGAATGCCTACCAAATGGCAAGTCTCATAGGAGAGAGTTGCTTGAGAATTAACACGATCGGTGGAAGTACAAGTTACATCAAGGATCTCATAAAAATGAAAATTGCATCCAAGTCCATGCATTTATTAGCAGAAGGACCCTGAAAAATGAGTAATGGAGTTTGTGTTTTGAGGTTTACGCATAGTAGCGTTCATCGTTCTAAAGTAGAATCTTTCTAGATGCTAAGAATGGAAAACAAGATCAAGAGGTTGGCAATGTATGGCTATCAAATGGTAGGTCTCGTAGGAGAGAGGTGCGTGAGAGTGAACACGGTCGGTGGAAGTACAAGTTACATCAAGGACCTCATAAAAATGAAAATTGCACCCAAGTACATGCATTTATTAGCACAAGGACCCTGAAAACTAAGCAATGGAGTTTGTGTTTTTAGGTTTGCGCATACTAGCGTTCATCGTGCTAAAGTAGAATCTTTCTAGATGCTAAGAATGGAAGAGAAGATCAAGAGGTTGGTAATGTTTGGATTTGCTAGTCTTGATCCAACGGTCAATTTTCAAAGTTAATCCATACACTATGTAGTGGTTTATTGTATTGTATTGTATTGCAAGAGATAATACACAATAAAGAGAAGATAAGAAGTATAGTACTGTGAATGGCCGATCTTTTGAATAACCTTCCCTCCCGATGTTTGGGAAGCAAGTGAAAATTTTGAAAACTGGAAAACTTTGAATTTTTGTGCTGCCAAGGACCATAGTGGTTTCCTTCCTCCACACCAACGCGCGGCTGCCAAACACACCAGAGACACAGAGCCGCCGTACCAAGGCACACATGCGCAGGGCCACGCTGTGGACGAGGGGAGAGAGATCAGCCGGACCGGTACGCGAGGGGAAAGGGGAGGAGAGATGGAGTATAGGGAAGGAGAGAGAAAACACATGATTTGTTTGCGTGCATAGGTCCTGAAATTTACTACTAGTAGAGTGGTCACAGGAGTACCTCGTGTCAGAAACCCTTCATAACTTTGCTCTGACATCGAACCGCCTTCAACTTCTCTTTGTTGCTGCCCTCTTCCCCTGCCAACGTTTTATTCTCTCAGCATGTACAACACGTGGACAGAGGTGACCACATGTCTAAGCAAAGAAATATACTACTCCCGCATTGTGTAAAAAAGCACACCTTAATAAGGCCTACTATGTGTCATCCGCTAAAGTTCACCTTATACATAGTGGAAAAATAAAGTTATCTTTAAGCCTAAGGTGCACCTCAAGCTTGTGGGTTGCGCATAGAGAATAGAAATATCATTTCCCCTCTCTCCCTATTTCATGTGATTGTTTTCAAAAGGGGTTCAAATTTTTCAAGATGCAAAATCTTTTTTTTTCTTTGAGGAAGATGAAAAATCTTAGCTAGAGGCCGAACCAGTCGTCATCAATTGAGAATGTTCTTTCTTGGTAGTTGGACACTCACACCGACTACACTGCTTTTACAAGAAGAGATGCACCCATATACCTTCGAAAAGACAATTAATTTAAGAGCAATCTATCATGCTTACTTGTAGCTCAAGTTTGACCTAATTTTGATAAACTGTCAAGATGCAAAATCTTAGCAAGAAGTTGAACCTGTTGTGGACGAGGAAGAGACAAGCCGGACTATGCACCCGTGGCTGTAGACAAGAAATCGATGGAGGATGGATGGTGAGAGCCAACGAAGGAGAGAAAAAACACAACTTGTTTTGCGTGCATATACTCCTACTAGTAGTAGGTCCATACATTTACTACTATTGGAGTTTACCCTGTACGTCCTGTTAGCAGACTATTATAGCTTTGCTCTGACATCGCACCACCTTCAAGTCCTCTTCTGCGCTGATCTTGCACTGCTTTTTTTTAAAGTCTCGTGCTGCCTCCCTCCTATTCTCTACTTGTGTAGCAAAGTTGGCTGGGAAGTTTTTAAATTTGCAAAACATGGGAAAATCGAGAATGTTCTTTCCTTAAAGTGGGCAAACTCACACTGACGACATCGTTTACTAAAAGAAGATGCACCCATCTACCTTCGAAAAACAATTAATCCAAGAGCAATCTATCACGCTAACTTGTAGCTCAAGTTTGACCTAATTTCATTAAGTTTGAAGGAGTTATGCCCTAGAGGCAAATAATAAAGAGTATTATTTGATATATCTCCTATATGTTCATAATACGTTTCATACTATGCTATAACCGTGTTAATACGAAATGGTAATACACGTGTGGTATGTAAACAAACCGTGTCTCTAGTTACCTCTAGGAACTAGTTCATTGGTCATGAGGATGGTCTGGGTTTCAAGATCATGGGCATTTATGCCAATTGACAACGGGGTCATGTTATTAGTTGAATAACATGATAGACAAACATCAAACTGTTATATCTTGAATGAATCTAGTTACAAAGTTCACCATTAATGATAAAACATAGAGAGCCTCGCAACCTGATCCTTTGACTATGAGGTAATGCAAATCACCATTCCGGAGGAAGCTTAGATGGTTATCAAGAATCATCTCATAACAGGGTGATCAAAAAGGTGCCACCCAGGTTTTCCAAAGGGATGCATAGAGGAGTACATATGAAGACCAGGATTTGTCTAATCCATGTAACGGATAGATACATGTGGCCATCTCGGTGACGTTGCATTAATGAAGCTTGCAAGCATGTGACTTGGTCATGGAAGTCAACGACATGAGAACGAGTAAACAAGTTCATTGGTAACGAGACCGAACTAAGGTATGGGGATACCGAAGATCAAGTCTTAAATGAATTAGGTATCATATGACAAAGGGAATGGGAAACGACTATCTCACGGTTCGAGCAATTATAATCATGAAACACACGGGGGTCACATGGCCATCCAGGTCCCTCTGTTGATCATTGATGTGAGAGTAGTCTCGATCATGTCCGGAGTGTTTCTGAACCTAAGGATGTCTCGCTTAAGGGTAGGGACACTTAGGGTAGATGAGGTATCGTAGGGGAAATAGAGAAAGAGAAACCGGAATAGTTCCGGGTAACATCCGATGGAGATCGGAAGGGGTCCGGAAGGTGTTCCGGAGTGAAGGAATAATATAATATGTGTATTTGAATGTTAATTGGAGAATTAATATTAAATATATATTTTATTTTATCATTAAAGGCTTCATAATGCTAATGGGCCTCACCCGTATGGAGGCCCAATAGGGCATGTCGCCTAGGGAGAGGGGGCCAGCCGGCCTGGGATTGGTGGGCCGCCCTAGTGGGGACCACCTAGGGTCGACGGCTGCCCCTAGGTGGCTAGCAGGTGTGGGGTTTAGTCCCACACCGCCTAGCCCCGGGGTGGTGCGCCCCCTCCCACTATAAATAGGGGTCTCCCCTCCCCCTTTGGAATCATCCCATTCCCTCTCATTCTCTCTCTCTCATCCATTGAGGAATTCTCCATAATATTGGAGAGGACCTCGTGGGTGAGTTCTCCACCTTCACACCACCGTCGTGTGATCAGCAATCCGACATCTACTTCTTCCGCTACTCGGCTAGATCGGAGTCCGGTTGACGTCTCCTACACCGGACGTGTGACGAACTTCGGAGGCACCACACTTGGGGTGCTGCTCGTCTTCATCAATATACGCCTTCCTGCATAAGGCGTGCCTCGGTCTTCAAAGGTATGAATACCGTCTTTCTCCTCTGTTACTTATGTCTACATAGTATAGATCCTGGTATTAGTGTTCGATTAGATAGAATTTTTTTGTTTTCTGCTATAGAACCCTTCAGTGGTATCAGAGTTGGTCTATGGGTAGACATGTCGTACGGATAGAACACATAGCAATATGTGGGCATTTATTCTCTAGTTGCTACCCTCTTTTAATGTTCTTGTTCATATCGTGGCACTGTTTGATGTAGCGACCTCCAACCGACTTCACGTGGTGATTCACGAGACTGGTCCACGAATCAAAGTGGCTTAGGGGGGTGTCTGTCTCTCTGTAGTAGTTGATATGGCATCAGCATTGGAGGGCCCTAAAAAGGGAAGAAGAACGACAATCATTGAATCCATGTTGTGGCTCCACGTTCATAGGTGGGAAGGGGTTCTACTGCGAAAGCCCTAAAGCCGCGTAAAACTTGCAATAGATAATATAGAAGCGTCTATTTTTGTTATTGCATAGGGGCATGTATTATGACGTGGCAATGACAAGTTTATGAAACTTTCATTGAAGCTATTGATGATGATCAAAATGCTATAACCACGTCATAACACTTTACTTTTGAAGTATTACTTATTTTGCTGGTACATTTATATTCGACGTTAGCATAATAAGATAATCCCTCACAGTATTCCAGTTATCGTATTCCCCTTGTGTGTGCACCACCAAGAAAGTTCTTTGGTATGAGGCGACCTGTGGTGAGCGGGTGTTAGACATATCTACGTTCGTATACAGTGGGTGTAAGCCATGTTGCACTGTGAATACACACAAGTTAGAACTAAGCCTAGCATGTTACAGAGACATGGGCTCGGAATACAGGAGACCAAAAGGTTGAGCATGAATCACAAAGTTGATGTGATCGACATTAGGGAATGTCCACCTTTGATACTGCATTGATGGCCGTGATGGTCGGGGGAGGTGCAGGGGATTGGGATCATGTGATCACTAAACGAGTAGAGGTATGTTCGTTTGAGTGGGAGTTCTTTTGTTTTAAGTTGGAGAACATAATTAAAACTTGAACTTATTATTATGAGCATGGTCTAAACACTTTGCAAATCCATTGTAGATGTCTCGCCCACCCACCTTCAACCTTAACTCTTTCCTCGAGAAGGACAAGCTGAAAACTGATGGAACCAACTTCACCGCATGGTTCCACAATCTTAGGATCCTCCTACTCCCCTACAAGTTGACATATGTCATCGAGGCTGAGCTTCCAGCTAAGCCTGCAGATTCCTCCTCCCAGGACGAAAAGAATGTCTGGCAGGCCAAGGCGGGTGATTTCTTCCTCATCCAGAGTGGAATGCTCTATGCCATGGAGCCGGAGCTCCAAAGTGTTTTGAGAAGATGAATGCTTATGAGATCATTGAGGATCTCAAGGCTGTCTTTGCTCCACAGGCCCGTGCAGAGAGGTATGATGCTTCCGAGCTCTTCTTCTCTGCTAAAATGGAAGAGCACAACAGTATTAGTGATCACATGGTCAAAATGTCTAGCTACATTAAGCGTTTGAACGCCCTGGATTGCAAAATCCCGGAGGAGCTCGCAATTGATAGGGTACTGCACTCGCTGCCCTAGATATAAGAGCTTTGTGATGAACTACAACATGGAAGGGATGACTAAGACCCTTGCTGAGGTGTTCGCCATGCTCAAAACTTTTGAGGTTGAAATCAAGAAGGAGCACTCAGTGTTGATGGTCAATAAGACCACCAATTTTAAGAAGCCGGGGCAAAAGGGCAAAGGCAAGGGAAAGAAGTCTAAGAAGGATGGCAAGATCGTTGCCAGTACCTCAAAAACTGCCAAGCCTGGCCCTAAGCCTGGCACTACGTTCTACTACTTCAAAGGGGATGGGCACTGGAAACACAACTGCCCCAAGTACCTTGAAGACAAGCGAGCCAGCAAGATAGCCTCCAAGGACAAAGGTATATGTGATATACATGTCATTGATGTGTTCCTTACAAGCGCCAGGAGTAACACCTGGGTATTTGATACCGGATATGTTGCTCACATTTGTAACTCTCAGCAGGATCTGCAGAGTAGGAGGTGCCTGAGGAAGGACAAGGTGACAACACGCATCGACAATGGTTCGAGAGTCGAAGTGATGGACGTCGGCACCCTGCATCTTCGTCTGTCGTCAGGATTATTTTTGGTTTTGAATAAATGCTACTATGTACCCGCATTGAGTATGAATATTGTGAGTGGGTCTTGCTTGTTGCAAGACCGTTATTCGTTTAAATCAGGAACAAATGGTTGTTCAATTTATATGAATGATATTTTCTATGTTCATGCTCCTATGTGTGATGGTTTATTCTTACTTGATCTTGATTGTGATACACACATCCATAGTGTTGATGCTAAACGTTGTAAGCATAATGATGATAATTCCATGTTTATGTGGCATTGCCGTCTTGGTCACATTGGCATAAAACGCATGAAGAAGCTTCATTCAGAAGGGCTTCTTGGATCATTGGATTTTGAATCCCTTGATACATGTGAGCCATGGCTCATGGGCAAGATGACTAGGACACCGTTCTCTGAGACAGTGGAGAGAGTTGTAGACCTACTGGGAATCATACATATGGATGTATGTGGACCAATGAGCGTCTCAACACGCAATGGTTATCATTACTTTGTTACCTTTACTGACGACTTAAGCAGATTTGGATATATCTACTTAATGAAGCACAAGTCTGAAACCTTTGAAAAGTTCAAGGAATTTTAGAAAGAACTGGAGAATCAACTTAACAAGAGAATCAAGCATCTTCGATCGGATCGAGGATACGAGTATTTGAGTTATGAGTTTAACATGCACTTGAAGGACTGTGGGATTATCCCACAGCTTATGCCACCCGGAACACCACAGCGTACTGGTGTGTCGGAACGTCGTAACCGAACCCTATTAGATAGTGTGTGGTCCATGATGTCTTTAACTGATTTGTCTGTGTCTTTTTGGGGATACGCGTTAGAAACCGTTGCTTTTATTTTAAACCGAGCACCATCCAAATTCGTGGAGAAAACCCTATATGAGATATGGTATGGGCAAAAGCCAAAGTTGTCATTTCTGAAAGTTTGGGGTTGTGAGGCTTACATTAAGAAACTGCAGCCTGACAAACTCAAACCCAAATTGGAAAAATGTATCTTTGTGGGATATCCAAGGGAAACCGTTGGGTATACTTTCTACAACCAAGCTAAAGGCAAAACGTTTGTCGCAAAAACCGGCACCTTTCTCGAGAAAGAGTTTCTTGCTAAAGGAGTTAGTGGAAGGAAAATTGAGTTAGATGAAGTTGTTGACCCTCCTCTCCAAATTCCGAGTAGTGCAACGGAAGCCGTTCCGAAACCGCTCTCCAACATGCAGGAAGAGCCCAATGATCATGATCAAAACAACAACGTCGAGACTCCTGAGGTTCGCAGGTCTACAAGAGTTCGTGCCACTCCTGATTGGTACAGTAGCCTTGTAATGTCTGTCATCCTAGATGAACAGGAAGTACCTGCAAACTAAAAAGAAGCTATGGATAGTGCTGACTCTGAGAAATGGCTAAGCCATGAAATCCAAAATAGGATCCATGCATGAGAACTAAGTTTGGACCTTGGTAGATCTTCCAGAAGGCCGCAAGGCCATGGAAAATAAATGGATCTTTAAGAAAAAGACAGATGCGAATGGTAATGTGACCGTTCACAAAGCTCGACTTGTCGCAAAGGGGTTTCGACAAATTCAAGGAGTTGATTACGACGAGACTTACTCTCCCGTAGTGATGCTTAAGGCTGTCCGGATTTTAATAGCAATTGCTGCACATTTCGACTATGAAATTTGGCAGATGGATGTCAAGACCGCATTCCTCAATGGTCACATTGATGAAGAGTTGTATATGATACAATCGGAAGGTTTTGTTGATCCTAAGGATGTTGGAATGGTATGCAAGCTTCAACGGTCCATTTATGGATTGAAGCAAGCATCTCGGAGGTGGAACCAACGTTTTGATCAAGTGATCAAGAGTTTTGGATTTGTCCAAAATCAACAAGAGTTCTGTGTTTACAAAAAGCGATTGGGAGCTCAGTTGTTTTTTTAGTAGTATATGTGGATGACATATTAGTCATGGGAAACGATGTGGATCTTATGAGAAGCGTGAAAGCATATTTGAGTAACCAATTTTCCATGATGGGTCTAGGTGAAGCTGCATACTATTAGGAATTAAGATCTATAGAGATAGATCAAGGCGCCTAATTGCATTAAGTCAGAGTACTTACATCGAAAAGATTTTGAAGAGGTTCAAAATGGAAAATACCAAAAGGGGCTTGGTACCAATGATGAAGAATTACAAAATGAGTATGACTCAATGTCCAGTAACGAATGATGATAGAGAAAAGATGTCTTACATCCCCTGTGCCTCAGCCATAGGATCTATCATGTATGCAATGTTAAGTACGCGACCTGATGTGGCATTGGGTCTTAGTTTGACGAGCCGATACCAGAGTAATCCAGGACAGGATCACTGGACAGCTGTAAAGAATATCCTAAAGTATCTGAGAAGAACAAAGGATATGTTCCTAATCTATGGAGGAAGCGATGAAGCTCTTAACATAACGGGTTACGTGGATGCAAGCTAGAACTTAGATCATGATGACTCGAAGTCTCAAACAGGATTTGTGTTCCTAATGAATGGTGGGGTGGTAAGCTGGAAGAGTAAGAAGCAACCGGTGGTGGCGCAATCTTCAATGGAGTCTGAATACATTGCTACGGCTGATGCAGCAAATGAAGCTGTTTGGCTAAGGAATTTCGTCATCGAACTAGGAGTTTTTCCAAATGCGCAATACCCCGTGACGATCTATTGTGATAACACGGGAGCTATTGCAAATGCAAAGGAACCAAGGACTCATTCCGCAGCCAAACACATCACGCTTATATTTCACGTCATCCGACAAAACATTGACGAAGGTGAAGTCAAGATTTGCAAAGTAGATATGGAACTGAATATGGCAGATCTTTTGACTAAAGCTCTCCATTAGGAAAAGCACGAACAACACTAAGATTCCATTGGTGTTAGGTTCCTGCCTATTGTAAACTAGTTTTATTTGTACTGTAGTGCAAGTGGGAGACTGAAGGAGTTATGCCCTAGAGGCAAATAATAAAGTGTATTATTTGATATATCTCCTATATGTTCATAATAGTTTCATACTATGATATAACTGTGTTAATACGAAACGTTAATACATGTGTGGTATGTAAACAAACTGTGTCTCTAGTTACCTCTAGCGAACTAGTTCATTGGTCATGAGGATGGTCTAGGTAACAACCAATTGACAATGGGGTCATGTTATTAGTTGAATAACATGATAGACAAACATCCGGCCATTATATCTTGAATGAGATCTAGTTACAAAGTTCACCATTAATGATAAAACACAGAGAACCTCGCAACCTGATCCTTTGATTGTGAGGTAATGCAAATCACATTCTAGAGGAAGCTTAGATGGTTATCAAGAACCATCTCGTAACAGGGTGATCAAAAAGGTGCCACTCAGGTTTTCCAAAGGGATGCGTAGAGGAGTACATATCAAGACCAGGATTTGTCTAATCCATGTAACAGATAGATACATGTGGCCATCGCGGTGACGTTGCATTAATGAAGCTTGCAAGCATGTGACATCGTCATGGAATGCAACGACAGGAGAACGAGTAAACAAGTTCACTAGTAACGAGACCGAACTAAGGTATGGGGATACCGAAGATCAAGTCTCGAATGAATTAGGTATCATATGACAAAGGGAATGGGAAATGACTATCTCAAGGTTCGAGCGATTATATTCGTGAAACGCACGGGGGTCACATGGCCATCCAGGTCCCTCTGTTGATCATTGATGTGAGAGTAGTCTCGATCATGTCCGGAGTGTTTCCGAACCGAAGGATGTCACTCTTAAGGGTAGGGACGCTTAGGGTAGATGAGGTATTGTAGGAGAAATAGAGAAAGAGAAACCGGAATAGTTCCGGGTAACATCCGATGGAGATCTACCTTGTCTATAATATAATATACACATCCGATGAAGGTGTTCCGGAGTGAAGAAATAATATAATATGTGTATTTGAATGTTAATTGGAGAATTAATATTAAATATATATTTTATTTTATTATTAAAGGCTTCGTAATGCTAATGGGCCTCACCCATAGGGAGGCCCAATAGGGCATGGCGCCTAGGGAGAGGTGGCCAGCCGGCCTGGGCTTGGTCGGCCGCCCCAGTGGGGCCCACCTAGGGCCGGCGACTGCCCCTAGGTGGCCGGCAGGTGTGGGGTTTAGTCCCACACCGCCTGGCCCCTGGGTGGTGCACCCCTCCCACTATAAATAGGGGTCTCCCCTCCCCCTTTGGAATCATCCCATTCCCTCTCATTCTCTCTCTCATCCATTGAGGACTTCTCCGTAATATTGGAGAGGACCTCGTGGGTGAGTTCTCCACCTTCACACCACCATCGTGTGATCAACAATCCAGCATCTACTTCTTCCACTGCTCGGCTGGATCGGAGTCCGGTTGATGTCTCCTACACCAGACGTGTGACGAACTTCGGAGGCACCACACTTCGGGTGCTGCTCGTCTTCATCAATATACGCCTTCCTGCGTAAGGCGTGCCTCGGTCTTCAAAGGTATGAATACCGTCTTTCTCCTCCGTTACTTATGTCTACATAGTATAGATCCTGGTATTAGTGTTCGAGTAGATAGAATTTTTTTTCTGCTACGGAACCCTTCAAAGTTGTCAAGATGCAATTTCTTAGCAAGAAGTAGAACGTGTTGTCAAACTTTAGGACCTTTTCTCTCTAATTATGTTTTCTCTCTCCTTCTTCACTACCTTATCACCATCCACGCACACCCCTGCCGGCTAATCTCTCCCTCGTCCACAATGTGGCGCTGCCCACGTGCGTCGACCTACCTTGTCGTTCCATTTCACACCCTACACAGAGGAAGCACCAATCACATCCGCCGTCACATTGGTTCAAAGGTGTGAGGAGCGTTTTTTGTGTCAAGCGAGTACAGTAGTATGAAGGGTATGACTCAGTTTCTCGCTCGAGAAGGATCCACCTGCTTTTCCTTGCTTAACTTTAGGGCCCTTTGTGCTAAATTTATGGACCTCTACATGTAAGTTTCTCTTTTTTGAGGTCTTCGATCTAAACCATACTCCCACCGATTGTGTCAAATTTTAACTATAAGTAAGCACGATAGATAGTTTCCTCTTAAAATTTTCCAAAAAACTTTTCAAGCTAACCAGGAATTTACTACATCGAAAACCACCAAAAAGGTTTTTCGAAAAATTTCCAAAGCAACCTCAATTTACTCATAGTTCAAACTTGACCTAATTTCGATAAATTGGCACATAGTCTCATTCAAGTCGATAGAGTTAGCTAGGAATTTTTAAAATTCACAAAACATGGGAAAATCAAGAATTTCTTTCCTAATAGTTGGAAACTCACACCAACGACATCGTTTAGTCACCATCTACCTTCGAAAAGACAATTATTCCAAGATCTATCTATCACGCTTACTTGTAGCCAAAGTATGACCTAATTTCAGTAAGTTGTCAATATGTAGAGTCTTAGCAAGAAGTTGAACCTCTTGTCAAAATTTCAGGATCTTTACTATATATGCACGCAAAACAAGTTGTGTTTTCTCTCTCCTTCACACTACCTCATCACCATCCACACACACCCCGACCGGCTGACCTCTCCATCGTCCACAACATGGTGCTACCCATGTGCGTCGACCTGCCTTGTCGTTCCATTTCACACCTTGCGAAGAGGAAGCACCAAGCACACCCCAGCACGCTCGTTCGAAAGTGTGAGGAGCATTTTTTTGTGTGTGAAGCAAGTACACTAGTAAGAAGGGTATATGGCTAAGTTGCTCTCTCGAGAAGGACCAGACTGCTTTTCCTTGCTTAACTTTAGAGCCCTTTATGCTAAATTTATGGACCTCTATGTAATTTTTTTAGGTCTTCGATGCAAATCGTACTTTCTCCCACCGTCCATATCAAATTTTAACTACTAGTAAGCATGATAGATAGATTCCTCTTAAAATTTCCCAACAAACTTTTGAAGCTCTAACCAGGAATTCAGTACATCGAAAACCACCGAAAGCTTTTTTCTATCATTCAAATTTGACCTAATTTCAATAAATTGGCATAGAGTATCATTCAAGTCGGCAGAGTTAGCTAGGAAGTTTTAAAATTCACAAAACATGGGAAAATTGAGAATGTTCTTTCTTGATAGTTGGAAACTCACACCTAGAACTTCGTTTACTAAAAGAAGATGCACCCATCTACCTTCGACAAGACAACTAATCCAAGAGCTATCTATCACGCTTACTTCTATCTCAAGTTTGACCTAATATAATTTTGTTAAATTGTCAAGATGTAGAATCTTAGCAAGAAGTTGAACCTATTGTCAAAATTTCGGGACCTTTACTATATATATGCACGCAAAACAAATTGTGGTTTCTCTCTCCTTTCCTGCCTCATCACCATCCACACACACCTTGCTGGTCCGCTGATCTCTCCCTCTTCTACAACGTGGCGCTGCCCACATGCATCGACCTGCATTGTTGTTCCATTTCACACTCTGCTAAGAGGAAGAACCAAGCACACCCCCAGCACGCTGGTTCGAAAGTGCGAGGAGCGTTTTGTGTGTTTGTGTGAAGCAAATACAGTAGTACGAAGGGTATGGCTCAGTTTCTCGCTCGAGAAGGACCCAAGTGCTTTTCCTTGCTTAACTTTAGGGCCCTTTGTGCTAAGTTTATGGACCTCTATGTAATTTTCTCTTTTTCGAGGTCTTCGATGTAAACCGTACTCCCACCGACCGTGTCAAATTTTAACTACAAGTAAGCACGATAGATAGATTGCTCTTAAAATTTTCCAAATACTTTTTAAGCTAACCAGGAATTCAGTAGTACATCGAAATATTTTTCTTAAAACCTCCCAGCTTATAGACAAATTCTGCCACCATAGGTGATGCCCTAATTCTAGTATTAAAATAGAAGCTGATGTGACAAGAAAGTACTGCGCTAGAAAGTGACATGTTTAATTTATTGCACAGGGGCGCGTTTTACACACATTCACGCTAGCCAGCATCCTCGATGCAGCCACTTCATACAGCAGAAGAAAAGAAAAAACCTCTTTCAAAGAGCCATCCTATCTTCCCCATCTCCGCTTAGTTTATCCCCACTCGCCGATGCCGCCTGGCCGCATATCTGGCGTGTGCTTCACACATTTTACTCCCCATCTTGCACGCTGCATCACTCCCTCCAGGCCACCAGCCCTCTCCTCCAAAAACCACCAACAACTCTACATAGATCCATCCTCGCCCCCAATCCGTCCGGACGGGATGGCGGATTCATGGTGCAACCCACGGCACTGCGGCTAGAGCAAGGTTGGCGACAACGTTTTCAATGAAATCACTATGCGTCTGGACACTATCAGTGCCGTTAGGCTGGCCGCATGCTCCAAGGAGCTGTATCGTTAGGTCGCCGGCAAAAAAGGTAGCAGGTGCCCCAATGACCGCTGTTGTTCATTGGTCTCCTACAATGATGTCTACAAGCACAAGATCCAGTGCTGCTACGCCCCGTGCGCAGCCTGCATGGAGCGAGGATGCGAGTTCGTCAACCGACCATTGACTTTGCATGAGCTCTTTGACCACTTGAAACTTGCCCACAAGATGTACTATTTGCCCACAAGTACTGGTACCCGACTAACCGGGTGCATGCACCAGAGATCACCGGCATCAGGAAAGAGGGCATGGAGTTTTCCGCCCTAATTGGAGGGTACACCATGGACATCTTCCTATCCGTCAGGTATGTCAGGTCGGCAGCGTGCGAATCGCCGTGGTACAAGGTGATGTTATGGTCATTGTCGTCATGGAATAAGCTCCATTCGGTCGAAATGGCAGTGACATCTGAGCATACGAGCAGGCCTTTGTTGGCTGAAGTCGCGCTGAAAGGGCTCTGGTCGTACCTGTCAAAACCGAGGAGTTACCTGCGAGCTTCTAAAGATGTTGTCGGAATTCCCCCTAGATTACAAGAATATCAACCAACAGTGAGTTAACACATATAAATCTTCTTGTGATGATCCTAATATGAATATATGTAATGTCATTAATTAATTACTTTATGTTGGTGACAGACCCAATTGGTATGGGCTGTCCAGCCAAATATGTCTTCATGTTCAATGCTTGCTGATGTAGTCCAATGGAACTGCGTGGTGCCTAGCTGCAAGTTCGCCGCAATTCCGTTTGTGCCCCACTCCCACCTTAGAGAAGCCCACGCCATGAGGTTGCGCATTTTACACTATGGTAGGAAAGGCAGGTACATCTCTAAGCCGGTGCCGGCACCGGGCTCGCAAAATGTAGATATCGGGCTAACTGGGTTTGATGACACGGTGTTCTGCGTGCTATTTGACGGGCGCAACGATGTCATCTTGATATCTATCGTGTGCGTCAGGCCGGCAACGCATGTGTCGCTGCATTTCATGGTGAAGTTGAGCTCTGCACATCCAAATGGCTTGTGTGAGAAGGTATTCTATGCGAATTCTAAAGCCACTTGCTCGTTGTCGGTCTAATCTGGTCGCTCGTCGTCGGAATCAACCATCGGAGTTCACCGTGGAATACAAGCTTCGTATCGACAAGATTTTTACCCTAGATGTAGAGGTGGGATATGTGGGAGACTTCTAAACTAACTCTAAACTAAGCGGGATAAGTGAGATTTGTTAAATCCTACTTGTCCCACTTCTCCCACTTAGTTTAGAGTTAGTCTAGGGGTCTAAAATTAAGGATCCCATTTGTCCCACTTCTGCATCCCTATTTCTTAGCGATTAACCCATCTTTATCTTCTTGTGATGATCCTAACTTGAACACATGTACTCCTCGACCGGATTTTTCTTACCATTTTGGGACATGTGGTTCCTAGCTTAAGGTAGTTCTGAGTATTTTGTATGGAGTTCTGCTACTGCTAATCTATTTTGTAGTAGGAGTAATACCTATGTACTGGTACTTGTTCAGACCAACGAATCTAGTGTAGAATAAGGTCTATCTTTCCTTTTGAATCATGCCCTTGCTACATCTACCGAATTTCAATGTTTGCATTGCTGAATCTGTCAATTCCTTTGGTCATTATCTGTACTGCTAAATCGGTCACTTTGAAATGGTGCTAAATCTGTCAAGTGCCGCTTATTATGAACTGGGAATCTGATGATATTTTTCTATCTTATTCAGTACTGCTGAATCTTTCAAGTGCCATTGAATCTGTCGAACATTCTGTTGTTGCTATTACTAAAGTATTTTTTGAACTAATAGTGATTTATTGGTACTTGTTTAGATCAAGACCAGTAGATGGTCTTGCTCTTCTTTTGGAATATGGCTAGAATAAGTTCTCTCTGTCCTTTTGAATTATGGCCTTCCTACATCTATTGGATTTCAGTGTCTGTATTGTTAAATCTATCAATACTTTTGGTCATTATCTGTACTGCTAAATCGGTCACTTTGAAATGCTGTTGAATCTGTCAAGTGCCGCTGATTATGTGTTTGGAATCTATTGATATTTTTTGTTTTATTCAGTGCTGCTGAATCTTTCAAATGGTAGTGAATCTGCCAAATGTTCTGTCGTTTTTATTATAGTACTAAAGTATCTTGTAGAACTAATATTGACGTACTGATACTTTTTTAGATCAAGGGCAGTAGATGGTCTTATTGTTCTTTTGAAACATAGCCTTGTCACAATCTAGATGAGGGCATTTTGGTTTGCATATCTAGGTCACATAGTCATTGATGTGAGTAGAAAGTATGCACAGAAAAGCAGGCTTGATGGTCAGTTTTGCTTGCTCCGATGATCGAGTGAGTTCGGAGAAAAGCGACTGATCCCGCACCAAGGTTTATAGTGCTGAAACAAGAATTGTTTCTCGCAGTCCTGCTATTGAATTTTAGAGACTGTATTGCTAAATCGGTCACTTTGAAATGCTGTTGAATATGAACTAGGAACCTATTGTTATTTCACCAAGCATATGCAATTTAGGCCGTGGGTTCTTGCCTTTCTAGAAGTTTTAGCAATTTTAGCAGGCTTACCAATCTTTGCAAAGGGGTACCTTTCTAGAAAGTTAATATGAGGTTCAGCATCTTGGTATTTTAGTACATACTATGAAGTAGCGAAAAACGTAAGTGACTCAACTTACAACTACTCTATCTAACTGATGTGAATCTAGACAAAGTTGAGGCCATTAGAATACGAACTAGAGGGAGTAGTATAAAAATGGGAGCAGTAAATAAATCATCTCTCAGTTCTAATAACTGAGATGTGATGAGAGAACACTCCATGGTAGCGTGTCAGTCTAGAGTACCTATAGTACTCCCTACTCCATAACTCTAGTCGGCGTGCTCGATGCAGTACGCTCGGTAGAAGACAGCCGTAGGAGCACGGTAAAAACCCCTCCTTAAGAGCCGTTCCCAACTCCGAGAGGCCGCGTTTGGACCTTCTCTAGCGCAAACTTCACACTTTTTTCTCACCATCTCACCCACAACATCGATCCTTCCAGGCCGCCACCCCTCTCCTCCAAATAAGCCCAACAGTCATATATAGATCCACCCTTGTCCCCAATGGTTCGGACGTGATGGCTGTGGATTCGAGGCACAACCGGCTGAACAACGTCTGGACGAAGGTCGGCGACAACGTCTTCAACGAAATAGCTAAGCGTCTAGACACTACCAGCGTTGTCCGGCTAGCCGCATGCTCCAAGGAGCTGTACCGCCAAGTCGATGGCGGAAAAGGTAGTAGATGCCCCAACGATATCTGCTGGACTTTGGTCTCCTACAAGGACGTCTACGACCACAAGATCGCGTGCAACTACCCCCGGTCTGTCTGCACGAAGAAAGGATGCGAGTTCACCGGCGTCAAGAAAGTGTTCGTCGAGCACCTCATATCTGCCCACTCGATGACAGTGCCTAGATACAGCCCCAAAGATGGGACCCGTCTGTGCCGGTTCATGCACCAGGCTCGCTTAGAGCTAAGGTCATCGGCATCGGAAAGGAGGGCAAGCTATTCATCGCCCAAATTGACAGGCATAGAACAAACTTGCTCCTGTCCGTCAGGCCAGTCAGGTCGACGGCGTGCGAATCGCTGCAGTACGAGGTGAGGTTTTGGTCGTTGGTCTTGTTCGCTAGTATCAATCAGGTTGTAGTAAAGAGGTCACCCGAGACAACGATTAGGCCGTCGCCGGCCAACGCCGCGCAGGAAGTGCTCATGTCTTTTCTGTCCAAGCCGCGTCTTTACTGGCATACTACTGAACCTGTCGTCGGACAAGATTCACCGGTGAGATATCACATCTTAATCCTCTTGTGATGATCCTACTATGAGTGTATGTAATGTTGTACTAATTAGCTAGTTTATTGTGGTGGCATATTCCCATCGTAATTCGAATTGCCGAAATTAAGGATCCCGAATTTCCTAGTTTGTCGTATGAAATTTACATGTATGCTGCTAACCTAGAGGCTGACAGGCGACAATGAAACGGGAGACGCGTCCCAGGCAGGAAATCAAGGGCGTAGCCCGGCCAACACTTTGACACGCTGAAGCATTCTCGTTTCTTCGACTACGTATGATGGGACATGTAGTGGTTCCTAGCTTAGTGTAAGCTTGTAGTTCTACACTTCTACTAAGTATTTTGTATGGAGTTCAGCTACTGCTAATCTATTTTGTAGTAATACCTATGTACTTGGACTTATTCAGATCAAGTGGAGAAAATGCATGGTCACACTTTCCTTTTGAAACTTGGCTTTGCCACATTGTTGTACATCCATTGAATTTCAATGTCGGCATTGCTGAATCTGTCAATTATTTTGGTCATTTTCTGCCACCGTTGAATCGGTCACATTAAATTGATGTTGAATCTATCATGTGTTGCTGAATGTGAAACGGACGCGTGCGCGTTGCCCTTGTACATGGATGTGTCACAATCTAGATGAGACTTGGGCATTTTGGGTTGCATATGGGGGTCACACAGGCATTGATGTGAGAAGAAGGTACTCAAAGCAGACTTGATCGTCAGTTTTGCTTGCTCCAATGGTCGAGTGTTATTGGTGAAAACAACAAACTGATTGCGCGACAAGGTTTGTAGAGCTGAAACAAAAACTTGTTCTCTCTATACTGCTATGGTATTTCATTGTCTGTATTGCTGAATTGGTCACTTTTGAAATGCTGTTGAATTGGTCAAGTGCTCCTGAATATGAACTTCGAATCTGTTGATAATTTTTTCTACCTTATTCTGTACTGCTGAATTTTGACATGAATAGCTGCCAAAAAGAATTATCACTTTCCCCCTCCCTCTTTGAGGTCTTTGTTTCGAATCCAGCCGAACACATCACAATGCCATTTTTATTAACCAGGAGAAGAAATCTAGTAGCTCATTCGGCCCCTCTTTAGCCCAGAACATTTGTATTCGTTCTTTTCAGGGTCAGGGGACTGCTGACCATAGCCTAGTGAAATTTGAGAAAGGAGCCCATGGAGCATAGCCGGGAACATATTAATTCAGCCTTTTAGGGGTCAGGGGACTGCTGAGCACAACCCACTAAAATTTGAGAATGAAGCCCATGGAGCCTGCCCTATGGAGTATAACCCACGTAGAGCAGCCTATGTAGAATAGCCAAACTCTTTTTAATTTGACCTTTTGGGCATTGCCCCCACCCTCAAAATAAATAAATAACTCTACCTACCCATGTTTTTAAGAAAATACTCCATTATGTGGCATTTTTTAAATTGAGATGCCAGGAGTGCTTCCCTTTTATATTTTAAAAGAGATAAACATAGACACCCAAAATATTTTTAAGAAGACTAATACATAAATTGTAGTACTAATAAACGTTTAATGATATTTATTCTATACACTCAGTTTACGTTTATTTGATTTGAAGGTCTTTTGTTCAAATTTACCTTGGGTTTACATTTTTTCTTCAAGCAATATCGCCTTACGGAGAGGCTAACATCACGGACCCAGTTTGTTTTGAGGGTGGGTTCGAAACAAAAGTTTAAATACTTGTACAGCGAGGCTCGCATCAGGGACCCACCAGATAGAACATAGAAGGCTGCATCGGGGACCCACAAGCCAGAACATGCTAGAGAGGCTAACATAAGGCCCCAGTAGTAAGACCATACACGACTGCCACGGTGAAAACAGCGGACGCAGCCGAAAAAAAGTCCATCACACACACGTTGCACTTACAGAGAAGCTGGCATGTCGGACCGAATAGGCCCAAGCATAGCCCATGAAATTAGCCTATTTCCCCAAGCATAGCCCAATACCTTCTAATTCAGCCTTTTCGTGGTCTTGTGGCCACCGACCATAGCCCATTCAATTTAGGAGTGAGTCCATGGAATATAAGCCATGACGAATAGGGCATCTGCCCTGAGTTAGCCCAGAATCTTTTTAATTCGGCCGTTATGAGCATTTTTTGTACTCTGAGGCTGACATCTGGGACCCGAAAACCAGTCCAACATACACACATTTCTTTCAAATAGAGGTTGTCACCGGGACCCAAGATAGACACGCTTCTCGCAGAGGTGGTTGACATCTGGGACCCAGCAAGTTGCCAAGGTCAAAACAGCGGACATGGCCAAAAAAAGTCCATCATAAGCACGTTTCATTTACACAGAGGCTGATGTGTGGGACCCAATAGCATGACCTTATACATATGCTACATCGAGCCAGTTCGAAACAGGGAGGCGCAAGCGAGAAAAAAGTTTAGCATGCACATGTTTCTTGTAATGAGAGGCTGAAATGGGGGACCCAGCAGCATGAGCAAACGACAGATTCATCGAGAAACGCTATCTAGTTCGGAACAGAGTAGCGCTAGAGAAGAAAAAAATTCCATCATACCCACGATTCATCTAATGTGAGGCTAACATATGGGACCCACCAGCCTGAATAAACGGCTAATGCAGCGAGCAACGCTATCAAGTTCAAAACACGAAGGCATGACGGAGGGTAAAAAATCCATCATACACACGTTTCTTCTAATGAGAGGATGACATGTGTGATGAGGACATCCCTACAATTACACCTACCCCAATTGCTAATGAAGTTGTTCCAATTGCAAAGAAGGATCAATCCAATGAGATAAGGATTGGACCAATCACAAGAGCTCGTGCCAAGCTACTAGAACAACAGGTGAACTTGTTTCTTAATGAACCTGGTGTTTTAATTAATGAGAATTTTATACTACCTAAGTCTTTGAATTATTGTATGATCAGGTACTTAGGAGAAGAAGGCATAGCACAGAGTGAGGAGCTGAAGGAACATGGCGTGTTGATCAATGAGGGATGCGCGAGGGAGGAGAGGGAGGAAGCGCAAGGAGCTGTCCAAGATGAAGATCAACAAGAGGAGGAAGTTCTCTGCCGTGGCAGAGAAAAGCCTCGTTCTCTGCCACGGCCGTCTGCCGCGGCAGGAAAACCGACTAGGACTCTGCCACGGCAGAGCCAGTCTTGGCCGAGCCACTTGTGGCCGGTTTGTATCCAGGTTGGGTGGAACCAACTCGGGTTCCACCATAGGCCGCCGCCCTTTGGACCCATAAATAGATGGGGGCGTCGTAGATTAGGGTTTAGACCACGTTAAAATATTTTGGAGTTGTTTCTTTTATAGAACCTCTGAAATTATCCTGTGTTTGAATTTACCAACTATAATTGAGTGTGATATGTTGTTCCATTGGGAATTAGTAGATTGCATACTACCGTTCGTGGTCAAGGCTGCGTGCGCAAGAGCGTGGTGTTGTGAATATCCTACAAGGTTTGAGAGCTGTTGCATTGGCATCGTGGATCGGCGGGAGAGTTCATAGCTACAGGCTAGTTATCTATCATCCACCATCACCATCGACAAGTGCTTGCTGAGAAGATCGGGCCACCCCATATCATCTTGGTATCAGATTTCCTTGTTGCCTCGGTAAGCAATCCACAATCCATCCATAGATTAGAGAGTGTTTTTAGTCCTATCCAGAAAAAGCCCCACAAAAAGAGTTGTCATAGACTAGATTGCATCGTAGACGAGTCATAGTTGCTGGTTGTGTTCATCCTTTAGTTTAGATCTCGATCTGTTTCTTCGTAGTTTTGTTCTTCTCTTTGTTGTTAGTCTTTGCCACCATTGTTTTCTGCCACCATCAAGTCAGATCCGATCTATTCTAAGAGTCCTAGTCTTCTACTCTTGGCTGAGTCGGAACTAAAAAAAAAACTTTCCAGGTTACCGAGTCTGCCACGGCAGGATTTCGGTCTCTTTTTCTGCCACGGCAGGACTTTTCGGGTTACCAAGTCTGCCACGGCAGGATTTCTGTGTTGTTCTCTGCCACGGCAGGACTTTCTGAGTTACCAAGTTACCACTCTGCCGCGGCACGTTTTCTGGCAGTTTTGCTGCCGCCGTTCTGCCACGACACCATACTTACAAAGTGTGACCAATTTGCACTTCTCCAAAACCCTTAGCCACAGCCAATCTACTACATAGGTGTAGGAACTTGCCTTTTGAGACTAGTTTCCGCTCCGACAGGCTGCTCTTAGGACTTTTGGTGCCGTACTTTGTAATTGGCCGTGTGTTACCTATCAAAAAAAGCAAGATAGCAAAAAGAAAAGTATCAAGGAAAAGCTATCCAAAAAAAAGTTGTATAAAAAAAGGAGAATTTGAGCAAGAGGCCTAGTTGTTATCTTGTGCACCGGTAGATTGCACAATCTTGTGCCTGTTTACTTTGAGCTTTGCTAGTGTCTCTCGAGCGTAGTGCAACACCTTTCATAGTTGCATTGCCACGTTTTTCTCCACGTGTGTGTTTCTTGGGTTTTTGTATGATCAGCACTAGGACTTGTTTGCGGTGTAGTTAGGATATCATACCTATAGCTCCACCATAAATACCCTGTGTGCCCTGTGATCGTTCTCTATACCTTTGATATTCACTTCATCACATCAGTGCATCAGTTTTTTGATTTCGTTTGGTAGAAACATCTCTATTCACTTTGGAACGGTAAGATCTCCTTTCTTATTAGTTGTGAGTGAGCTGTGAGAGTTCCATCATATAGATTTTTGATTTTTGTGCACTAACCTACTGATAATGTCTTCTAGTGATGATGATGTTGTGATGCAGAAAAAGAACGATGAGGAGCTCGTTAATTGGCGTGAATATGAGGCTTTGAAGTCCCACTTGACACGTGTGTTTACTCACACGACAGATGCCATTGACAAGAATCTCCAGGATCTGAATGTGAGATTGGATCACCATGTTGGAACGGTGGATACTATTCAAACACAAGTGGCTACGCTCAATGTCAATGTCACCGCTTTGCAGCAGTCCATTGAGGGTTTGACAGCCGCTTTGCATAGAAGGGAAGAGCCTCAACATGATGATGCCTTTGATGATTTTGATGAGGGTAGCGCTGTGGATGCTGATCCACATGTTGGCAGGGGACGTGCTATTCCCCCTGCCCATGCACCTGTTCATGCACCTGCCCATGCACCTGCCCCTGCACCTGCCCATGCACCTCATGGCCATGGGTATGCTCCTCTTGGGCGTGCTCAACGTGTTCCCAACCAAACTGCTGATGATGGTTTGGGCAAGCCAAAATTCTCAATTCCTAAGTTTGATGGTTCCATTGATCCTGAAGATTACCTCACATGGGAGTTGAAGATTGAGAAACTCTGGCGCTTATTTGACTATCCAGAAGATAAGAAGGTCAAGCTTGCAGCATCTGAATTTGATGGTTATGCTTTGCGTTGGTGGGATGCTCTTGTGCAACATAGGAGGGAGGACAATGAACTTCCTGTAATGGATTGGCGTGAGATGAAGCAGATCAAGAAAGCTCGTTTCGTCCCAACCAACTATTTGCGTTCAGTTTTTGATAAATTGACGCAACTGAAGCAAGGAACAATGACAGTTGATGAGTACTACATGGAGATGGAGATGCTTATGCAGCGTGCTAGAATCCGTGAGTCCATTGAGATGACCATGAAGCGATTCCTAAACAACTTGAAGTTACCAATCAAGAGCATTATTCGTCATCACAAGTATGAGACCATGAATGAGTTGCTGCATCATGCTAGAGAGGCCGAATCCCAGTTGGCAGAAGAGGCGAAGTCACGTACTCGTTTTCCATCCTCCAGCAGATTTTCGGCCAGACCTATTCCTCCTACAGCCGCATCACCAGTTGTTGTTCCGTTTACACCATCGACCAAACCAGCAAGTACACCTTCGTTTGTTTCTAATGCTCGGAAACCCGCTGCTCCTGCTGCTAGCTCGGGTTCCAACATGTCTACTGCACGTACTCGTGATGTGGTGTGCCACACTTGTGGTGGTCGAGGTCACTACAAGAAGGATTGTCCAAACAGCAAGGTATGTTTGTTAATGAACAAGGTGAAGTAGAAAGTGGAGATGAAGCTTCTGATGTTGATATTGATGATGGCGAGGATGGTGCTGATGCATATGCTGAGCGTGCACCAACTATCGTCGTGTCTTCACATGTACTTAGTGTGCAACCGGTTGAGGAATCCCAGCGTTGCAACTTGTTCCAAACAAAAGCTCTAGTTGGACCAAATAAAGCTTGCAAGGTCATTATTGATGGAGGTAGCTGCAGAAATCTTGCAAGTAAGGAATTATGTGCCAAACTAAATTTGACATACTTACTTCATCCCAAGCCATATTACATACAATGGTTGAGCAACAATGGTGAGATGAAGGTAAATCATATGGTACGAGTGAACTTTCAAATAGGGCCATACAAAGATTCTATCGATTTTGATGTGGTTCCTATGACTGTTTGTCACCTCCTATTGGGTCGGCCATGGCTCTATGATCGCCATGTGCAACACAATGGCCGAGCCAATACATATCACTTGGAATTCAAAGTAAGAAAGATTACTATGCAGCCAATGACACCACAAGAAATTGTGAATGATTCTTGCCAGAAGATAGAGGTGAATTTGAAGGAAGATACTACCACTCGGCGAGATTGTGTGACAAATTGTTCCTGATGTAATTGAGCCTAAATTGAGTGATATAACGAAAAGTGAGAGAGTGCCTGGTTTATTGATATTAGCCACTAAGGAAGATATGAGAGAATTTTGTGAGGATCCTACAGCCATGCCACTTGTGCTCATGAATAAGGGCGAGGTATTGGTTTCTAACGACATGACCCCTATTTCTCTTGGTGTTTCATCTGTTTTGCAGGACTTTGGGGATGTGTTTCCAGAAGACGTACCCGCAGGTTTGCCTCCCTTGCGTGGTATAGAACATCAAGTGGACTTGATTCCTGGCGCCACACTTCCCAACTGTGCACCCTACAGGACTAATCCCGAAGAAACTAAAGAAATTCAGAAGCAAGTACAAGCGTTGTTGGATAAAGGGTACATTCGTGTCTCTCTTAGCCCTTGTGTTGTTCCTGTTATTTTAGTTCCTAAGAAAGATGGTACTTGGCGCATGTGTGTTGATTGTAGAGCGATTAATAACATCACTATTCGATATCATCATCCTATTCCACGCTTAGAGGATATGCTAGATGAATTGAGCGGTGCTGCTGTTTTCTCTAAAATTGACTTGCGTAGTGGTTATCATCAAATTAGGATGAAAGAAGGGGATGAATGGAAAACTGCTTTCAAAACTAAATTCGGTTTGTATGAGTGGTTAGTTATGCCATTTGGTCTTACTAATGCACCTAGTACTTTCATGCGTTTGATGAATCATGTTTTCAGAGAGTTTATTGGTCGTTTCATGTTGTTTACTTTGATGATATACTCATATACAGCCACACCGAATCTGAACATTGCACTCATATTAGACAAGTTTTGCAAGTGCTACGTGATAATAAACTATATGCTAATCTTGATAAGTGTACATTTGCAAAAGATAAGGTCATATTCCTAGGATTTGTTGTTTCTAAACATGGAGTAGAGGTGGATCAATCTAAAATTGAATCAATTCAGAATTGTCCTACTCCAATGAATGTAAGTCAAGTGCGTAGTTTCCACGGTCTCGCTGGTTTCTATAGGCGCTTTGTGAAAGATTTTAGCACCATTGCTGCACCTTTGAATGATTTGACAAAGAAAGGTGTTCCTTTTATATGGGGCACGGCCCAGACATTGCTTTTGATACTTTGAAACGTTTGCTTACTTCTGCACCATTGCTTGCATTACCTGATTTTTCGAAGCAATTTGAAGTTGAATGTGATGCTAGTGGTATAGGCATAGGTGGCGTTTTGATGCAAGAGGGTCGGCCTATAGCTTATTTTTCTGAGAAATTGACTGGTGCTCGTTTGAATTATTCAATCTATGATAAAGAACTGTATGCACTTGTTAGAGTACTCGAGGTTTGGCAACATTATTTGTGGCCAAAGGAATTCATCATACATTCTGATCATGAAGCTTTGAAATACTTGAAAGCTCAATCAAACTTGCATAGAAGATTAGCTAAATGGGTTGAGTTCATTGAGTCTTTTCCTTACATCATTAATTATAAGAAGGGAAAAGAAAATGTTGTTGCTGATGCTCTATCTAGGAAGAATAGGCTATTAACCAATCTTGATGTTAAAATTCCTGGATTAGAAGCTATTTGTGCACTTTATGCAACTGGCCATGATTTTGCTGAACCATATCGTTTGTGTTCTTAGAAACGCATGGGATAAGTATCATATACATGATGGATATTTGTTTCGAGCTAACAAACTATGTATTCCAGAATCGTCGTTGCGTTTGTTTTTAGTGCAGGAATCACATGCTGGTGGTTTGATGGATCACTTTGGGCGTGAGAAGACGTTGCTCATGCTTGCTGATCACTTTTATTGGCCCAAGATGAGGCGTGATGTGTACAGATTTGTGAGCCGATGTATTATATGCCACAGGTCGAAATCTAAGCTGAAGCCTCACGGTTTGTATACACCTCTCTCTGCACCTATTACTCCATGGGAAGACATTAGTATGGATTTTGTGCTAGGTCTACCTAAAACTCAGAGAGGTCATGATTCTATATTTGTGGTAGTAGATAGGTTCTCTAAGATGGCTCATTTTATTGCCTGCCACAAAAGCGACGATGCGTCGCATGTTGCTAACTTGTTTTTCAGGGACATCGTGAGATTACATGGAGTACCAAAGACGATTGTTTCTGACCGTGATGTGAAGTTAATGAGCTACTTTTGGAAGACCTTATGGGGGAAGCTAGGAACGAAGTTGCTGTTCAGTACTACATGTCAACCCCAAACAGATGGTCAAACGGAGGTGGTGAATAGAACATTGTCACAGCTACTAAGGACCATGATTAAAAAGAATCTGCAAGAGTGGGAAGAGTGTTTGCCACATGTTGAGTTTGCTTACAACAGGGCTGTGCATTCAACTACTCAGCTTTGTCCTTTTGAGGTGGTGTATGGTTTCAAGCCATTGACGCCACTTGATATGTTGCCTCTGCCATTACATGAGAGAGTTGATATGGCGGCATCAAAACGTGCTGATTATGTGAATAAAATACATGAGAAGACTCGAGAGGCTATTGAGAAGAAAGGCAAGAACATTGTGCTGCAAGGAATCAAACACGAAAAGAAGTGTTGTTCGAGCCTGGAGATATGGTTTGGGTGCATCTACGCAAGGATAGGTTCCCACTGCTTCGAAAATCAAAATTGAAGCCACATGGTGCTGGTCCTTACAAGGTGTTAGCCAAGATTAATGATAATGCCTACTCGGTTGATATACCTATTGAGGAGTTTGGTGGAGTTAGCAACAGATTCAACGTTGCTGATTTGTCACCATATGCTGGAGAAGACCTTGGAGCGTCGAGGTCGACGCCTTTTGAAGGGGGGAGATGATGAGGACATCCCTACAATTACACCTACCCCAATTGCTAATGAAGTTGTTCCAATTGCAAAGAAGGATCAATCCAATGAGATAAGGATTGGACCAATCACAAGAGCTCGTGCCAAGCTACTAGAACAACAGGTGAACTTGTGTCTTAATGAACCTGGTGTTTTAATTAATGAGAATTTTATACTACCTAAGTCTTTGAATTATTGTATGATCAGGTACTTAGGAGAAGAAGGCATAGCACAGAGTGAGGAGCTGAAGGAACATGGCGTGTTGATCAATGAGGGATGCGCGAGGGAGGAGAGGGAGGAAGCGCAAGGAGCTGTCCAAGACGAAGATCAACAAGAGGAGGAAGTTCTCTGCCGCGGCAGAGAAAAGCCTTGTTCCTCTGCCACGGCAGGTTGCCGCGGCAGGAAAACCGACTAGGACTCTGCCACGGCAGAGCCAGTCTGGTCCGAGCCACTTGTGGCCGGTTTGTATTCAGGTTGGGTGGAACCAACTCGGGTTCCACCATAGGCCGCCGCCCTTTGGACCCATAAATAGATGGGGGCGTCGTAGATTAGGGTTTAGACCATGTTAAAGTATTTTGGAGTTGTTTCTTTTATAGAACCTCTGAAATTACCCTGTGTTCGAATTTACCAACTATAATTGAGTGTGATTTGTTGTTCCATTGGGAATTAGTAGATTGCATACTACCGTTCGTGGTCAAGGCTGCGTGCGCAAGAGCGTGGTGTTGTGAATATCCTACAAGGTTAGAGAGCTGTTGCATTGGCATCAGGGATCGAGCAGGAGAGTTCATAGCTACAGGCTAGTTATCTATCATCCACCATCACCATCGACAAGTGCTTGCTGAGAAGATCGGGCCACCCCATATCAATGTGGGTCCCAGCATCGTGATTAAACAGTAGATGCATCGAACATGGCTATCAAGTTCGGAATAGGGTAGCGCGAGCGAAGGAAAAAATCCATCATACACACGTTTCTTCTAATGAGAGGATGACATGTGGGGCTCTAGAGGTTGGTTAAATGGTAGATGCGTAGAGCAGTGCTATCAACTCTAAATGGGGTAGCGCCAGCGAAGGAAAAAATTCCATCTTACACACGTTTCTTCTAATGAGAGGATGACATGTGGGTCCCAGGAGGTTGATTAGATAGTAGATGCGTCGAGCAACGCTATCAACTTCGGAACAGGGTAGCGCGAGCGAAGGAAAAAATTCCATCATACACACGATCCTTCTAATGAGAGGCTGACATGTGGGACCTAGCAGCCTGACTAAACGGCAGACGCCTCGAGCTACGTTATCAAGTTCAAATCAGGGAGGAGTGACCGAAAAGTATGTTCCACTAGAGACACTAACGTTCGGGACCCACACGCCTCAAAAGACTTCGGCAAGTCAACATCGCGCGAGGAAACTAAAATCTTGCTTCTGCCACACGCCAGCCGAGTTTCCTCCATGTTCTTAGCAGACCCGTCGTAGTAGAGGGTCGCAAAACCGAAAAAAGTTTTCCATCGTCCATGGCCGAGCCGACAATTTCGTCACGAAAGACGCGCCTTCTACGACGACCGTCGGGCCAAGTCGTTGTGGAAGGAAACTTTTCTTGTGAATGTCTGCCTGCTGAGTCGACGTAAAAATGCATATTACAGAGTCCTTCTAGCATTTGCATCATGGACATGGGTGGGTCTCGTGCTCTTGGCTGATATCGCTGTGCTAACTTGCTTCCTTCGACGTCATCCCTGTTCTGGCGGTATCTGCCGTTGTAGTCGTTGCTTCTACTGTTACCTTCACCTGATAAACCGGCTGCGACGTAGCTTGGTCCCGTGTTTCCATCGTTGTTTCTTCTTCTTCTATCATTGTCGCTCTTATCCCTGTCTTCTTCGGGTGATCGCGTACGCTTATTATGCAACGCGTCTTCTCCATCAGCCCAGCGATTTGCTATTTCCATTAATTGTGAGATTGTTTTGGGTTTAACCCGTCCCAGTTCTTCTATGAATTCTCGGCGACAGAGGCCGTCATTGAAGGCATCGATGGCGCTTTCATCTGATATGGACTCAGCTGAATTTTTTATGATATTCCATCGTTGGATAAATGCTCTTATTGATTCCCTAGATTTTTGTTTGCATGCCCGCAACTGCTCTAAGGATGTAGGTCGTTTGAACATAGATTGGAAGTTTCGTATGAACTTATCTTCCAGGTCGTTCTAGCTACCGATGGAATCTTCGGGTAACTGTCTGAGCCATGATCTTGCGGCGCCGGTGAGATGTAGTTGTGAGCTTTGCATTACGGTAGTTGTGGAGCTGCCTTGTAATTTGACAGTGTCAAATAATCTGCTAACCATGCTTCGGGTTCCTGGAGTCCATCGTACTTGTGGCGGTCGTGTGAAAGTTTGAAGTCCTTGGGTACTGAGGTTTTGCGAATCCACTGAGTGAAACAGTTGGCCCCGCAAAGCTCGTAATCATCTTTGTTCTATCCATCATGGTATCATCGGCTGCAGTTTTCATCTCTTGATCCATCGCTCCTATGTTCGTGTTGTCATTCCTTGTGTTGCTTCACTGCTCAGGTCCCACAAGGTGTGCCTGGTGTGGCGATCGAGATCGTCGGGTGTGTCCCACTTGCCGAGGGCTGCTGCGACAGCATGGGGATCTATCGGGCTATCGCGTGGTTCCTTGCTCTGCTTCCACAAGAGAGGCTCCCACCATGCCAAGGTTCATTAGGGAGGAGCGGTGGAGGGCCGCACGGGATCATCGGGTGTAGGCTGAGTTGTGATCAGATATGTTTGCCCGGCCACAATGGCTACCTGAGTCATTTTTACCTTGATGTTTCCTACTTGGTCAATCGACATGAACGATAGTTCGAGATCTCGGATGAGTCCACTTCTTTCTGCTTCAGGGATATGCTGCAGTCGAGATGTTCCCCTTCTTGTCGGTGCTCCTCCTGTTACGCTCCCTGATCCTCGGGTAGAGCTTAACTGTGCCCGTCGTAAGCTGGATTCATCGGCTAATCTCTTTCTTTCGTTGAGTTGCTTCTGCATCCTGATTAGGTCTCTCTTCTTGTGATGAAGTAGATACTGGTATGCTAATAGATCCTCATGTGAAGCATCCGCTGTCATCGGAATTGCTCCTGAAATTGCGTCCCTTGCTTTTTTTCCATGCCGATGCTGGTAGCCGAAGAGTTTGCCTCTCTCCTCCGTGCGGTTCTCCGCCTCTTCCTTGGACTATGCGGTTATCCGCATCTCTCCTCCGTTTGCATGGTCCCCTTCATTGTCATGATTTCCTGCGTTGTCATCTGATAAAATATCATTGGGGTCGAGCATAGGGTTACTATTAGAGTCGCGTGGTGTTGAGGTATTCCCATTGACATTGCACACTTGGTGACATGTTATGCGTGGGACGATGACGTTATCTTTTGCTTCAAAGGATGCACTGCTAATATCCTGAGATTGTAGTTCTAGATAGATCTTCGCCATCCTTTCTTCGAAGTCGACGTTTTCGCTGCTTTCTTCGGGTTCTGAATTTGCCGGGTTTGCTTTGCATGGTGGAGTTGACTGAGGACCTGATCTCAGGGAGAGATTACCATGAAGGCCATCAAGGTCCCCCAGATCTGTCTCGATTTGCTCGCTTTCTTCGCCTGCTTCGATCTGTGCTATGACGTCTGTGGAGGATCCGATGGATGATGCTAGTACCACCGTAGGCATAGGTTTTTCCACCGACATTTCTGATGTGATCAGGGCCGAAGGGTGCGATTGTTGCGGGTCTTTTACTTGGAAGTGGAAGCTTCCGATGAATAGATCGGATCTGCCATTGAAATCGGTGGGTACCAATACAGGGGTGGGTGGGTGTGGAATTGCTTTTGTCGGGTTGATGCTTGGTGGAGAGCGGTCTGCCGAATCCATGGCTCCAGCGTTCAGGTTTCCCACAGACGGCGCCAATTGACGAGGGGTAACCTCGGCAATGTCCATGGTGAAGGACTTAGGGTTTCGCGGAAAAGAGAATGCTGGGGATTTCATTGGATGTCAGGAAAAGAATGGAGTCAAAGTCGCCTAAATATTGGGAAATTGCACTATTACAAGTTGCCTGAGAGATTTCGATACCCTCGCTTGGGCTTCTCCCGTCCTATATATAATAGTCGGGTATCAAAGCTATATCCGAATAGGTTTTACATATGCGTGATTACAATACCAACACATTGTCGGTTCAGAGACTCTTTCCTAATACAATCAAAGTCTTCGTCGGCTGCTCCCTTGGGCTATCATCTGAAATCTTCATGGGCCGTAAGCCTTTTACCCAGCATAGGGAAGCAAATCATAAGCATCCGAGTAATCTTACCTATGTCAAAAAGTGGGAAGCAAACAAAAATGAAAAAGCATAAAATATTTTTGTCGTTTGGGTTTTATAAAAACAAGAACCAAGTAAGAACAAAATGTTAAAAAGCATAACTTTTTTTATTGTTTTTGTTCTAAGGAAAAACAAGAAGCAAATAAGAACGAAATGAAGAACCATAAAATGTTTTAAAGTTTTAAAAACAAAAGGCAAGAAGGAGCAAAAAGAACCAAATAAACATAAGATATTCTTAGTATTTTGTTTTTATAAAGAATGTACAAAATAAGATCCAAACAAAACAAAAAGGTACTTCAAACATGGTTTCCAAAAATATACAAACAAAAACATGAAGGTAAAACTAAAACATGAGTTTGGGATGATATTACTTGAAATACTTGAAAGAAGAGGGGGATGCATGGGAATCCCCAAGATTCTGGTCTTGCTAGTTATTTTCCTCTACTTCTTTCTCATCATATCATGTCATTCATCTCAAAGAAAGAAATATTTTCATCTTCCTATTAATTAAATGCGTACAAAATGGTTAGTTCTCCAAACAAATGATATAATAGTTTCTACCATGATGCAAACTTTAGTAATTATTGGGAAACCATTTTATTCAAGAAGCTAATATAATACAAAAGAGACACTCTTTTTATTTTGTTTTTATGCGGGGGGGGGGAGTTTTAATGATCTAGACTTTGCAATGGTTCCATTGGCATGAACAACACATGCTCAAGGTCAACCCCAACTTCTCCATTGCTAATCCTTATCATTGCTCTCCCAAATTTATATTTAGTTAAAATCTTAAAATGATTGTTAAATAACAGTAGCTAAAGTTATTTTACATGTTACATGGATATCAAGGTGTTCTCAAATAGAATAGCATTTGAAATTATATGGAGCACACCATAAAGCACATATACATTAACATTTAAGTCTAACTTTCTTCCTATGCATTGGCATTTTATATATGAATAAATAGCAGCAAGGTTGTGGTATCCAATGCACATAATGATCAGTAGCTTGCATTTTAAATAGAATAGAAACCTAAAGAGGGTTTTTATCTCTTCCTCTTTCATAATGACTACAAGCATCAAAAGCAAACTTAATCTCATAGTTTTGAATAGATTCACCATATAAAGATAAGTCATGTAATGAGCATAATGGATCATCTAACTCAATTATATCACTTTCATCCTCTCATATATTAGACATAATTTTTCCACATAGAAGACTACTCGGCAATGAAAGATCATCATCATTATAAGAAGAGTTGTTCATGGGAATTTGTGTGTTACCCTTGTTGGGAGTAGGAGATGGGTAGTTAGTCCACTCTTCCTCCACTTTTTCTTGTTTCTCTTCTATATGCTTTTCTTTGGGTCACATGATCATCCCCAAGCTTAGCCTTTTGTCATCTCCCTAACACTTTCATCATGATTTCTTGCATTCAAAAGTTAGTGCCCAAGGGAATATTCAAGCTTTCAACATATTTAACTAGCATATCATACACATCATTGTGAGAATTTTCCATTATAATTTTGTTTTGGGTTTTAATTTTATATGCAAGGTACTAAAAATAAACTAGCAATGCAAACAAGAATAGAATCCTAGAGCTACACTCCCCGGCAATGGCGCTAGAAAAGTATCTTGACAACCCCCAAGTGCAGGGGATCACCATAGTACAATTCGATAAGTATTTGAGTGTCGAACCCACGAGGAGCTGAAGGTAAACTATCTATTCTCTAAAGCCCTATAACTCACTTATATGGCCTTCTATGCAAAGCTAGTATCTAAAGTGTGTGTCTGGTTGTTTTTGGTATTAACAATAAAGTAGTTGAAATAAATACTATAGGTAAAATAATGCAAATGAAGTGGAGCTAGTGGAGTGGATGTGGATAATCTATGGGAGAAAATGTTCTAGCAAATTGTGATTTCATTCATTTGGTTGTCACAATTAGTGAAACATATATAATATTTGTATTGTTTCTTCTAGGAGGAGCCATAACTAGGTGTAGCCATAGATACAAGAAAATACACCACTAGTGATTGATCCCAAGGCCAATTAAGAAAAAACAAGCGAATATTAAGACATAAAGTCCAACCACCGCATTTAGATCTAAGATCCCCATGATAATACCCCCGTTGATTAACCATGAATTAATACTACATATATTTCTAAGACTTTGGATTCGGCTTCTGTCCAACTCCGTCTATCCCTCATCCTATCAACATGCAACGGTGACAAACTTGCGCATCCCCTAACATATGTGTGCACTCATATGTTAGTGCATCAAGATCATCATAGAAGATAACATATACTTGTACGCAACCAAAACAAACTAGATCACAATTTCCATAACAATTCACTACTCAAACATCAACATAGTCATACAATAGATCATGGAAAAATAATATATTGCATCATACATCATGTTTACCAAGAGATTACAGTGGGTGATGATGGGATCTTGTAGTAGATGATGATGGCGATGAGCCTCCCCGAGGGGGAGAGGCGGCACCGGCAGCATCATAGGGCGTCGGCGCCCCGACAGCCTGCTTGGGCGCAATGGCCCCTTGGCCCTTCTTCTTCCTTGGAGATGGTGCAGCAATGGAGGAGCTTCTCCCCCTCCTTGGGAGATGCCAAGGAGGGGGATTTTCGTGGCTATGGGTGGATGCCTCCAAAAGTAGGGTTTCCTCTCAATACATAGAGGTGGAGATGCAATCTTGTCCATAGGATGGATGCCCCTTGGATCCAAGGCTCTTGGGAATCTCTAGAACCTTCCTAGGAGTTCCCTCTGTCCTTAATGAGTTCATCAAGTCGTGGTTGGGCCGAAATCATCAATGATGGAAGGAGTTTGAGTTAACCATGTCACATATTTTCAGAGTCCCGAAACTGCTTTTGTCCTCCACAGTAATATGGCTATAAAAAATGCATACAGACTCTGATTGGGGCGAATTTTATGTCTAAATTTTTGTGCATAAGACATCATGTTCGGTGTCATTTCTAGCAATCTTCGAAAAGAGTTCTACAGGGACAGATTCTAGGAATTTCCTGATTTCTCCATAATGCTCGGTTTCCTTCCATATTTGTGTATTTCCTACACAACAAAGTGTAAAACAAGAACTTGTGCACTTTTCCAACTATTAGTAGGTTAGTCCCAATAAATATAATAATGTTGCAAAATAATAATGATTTTGAAGCAATAAATGACAAAGTTCATGGATGCATTTTACATGCATCGGCAATCAAAGGCCAAACAATGGGAAAGATGGACTTGGCTATGTCTCCAAGACAAAGAAGAAGAAGAAGAAGAACAATAAGAATAAGGTCAATTCCACTCAAGCAAATACAAGCACTACTATAGGAAATGATAATACACAAGGGAAAACTGTTCATGATGGTTTTGCAAGAACCACTAACCCCCATTATGTTTTGTTTCGTGATTATTATGGTGATGCCTATTCTAGATATTTTAGACCTTATGATGGTTATATTACTTGGTCTATTTGGGTTCCCAAGACCCTTGTTGCTAACAAAATAGGACCCATTGGAAAATGGGTACCTAAACCCAAGAATTGATCTCTTGTAGGGCTAAGCTACCGGTGGGTCAAAATGGGTGCTTGATAGTGGATGCACAAGTCATATGACCGGAAGAAAGGAGATCATCACATAGATGATGCCTAATCATGATCAAATAACCGTCTCATATGGTGATAAGTCAAAATCAAAGGTATTAGGGACTTGGCAAGGTTGTGGTCACCCACGATATCTCATTTGTGGACGTCATGCTTGTTGAGTCCCTTAGCTATAACTTACTTTCAGTTCGTGCCCTTGGTAAGATGGGCTTTTCTATTTTTATTGATGACGATATTGTGGTACTCTTGTGGAGCAAGTCTCTTAAGGTCACTTTCATTGGGTACGTCAAAAATTACTTATATGCGGTGGACTTTTTAGGGAAAACCACAGCAGGTACGATGTGCTTATTCGTAAAGACCGATGTGGGTTGGCTATGGCATCGCCGACTAGCCCATGTCAATATGAGAACTTTGCAAAGCCTTCACAAGGGTTCCCACATTCTTGGACTAGAAGAAAAAAATTCCTTTTCCAAAGATCATGTTTGCAGGCCTTGTGTTGAAGGAAAGATGCATGATTCTCCCCATCAAAGGACGGCTATTATTTCTTCTAAGAAGAGCTTAGAGCTCCTTCATATGGATCTCTTTAGTCCTCCATCTCATGCAAGTCTCGGTGGGAAGAAGTCTTGTTTGTTAATTGTTGATGGCTACTCAAGGTACATGTGGGTTTATTTCTTCAAGTTAAAGAGTGAGACTCAACAAACCATCATCAATTTTGCCAATGAAGTTCAACATTAACACAATGTTACCATATTGTCAATAAGAAGCGACAACAAATCCAAGTTTAATAACTATACCTTGAATGAGTTTCCAAGTGAAGAGGGGATAATACATCAATATTCTGCTACGTATAACCCTCAAAAAAGGTGTAGCGGAGAGGAATAATCATACATTAATGGATATGGAAAGTTCCATGTTGGCGGAGTTTAAGTATCCATACAATTTTTGGGTTGAGGCTATATCCAAAGTAGGGATCATCAAAACACCGAACCATCTGATGTAAAGACGATTTTCAGTGCTAGTTATCCAGTTGCAGAAGCGACCCCACAGGCTTGTACTTTCACGTCTCTCTAAAATTGCAGTCATGGTAAGATCTTGGTTTATTCGAACCTCCGAGTAACGGGACCAAAACCCGCTGCCTTACCACTTGGCCACGCCCCACCACATGTCACTTATCAAATCGGCTCTACCTCTGAAAGAATGTACCTTCTAAGATCATAGCAAATAGGAAACATCAATTGCTCATGGCAACGACTCATTATTTTTAGAAAGTAGTAACTTAATTCAGTTGGTAGAGCTTCCTTATGAGATACTTACCAGTAACAAGCCCAATATCTCATATTTCCTAGTGTTCGGTTGTAATTGTTCCTTTCTCATTAAAGGAATTTGGTTGTCTAAATTTGATTCTAAAGCTTTAGAAGGTATTTTTGTTGGTTATGGTGCCGAATCCCACAATTTTATAGAGTCTACAATAAGGCCTCTAGAATTTGTTGTGGAATCTTGTAGTGTGGTATTCGAGGAAAATGACAGCTCCCAAGTGGGGCAAGTTGGTGTTTGTGATACAAATGTTGAAATACCACAAGATGCCATAAGAAGAATGTGTGTGCGATTTTTTTGCCCTGTTGAGGAACTCCTTGTGGCAGATCAGGAAGAACTATGCTCTACTCAAGTGGATCCCTCATCTACACAAGATCAACAAGCCCTAGCTATTGAAGCTAATGATACACCTATCCAACAAAATGCTGAAGATTCTCAACATGCTAATCGGGCTGGAAGTCCTAGGCTGGATAATCCGGTCTCCCCCATGGTCGGATCATCCGTTCATGCGAATCCTTCTAGATCACTTTCGAGCAAAGATCAAGATTCAAAAGAAACTCCCAAGCCGGATTATCCAGTCTCCCCCTCAGTCGGATTATCTGGCCCTACAAGTCCGAAAAGATAGCAACTAAATGAAGTTAGTGTTGATCAAGACCAAGGTCAAGATTCACATACAACTACTAATGCTGAACCATTTGTTGACCAAGGTCATGTTCTTAGTCAAGACGAGGACCAAAATGTTGAAGAGATCCCTCCAAGGAACAATGAGGAGATCGAAACTCATTGTAAAGCAAGAGATGAAAGGAATCTAGAAGTCAAAGGTCACACACTTGACAAAGTTGTTGGTGATCTAAGAAGAAGGGTGACCACAAGAAGAGAGTTGGCTAGATTTAGTGATCATCAAGCTCATATCTCTATGGTGGAACCTTAAAAGGTGTTTGAAGCGCTTGAAGATCCGGATTAGGTATTGGCCATACATGAAGAACTTAACAACTTCGAATGCAAGAAGGTTTGGAAGTTAGTAGAGAAGCCCAAAGAGTGCCACAATGTTACTGGCACGAAGTAGATATTCAAGAACAAGCAAGATGAAAATGGAATTATTGTAAGAAACAAGGCAAGATTGGTGGCTCAAGGTTTCTCTTAAGTGGAAGGCATTGACTTTGGCAAAAAGTATGCTCCAGTGGCTCGCCTTAAGTATATTTGTATCCTTTTTGCATATGCTACGCATCATAACTTTAAATTACAGCAAATGGATATAAAAAGTGCCTTTCTTAATGGTCCATTGCATGGATTTGTTTATGTTAAGCAACCCCCAGGATTCAAGGACCCCAACTTTCCTAATCATGTCTACAAACTTGATAAGGCACTCTATGTCCTTAAACAAGCCCCATGTGCGTGGTATGAGCACCTTAAAGAGTTGTTGTTAGACTGTGGTTTTGAAGTTGGGAAGATTGACGCCACTCTTTTTACTAAGAAGGTTAAGGGGGAGCCTTTCATTTGATAATTATATGTTGATGACATTATATTTGTCTCTACTAACAAAGCTTTTCACAGTGACTTTTGAAAGCCTATGATCGATAGGTCTGAGATGTCTATGATGGGAGAAATGAGGTTCTTTCTTGGTTTTGAGATCAAGCAATTGAGAGAAAGAACCTTCACTAATCAAGCCAAGTACATCCATTACATGCTCAAGAGGTTCAAGATGAAGGATCTCAATGACATTGCTACACCAATGCAAACTAAATTCCATCTTGAATTAAATCCCAATGGTAAAGACGTGGATCAAAATGTATATTGGTCCATGATTGGTTATTTTCTTTACTTGTGTGCATCTAGATCCGATATTGTGATGAGTGTAGGAGTGTGTGCAAGGTATCAAGCGGCTCCTAAATAAATCCACTTGGTGGTGGTCAAGAGGATCTTTCGATATTTAGTTCATACCACAAACTATTGATTATGGTATACCAAAGGCTCAAATTTCCCTTTATGTGGGTACACAGATTCAGATTGGGCTGGTGATAAGGATGATAGAAAATCAACATCCCGTGCATGTCAATTTCCGGGTAGATCTTTGGTATGTTGGTCTTCTAAAAAGAAAAATTGTATATCTCTCTGCACCACCGAAGCTAAGTATGTAGCTATTGCAAGTGCATGCACTCATTTGTTATGGATGAGGGAAACTTTAAAGGAATATGGTGTCACTTGTGACAAAGTGCCTCTTTTATGTGACTATGAAAGTTCCATCAAGATTGCCTACAACCTGGTGCAACATACAAGAATGAAGAACATTGAGATTCATAATCACTTCATTAGAGATCATGTTTCCCGTGGAGATATTAAGTTATCATATGTGAACATGAAGGACCAACTTGCGGATATATTCACGAAACCTTTTGATGAAGCAAGGTTTTGTTATTTGAGGAATGAGCTAAATAGCATAGATTCAAGAGGAGCTTGACTTGATCTTCTTGCATACACACCTATATATATTAGCATCTATTGTGTTTATATGTGGGCATGGACATAGGGGGAGTGTGGTCCTAATTGTTGGGCTAACCCTCCCCCTATATTGCTGAAAATAAGAAAAATCATTTCTTAATATCATATTTTGATATGTGAGTTTAATTGAGTAGTATTGATCATGAACCCAAGATACATCTTCGTGGCATCATACCATACACTATTACATGGTGGCTTCATCCATCATCCTCTTCTTTGTGAAGAGTCGATTCTTTGTGGATCTTTTTGGCTTTTATTCCTGATCTCTTGTTCTTATGGAAAACACACTCAACATTGGCCTTTAATTTATTTGCCTCTTGCAATCTTGGGTGTGTAGTACCATTACAGTTTGGTTATCTTAACCCAAGCCTATTCCTTCTTGTAAGCCATCTTTCTTTCTTACACACAAGTCCTTTGTCATCACTCGAGGTTTTTGGGGAAAGGTTGGCCTGAATTCTGTGTAAATAGAAAATTTAGAGAAGACCAGATTACCCGCCCCAAGTGGGGGATGGATTATATAGCCTCGGCAGTTTCTCGCATATAGGGCAGTGAGTCAAGGGAGAGACTCAAATAGAGCATCTCTCTTCCCCCCAACCCGCACCCAACTCCCAGCCACCGACGGTCGTCCTCCTCCTCCTCCCTAGAGCTGTCCCTACCACCGATTCCTTTGCCCCCTTGTCGGATCTGCTCCTCGTCCTCCCTGGGTACCTTCTCCTCCAAGTAGCTCCCCCAATGAGTGATGGTAACTCCCACATTTTTTATTTTGTGTGGAAGTTAGTTTTTGTTGTTAAAACTTGGAGTAGATGTTGCCCCTTCATTCCATTGCATGCTCATCACAGTATTTTTGCAACTAATTTAACCAATCTAGTGTTTAGGCCAAGATCTAAATCAACTACTAAAAATCGTCGGGGGCCGGATTATCCACCCCTAGCAAGGCCGAATTATCCGGCCTAGAAGGTTCAATTCCTGTAACATTTAATTCAGATGGTCCATAACTGGTTTGGTTTGTGGTTGCCTCTCTACTATATATTTTCTTTCGACTTGTGTGTGCTCATCTATTGCTACCTCCCTTATTTCATTTCACATGTGGCTCTCATAGTGTCCTTGTGTTCATTGGTGATCCCAAGGTCTATAAGCCTAGACCTCGCTACTTTTGGAAAACTGCTGAGGGTGGTCTTGAGGACGAGGAGGTGTTGTGTAGGAATTCCAAGGTCATTGAAAGGATGGTTGAACATGAGAAGAAGGAGAGAAGGTCTCGGGTTGCTTTGAATAAAAAGGCAAGAAACCAAGAGTCAATTATAAGTCCATGGATCTTATTGAGTATGCCACACTCAGGGAGAGGGATTGGTTCTTGGATGCACCACGAGATGGGTATCTTGAAGACACACACTTTTGGTGCGTGCATTAGATGTACATTTTCCAGGACGTCTATTCCTCAATGAATATTATCCCCATGCACCCACTGGATATTTCTCACAGAGAGCAAGTCCCAGTTTGATGAGGTCGTTAATTTGACTAAGAGGATGGGGCTGCACCATCTTATGAGCATCCAATGTGACTATGACATCACGCTTGTCCAACAGTTCTTTTCCACCCTTATGCTTTGTGCTGATGAGGCTCGCACTATGAAGTGGGTGTTGGGGACCACCTTCTATGAGTCCAACTTTAACAGCTTTGGTCAGGTGCTCTCCTATACTTTTAGAGGACAAGGCTTCTCTATTGGACATCGTGTCTGTGGCCCCAATCATCCCAATAAGGATACTTTGCTCTCGGCTTGTTATGGACCTTCGAGTGTGGTTGGCGAGGTTGCTGGACTTCTTCCTCTTTATTCTCAGCTGGTTCTCATATTCTGTGACTGCATTGCACCTAGTGGAGCTAACAATAATGCTATCCGCGACAATCTTGTCAGTTTGCTTGGTTTGACCTATGTGTGTACTTATAGTGAAGACTCTAAAGCCAATTTATCTTGGACATGATGGATTTAATATTCAATGAGATGCATGATGCTATGGTGAACCGACACTCTATTCCTATGCACCGTACATTATGAAGCTCATCAAAAACACGCTCCCTCATGAATATTTCAGTGGCCCTTTTGATGGGAAACACAAGGTGAAGAAACCCTATGTCAAGAAGCCAAAGACTGCTTATGTGCATGTTGATTCTGATGCATTCATGTAAGATGCACGTGGTAGTGGAGGCACCCATGGAAGGAGGCACCCGGTTCCCACCATTGATAGAGAGGTCAAGCAGCTCAACTAGTTTCAGCTCAACATCCTTTGCATGGGAGTTGACACCCACAAGGGTTAGTACAAGGCTTACCGTCAACGCCATGAAATGACACATACCCAATAGCTCATTCTTCACAATGTTTCTGGGGATTATGGTAATCCCCCACAGAAGTCTGATCCTTCTCCGTATGCTCAGTGGAACACCTCTGGTATCAACTACGGTGACATGGAGAGGCACTTGTTTCCTGCCCCGGCTAGGGCGTCTCCTCCTCCGGCTGATGGTGATGATGAGGAGGGGGATGAAGATGAGGACGATGACGAGGGAAATGATGATGAGGAGTTTGACGAGTCCAAGTGATCATCTTGGGATGCTAGCTACACTCTTTTCCTTTTGGGCATTTCGATGCCAAAGGGGGAGAAGTAGTTCTATTAGGATCCGAGGGGATTTTCATGGGTCAGGCATAAGCAACATTTGTCTTAGTTGTGTTTGTTCTATGCTTGTGGTCATTTATCTAGTGTTGAACCTTTGTTTTATTTGTTGTCGAGACTTTGGTTAAGTATGCTTGTGAGACTATTATGGATTCATATCTGGTTTAACTTGTGAAACTATTATGGATTTATCTATGGATTCATATCGGGATTATCTTATGACTCATATGGATAATATATGGATTCACCTATGGAGTTATCAGATGATGTATGAATCCATCTATCTATAGTTGAGGATATTGTTTAGGGTTTGTATGCTCTATATCTCAAAGCCTCAATGTTTATTTTATTATGTCTCTTGGTACCTTGCATCTTGCACATTGTTTCCAATTCATAAAGGGACCTCGTACCTATATGTGCGCATGTGTATTTATGCACACATTTAGTGGTACTTTATATTTTGGGTGCATGTTGCTTTTTGCATCAGTAATTTATTGCAAATCCTATTATTGTGATCACCAAAAAGGGGGAGATTGGAAGAGAATTTCTTGATCCCTAGTGTTTTGCATGTTAGATAACAATACTATGGATATTCGCATTGTGTGTTAAGTGCTGCTAACGAGGGGTTAACTCGTCAATGTCCATCATTGATGGACTTGGGTTAGAGGAAGTGGGGATCACTAGCGGCATCGATTGGCTAGAAAACAAGCACATCAGGGACACACGGTTTACCCAGGTTCAGGCCCTCGGAAGGGACCCTACTCCTGCTTGTTTGCTCTTTGTTAATGGAGGAGTCGAAGGTTACAGGGGTGCGCAAATGCAATCTAGTGGTGTGTAAGCTAGGGTTGCAAGGTGTTCTTCTCGATGCTCCCTCCTAGCCTTTATATAGAGAGGCTAGGTCTCGGGATAGCAGGCTGAGTCGGTTATGGATTAGGGTTTTTCCCTTTAAGTTTCTTATCTACACATTATCGTGCTTCCCAAGGATCCACGTCTTCTAGGACTTGGGCCACCCGAATTGTCTTGGGCCTTGCCATAAGCTTCTCTTAGGATGCACCGTATAGGCCAAATCTGGGTGCCCGTGGGGCATACCCATGTCAGTAGCCCCCGAGTGTTTGTTCGAATCATAGATTCGGATGGAGACTATGAAGTCTTTTGAGTGCTCAGTCGAATGTTTTATTGGGTGCCTACTTATATCATAGGGATAGTTAATACGTGTTCCTGATTCATTCGATGAATCGAGATCAATTAACTGCCTTAGGGCAAAACAACGCTATCTACTCAAACTCGAGTCCTTGGACTCGAATTCGAAAAATTGCTGGCGTGATACGAGTTACGCTGTTGAGGCCTTATAGAGTCGAATTCCAGTGCTTAAAGCATGCACTCGATGCGTCCGTCGAGGCTTTTCATCGTGCATATAGCCACGATACACTTCTGGTAGAGCATAGTGGGTGCGTTGCCAGGCTATTGGATTGTATCCGCAGGTCTTATCTTCACGTTGTAAACACGGCATCCGAAGTTTTATCACCACATAGGTGTTTTGGGTGGCCTAGGAGACATTCTCTCATTGCATGGCAATTTCGTGTTTGGTTGGAGATGAGGTTGTCCAATTCTTCGAATGCTTATAATACGGACGTGGTCAATATTTTTTTCCATAAATAGTTTATTTTGCTTCTTCATAGGGTGCGCGACCAGTGCTCCCTATGGGAGTAGCCCCCGAGTATCTATTCGAGTCATAGACTCGAGTGGGGACTTTGAACTTTTTGTGATTGTTGTCGTTGTCCGTAGCTTATTGATCGAGCTTCTAGCGCTCCCTATGGGAGTAGCCCCAGAGTCCGTAATCGAATCGTTGATTCGAAAAAGGGATCGAGGCGTTATCTCCTTGGATTTGTACTGGGATGGCGTATTCACTCGACCTAGTAGATCTTTGGGTGCGCGACCAGCTCTCTTATTATAAGTAGCCTCACGAGTGTTTAGTCGAGTCGTAGACTTGAGCAAAATCTAAGTGAGTCGAAGAAAAATTACCATTGCACACTTTTTCCTCAAGTTGCTGATGGTACAAATGCTGATGACATCATCGCTAAGGATTTGATGAGCTCAGCCGCAGGTGTGAGCGGTGCTAATGGGACGTGACAATTGTGGGCCCCAACGTCTGACCGAGATTTGGCTAGTCACACATAATTTGGGGGTTTTAACTGCGTCTTCTTGATTCTCGCGTTGAGTGGGGATCATGCAGCGATGGTTCGGTGCACACATCGACACGTGTCTTCATCGATGTTTGCCATGCATCATAGTAGAGAATTGTTGGCCGTCAGATGATCTGTCACCAGTGCTATAGTAGAAAACCGGGGTAGTAATTTTCGTACTTTACCTCTTCTTTCTCCTCGCATAGCTGCCATTGTCGCTCTTCTTCTCCCCACTGCTCTTCACCCCTTTCCGCACTGGACGATCTTAGGGAATTCCCTAGTTATTTCATGTTATCGTTGCATCGAAGGAAGATGGGGAAGAAAAAGGCAGCCAAGTCCACCATTGTTGCTGGATCCAGCGTCGCTGTTGCCGCTCCCAAAAATAAGGGCATCGTTACTCAGGTGACCAATGGGTCTTGGCGGCGTTCTACTCTGAAGGCGCACGAGCTCCATCCTCACAGCCATGCCGGTCTAATTCCGGCCAACGAAGATGATTACTGGATTTCTGGGCCAGAGGTAATTCCCGATCCTCCCGCCGGATTTCGCGTGATGTTCGTTGCCTTCCTTCTTCGAGGTCTCTCGCTTCCCCTCCACGACTTTGTTCATGGATTACTTTGTTTTTATGTAATTCAGGTTCACCAGATGACTCCCAATTCTATTCTGCACATCGCGTGCTTCATCACTCTTTGTGAGTGCTGGCTCCGTATCGAGTCACACTTTGGGCTCCTCAACAAGCTTTTCAAGTTGAAGAGGCAGTCGAGGTCGGCATTCGTAGTGTATGACATCGGTGGGTGCGGTATATCCATGGACCCCCATGTCTAGTACTTTATCCTCAACATGGTCGACTCCGCCTAGGGATGGAGGGACAAGTGGTTCTATATTCGGGACCAAAAGGCAACCGGATAGAGGAGCCTTGCTCCTTTTGATCCTAAGGAGGAGCTGAAGAAGAAAAGGTCTTGGAAGAATGTAGTTATGCCCGGCGAGGAGGACGAAGTGGAGGTCTTGTACCAGCGAGTGGAAGATCTTCAGCTCATCCGAGGCAAGGAGGTCACTGGCATGGACCTCATTTGAACGTGGTTATGATGTCGAGTTTAGCCACTACAGGCCAGGGCATATCCGATGTACCTCAGGACTAGCGTGAGGGATCCGACACTTGTCTGTGCGGAGGACATGACTTTGGTAGAACTCAAGAAGAAGATCAGGTTGTTGACCAAGATCACCTTGAAGGAGAACCTTCCTTGCTACCTTTGCTCCTCCAGAGGTAATCTTTCGTTGAATGTTTCCTTGTGTCCGTAGGAAAATATTAGTGATGAACTGATGGCACTATCCCCTTTGTGGCAGGAGTGGAAGGTTGTAGGCTCAATGCCTCCTCAGCCAGAAGGCGTACTCCCTCCTGAGGCCATAGAGGAAGATGAGTCAGACTCGACTGTGCCTTCCAGTGAGGTGCAGGGAGCCCCTGAGTCTGGCGAGACTAGATCCCGCAAGCGATAGAAGAGTCAGGAGTCGGATGCCTCTATGCTAGGGACGTCGAAAGATCCTACTCCCAAAGAGGGTTCCAAAGATTCGATTCTGGCGGTGCCCATTCGCAGCGTGCGTCCCCCGCCTCTGAAGAAGCAGAAACAAGATGAGCCTTTTGACCTTGACAGATTTGATGGGTCAGTCTCCACTCTTTTTGGCGATGTTTCTTAGTTTGATCCGCTCATTGTTTTCCTTGCACTTAATTTCCATTTCATGTACTGAAGTGTCACGGCGTCATGTTTGTAACATCCCAATTTCAGCAACCCTGATTAGTTGTCCTGATATGGGGTGGCCTGATCTTCTCAGCAAGCACTTGTCGATGGTGATGGTGGATGATAGATAACTAGCCTGTAGCTATGAACTCTCCCGCTCGATCCCTGATGCCAATGCAACAGCTCTCAAACCTTGTAGGATATTCACAACACCACGCTCTTGCGCACGCAGCCGTGACCACGAACGGTAGTATGCAATCTACTAATTGCCAATATGACCCTTGGAGCTCATCATCTAGCCTCTAGATAATCCAAGAGTATCAACCCTAAGCAATATGACCAAGCTAGATCTATTCTATAGCCACTAGGTGATCAGCTAAAACCCTTAACCAGATCACTTCTAAAGATTATTCATTCTAGAAGCTTCCAAGTCAATGAAGACCAACTACAAGCATGGATCCATTCTTATCAACCTACACTTCATCATTATCCCATTGGTGATGTTTTGGAGCCTTGCCTCATCTCAAAATGATCCTCTCTTACATTCTCGTCAAAATCCCCAAATCTGCCAAATTTGGCTAAGTCTGGAAATGTTATCAATATCCCATCTTTGAGTCTCCCTCATTTCCAATCCTTCTTCATTTTTGGTAATGAACTTTAACCATGTTTTAGACCATCATAAGGACTACCAATTCCCACTTTTTACCTTGGCTAGATCATCCTCCAACCCACTTGTTCTTGATGGTTTTGTAGGCAAAAAATAATAATGTTTGCAAATCTTATCAACTAGCCTACTTGGGAAGAAGCTCCCTTATCCATACCTTCTTTGGACCAACTCCTTGCATTATTGTGTACTACTCATAAAGGTCTATAAATCCCTACTTCACTAGTTTCAATTGGAGCCTTGTGCTTCCAAAGCCCACATGGTTTTGAAGGCTAGTTGTTAATCTGTTTTGGCACCCTTATTTTATTCAAAGTTTGTCATCAATCCTTGGAGATATCAATCATGATAAACCTCAACTATTTGCTCCATGGTTATATACATCACTTGGTATATCCATCCATATATCCCATAACCCAAGGGGAGCTCTGAGCTCAAAGATCCAACAAGGTTTTGAAGGTATAAAATTAACTTCGCCCAAGATCCTTTACTCTTGTTTCCCTTCAAAACCAACTTGTATTCTCAAGGCCCAATGCTTAAAATGGTAAATAAAATATGTATGTGTGGGAGGAACTCCGTATTTGGACAAATAGGCAGCAACTGTGGCTCACATCATCCTCATAACCACAGCAGTCAGCAATCGACATCAATCGAATTACTGCGCTATTAAGGGACGTAATCCCATAGGACGTATCCCATGGCATGGATAGTGTTCCGTGAGTTTCCTCGGTTCCCAAGTTGATACGTAAGGAGTGCCAACAGCTTTATAGTTACTATAAGTGCTAACATGCCTCCGTCTACCAACAAGTAGTTCCCTCCATCAAGTCCCCATGAGAGTCAAATATTGAGAGGTCGACTTCTCTCAATATCAAGATGAAGACAATATAACACATGGTCACAGCGATGAATATCATAATAGACTTTATCTTATTTCAATCTCATACTAGGGTTTCTCCATCTCCCCAAGAACTAAAGATCTACTCAGACATGGAGGCAATCAACATCATGGCAATATCAAGGGAATCTATCATAGATGAATAGTACTTGTATAAATCCACAACGAGTACGGAAATTACAACATGATTTAGACAAGATGTAGATGGGATGGATGGAGATGGTGGTGATGCAGCGGTGGATGGTGAAGATTGATGCCTTAGCCTCTCGTATCTGCGCAGGGCGAAGATGGATCCCCGGTGGATGAGATCCCCCTCCAGATGCCTTCCGGAGATGAGGTTTCGGCGATTTCTGGGTGTTCTGTATGTCATCTCCTCGATCTAGTTGCACGGGGTGAAACTATTTGAGGAGGCGGAGGCAGCGCCAACTATACGGCCGGAACTATATGGCCGGAAAATTTATTCCGGTCGTATAGTTGGTTGTTGAACCATCTGTCTCCTTTGTTCCCTTCTGGTTTTCTTCTAGTATTATTAATATTTCCCAAATAAGCGATTTACGTTGTTTTTGACTCCTTTTCTCCTCAGTACAACTACTCTAAGAATTATATCCATTGGATCCATCATCTGTCCCGATCCTGGTGAAAACAGACATAAAATGTGTGCGCGAGCACCATGAAATACTAAGATCCTACATCTACAATGCAAAATAATATTGTAAAACATGATGCAAATATGCACTCATCAACTTCCCCAAGCTTAGACTCTTGCTTGTCCCGAGCAAGTTTAGCTTAATGGATGTGATCCTCATATTCATGAAGCTGAGTCGATAAAATAAATGAGGCAGTTGCAGCATGTGTTTATCATATACGATACATTGGAATAAGTTCATGAATAGTTCCTTACTCGAACCATCTGAATAGTATTAGCAGGCTTCCACACCTTAGTGATTAACAATTCATAAAAGATGAATCTCAACATAATGTAAAAGTATCCGGATTAACCGAATGAGTTAGCGAGGTAGTCCCAAGTGTTTTAGAAACAACGTATTCACTTGGGATTCAAAATCTCAAAAGTTTCTCTTTGTCATACTACAATATAGTGATATATCCCTATTTTCTCTTTGCACACTCGCTCTTTTTATTCTTCTTCCTTTTCTCTTTTCTTTATACATGCTCACACTTTTGTTTAAGTGTTGTGCAAAGAAGCTAGCCATACATTCCACTTCATGTAGGAATCCAAAGTTTAACGATCTCAATTATCAAATTCCAATTGTATATGAAGCATTTTTATGACTTGAAGATTCTACCTCGATGTGCTCTCACTCTATTTTGATAGCACTTTCATTTTCTTTTGCTCAAGGTTTCTTCTTCAACTTAACTGCATAGATAATTCTTCTTTGTAAATCAAACCGTAGACCTACAACATATTGACCAGATTACCTTTATAGGTTCCATTAATACCAATGGTGTGGAAGACTCCTATTGCTATCACCAAGTGCAAGTAAAATTATACTCAAGCCATTCATTTATCCAATAAAACAAACACAAACTCATTATTGCTCCATATATAATAATAAACTCGAAATTTCATAAAAGGGATCGACTATTCCTGAAGGGAATTCTAATGATGCAAACTTTATTTCTAGTTTGAACTAATGCAAAAATAGTAATAAAAAGTTATAAGATAGATTACAAGGTCTTAAAGATCTCCCCAAGCTTGGAATCAAGCCAGGCGGGATCAAATAATCCCTTGCGATTATTTGATATCGTGATTATTGTAAATCATTGTGGCGCCATGGCATGTAACACCGCGGTGCGTAGCTTCTTGTTGGTATCCTCCAGGGCAGTGATGCGGCTGTAGCACCTGCGCAAATCAGATTGCAGAGTATCCACTCTATCTGCGAGCTTAGTCACCAATGGAAGGAGGTTTTCCTTCTTTTCCATCTCATTGAGACAGTGAAGGACTTCAATGCGATGGAGTATCTACTGCTTCTGATATATCTCCAGTGCACGCACGTGATCCTTGGTCCTGGGGACAACTTCTTCTTCCTCATCCATAATGGATGGATCGGGGAAATGGAAACCGTACCTCCACTCTTCTTGAGGCTTAACCTTCATACGAGCACCAATGGTAGGCTCGAAGAGTGGTGCCTTTGCTCCCTTGCTAGCACCTACACCAATATTGGATAATTCCTTATGCTTGTGCGGCCTTGGATCCGTGGTGATGAACTTGACCGTCTCCACATGCCCTTTTCCATGCGGCTTGCGATCTTCTCTCTTGTTGAGCTTTCTTCATTGCTGCCCAATTGATCTCCGGTGGATCATAGACGTCACGGTGGATGCAGACGTCAACCATATCATCATCAGAATCATTGTTGTAGTATCTTGGCTCGACATACTCCTTGTACCTCGAGCTAAACCTCTCCACCTCCTCGTCAGCATCCTCCATGGATGGGCTGCTAGAGCGGTCCCTAGAAGGAGCAATGAGCCCCATGGGTTTCCCATGGCCTGGGACAGGATAGCGCATTGCTAGATTGGTTCTTGGAGATTATGATTAGAGAGAGAGAGACAATGGCAGTATATAAGGGAGGTCAGAGGTTGGTAAAACTCGCGATAAACACCAAATTGTTGCCCAACAAAAGAATCTTAACGAAATAGGGAAAGAAATTACGGATTCGGAAGTGTCCAGCCGCGTAACGACCAACTATATGGGCATGGCCTGTATAGCTCCGGCCGTATAGTTGGTTCCGGGCAGATATTTCCAAATATCTCGAGTCCAGGTCTATTATATCACGACTCAGAATCGACAATAACATTTTTTTTCAATAAAAACAAAAAGACAAACGAAAAGTGTATGAGAGTTTAATGACCAACTATACGGCCGAAATTTTGGCTCCAGTTGTATAGTTGCGACCGTTTAGATACAGACACCAAAAATCAAAAGTATCTGAGAGTTTAACGACCAACTATACGGCCAGAATTTTGGCTCCGGTCGTATAGTTGCAACCATACAAGCTCAGATATCAAAAACAATTTCACGACGATGATACAAAGAGTTTAACGACCAACTATACGGTGGGAGATTCCTCTCCGGTCGTATAGCTCCGCCCGTATAGTTGGTAAAAACCCTCAAAAACTTCAGAAAAACACAAGGAATTCAAAGGCAAAATTTTCAGATGTAAAATTTGTGAAAATAAATCACTTATTTAGTTAAGAATACTTACCTCAGACTTACTATTTGTTTATTAGGGGATGAAAAGCTCCTCCAACAACAAAGACTTCTTCTCTTTCGAAGGAATTTACCTTAGTTCATTGAATAATTCTTGTAAATGAAAATCACCAGGACTAAAGTTCCTCTCAATAAGATTGGTGTCTTGTTGGGAAAACATGGACACTGTATCCAACATCTTTATTTCTTGCCTCTACATAATCTGCAACTCAAATTCTTGAAGTGAAAGAATCCAACGGATCAGTCTTGACTTATGGTCTTTCCTCTCAAGGAGTTCTTTTAAACCATCACAATCCGTATGAACTCTTACCTTTAGTCAAAGGTTTAGGTATTCGAGAGAACTTTCTAATGAACCTTCTATTAAAACCCACATGACCAAGGAAACTTCGTATACCTTTAATATCCCTAGGTTGTGGCATTCTCTCTATTGCCTCAACCTTAGCTCTATCCACTTCAATTCCCTTACCTGATACCTTGTGTCCAAGGACTATTCCTTCTTTGGTCATAAAATGGCACTTCTCCTAGTTTAGAACGAGATTAGTTTCTTCTCAACGCTGCAAAACTCTTTTGAGATTATCCAGGCAACTAGTAAATGAAGTTCCATAGATAGAAAAATCGTCCATAAATACTTCCATTATCAGTTCTATAAAATACGCAAAAATAGCAGTCATGCATCTTTGAAAAGTAGTTGGAGCATTACATAAACCAAAATGCATACGTCGGTAAGCATGTAAACCATAAGGACTAATGAAAGTTGTTTTAAGTTGGTCCTCTGGATGAACAGCTATTTGAGAAAACCCAGAGTATCCGTCTAAGTAGCAAAAATGAGTATGGTTTGCTAACTTTTCTAAAGTTTGATCTATGAATGGTAAAGGATAGTGATCTTTCTTAGTTTCTTTATTTAGTTTTCTAAAGTCTATGCACATCCTATGCCCAACAATAGTTCTAGTAGGTATCAATTCATTGTTTTCATTAGGAACAATAGTAAAATCTCCCTTCTTAGGGACACAATGAACAATACTTACCCATTCACTTTCTTTAACAGGATAAATTATACCTGTGTCTGGTAGGCGTACAATTTCTTTCCTTACCACTTGCTTCATTTCAGGTTTGAATCTTCTATTAAATTCTGCAACTAGTTTAGCACTTTCTTCCATGAATATCCGATGGACGGTTATCATGGGACTAATGCCCTTCAAATCATCCAATAAATACCGAAAAGCTTTGCGATGCTCCTTAAGTATCTTCATAAGTTCTTCTTCTTCTTCTCCTGAAAGTTTAGCACTAATAATAACAGGAAATTTATTTGTATCATCTAAAAATATGTATTTAAGATTATCTGGTAGAGTCTTCAACTCTAGGGGTGGTAATTCCCCATCCCCTCTCTTTTCTGGATCTTCAAAAGCCTCGTCAGTAGGACGTCCCATAATGGGAAGTGAATCAAATTAATCTACAAGTTCTTCTAGGGACTTGTCCTTCATAACTATTTCTTCATAATTTGAGTCTTCATTTATTTCTTCTTCTTGATTACTAAAGAAAAGAGCTACCATTTCCTCAATAGTTTTTTCTTCCTCTTCTTCTTGTATTTGTGGAGGCCTGTCTTTAAATTTGGAAAAGTGGAATTCATTTTCCGCTCCCCCAAGCTTTAGGGACACAATCTCCTTTTATAAATCAACATAGGCACCTATATCACTCAAAAAGTTTCTTCCAAATATAATTGGGCAAAGAGTGTCAGCTGGCATATCAACAACTACAAAATCAATAGGAAAGTTTTTGTTGCCAATTGTGACAGTTGCATCTTCAACTACTCCCATTGGAATTCTAAGATTTTTATTGGCTAACATAATTGTCATATCAGTATTTTCAATTGTAGCCGGTTCTATTTCTTCTTTTATTTCTAAGTAGAAACCATAAGATATAACATTAACTTTGGTGCCAAGATCGCATAAACCATAATGTGAGGTTTCTTTAAATATGCAGGGAAGAATAGGCTTACCCACATCTTTTACCTTCAACCAATACGGAAGTCTATTCATCAAGTTCAACTATGTTATAATGTGCATACATAGCCATAATTGCTTCCTTGGTTACCTCTTCATCTTTGGTTTCTTCCAGGTGTTTCACGACTTCTGGCATACTTTCTTCTTCCTTCATTTCCTGTACTGCCTTGACCTGTTCATATTCAAGAATATGCTTTTCTGCAGTGTTAGGGAAAGGCATCTCATATATTGGTTCTAGGGAGGCCAGTGTTGCTTTATCTTCTCTTTTCTTCTCAGGTTTGGGTGGTGGATCATACTTGACATCACCCTCTTTTAGAGCTTTGATATGTTCTGTAAAAGCTTTAACAACTTGCAACACAAGATCTAAATCCAAATAAAGTTCTTTAGATAATTCTTTAACATGGCCCTTTTTATTATAGTCATGAATGCAATCATGTTCTATTTCTACACCTCCTTCACTTTCTAGACCAAAATTCCATGAAACTCTATGATCGTGAATTCTATTAAGTAAAGCCCATGCTTTAGTTATAGTAAGATTCATAAAGGCTCCTTCTGCGAAAGAGTCTAGTTCAATTTTATTAGGTTCAATTATACCGCCATAAAAGATATGCAATAAATACCATTCAGGTAAATCATGATGAGGACATAGACGTAGTAAATCTTTAAATCTGATATAAGCTCTTACTAGTCCCTCATTAGAACGGTTCCTCCAAGTCATTATAAGACGTATGATTCCAAAATATTTTGATAATGGATAATATTTTGCTAGAAATTCACAGGCTAGATTATCCCAAGTAGTAGTGGTTTCAGGGGGTAGAGATCTATACCATGAGAGAGCTGTAATAGTCAAAGTCTGACTAAAAAGTTTAACCCTTACCTCAACAGCGGTATATCCTGTATTTTGAAAAGTGCCACATATATTTTTCAAACATGCAATATACTCATATGGATCAAGATCTTCTTCATCTCCAGTAAATTGCTTTTTGTGTAAAATACCAAGTAGTAGAGGATTTATTTCAAATCCACTTGTCTTCTCATTGGAGTTGTCTCTTTTACAAATATCATAGGGCTTCACAAAGTGGTTGAGTAGGTTAGAACTAGTCATATGCTCAAACTCCATCATATTGGTGGAAACCTGTAACTCAAAACAAAACTTAGCAAGACAAAAAATAAATAAGCAAAAACTAAAAGACCTACATCGCTTAGCTCCCTGGCAACAGCGCCAGAAAATAGCTTGATGACTGCAAGTGCACAAATCGTTTGTAGCTAGTTTCGAAATAAAGATATTGATCCCATAGGAAGCAGGAGTCTGAAGTCTAATAACTCTTGAGATAAATATTATAATTGAAATGCTAAATAAAGTTCTAAGTAACAAGATAAAATGCGACTATTGTGTAACAGGGTGTTTTGGGGTTTTAGGTATAAGGGCAACAATAAAGTAAAGTAAAACAGCTGAATGCAGAAAGTATTTATCGCGTATGTAAGAGAGATTGGAACTGCAATAGGGAAAAGTGTTCTCAGGGAGTAGCAGATACACCACTAGCATTATAAGGGGCTAAGATAAAGATTATTATCATGAACATTCTCGACTATGTATGTGTGGGAGGAACTCCGTATTTGGACAAATAGGCAGCAACCGCTGCTCACATCATCCTCATAACCACAACAGTCAGCAATCGACATCAATCGAATTACTGCGCTATTAAGGGACGTAATCCCGTAGGACGTATCACATGGCATGGATAGTGTTCCGTGAGTTTCCTCGGTTCCCAAGTTGATATGTAAGGAGTGCCAACAACTTTATAGTCACTTTAAGTGCTAACATGCCTCCGTCTACCAACAAGTAGTTCCCTCCATCAAGTCCCCATGAGAGGCAAATATTGAGAGGTCGACTTCTCTCAACATCAAGATGAAGACAATCTAACACATGGTCACAGTGATGAATATCATAATAGACTATCTTATTTCAATCTCATACTAGGGTTTCTCCATCTTCCCAAGAACTAAAGATCTATTCAAACATGGAGGCAATTAACATCATGGCAATATCAATGGAATCTATCATAGATGAATAGTACTTGTATAAATCCACAATGAGTACAGAAATTACAACAAGATGTAGATGGGATGGATGGAGATGGTGGTGATGCAGCGGTGGATGATGAAGATCAATGCCTTAGCCTCCCAGATTTGCACAGGGCGAAGATGGATCCCTGGTGGATGAGTTCCCCCTCTAGATGCCTTCCGGAGGTGAGGTTTCGGTGATTTTTGGGTGTTCTGTATGTCATCTCCTTGATCTAGTTGCACGGGGGTGAAACTATTTGAGGAGGCGGAGGCGGCGCCAACTATACGGCCAGAAAATTTATTTCGATCGTATAGTTGGTTGTTGAACCCTCTGTCTCCTTTGTTCGCTTCTGGTTTTCTTCTGGTATTATTAACATTTCCCAAATAAGCGATTTACATTGTTTTTGACTCCTTTTCTCCTCGGTACAACTGCTCCAAGAATTATATCCATTGGATCCATCATCTGTCCCGATCCTGGTGAAAACAGACATAAAATGTGCGCGTGAGTGTCGTGAAATACCAAAATCCTACATCTACAATGCAAAATAATATTGTACATCATGATGCAAATACGCACTCATCACCACCCACCTACTAGGATCACTACCCCATCTTGCGAAGATCAAAAATTGAAACTGCCCTTAATGATCACCATTTTGGAAAAATTGATCTTTGACCAAACTTAAGCTAGCAACTTACTCCAAAACCTCATCAATTCACATGGATGTTCACCACAGCACCAAGACACCACCTCTGGTCGAGCTTCCCTGTAGCATGCACTATAGCCGACCCCTCCCTTTGTCTTTTGTGCTTGGATGAGAGGGAGACAATAGATATATAATATCATGCCCATTATTATTTTTAGCTTGTAGCAGCCACCATGTCTCTCATCACTCACTGAAGCATCCCAAAGACCCACACGACCACTCTCCACCACCCTGGCTTATCACTGGCCAGCACACTCCCATGCCCTCACCATGGACATGGACCATAATGGACCCTTGTCTTTCGGTTTAAAAAGGGAAGCAACCCCCAACCCTCTCTCTCACTCCCAGACTCCTCAACCAGCTCCACCCTACCTCCCTAGAACCTCCCCACCAGTCTCCTTTCTTTTAAAGCCTCGGATGTAAGAAGAAGCAAAGCTTTGGGCAGTTGCATGTCCCTGACCATGCCCTTCATCCACTTCCTCTCCCTCGTCGTTTCTTTCTTCCTCGATACCCCTACCATCCTATCCCTCTAAGCCGGCGCTTATTTTCGGCATGCAGGTAACCAGGAGGCACCCCGATAAACTACGGAACTAGCAGAACCAGCAGGGACGCTTGAGTGGAACCCATGCCCCAGTTTCATTGCTAACGCCCCTCGGTGGATTCGGCATGGAGAGCCGCGTCACTTATGCACATCCATATTCTCCCACGAAGCCCGTAGGTGAGTCCCCACCCCTTCTGCACCAGTAGATAGGGTTCCATAGAGCTGCCAGGGGCGAGAGGTTGACGACAAGCATCAGCCCTCCATCGCCAGTCAATCCTACGGCTTACACCGCCACTTACCGCTTCGGCCCTACTCCCTCTGACCTCTGGGCCCGCCTCCCTGCGGTCTTTAACCAGTTCCTGCATGCTGAGGTGCCTCCCTGGGCCAACCCAGCTGACCAGGAAGGTGTCCCTAGCATCGCAGCCCACCCGCTAGTTTCCCTTGCCCACTTTCGAAAATCATTTTTTCGGATCTATTTATTGCCATGTAGAAATAACCCAAATAAAAATGGAAAAATATGTGAGAATGCCCATATCTAAATTTTACCAAGTACCCAGGTGTTCTCCACTACATGCAGAAAAGAATTCAAGTCCAAATACTAATTACCTTTTTCCTGCTAACCAATTTACAAAGAAGTGTCCTTTACGCTCAAAAATAGTTTTAGGAAGTTTCACATCCCCAATTGGATTAAGACCACTTTATACTGGTAGGTAATATGAATACATGGATATTCACCCCTAGTCCCATGCCAAGTGGAGCTCTGGTATAACTTTAGCAAAAATAACAAAAACAATTCATTTATGACTTTCAGAAAATCCCTAGGAAGATCTAGAGCACATTTTGGGTTGATTCCAACTCTCAGTGGTGTGGTACCACAACAAACATTCAGAACTCATGATCGCTTAATTTTTTGAGCCACTACTAAAATTAAATGAATTAAATACTTCTGTATATGTGGTTTTATCACAAGAGAAATCATTTCAGAGGCTTAGCAACTCCAAAAATAGTGATTCCAATTTCTAATGGAAGGTATTTTCAATGCCTATCCAGTATCTTTAGTCTCATACCGTTTGGACCCGTAAAATAAATCTGGTTAAAAATACAAATAGACTATAGAACTGACTTTGGGATTTTCGCATTGGGCATTCTGGTAATTATTTTGAGGTGTTTAGAACTCTCAAATATCATAAACTCAAATATATACCATATACTCTGAGAACAAATTTATTTGAGCTTCAGATCTTTTATGGTGATTTATTCACCTAAACTAGGGTTTATTTCACTAGAAAATTCATATCTAAATAAAGAAAATTGATAACATAGTGAAACCACTTTGGTTAGCCTTGTTTTTGCATAATATATCTGATGACATCGTTTTTGTATATTAATATCATACAGACCCAAGCCCTAGTTCAAAAACCCCTCATTAGGTGGTATTTGACATTAAAAACATAAAAGAAGTTCCACAAATATTTTTCCATTCTTCCAATTGCAACAAACTCAACCTATCAAAACCTACTAAAGTGAACAATGTGTTGTATTTTTTTCTGTATTGTAATGTTATTTGTATACCTGGTGTTGATTGTGCCCTTTGATTGCTTGCATGTGATCCATAACGACGATGGGCACGATTATATCGAAGATCGAAGAAGATGGTTATATTATTTGGTTATTATGGTTTTCTAAGGAGAAGTCCAGGGACATATAGCCATATTGTTGGTCATGAAGCAAGGCACCTTCTTGCTCATAAGCCTTGTGCTACTGTTTTACTTATGCATGTTTTACCTACTGTTTTACTAAAACTACATTGTTTATTATATAATGATCTATACCTGGTAGTGGCTTGGCTCCTCCAAACCATTACACAATTGTACTACTCTATAAAAAAACCTTGATGAAACCTAATTGTCCCTAGTATGGTAGATGGTATATACCACCATACCCCTTTGGAGATCCCATTTTACCCAAAGTAAAACTATAGGATGGGAAGACCCCGAAAAAGTTTATAAAATGTTTTATGATAAAACCTTGGTGAGGTTTGACCTACCAAGAGAGGTTAGAGAAAGGAAAAAAGGTTTTGTTTTATAAAATGCTGAAGGAAAGATGGAGGAAAAAGGTTTACAAAAACGCACTCGTTTCTTTGCAGTTTTGCCAGAACAATTAACCCGTGTGACCACATTACTCTAGAATGGGACAGGGCTGGACTTGAAGTTTGCTACTCTGGTGTGGGAATTTTCATAACTACTTATAAGGGATCAGCTCCCTCTAATGTCGGGGTTCCTTTACAAAAAGGGTCAGCTGTTAGACAGTCACCTGGAGGAATTGTGAACTGCCCTACAGAGTAGCCGGGCAATACTATGAGCCTCGCATTGAAAGTGCCCACTCTCGAGGAGTCGGAATGCGCTTCGGTTGGTCCTTGGCCCAGACGTCTCGGTGTTGAAGGGAACAACTCATAGGGTAGGGCCTATACTAGAGTGGCATTTGGAGAGTCTTGATAGGTTACTCGACCCACCATTAGTACGTGATCAAGGAACGGTAGACGGATGGTGCGGGTAAAGTGTACAACCTCTGCAGAGTGTAAATGTATTCGAATAGCTATGTTCGTGGTCATGGATGGTTGGGAAGGTTGCTGTAGAGCGGTGCTGGTTTTGTTTTCAAGAGGATTTCAGAAAAGCAAAGGCTTGGAAATGTTTTGACCATGGGATGGTCGGAAAGGAAGGAAAGGAGTTTGTTCATGGGATGACTAGAAGGAAGAAAATGAATGGGTGACCCAGTCCTAGTGTTTTCCAAAACTTTTCAAAAATGTTGTACAAAATTTTTCAACAAAGATATGTAGATGCTATATCTGCAAGAGAAACTATTTTAGAAAAGAACCTCTCATGGAGACCTCCTACTACCACAGCTATAATGCATATCCTCTTATTGTTTATCTTAAGGTGGTTTGCGAGTACATTCAAACTACTCACTGGCATTGTCCCTAGCTATTAAATTGGTTAGATCTCGAGAAGAAGGTAACGTTGACGACAATACGAACTAGGAAATTCTCTCACTCAGTTGCCTGTAGGTTAAGGCGTGACTCGGGATCTAAGCTTGATGAGGTTCCGCTGATGTTGATTAATGTAGCCATAATGGCTTTAAGGTATGACTTGTATCCATTTAAGTTGGATGTTTACTTTTATACATGTTGGTTATGTGCCATGACTAACTAATGATGGGATCATGGCGGTGTGCCTAATAGGGACTCTCGGAGGATTAATCCGGGGGGCCCACAGACTTGGTATCAGAGCCATCCTGACAGTAGGAGAACCTTTGTTAGCATGGTCGTTAGATAGGAAAACTATGTTTGGAACACCGGCTTTCAAAAACTATTTTCTTAAAGCTTTTCAAAAGATTCTACTCCTTATCTCGTGCTACTTTAAATGATTTAGAAAATGGTTTCTTCTATCTCTCGTCCAAATTTCAAACATGCGAGTTTGAAACTAATAGGACCTAGAACCAGGTGAACATAATGATAATAGGATGAAGACAAGCAACTACCAGCAAACACAAGGAGACTATAAGATCGCCCTACCAGCGGAATCCTCATACTCGGAGGAAGCAAGTTCTGCAATGTCAACCAGAGTACAATGCTACAACGAAGGCTTCATATACAAGAAAGTGACCAAGACTATCAATTGCTTCAATACCTAGAATCAATAGTCCTAAGTTAGGATTCCCCTAATCGCGAGTACTTAACTCCTTGGTCCCCATAGTAGATCATGTTTGCTTTCCTAGGTTCCTAATGTGTTGCTAGATGTGTGCTGTTTTCGGAGAACATGGCGACATCGTTGCTCTGTTCACCTTGTATGTGTGTTCTGGCTTGTTTTGACCCTAGTCCAATGTGTTTTGGCATTGATACACCACCTAGTAACTCCGGCATCCCTGTTAGTGGTTGCTAACGAGACCCATACTAACCTCGGGAGTTATGAGAGGAAGAGTAACCCCAAGAAACCAGTACCTCGACATCGTCAAGTCAAAACCATCTGAATACTTCACCCTAGCAAGATGGCAGACTTCGTCAAACTTGCTCCTCAAGACTCGTCACCAAATCTACACGCCATTGCTTAACTACAGATAGTAGCAAGAGTCTTGTTGAAGCTGGAAGTCTACCACCGAAGGATTCTCAATATCCGCAAGAAACCGCGAGAAGTGACAAGAGGTGAAGACTTGACTCCACTAACCTTCTGGTATTAGAGCTTCCAACAACCCCAAAGGAATAACTATTTTAATCGACCCCCTCTGCTCAAACCAACAGGAATTTCCTCACCAGAAGGCCAAATAGTCCAAATCCCTAAAGACAAGGATGTATGAGGACACTGAGTTTACTCCGCCATCGAGCTGAAGCAACGCAAGGAGTTCAAGTGAATACATTTCCTCCGAAGATAGCTACCCTACCTCGACCGAAGACTAGCAAGAGGAGTCATTAACTGCTAACTTGCCCTAAGCTAACTCTTTCAAACTTCATTAGGAAACCACCTACGACAAGGTTCACGCAATAGAGAAACACTAGAGGACCTCAACTCAAGACCCAAGGAGATACAACCTTCTTCAGCAAACCTCCAGCACTTCAAGACAGAAGATCGGCACCCCTCTCGAAGGACATTAGTGAAGCTCTAAGGTGGAAAGACTACGTCTTTCCCCACTTAAATCCCGAAAAATGTCTACCGAGATATACTTCAAAAAGATTTCCCAATCCGACGTATTTTCACCAAGCCTCAATTCTCGAGTCATCAGACGAGTAACTAAGATTTACGAAACCCCTCTGCTACTTCAGCCGAAGACCCACCTAAAGGATCGCCAATTCGCTAGCACCCTCAATTCTAACCCGTTTGTAAAATCCGCGAATTTAACTGCCCTTATAGGCTAAGTATGAGTAAAAGTAGTATATAAGCCCCATATGACCTAGTTCACAAACGTCATTGGAAGGTTTCAACTCTGGGCTGAAGATGACAATATCCACCTAACATCATCTGACGACTCCAAGAAGGAAGGACTACGTTATCTCCGAGCCACCTAAATCCAATCCTAAGGGGGAAAGACTGTGTCTTTCTCACAACATAGAAAAATCCCCTGCCAGAAACAACCTTAGGAGTTTCAGCCCTAAGTCGTTAAATAGGATACGATAAGCCCCTAAGGAAAACACCAGGGATCCTTACCGAAAAGACACCAAGTTGAAGACTCTACCCTTCGTGAACTGCCACCTAGAAATAGTTTGCCCAGCCAAAACCCTCAAGATATTGCGGTGACCCAGCATACCACTGCATGATGTAGTACACTATAGTCGTTGACATAACACCAATGAAACACCGTTCACTAGTATTACATCCCTTAGAGTGGTACAATAGAAACACAGCAGGTCTAAGACATGACTATAGATTACAACTCGGCTCTTCACAAAAGATCCAGAGAACACTCTAGGTTAAAGAGAAAGAAAGAACTTCTTACAAAGAAGAACCAGAAATAATAACTCGGAACTATCTAGTAACTAAGTCTAGTATCTAAACTATTTGGCTTGCCATTGCTGCTATTGCAATGCTCTACAGAAGTAGGTTTCATGGCTAGAGAATCTATTCCTATCTACTTAAGAGCTTTGTCTTCACTCCGGTTGTTGTATCTGTTGACTTCATTTACTTTACTGAAGAACTTGAGCTGTCGATGATGGTTTCTTGAGCAGAAATTGATGTTGACATCGTCTTCAACGGCTTAGAACCTAGCAAGGGTTAAGAAGGTACGGTTGAGTATGAGCGTACTCAGCAAGTTCACTAAAAAGGAGTGTATGATGCACTATCTCTACAACCACAGACCAAAGTTCGTAGGCAATGCAGGTTTTCGTAAACATTTCTTCAAAGGTTGCTTTTATTCTGAAAACTATGTCGGATAGCCTTCACAGGTTAACCAGAACCTTCATGGGATTCCTTTCCTGCCGCGTTCGTAGCTCCTTCCCAGAACAGGGAGTAACATGTCACAATTCTTACACTCTGCAGAGGTGCGTCACTTTTCCCATGAGGGACCTTAAGCTTTGTTGCACGGCCGGGAGTATGTCCCCATTCAAACTTCCATGGTTTCAGGCCCAACCTAAGATCCAAGCCAATCACTGCTCCCTTCGCGACCCCGCATGTACCCTTGGTGTACGCCATGCCCACATCTTGAATTACGGCGATGGTTAGTACAGACCGTCAGATGCCAGAACTATCATGGGACGTTGAGGGTTCCCACCCATATGCTGCATATCCTCTATGAATTACCAATTAATGCACGCTACGAGGATAACAACCACGACCTGGCCATCTGGATGCATGCAAGAGGAAGAAGATATAGCTGACTTCTTCGTCCCATTCCAAATCTCATGGTTAACGCGTAATATATGGCGCTAGAATCACTAACGACATTGGTTGTTAAGTCCTAGATATTATGTTCCTTTACCACTGGAATTGTATCAGTAGATTATTACCATTTGGTAAATAATCCATAATCATATTATTATGAAAATAGTGTTTTCTGACCATTTTGAAATGCAGTGATGACAACATTTGAGTTATAAGCATTTGATAGAAAATAATCAAAGGACATGAGCAAGTTGTGAACTTGCCTTTTGTGATAGCAAGATTATGCACTCATGGTCTTCAAGACAATAGAAGATCCAATATCTGAAACTAGCATCATTGGTCCGATAAGGAATAATGTCTAAAGAAGCAATATGCTGTGATGCATAAGTAATGTGATGCAGTTTGGAAAACCCTGGAGTAATACCCAATATGGTGAATAGGTTAAGTTTAGGTGATTTCTTTAAGATTTAGTTTGTCTATAAGTTTACTTTACAAACAAATATATAAATACAAGGAACTTAATACTAACATGTATGATTCAAAGTAAGTATAACAACACATGATTAGAGTTATTTGGTATTATGTAACCATTATGGAATTTCATGTTTTAGGTTGATAAGAATTGAAGAACTTATTATGAGATTGTTGTTTGAAGTGGAAATACTAATAACTTTTGAAGAAAAGGTTTCTTTGATAAGGTTTAACCAATCTTTATGGTTAATAGAATGTGATCGATGTCATTTGCGTTTGTTCGATAAGTTTTGGATTTGAGATGCCTTATGACTTAATTTGGAACAGAAAAAAGTTAACTATAAAAACATAATTAGATCTAGGGTGTGATGTGTTTAAAAGTATTAATAAGCTTTAAACCTTGTAGCAAGCATGTTTGAAGGTATAGGACCATTCACTTTCAGCTTAAGTGAATGATGAGCTTAAATGTGATTTGTTATTATGAATATAGTTTATCTTATTAAGGAAAGTAAATTTAGATGATTTGAATAATCTATTAGAGCTAGAATCATGTTTAAGAATATTTAAGAGAGAAATAGCATTCATTTTTATGATGTTCAACATTTACTTAAAATTGTTGGTTTAGTTTGGATTTATGATTTTAAAAGAATTTTATAAGGTTAATAACTTACACTTAAGTTTTATTATAGATCCAAGTTATAGCTTTCGACTAAGTATTTAGTTGTTAGGGATTTAAGGTATTTTATATAGAATTGTGATTATTATTATTATTTTATTTAAGAGATGTTTTTATAGAATTTACAAACTAGTTATTTTATAAAATAGGTAAGGATTTACTTCCTTAAAATCTTAAAAATCTTTAGGAAAATACCTTTAGTATTTTTCTAGTAAAATATATTTACTCAAGATCTTAAAAATGATTTTTATTTATTTTTAAGTATTATTTTTATTTTTACAAAATTCTACAAAGGATTAAATGTCCTTGACTATTTGTTCCTAGTTTTATTTGTAAAAAATTAAGTTAGTATTTTTGTAAAATAGTTGATTTATTTTCATATGCAAAAATGATTTTTATTCTTTTTAGGACTTTTCCTTAATTTATGAGATTTTATTAAGGATTAAAGGATGTTAATATTTATTCACATTTTATTTAACTCAAATAAGTGAATCTATATTTTTATCATGTAGAGATTATTTTTGTGATAATTTCGATATATTATATGCATTTGTAGGATTTTATATGAATTTCCTATGCATTATTTTAGTTTGGGAATATTTGATAGGGTTTATTAAATAGAAAAAAATGATTTTGTGGGGCAAATAGTTGGGTTGTGGCCCAGTTGGTTAAAACCATACCTGGTCCAATTGGACCGAGTCGGTTTGGCCCAACATGATGTGGCCCAGTTTGGGTTTGGGCCCAACCTCCCCTGCTCTTTCTCTTATCCTCTCCACGCACACCACAAACACGCTACTGCCTCGCACCCTTCTGCTCGTGATGCCACCGCCGCCCACACTGCTATGGCCGGCCACCGGTCATACTCGCAGCCATAGCTTGCTGCCGAGGCACCGCTACCTCCTCCTCTTTTATTACCCCGTCAAACCCCCATAGCCTCCTCGTCGTTCTACTTCAGCATGGTTCCTCGCCCATGCCTAACCCTAGCCGCCACAGCTTGGTCGCCGGCATGATTTCGTTGGTGCCTCCTCTATAACATCTATGACCATCGGTGCTCTTGCTGCTCCACTCCGACACCAACATCCAGCTTCAGGTCCCCTACTTCGACCTAGACCATTAACTCGAGCTTCGGAGTGTTGCTTCAACTAGTCTTCAAGGATTGACCGTGGCCTCCCCCACCTCGATGAGGTAGTAGGCTGCGGTTGCCCTCCTCTCCTTCGATTATTACAGTGCAGGTATGATCTGTCCCTTCTGTGTTCTCTTTTTTTGTATTGCATAGAATATGGTAGATGTGATGTGGTGTTGATCTCCTATTTATCACAATCAGATGAGCACGGAGATATGCTCTATTGCTAGGTGGTAGTGGTGTTTGTAAATTCCTTCTAATGAACTATAGTGTTCATTTATGGAGTTTTTGGTTGTGCTAAAGGTTGTGGTGTTGTTGTTAGTTTGGCCAGTAAGCCAAGTTTGATGCTATTCGATTCTAAGACTAGATGTAGTAGATTATTCCCTAGGATTGGTATAGTGGTGTTGATAGCTTGATACAAATAGAATTAACTACTGATTTGTACACAATTATCTGTAGTTTCTAATCTATTTTGTAATGTATATTCTAATGGATATAGTGGAATATATCTTGTATATGTAGTTACAAGGTATAACAGTTCATAAGCATGAACATCTAAACTAGTTGATTACTCCTTGAGTCAATGGCCACCAAACCAGGGTGTATGTGAAGTGCTTGAGAGCTGCAACAGGTATGTGTTGTGTACAAATCAACTTGTTAGCTTCCAAGTTATTTGCTAAATCAAACACTTGATCATATGTATGTGAACACATAGTTTGGTGCTACTTATTTGCTAACCGCACTGGATACTGTATTGTTTAGTATGTTCTACTAGTTCTTTATAACTAGCAGTAGAGTTCTTAAGATATGCATACTATTTGAAAATTTATAGAGGTGTAAGCTTGTTGTAATTAAGTTCTAATGGTGTGTTCTTGAGTTTTTAATGATCACCTGACCACCTAGATCTATGTAGTATGGCTCTAGATCGGGTAGATGCATTTCTGGATGGTTTGATACTATGTTTATGCTCTATGGTTGATGTACTGGCTCCTGGACAGATCTAGTTGCTGTCCAACAACACTATCAATATTCCACAAGAACCCCTCTCTTATCCTTTTTACTAAAAAGGTTCAGAAAATAAAGGATGCACTAAATCAACCTAGGATCTTGATTGTTTGTACCTTGTATCTTCTACCACATGTGCCCTTGTACCTTGCTCATCTAGATTCAAAACTCCATGCTTCTTATGGATCACTTGATCAGCTACTGGTGGATACAGAAGTTTTCTTTGTAAACCTTCTCCTCCTAGTAGCTGGATCTGCTACTACTCCTCCACCACCCAGTGTCTTGATTTGCTTTTTAAGATCTAGCTCTAGCCTTGTAGCTGTTCTTGACGTGCTCCTGGTTTTTGGTGACATCTTGCTAGTAGATGATACATATATCTACTAGATGATCTTCTAGTGGTCTAGCTAGTGTAAATGGTTCCAAACTGAGCTACATATATTCCTCTACTAATTTGGAGAACAAGAGCTACCGTTGGGTGTGTGTGTGTATGTGTTGAGGTGGTTGATGATTGCCTTTATATAGGATTAATCCAAATGTTGTGGAGGTGACAACACATGCTATGCATGTAGTGATAGAGCTTCTTGCATGTGGACCAAGTGTGGTACTGGTCACCAAGTGTGCTTTCTTCTCCTTCTAGTGCATGCATGGCTAAAATCTTGCTCTTATCCTACTATCTCTATTTCCCTTCTTTCATTACTATCAAGTGAGTCAATTATTGTTATCTGTAGTAAGTGAATGAAAGACTAATTTGTGGCTTAATTTCTTTTTGCAGGGACCAAATGAAAAGAAACCAATATCAAGATAGAAGGAACAAATTTGATTTCCTTTTTATTTATTTTCGTCTGATGTAATCTTCTTTTACTTTTGTACATTGTAATCTCTAATAGATGCTGTAAAATATTCTCCTGACTAATATAGTCTTTTATAGATGTTGTATGAAATGTTCAACTATTATTTATATTTAACCTTGTTTTTTTCCTATTTCCGAGTGTTGTGGAAGCTTGGAAGCATATCATTGTAATATATACTTTTTCTTTTCTTTTCTTTTTAGTTGTCTTCTTTTCTGCCATTTTGTAGGGATTAAAGTGAAGAAGAAAGATCAGGAGTATGAAAGATTCATCTCAAGATTACTATAGGTTTTTCATTTATTCAAATGTATTTTTATTCATATACTTGTAATTTTCTTTTATTTCATTTGTTAACGGCATTATTCCTTAATTGTTGTAAGGTATTCATTTGGGGATAACTACTTGTAATTTTTAACTCTTTTTGTTGTATCTCCATTATTAACATTCTGGAAGTGTAATTTCGATTCTTTTGGAATAATAATTCCAATGTGTTATTTAAATCCAAAGAAATGTGTTGTTCTAGTATTAATTCATATGACTTATTTTAAATTCCAATTCTATTTCAAATTCTATTTGAGTTCAAATATATCTTTCGAATTTAAATGGGAATTATTTTCCCTCAAACCCAAAGATATAGTAGAGTTCATGCCGAAATCTATCGCACTTTCCTGGATGCTTCCATCAGAACAAGAGAGATCTCGATCCCTCTACACTCTATTAGTTTTGCATGAAAATTCTTCGGATTTTCTGATGCATGAATGCAATGCACACACCTGATCTCAGCTTATTTCTAAGCTGTAATGCTGAGATGTTACAGACTCTCCCCCTTAAAATAAACTTCGTCCCTGAAGTTCGTACTCTCTTTCATTTCGAAATGAGGAGTTGATTTGTATTGATCACGCCATTTTTTAACTCCATTGTGATCATATTTGAGGATAATTGTGGTATCCCGTATCTAGATCTTTTTCCTTAAATCCTCTTCATATATGACAATATCCACTATCGCTTCTAATTTATCCTATGATTTATTTTACTATAATCTCTTGGATTATGCCCTTACAGTCCTATTTAGAATTGGTTGTGGACACATTTTGTCCATTCCAATCTGGATTTCCTATTACACTACACTAGTCTAGTTTGAAATACTCTCTTTACTCTTAAGGACAACTTACGAGTTGTTTCTCCTAAAACTAGTCCACTAGGTTTAATCTATTATATCTCCTTCGATCTTTCATCCGAACATACTCTCGGAAATACTTTATAATGAGGGCTTCTTATAACCTTATGAAAATAAGGCTTACTCCCATCATGACTTAGTACTTCTTTTCCAACCTTTAGTCAGAATATTTGACAACAACACTTCAGTGTTTACTGTTTACTCTCCCCCTTGGGGTTTTCTAATGGTCTCTAAACTATGTGTATAATACCCATTAACTCAATAGTAAGGATATTGGTCTCCTTCTAGCTTATACCTTACCTATATAAGGTCTCACAAAAGATTCTGCAGTACACCCACACAATTGTGGATCTCCGAAATGAATCTTCCGACATTACTTGTCTTACTGTTAACCTTTTTGGGCATTGTTTCTCACTGATTACCCCAAATTCGCGAAACGTCTCGAAAGCCGTTCACTTAAATTTTATACTTCTTTATGCCTGTCTTAACTTAGGCCAAGTTTTATACTCTTTAAATTATACAAAGATGACCTAATTAGCTAAACTACTAGGATACCAGCTACGGATACCTAGCTGCGGATCCTCCTAGATGTATGGATTACCCTATGGGTTTTCAACTTCTTATTGGCATTCTCTCTGAATTGTCAGAGCTTGAATACCACCCTTATTCAAAGACTTCTTCTTTGCATTGATTCATGATACTTCCATGAACTAGGTACAACTACTTCATTAGCTTCGTAGCAACCTCACCTACTTTAAGTGAACTTAAGTTTATCCTTCATGTTGCTCCAAACCCCTTTCAACACTAATAATCCCTCTTATTGCCAACTAATACCATGTTGGGATTGATCCATCCTTCAAAATAGTGTTTGGCTTCCTTCTTCTTGCATTCTTCACCTTGATCTTCGGAACTCGTCACTCCCTTACACGAATTCCCTTACTATCTAGGTCTATAACATCAAGTAATAACTTGATGATGCAACATGCATTTGCACACCAAGTCAAACTTCATGAACAGATCTAGTCAATCAAGAAGATCCAAGAAAAACCAATAAATTCAAATGTGGTACATATAACACACATCATTCTAAGCCCGTAGTATAGTAGTTGAGTAAAACATATCTAGAATTCAAGCTTAGCTGTGTAATACATGTCACCTCCTAGTATAGGTTTACTTTGTGATACTTAGCACATAAGGGTTAAACTATTCTTTGTCTCATTATTTACCCAAATTGCTCAGTTGCAATAGGATAATCTTGAGCAAAGTGGTCTCACTTTGGTTCTGACTAACCACTTACCTTTCTTTCGGGACTACTAAAGACTACCAATTTTCCATTCTATCATAACTATCCTCACATGATCTCTCAAAACTACTAACAAAATGATAGTTACAACCTTAATCCAAAAATCATCGTAATGTTATGATACCCATGACTTCTATCATAGACTAATACATTGCAAATGTATCTATAATTTTTGATGTTCCATGCTTGGTTTTATCCACTTTCTTGTGTTTTGTTCCAACTTTGGAGTACTTTTCATATGATTTCTTGGACTAACCTATTAACAAGAGCCACAGTGCTATTGCCTATTTTCTGCTTTTTGGTTCCAAGAAAGTCGAAAATGAATATTCTCGAATTGACGGGATAAAAGCCAAAGTGCCTATTTTTGGAAGGATCAAGTGCTGAATCTGAGACGAGGAGAGGGCCAGGGCCACACCACTTGGCACGGCGGCCTGGCCCGCGCCAGGTGGTGTGGTGGCTCCGGCACCCCTCGGCCTCTCCTTCCGCCTATAAGTTGCCCTCGAAAAACCCTAGGTACCCGATCAAAATCCACGAAAGAGTCTCAGAGTCAGCCGTCATCTCCATCCCTAGATCGGGAGGGATCTGAAGCTCTTCCCGGACCACGGAGAGGGAATTCACCACGAGGCCTTCTTCATCACCATGCAAGCCTCCTGTGATGCGTGAGTAGTTCATCCTTGGACTACGGATCCATGTAGTAGCTAGATGGCTGGTTTCTCCTCCTTTGTGCTTTCATGTTTAGATCTTGTGAGCTCTGCTCATGATCAAGATCATCTATTTGTAATTTATACATGTTGTGTTTTATGGGATCCGATGGATATTGAGATGCTATTTCAGATTGATTATTGATTCTATCATGTCTTTGTTATTTGAGATCTTGCATGCTTTCTGTTGTTAGTAGCTATCTTGGCCAAGTAGATGCTAGCAACTCCAAGAGTTAGTATTTATGCTCGATAGTGGGTTCATGCCTCCGTAACTGGGAAGTGATGTAAATCTCTAAGGTACTAGATGTGTTGTTGCTACTAGGGAGAAAACAACGATCCTTTGTTCATAGAACAATTGTATTGTTTACTTTACACGCAGTTCAGAAGCAATAACTGCTGCTTGCAACTTAATAATCGGAGGGGTTCGGATGATAACCTGAAGGTGGATTATTAGTCATAGATGCAGTTGGATGGCGGTCTATGTATTATGTTGTAATGCCCAATCAAGTCTCAAAGGAGTCAAGATGATTAGTATATGCATGTATTGCTTTCTCGGTGTTTGTCAATTGCCCCGCTGTAATTTGTTCACCCAGCATGTTATCTATCTAAGGAGAGCCACCTCTAGTGAACTATGGATCCTGGTCCTTGTCTTTTACATACAATCTACAATCTTTTACTGCTTTGTGTTTACTTTCTGCAAACTATTACTTCCTTCCATTCGATACGTTTAATCCTTTGTTTTCCGCAAAACACGGTGAGATTGACAACCTCATCGCAAGTTGGGGACAAAGTTCTGTGGTTGTGTTGTGCAGGTCTCCATGTTGCTACTAGCACCGGTAGTGCGCCCTGCCAAAGCTCAGCTAGCATCACCTTTGGGGTGTTTCCTTGCTCTTACTGGTTTGATTAAACCTTGGTTTCATAACTGAGGGAAAACTTACTGCTGTCCTCATCATACCTTCCTCTTGGGGTTCCCAACGAGCTCTACGTTGCAAGTCGAGTGCATCAAGATCTTTTCTGGCGCCGTTGCCGGGGAGTCAAGGACATCTTCACAAGGGGAGTCTCTCATAACCAATCTCTTTACTTTGTTGTTTTTGTTTTGCTTAGTTTCTTTTTTTTGCTTTGTTTGCTTGTTTTGTTCTTCAAAAACACAAAAAAAAATAGTTCTACTTGTTTGCTTTCTTATTTGAAAACACAAAAAAATTAAGTCTCTCTTAGTTGTCACCTCTCCCTTAGCTCACCATGTTGATCCCTACATTCACCCTGAAAGACCTTCCAATTGGTAGTGGTTCTATAATTGGGAAAGATAACATTGAAGAATTCTTTAATCATGTTAGTAAGCATGGAGATACTGAGGATAGATTCCTTGTAGAACTTGCTCCAAACTATGAGATTGCTGCAGCTTCTTTAATTCACATGTTAGAAGCTAGGTTTGTTAACCTCAACCCCTTAATGCAAGTAATGTTTCTTAAGCTCAAAGAAATTGAAGACCCTGAAAAGAGGGATTTTATTCTAGAAACTTTGTTTAAGGAGTTCTATGATGTTGCCAAAGAAGCTAGAAAAGTTTTTGAACGTTTCAATATGCTAGGATCTTGTGTAGATGTGGTTGGTACACGAGAAAAGATGAACAAAACCGAACCTAACGGGGAGGAACCTAAGATACCAATACCCTTCAAACTAGTAGCAATACATGATGTAATAGAAAAGAATCTTGATTAGATTGTTCCTGCAAACCCTTTTGATGAGAATAGTGAACCCAAGAGCATTGAGAGAGGATCCTCTAGAACTTATTTGGATGATATACCTTGCCTTCTTGAAAATATTTCTGCTATTGATCTTAATGCTTCTTCATTTGAGAACACTTGATTCTTTCTTTGCTTCTTATGCCTAACTTACAGGCGTTAAAGAAAAGTACTTGTTGGGAGATAACCCAAGAGTTTTAGATGAGTCTTGAAAGTTATTACCTCTGTAATAACCTCTCCTTATCCTTTTTATTTGCTTTTTGTGCCAAGAGTAACCTCTAATGAGAGTGAAGTAATGATTGGGAAAGTTGCTGTCCCGAAACAGATTTTTGTGCTTCACCGTAAAACTTCCTGAGAGAGTTCTGTACGTCGGATTGAGCTGTAATTCTTTGTTCTTTTGCCCCAGGTTGTTATCTAACTTTCCTTAGTTTAACACTTTTTGATTTGAGCAACAGAAGGTCTTCGAAAAAATTCGTCTTTACCTGCTGGTCTGTTTTGACAGATTTCTGCCATTTTCCGCATTTGCTTCTTGTTGGTTCCTTCTTGAGTTCTTTTGGGGAATTAAGCTTTTTGAGGGAAGTGCTACAGTAGATATGTTCTAATGGAAGTTTATTTGGTGTTAGAACTAAACCTTAAGACTTATTTATCTTAAGTGCACTAATGTTGCTAACAAGATTGTGTGAAGTTTTGTATGAAGGGAAATTTTCAGGTGTATGGAAGGAATGAGTAATGAGATGAAGGATGGACTAAAGCTCAAGCTTGGGGATGCCACGCGTGTCACCCCAAGAAATATCCAAGAAGTGCAAGCATCAAAGCTTGGGGATGCCCAAGGCATCCCCTTCTTCATCAATAAAAATTCCAGGTTTCTTCCAAACGCTTCATTTTTATTGTTTCATACACAATTGTGTTTTTCTTAGAGCGTCTTATTTTTCGTTTTTGTTTTGGCTTTTAGTTTGCTTGGTTTGCTTAGTTTTCTGAATAAGTTGGTTGGACCCCCTCTTTCATACATTGGTTTGCAAATAGTTTGGTTTGGTTTGGAAAAGAGTAGGAAAGTTCATACTTATGTGGTAAAAAGAGCTTATTTTTTACTGTGGCTATGCTTTGTCATGCCATGCTTGATATTGTTTTCGCTTTATGCTTAGTATACTTTGCTATAGCATGACTTGTTATAAACAATTGAGACTGCTTAATGTGCCTTGGATGAATCATGCGTTGTTTTAGCATATTAAAGCATAGTATAGTGGTATTCTCCTTTGATGCTTTATTTGGGTTGACTTGGCACATGCTTACACCATGTTATGACTGTCACAAGTCACCATAGCCTTTATGATCCTTTAGTTTTCAACTTGTAGTATCACTTTATGCTTTGATCAATGATGTTTTGTCGCTCTGCATGATTATGGCCATTATTGCTCTCTTAGTTTGTCGCTCCCAGTCTTTTGCTAGCCTCCACAACCAAGTATGAGTTCCACTCATGCATCCAACTCCCTAAACCAAGTTTTTCCAAAGAGTCCACCATACCTACCTACTAGCTTATGCTATTCCAAGTATATTCATGCTTTTGTCTACCTTTCACTTGTTATGAGAAAACTAGTGATTAAAGCTCTCACGAACTTGATGGCACACTTTACTTAATTGCCTCTAATAAACTTGAACCATTGGGTCCTTCTTTGTTGCGTATATGCTTGCGCTTTATAAGTTGAGATTAGCAGAACCATGTTTCATGGGGAACGCTTTCAACATTGCACTTGTACTTTGTACCCCGTTGATATCATGTTCTTTTGCTTACGGATCCCGGCAGTGTGAAATAAAAGTGGAACTTGTAAGATCATGGAGTTTGTATGTGTGTTAGAGAAACGCCTGGGCCGCTAGCCTAAGCCAAGCGTAATCATGGCGGAAACTTGCAGCATCACCATAATGAGCACTCTATGAAGCATCCTCAATAAAAACCTATGCAAATAGCAAATAAAAAGATCGCTGAGATGCTCATTGTTTGCTTGCCTTGTCATTTTGATTATGGGAAAGCTCCCGTATCATGTGCAAGGGGTACCCTGTTATGTTCTTAATGATACACATATACTTACAATGACAAGAGCTTACTCGTGACTGAAGTTGAGTAGCATGAGGATCGGTCTTCGTAAGTAAGGGTCATGAGATTTCGGTTTATAACTTGTCAAGCATATCCTCTTAGTTGTGTCACTTTAACCTTAATCACTTAAAGATGCTTATGATAGGGGCAATGAGAGCTGAAAGCTATAAGTACCATAATTTTTGGAAGCTCTTTATGAGACTTGAATCCCTACTTCCTTTTACAAAAGGCCTTTCTTCCACCATTATATTGAGTATCCACCTTCTACCTTTATGCACCTACTTTGAGAGCATAGTGGCCATTCTTAGTTCTATGTGCATTGTCCCAAGACTAGCTGATTGATGCATAACTTGTTATTGCTTGTTTTAAACTATTGTATCTAGTCACTCTTATGAACTTTGAAGGTGTCCTGTGCATTTATATTTGCTACTCTATTGAGGGACAAGCTGAATATTATTATGCTATGTTTTCTTTATGTGAAACAAACAAACGTCTTGCAAAGCATGTTATTCATGCATCTTTTGTTTGTGCCTTTTCATGTTGCATCATAGTTTCTTTGCTTATTGCTAGAACTTTGTCTTTCATGTTATGATTGAAGTACTATGATCCCAGCCTTGAATGTTTTGCAAATACTTTGATCAAGTCTTTGATGGTGCATGTCACCTCAAAAATTATTTCTTTTTATCACTTACCTACTCGACGACGAGCAGGAGTTAAGCTTGGGGATGTTGATACATTGCAAATGTATCTATAATTTTTGATGTTCCATGCTTGGTTTTATCCACTTTCTTGTGTTTTGTTCCAACTTTGGAGTACTTTTCATATGATTTCTTGGACTAACCTATTAACAAGAGCCACAGTGCCTTTTTTCTCGTTGTTTTTGGTTCCAGGAAAGTCAAAAATGAATATTCTCGAATTAGACGGTACAAAAGCCAAAGTGCCTATTTTTCCTAAGGGATCAAGTGCCGAATCTGAGACGAGAGGGGCCAGGGGCAGCCACACCACTGCCGCGGCCAGGCCTGGCCCGCGCCAGGTGGTGTGGTGGCTCCGGCACCCTCGGCCTCTCCTTCCGCCTATAAGTTGCCCTCGACAAAAACCCTAGGTACCCGATCAAAATCCACGAAAGAGTCAGAGGCCATCTCCATCCCTAGATCGGGAGGGATCAAGCTCTTCCGCACCTCACGGAGAGGGAATTCACCACGAGGCCTTCTTCATCACCATGCAAGCCTCCGATGTGATGCGTGAGTAGTTCATCCTTGACTACGGATCCATGTAGTAGCTAGATGGCTGGTTTCTCCTCCTTTGTGCTTTCATGTTTAGATCTTATGAGCTCCGCTCATGATCAAGATCATCTATTTGTAATTCATACATGCTGTGTTTTATGGGATCCATGGATATTGAGATGCTATTTCAGATTGATTATTGATTCTATCATGTCTTTATTATTTGAGATCTTGCATGCTTTCCGTTGTTAGTAGCTATCTTGGCCAAGTAGATGCTAGCAACTCCAAGAGTTAGTATTTATGCTCGATAGTGGGTTCATGCCTCCGTAACTGGGAAGTGATGAAATCTCTAAGGTACTAGATGTGTTGTTGCTACTAGGGATAAAACAACGATCCTTTGTTCATAGAACAATTGTATTATTTACTTTACACGCAGTTCGTAAAGCAATAATCATTGCTTGCAACTTAATACCGGAGGGGTTCGATGATAACCTCAAGGTGGATTATTAGTCATAGATGCAGTTGGATGGCGGTCTATGTATTATGTTGTATTGCCCAATCAAGTCTCAAAGGAGTCAAGATGATTAGTATATGCATGTATTGCTTTCTCGGTGTTTGTCAATTGCCTCATGTAATTTGTTCACCCAAAGATGTTATCTATCTAAGGAGAGCCACCTCTAGTGAACTATGGATCCCGGTCCTTGTCTTTTACATACAATCTACAATCTTTTACTGCTTTGTGTTTACTTTCTGCAAACTATTACTTCCTTCCATTCGATACGTTTAATCCTTTGTTTTCCACAAAACACAGTGAGATTGACAACCTCATCGCAAGTTGGGGACAAAGTTCTGTGGTTGTGTTGTGCAGGTCTCCATGTTGCTACTAGCACCTAGAGTCGCTACTAAAGCTTTCTAGCAACACCTTTGGGGTGTTTCCTTGCTCTTACTGGTTCGATTAAACCTTGGTTTCATAACTGAGGGAAAACTTACTGCTGTGCTTATCATACCTTCCTCTTGGGTGTCCCAACGAGCTCTACGTTGAAAGTCGAGTGCATCATAGACCTACACTGTTCTTTACTTACTGTTATTACAAGATTATTTACTAAGTACTTGTCCTAATTACAGACTTATCATGGTATCGGAGATATTCTCACCATGAACTTGTTAAGATTTACCTAGCCATCATGATTAAAGAGCTCATCACACCATGATGACTCTTCTTCTTAGCTTACTATCAATGATTCTTAACAAAATTCTACTCCATCACATGGAATTCTCAAGTGAATACCACATGATTTACTTCCAATTGTATCTATAAATACTCTGATGGTCTACCCTGTATGGTATAGTGGTATCAACTGGTGATAAGATTCTGCTACTTCATAGAAATTCTAAATATAGACTCCATCACTAATACTACTCCACATGATATCCTAATCTTAGTCGTAATCTTCTTTGATATTTTAACTTATTTGAGATGTCTTAGGGGTGTTATACCTATTTAGAACTACACTAAAAATGACATTTCTCTAGAGAAGACATATAACTAATCCTGAAGAAAGATGACAAAAGCATCCGACTTAAAGGTGACAAGGTTTATCCTCAAGTCGATATCCATCACAAGTCTTGGTTTAGATAAGATGGCTCCTATAGTCACTATCCAACCTACAGATCTGCTAAAAGGGTTTTAATCCTAAGGTCAAAGCATATGCTATGATACCATCTGCGGTGACCCAGCATACCACTGCATGATGTAGTACAATATAGTCGTTGACATAACACCAATGAAACACCGTTCACTAGTATTACATCCCTCAGAGTGGTACAACAGAAACACAGCAGGTCCAAGACATGACTATAGATTACAACTCGATTCTTTACAAAAGATCCAGAGAACACTCTAGGTTAAAGAGAGAGAAAGAACTTCTTACAAAGAACCAGAAATAATAACTCAGAACTATCTAGTAACTAAGTCTAGTATCTAAACTATTTGGCTTGCCATTGCTGCTATTGCAATGCTCTACAGAAGTAGGTTTCATGGCTAGAGAATCTATTCCTATCTACTTAAGAGCTTTGTCTTCACTTTGGTTGTTGTATATGTTGACTTTATTGAAGAACTTGAGCTATCGATGATGGTTTCTTGAGTAGAAATTGATGTTGACGTCGTCTTCAACGGCTTAGAACCTAGCAAGGGTTAAGAAGGTATGGTTGAGTATGAGCGTACTCAGCAAGTTCACTAAAAAGGAGTGTATGATGCACTATCTCTACAGCCACATACCAAAGGTCGTAGGCAATGCAGGTTTTCGTAAACATTTCTTCAAAGGTTTCTTTTATTCCGAAAACTATGTCTGACAGCTTTCACAGGTTGACCAGAACCTTCATGGGGTTCCTTTCCTGCCACGTTCGTAGCTCCTTCCCAGAACAGGGAGTAACATGTCACAATTCTTACACTCTGCATAGGTGCGGCACTTTTCCAATGAGAGACATTAAGGTTTTTTACCCGGCCAGGAGTATGTCCCCATTCAAACTTCGATGGCTTCAGGCCCAACCTAAGATCCAAGCCAATCACTGCCCCCTTTGCGACCCCGCATGTCCCCTTGGTGTACGCCATGCCCACATCTTGAATTACGGCAATGGTTAGTATAGACCGTCAGATGCCAGAACTATCATGGGACGTTGAGGGTTCCCACCCATATGTTGTATATCCTCTATGAATTACCAATTAATGCATGCTACGAGGATAACAACCACGACCTGGCCATCTAGATGCATGCGAGAGGAAGAAGATATAGCTAACTTCTCCGTCCCATTCCAAATCTCATGGTTAATGCGTAATATATGGCGCTAGAATCACTAGCGACATTGGTTGTTAAGTCCTAAATATTATGTTCCTTTACCATCGAATCAGATCGAGAGATTATTACCATTTGGTAAATAATCCATAATCATATTATTATGAAAATAGTGTTTTCTGACCTTTTTGAAATGCAGGTGATGACAACATTTGAGTTATAAGCATTTGATAGAAAATAATCAAAGGACATGAGCAAGTTGTGAACTTGCCTTTTGTGATTGCAAGATTATGCACTCATGGTCTTCAAGACAATAGAAGATCCAATATCTGAAACTAGCATCATTAGTCCGATAAGGAATAATGTTTAAAGAAGCAATATGCTGTGATGCATAAGTAATGTAATGCAGTTTGGAAAACCCTGGAGTAATACCCAATATGGTGAATAGGTTAAGTTTAGGTGATTTCTTTAAGATTTAGTTTGTCTATAAGTTTACTTTACAAACAAATATATAAATACAAGGAACTTAATACTAACATGTATGATTCAAAGTAAGTATAAAAACACATGATTAGAGTTATTTGGTATTATGTAACCATTATGGAATTTCATGTTTTAGGTTGATAAGAATTGAAGAACTTATTATGAGATTGTTGCTTGAAGTGGAAAAACTAATAACTTTTGAAGAAAAGGTTTCTTTGATAAGGTTTAACCAATCTTTATGGTTAATAGAATGTGATCGATGTCATTTGCGTTTGTTCGATAAGTTTTGGATTTGAGATGCCTTATGACTTAATTTGGAACAAAAAAAAGTTAACTATAAAAACATAATTAGATCTAGGGTGTGATGTGTTTAAAAGTATTAATAAGCTTTAAACCTTACAACAAGCATGTTTGAAGGTATAGGACCATTCACTTTCAGCTTAAGTGAATGATGAGTTTAAATGTGATTTGTTATTATGAATATAGTTTATCTTATTAAGGAAAGTAAATTTAGATGATTTGAATAATCTGTTAGAGCTAGAATCAAGTTTAAGAATAGTTAAGAGATAAATAGCATTCATTTTTATGATGTTCAAAATTTACTTAAAATTGTTGGTTTAGTTTGGATTTATGATTTTAAAAGAAATTTATAAGGTTAATAAGTTACACTTAAGTTTTATTATAGATCCAAGTTATAGCTTTCGACTAAGTATTTAGTTATTAGGGATTTAAGGTGTTTTATATAGAATTGTGATTATTATTAATTTTTTATTTAAGAGATGTTTTTATAGAATTTACAAACCAGGTCTTTTATACAATAGGTAAGGATTTACTTCCCTAAAATCTTAAAAATCTTGAGGAAAATACCTTTAGTATATTTCTAGTAAAATATATTTACTCAAGATCTTAAAAATGATTTTTATTTATTTTTAAGTATTATTTTTATTTTTACAAAATTCTACAAAGGATTAAATGTCCTTGACTATTTGTTCCAAGTTTTATTTGTAAAAAATTAAGTTATTATTTTTGTAAAATAGTTGTTTTATTTTCATATGCAAAAATGATTTTTATTCATTTTTAGGACTTTCCCTTAATTTATGAGATTTTATTGAGGATTAAAGGATGTTAATATTTATTCACATTTTATTTAACTCAAATAAGTGAATCTATATTTTTATTATGTAGAAATTATTTTTGTGATAATTTTGATATATTATGTGCATTTTTAGGATTTTATATGAATTTCCTATGCATTATTTTAGTTTGGGAATATTTGATAGGGTTTATTAAATAGAAAAAAAATGATTTTGTGGGGCAAATAGTTGGGCTATGGCCGAGTTGGTTAAAACCATACCTGGTCAACTAGACCGAGTCGGTTTGGCCCAACAGGCTGTGGCCCAGTTCGGGTCTGGGCCCAACCTCCCCTGCTTTTTTTCTTATCCTCTCCACGCACACCACAAACACGCTGCTGCCTCGCACCCTTCTACTCGCGATGCCACCACCGCCCGCACTGCTATGGCTGGTCGCCGGCCATACTCGCTGCCATAGCTTGCTGCCGAGGCACCGCTACCTCCTCCTCTTCTATTACTCCATCAAACCCCCATGGCCTCCTCGTTGTTCTACTTCAGCATGGTTCCTCGCCCATGCCTAACCCTAGCCGCCACGGCTTGGTCGCCGACATGATTTCGTTGTCGCCGCGCCTTCGATAGCCCCATCTCGTCATTGGCGCCTCCTCTACAACATCTATGACCATCGGTGCTCTTGTTGCTCCACTCCGACACCAACATCCAGCTTTAGGTCCCCTACTTCGACCTAGACCATTAACTCGAGCTCCGGAGTGTTGTTGCTACTACAATCTTCAAGGATTGACCGTGGCCTCCCCCACCTCGATGAGGTAGTAGGCTGCGGTTGCCCCTCCTCTCCTTCAATTATTACAGTGCAGGTATGATCTGTCCCTTCTGTGTTCTTTTTTTTTGTATTGCATAGAATCTAGTAGATGTGATGTGGTGTTGATCTCCTATTTATCACAATCAGATGAGCGCGGAGATACTGTTGCTAGGTGGTAGTGGTGTTTGTAAATTCCTGCTAATGAACTATAGTGTTCATCTGTGGAGGTTTTGGTTATGCTAAAGGTTGTGGAAAGTTTGATGCTATTTGATTCTAAGACTAGATGTACTAGATTATTCCCTAGGATTGGTATTGTGGTGTTGATAGCTTGATACAAATAGAATTAACTATGGATTTATACACAATTATCTCTAGTTTCTAATCTATTTTGTAATGTATATTCTAATGGATATAGTGGAATATATCTTGTATATGTAGTTACAAGGTATAACAGTTCATAAGCATGAACATCTAAACTAGTTGATTACTCTTTGAGTCATGGCATGGTCCTAGTGTTAGTATTATACATACCGTATTTCTGGAATATTAATAAGATATTTGTGGTGTCCACCAAACCAGGGTGTATGTGAAGTGCTTGAGAGATGCAACAAGTATGTGTTGTGTACAAATCAACTTTTTAGCTTCCAAGTTATTTGCTAAATCAAACACTTGATCATATGTATGTGAACACATGGTTTGGTGCTACTTATTTGCTAACCTCACTAGATACTGTATTGTTTAGTATGTTCTACAAGTTCTTTATAACTAGGAGTAGAGTTCTTAAGATATACATACTATTTGAAAAGTTATAGAGGTGTAAGATTGTTGTAATTAAGTTCTAATGGTGTGTTCTTGAGTTTTTAATGATCACCTGACCACCTAGATCTATGTAGTATGGCTCCAGATCAGGTAGATGCTTTTCTGGATGGTTTGATACTGTGTTTATGCTCTATGGTTGATGTACTTGCTCCTGGATAGATCTGGTTGATGTCCAGCAACACTATCAATGTTCCACAAGAACCCCTCTCTTATCCTTTTTACTAAAAAGGTTCAGAAAATAAAGGATGCACTAAATCAACCTAGGATCTTGATTGTTTGTACCTTGTATCTTCTACCACCTGTGCCCTTGTAGCTTGCTCATCTAGATTCAAAACTCCATGCTTCTTGTGGATCACTTGATCAGCTACTGGTGGATACTGAGGTTTTCTTTGTAAACCTTCTCCTCCTAGTAGCTGGATCTGCTCCTACTCCTCCACCACCTAGTGTCTTGATTTGCTTTTTAAGATCTAGCTCTAGCCTTGTAGTTGTTCTTGATGTGCTCCTGGTTTTTGGTGAGATCTTGCTAGTAGATGATACATATATCTACTAGTTGATCTTCTGGTGGTCTAGCTAGTGTAAATGGTTCCAAACTGAGCTACATATATTCCTCTACTGATTTGGAACAAGAGCTACGGTTGGGTGTGTGTGTATGTGTTGAGGTGGTTGTTGATTGCCTTTATATAGCATTAATCCAATTGCTATGGAGGTGACAACACATGCTATGCATGTAGTGATAGAGCTGCTTGCATGTGGACCAAGTGTGGTACTGGTCACCAAGTGTGCTTTCTTCTCCTTCTAGTGCATGCACGGCTAAAATCTTGCTCTTATCCTACTAGCTCTATTTCCCTTCTTTCATTACTATCAAGTGAGTCAATTATTGTTATCTGTAGTAAGTGAATGAAAGACTGATCTGTGGCTTGATTTCTTTTTGCAGGGACCAAATGAAAAGAAACCAAGACCAAGATAGAAGGAACAAATTTGATTTCCTTTTTATTTATTTTCGTCTGATGTAATCTCCTTTTACTTTTGTACATTGTAATCTCTAATAGATGTTATAAAATATTCTCCTAACTAATATAGTCTTTTATAGATGTTGTATGAAATGTTCAACTATTATTTATATTTAACCTTGTTTTTTTCCTATTTCCGAGTGTTGTGGAAGCTTGGAAGCATATCATACGTTTTCTTTTCTTTTTAGTTGTCTTCTTTTCTGCCATTTTGTAGGGATTAAAGTGAAGAAGAAAGATCAGGAGTATGAAAGATTCATCTCAAGATTAGTGTAGGTTTTTCATTTATTCAAATGCATTTTTTATTCATATACTTGTAATTTTCTTTTATTTCATTTGTTAACGGTATTATTCCTTAATTGTTGTAAGGTATTCATTTGGGGATAACTACTTGTAATTTTTAACTCGTTTTGTTGTATCTCCATTATTAACATTCTGGAAGTGTAATTTCAATTCTTTTGGAACAATAATTCCAATGTGTTATTTAAATCCAAAGCAATGTGTTGTTCTAGTATTAATTCATATGACTTATTTTAAATTCCAATTCTATTTCAAATTCTATTTGAGTGCAAATATATCTTTCGAATTTAAATGGGAATTGCTTTCCCTCAAACCCAAAGATATAGTAGAGATCATGCCGAAATCTATCGCACTTTCCTAGATGCTTCCATCAGAACAAGAGAGATCTTGATCCCTCTACACTATATTAGTTTTGCGCGAAAATTCTCCGGATTTTCTTATGCATGAATGCAATGCACACACCTGATCTCAGCTTATTTCTAAGCTCTAATGTTGGGATGTTACAGATATCAAGCCCGAAAGGAAAAGAAGATCATGCATCACAATTAGGACAAGAACCGGCTCAACTCTCCGTGCATCCAAGAAGATTGAAGTTCAGCTCCACCGACACACTAACCACGATCGAAGACGAAGTCCGTAAGTTAATATGCTCGAGATGCATAACACCAACTCCAATTCAAAATCCCCTAACCCTACTCTTCCGAATCTCGGGATGAGATTCTTTTAAGGGGGAAAGGTCTCTAACATCCCAATTTTAGCAACCCTGATTAGTTGTCCAGAATGCAAAAATCAGGGAGAACAAAAACTTTTTATTCTTAAATGATGCAGTGTTTGCTTACTTGCCGGTTAGTGTTTATGCATCTGACTATGTATTAGCTAATATACTCCTTACCTCACCCTCAGTTGACAAAAGCTATTTAACAAAATTGTCTTTGCTCATTTTACATATTCTCAAATGTTCTGGCATTTCAAAAACCTGAGCCAAGATGCCTTGCAACCCTAAAACATTTTAGTAGTTTCTATTGACAAAATTATGGAGATCTATAAGATGTAATCTCCTTATGTTTTCAAGACAGAACTTCCAACTACTCTTACCTCTAGATTTTCCAAAACTTTTTTAAGACTTTTATTTCTACTCTTGGTAGAAATACCAAGGGACTCTTATCTACTTCAAAACACAACCTATTCAAAATAACCATCCTTACCTCAAGATATGCTTGAAGGATCCATAGTAGTAAATGGGTTTTGTATGTAAGATGAGTTGCCCTGATCTGTTGTCTGATGAATTGCCTTGATCTGCTATCTGACTTGTTTGCTTAGGAAGTAGTTTGAGCTACCCTTGGAGCTCATCATCTAGCCTCTAGATAATCCAAGAGTATCAACCCTAAGCAATATGACCAAGCTAGATCTATTCTATAGCCACTAGGTGATCAGCTAAAACCCTTAACCAGATCACTTCTAAAGATTATTCATTCTAGAAGCTTCCAAGTCAATGAAGACCAACTCCAAGCATGGATCCATTCTTATCAACCTACACTTCATAATTATCCCATTGGGTGATGATTTGGAACCTTGCATCATCTCAAAATGATCCTCTCTTACATTCTAGTCAAAATCCCCAAATCTGCCAAATTTGGCTAAGTCTGGAAATGTTATCAATATCCCATCTTTGAGTCTCCCTCATTTCCAATACTTCTTCATTTTTGGTAATGAACTTGAACCATGTTTTAGACCATCATAAGGACTACCAATGACCAATTTTTACCTTGGCTAGATCATCCTCCAACCCAATTGTTCTTGATGGTTTTGGAGGCAAGAGAATAATAATTTCTGCAAATCGTATCAACTAGCATACTTGGGCAGAACCTCCCTTCTCCATACTACCTTCTTTTGACCAACTCCTAGAATTATTGTGTTCTACTCATAAAGCTATATCAATCCCTACTTAACGTTTTTCAATTGGAGCCTTGTTCTTCCAAAATCCACAGGGTTTTGAAGGCTAGTTGTTAATCTGTTTTGGCACCCTTATTTTATTCAAAGTTTGTCATCAATCCTTGGAGAGCTAAATCATAATCAACCTTAACTTTTGCTCCATGGTTATCTACATCACTTGGTATATCCATCCATATATCCCATGACCCAAGTGGATCTCTGAGCTCCAAGATCCAACAAGGTTTTGAAGGTATAAAATTAACTTCGCCCAAGATCCTTTATCTCTTGTTTCCCTTCAAAACCAACTTGTATTCCCATGACCCAATGCTGCAAATGGTAGATAAAACATCTGAACATCCTCTAACTTGAATATATAAATTTACCAAATATTATCCATAATTATTTGGACCCAAAAAGTATTTAATTCTTTTAGTGGACAAAAACATCAAAACTCCCTCTATAAAAGAAACTTGGTTTTTCTACAAACCACTTTTCCAACTTTAGGCACATTTGATGCCTATATATCATCCCCTATCTTCCCACCTCAAAAAAATATATTTTTGAAGAGCTTTATTATTTCTTTTTGTCCATTTTCTTAAATGTATAAATTCAAATAATAAGTGTTTAAAATACTTTTATGCCTCAATAAATCTTGGGAATTTTTTTCAAAGTTTGAATCCATATTTGGGACTATCTAAAACCAAAAACTCACCTTGTCCAATTCAAAAATCTCATATTTGGAAAAAAGGTTTAACAAAACGCATCCGTTTCTTTGCAGTTTTGCCAGAACAATTAACCCGTGCAACCGCATTACTCTAGAATGGGATAGGGGACTTGAAGTTTGCTACTCTGGTGTGGGAATTATCACAACTACTTATAAGGGATCATCTCCCTCTAATGCCAGGGTTCCTTTATAAAAAGGGTGAACTGTTAGACAACCACCTAGAGGAATTGCGAACTGCCCTAGGGAGTAGCCGGGCGATACTATGAGCCTCTCATTGAAAGTGCCCACTCTCGAGGAGTTGGAATGCGCTCCAGTTGGTCCTTGGCCCTGACGTCCCAGAGTTGAGGGGAACAACTCATAGGGTAGGTCCTATACTAGAGTGGCATTGGAAGAGTCTTGATCGGTAACTTGACCCACGATTCGTAGGTGATCATGACATGATAGTCGGATGGTGTGGGTAAAGTGTACAACCTCTGTAGAGTGTAAATCTATTCGAATAGCCGTGTCCTTGGTCATGGACAGATGGAAGGTTGCTATAGAGCGGTGCTGGTTTTGTTTTCAAGAGGATTTTGGAAAAGCAAAGGCTTGGAAATGTTTTCACCAAGGGATGGCCGAAAAGGAAGGGAAGGAGTTTGGTCATGGGATGACCGGAAGGAAGAAAATGAATGGGTGACCCAGTCCTAGTGTTTTCCAGAACTTTTCAAAAAGGTTTCCAAAATGTTGTACAAAAGTTTTCAACAAAGACATGTAGATGCTATATCTACAAGAGAAACTATTTTACAAAAGAACCTCTCATGGAGCCCTCCTACTACCACAGCCATAATGCATATCCTCTTATTGTTTATCTTAAGGTGGTTTGCGAGTACATTCAAAGTACTCACTGGCATTATTCCTGACTATTAACTTGGTTAGATCTCGAGAAGAAGGTGGTGTTGATGACTATGCGAACTAGGACATTCTATTAGTCAGTTGACTGTAGGTTAAGGCATGGCTCGGGCTCTATGCTTGATGAGGTCCCACTGATGTTGATTAATGTACCCATAATGGCTTTAAGGTATGACTTGTATCCGTTTAAGTTGGATGTTTACTTTGATACATGTCGGTTATGTGCCACGGCTGACTGATCATGGGATTGTGGTGGTGTGCCTAACAGGGATTCTTGGAGGATTAATCTGGGGGCCCCAAAATTTTCATCTGACACCATCCGCAAGCTAGAAGACGAGGAGTCATGGACTCTAGGGGAAAGGTTGCGAAACAACCTGCGCCTCCCCTGAAGACAGCGGCCAACTCCGGTGCGAGCTCCCTGAGTTCCTCCAAGTGGTCATCTGTTTTTTTATATCTTGCTTTTACACATGCAAAGATAACCTTCCTTCTAGTCACATAAAATGACATAACATTTTATGTCCCCTCTTGTTTTAAATTCTTTTGGCTACGTGTTTATTGAATATTTTTTCAAATCTTAATCTATCCATCAAGACATCCTAGCTAAAACCAACTTAGCTACTTGATCTAAACCTAATCCTTTGATCTAACCCTACATTTTATAAACCTCCATGCATGTGCATGTGTGTAACTCACACATACACCACCTCACATCTACACATCTACCCGTGGTCCATCCTATCTCTCTCTAGTTGCAACCAAACCAGCAAGGGCCAGGTCGTACCTAGCCAGTAAGGGGAGGCACCTCACGCTAGGCATGTGAACCCGTCCGCCACATGCTTGTGTCGTGCTTACTTTGCCTCGTCCTTGTCCTAGCACATAAAGCAAAGCCCTAGCTCCACCACCACCCAATCCGCCTAAACCTTTCCCATCTGATCCTGGCCTTGATGCCAACCTGCTCCACCGCTAGGCCCACCGACCAGCCCCCCACCCGTCGCACCTTGGTTCGACCGCAACGAGGCTTGCCATGTTTCTCTTCTCCCAGGTGTCGCTCATGTGCTGAACCAGTATGCCTCGCCATGCCATTGCGAGCCTCCCTCTATCCACCCTATCTCCTCCATAAAGCTAGCGCCAGAAGCACCCATCCGTACTTTCCCCACCCACCACCAGATCGGGATCCCTATCTCCATCCACTCTCCTTCCTAAGCCATGGCCATGGCCATCTCTAAACCTAACCTCAGCCAGACATGCTAACCAGCGTTTGGGGGGGAGCCAGGCGTAGCCAGGAGCATGGGAAGCTCCCCTTGGTTCCTCTACATCGACCCGTACATGCAGCAAAGCCGGAACTCGCCGGAGCAAGTTCTACGCTGCCGTGAACTAAGGTTGTCGAACCAGCTCGCCGCTAGCCTCGTGCCAGATCGTGGCCACCTCGAGCCGAACCACCTGCAACCGCATCCTCATGGTGAGTTCCCGATGCCTTGGCACGGTTCTACTCCTCGCTTGACCTTCATCGCCGCCGCCATGCCCAGTAGCCCCCTCGCCGTCGTAGCCGCCACTCATGCGCCGCGCACGTAGACAGTCAGCAGCAACAGCCTTCCCGTAGCCCTCTGTTCCCGACTATTCTATGGCCTCCTCCTTTGCCCTCCGGTGCCAGTCCTCACACGCCTGTAAATAGGAAACATGCAGCTTCCATGAGGATCAAACGGTGTGTAAAATGGTCCCCTCGATCTCTCGGAATCATCCGACGAAGATGAGCTGATTTAACTATTGTCATCCGTCAGTTCTTCAGTGTTTTGGCCTCTGTTCTTCGATGATTTCCGGTGCACACGGTCCGCCTTCGCCGAAATCTCGAACACCAAATTTCAGACCTTGATCCCCTCTTCATCCTTTCTCTTTACGGCATCACAAAATTCTACACCGTTTGCTCATCCTCTTCATATGGAGAGCCTCAACCGCGAGATTCAAATTCACTTTCCTCAGTTTCAGTTAGCAGGCCCGAGAACCTTTTGTTAACAAACCCCTGAGCTATTCATTTCGTCATTCCGCAGCCCCCGTCTGTGCCACGTGTCGACCCAGCACGGGTCGCGAACGCGCTGGGCCAGTAGCCTCCCTGACCCCACTAGTCAATGGGTGCGGCTAGAACCTACAGAGTGAGAAAAGTTGCTAGCACATTTTCTAACTTAAAAAAATTCCATAAATTGATTGAATCTAAATAACTTCAAATAATTTGAATTTGACAAAACTTATAAAATGAAATATGAATGTTTTTTAAATATGAATTGAACCATATTTTCAAATTTTCCCTGATTTAACTCTATCTAGTCAAACCTTTGACTTTTGACCATAATTTAATTGTTTTGCATTTATTAATAAATTTAAATTCAAATTTTCAAATAATATAAATGATATATGTTTTCTGATCAAAAAAATGCCAGGAATTCATATATGCCATCCAAAATAATTTTTGAGCATTTTAAAATTTCGAAATTATTTAAATGTCAATAAATGCCCTTTCTTAATTAATTCATAACTTTAAATCCGTAATTCCAAATTAAACAAATAATATGTCTAAATCGATCAGAGCGACGAGCCCGTTCTGATTATGCATTCCATGATATGAATGGAAGCATGCATCATATAAATATTCTAAAAACAACAAGGTTTATGTAACTAAAATGGGATTAATAAATACTAAAAATGTTTATATCTTGTTTACACATCTCACCCATGCCATGTTATATTATATAATGCAATTGTGCATCATTCCATCATGGAATACTTTGTTTGCTTATTGCATATATTCATATGATTGTGCACTTTATTTATTATGGCCCTTTGTGTGTTTGGCTTTTATTTCTGACAGACGCCAAGCAAGGGAATTATCAGGAGAACCAAGAGTACTACCCAGGTCCTGGTTACCCTTCTTTTGATCTGACAGGCAAGCCATTCCCCATGGTTACATACATATATCACATATGCTTCTATCTTATTCTTGCATCATGGAGTCGCGATTGCATTAAATTGGAATCCCAAGTATTGCATAGTCTTTACTTTTAAACCCCACCGAAGCTTGTATCCTCATTCCTATGAGCCATTACTACAGGAGTTGTTTGAGCCATGCGAGTCATAGAATTACATGTGTAGGGTTTGTGGGAGTCTTTGGATAACGAGGTACCTAAGCAACTTAAACTGTGTAGTAATGGGGTAACTAAAGAAAGAGGCATCGGTGGGAAATAGTTGTTATTTGGTTCTTCCATGCTCACTTGTATCCCGTAGGACCTCGAGTACATAATTCTTCTTCCTTGACTATTCGCACTATCCACATGCGAGAGACTCTATGGATCCCCCTTCGCCTCAGCTTGATTCACACTTTATTTCTTGGCGCCACAAACTAGTTTGGGGTGTTATTACTATCCTATACTTATACCATGCTTTACTACTTTATTTACTATTGCGCGTGGAGCGCCTGTACTGTTTAGCAATTGTGACACGTTTCCGCGGTATCTACAAGCCTAGTCACACTTTTGGGTTCCTAGTCGTTTACAACCGTCTACACAAACCCTGGGTCTGGCTCGGAGCCAGCCAACTTTGTTGCGGGTAGCTTAGTAGGGTGGCCCCCTAAAATAATTTATGATCCTGTGAATGCATTGTCGTGAGGCCTCGTTGCTTTTTATTTTGTTCTTCCCGAGGTTGATCGTGCGTGTGTTCCTATTTGTGTACCCCTGCAGGGTAAATCTTTCTGAAAGACGTGTCCGCGGTTATGGATGACTTGGAGCATAGTTTCTCGATCATAAACAAGCATAACTAAAGTAGTGCCTTTAATTTGACTAAGACATGACTAGTAAATAGAGCAAAACTCATGGAATGGTTAATAAAATTGCCAACGGATGGGATGTTCTTCCGCCTTCTCTTTGATAAGCGAGAAGGCAGGCGAGTGATGTTTATTTATGTTACTTACATAACTGTTGTTACTAATTAACGAGCGTCCGTCCATCTCTCGTTGGGTGGATGTCGTAGCGTGTCTCTATAGAACTGTTAGTTATTATCTTTCACTGCAATTGCGTCACCCCATGTTGTTCCCTTTAGATACATTAAGACTTGTTGATTACCCCTAGGGTCTCACACGATATATGTTATTATTTAGATAGACAGGTTTACTCACAAGAAGGTTACTGGGTCGAAGAGACCGATGATGGTGGCAATGACTGTTAGGTGTAGAGATTCCGGGGATGGAGATCCGTGAGATCTGTGGGCGGGATCTTCTTATTTTCTAGGCATCTTATGCCAATTTGCTTCTTGTCCGTACTCGGATCTTGTTTTCCGCTTCCGCTTGATACTCTAATTGTGTGATGTATGGGAATGTATCCGAAACTATTATCTCTATCTAAGATATTTGGATATTGCCGTATGGCGTTGAATATTTCTATTTCTATTGTTTTAGATGGTCTATCTCTGATGTACTGTTGTACATCGCTGGCACACACATGTGTATATGTTTTGTTCGCATACCTATCGACTACGCTGCTCGCTCTTGTCATGATGTTCTTGGAAGTGGGTAGGGTGGTTGGCCGGTACCGTGCCCTGCTCCGCTTCTACGGGCCTAAACATGGGTGGCCTTGGGCCTCCGCGGTAGAATCTCTTATCCACTTTTGGGTTCATCCTGACTTGTTGCTTATAGCATAGGGTCTGAGGTATTACAATTGCTATCAGAGCCATTCTTCCCTTCAGGATCTTAGTCAAGATGGTTGTTCTTAGTCTAGAAAATATTTTTGGTAGTTATGTATCTTAGGGAAAAACTAAACATGAGAGTAGGACTGCTTCCATTTTTTTCATACCCACCCACCCACCCTTTTCTGGTAAGGAAGTGTAATGTCTGTCTATCCTCTTCTAAAAGTCCAAACTAGGATTCACGTGTTTGGGGTTTCTGTAGTACCATAGGATGTTCTAATCCTTTGTTGATCTGTTGCATCCAACCTTGCTTCACAATTTGCCTTTGGTTATCAATTGTTGGTATATTCCATACCGACAGGCTTATGTGTAAACCGATGCGATATGTCTTACTCTTTGTTAACTGACGCAATCTTGTTACGGGTGTTCTTCCTTCCTGCATGTTTCACATGGTGTGGAGTTGCTAATCCATATTCGTTAAGTTGTTTTTTCGCATCTAGTTGGTATTCTAATATCAAAAAATGCGGAAAAAAATTCTTTGATACATCTATGTTTCCACACTCCTTTTAGTCGTGTTATATACACTATCTATCTTCTTTTTGTCGGCATGTTCATGCTAACTCGATCTTTTGCTACCGGCGCTTCAATCTGGAGTTTCTACTTCATCTTCAAATTCTTTTGGGCTAAATACATAACGCGTGTCGATCCGATACTTGTGATTGTAATTTGGATCTCAGTATAGCTATATGACACTTATCGCAAGTGGAATATGGTCAATGATATATATGATGGCGGTTATCTCTTGTGATTTTGAGTTATACCGTGATCATATCTATATCATATTCAAGTATCTTTGGCAATCTGGAGATTCTTAAGGCATTATGGTGGATTATCATCCGTTTATCATGCTTCACATCTTTTTGAACTCCATATACGCAAAGGTTCTCTTTGATACAGGAGAATCTCATCCTTTCATCTCTGTTAGCTTTGCTTAAAAGTATGAGCCTATCATAGATTCTTTATCAAAGATCTATTATCTTTGCAAGTGGTGATCTGATCGACTATGCGAACAACTCGACATCTGTTTTATCAATCAGAAGGGCTAGATAATCTATATGTCCAATGCATCTCTTCCAACACGAATCCTTGCTCTTAATGTTGATCTTTCAAAGAGCGTTGAGCTCCGGAAGTATTTCGAGTAATTGTTTGTTCCTCCCGCCTCATGAACTTGGCATTATTTGAATATCTCGTTAATTCATGGTGGTATATCTTGACGATATGCTTGCCTACTCTATATCAATGAAAGATCCTGAAGAACATCTTCTTCTTTTTCTCTCAAGCTTCGTGAACACCGTGTGTGTGCAAAGTTCTCAAAGTGTGAATTTTGGCTTCCTGAAGTCATCTTTCTTGGCCACATCCTTCTGCTAAAGATATCACTACAATTCTGGAAGCATCAAATCAATTGTCCATTCCCTCTCTCCATTAGATTCAAAGAACTCTAGAGCTTTTCCTCGGTCTGGCAAGTTATTATCGCTGCTTTGTTGAAGACTTCCTCAAGACTGCTAAATCTCTCTCGGATCTTCTCAAGAAGGACAAGAAATTCTTTTGGTCTTTTGCTCATCAAAAAAACCTTGTGAATCCTCTCCCTATCATTTATGCCCAATCTGACGGATGCCATGAAGACTTTTCAGATCTTTTGATATTCCTCTATTCAAGACCTTGGTGCTTTTCTTGTTCTATCTGTTGGACCTATCATCTGCTTCAGTGACCTTCCGTCATATATTTTCTGATGGCTTGGGACTTCCAACATGATGACAACATCATCATATTTATATATTTTAGATCCGACGAAGTGTTCGCATCACATCTTTGAATTCTTAGGAAGCTTCATGATTTTTGTTTGTCAAGATCTTCAGTCTAAATTCTGAGAGTTGGGTTGCACGATTTTCCTATTCATGTAGGAGTAATGCTTTGGGTACGCGATGGACTGATCCACATCCAACTACTCTTATCATTCGCTCTCGTACATTGAATTGGTGGACTAATGTGATTCCACTCATTCCACGGAAGTTAGAAGTGGCCTTTATCTCTTGAGACTTTTACTTCCATCTTGTTTTCCGGAGGGTTCTCCCAAAGAACATAATCAATAATCTCTTGTTGGAGGTCTCATCTATTTCAAGATGGAGCAAAATCTTCAATGATCGAGTGGAAATAAATGCAAAATCTTACCCTGATACTCTTCATTCTACCGGTGCTCGACTTCGTTAAACAAGATGATGGAAGATATATGTAACTTCAATTTTTCAAATTCTTTCCCTCTTGGTTAAGCCAATTATGGTTGATGCCATCAAATCGCAAAATCTATTGCAATAACCTTGTGGTTAAGGAAAGAAATAAGCATCTCTACAATAACCTCCAGATCTTCAACATTCAACTTCTTCCTCAGGATTCCACCATAAACTTGTGCCACCTCCTTCTTTTCAAGATAAATCCGCACACCTCAATTGCGTGATCCTTTGGTTCTTTCCGGCGCAAGAAGAAGCTAATTCGAGAAGTCCTCAATTCTAATTTTCCGTTGATATCAAGGAATTCTAGTGTTTGAAGGAAATATTGCTTCTCCAAACTTCATTTCTTAAATCTGAGGGAAGAAACAATGCTATTTTCATAGTGGTTGATAACTTCTCCAAAATCGCTCTTTTCTTCCAGTGAAACAAAGAACCATCTCCACGTGCATCTGTTGATCTTTAATCCTAGCGATGTGTCTTTCTTTTCTCTCCTCGATACATCGGCTTTTCAAATTCGTTCAAGAAGTGTTTCAATTCTTTTATCGTGTTCCTCAAGAGCACCGGAGCTATATTCATCCTATCTTTCTCATCTCACAACAATTCTTTAGGTTCTTCAAGTCCCTTGTTTTCAAGAAGCAAAACGCAAGACTGGCAACAGCTCTAGCAATTTTTGCAAGGTGTAATGGTCGCACCATTCCATTGTTCATCAACTTGGGATGTGAGGGTCACCTTCATTCCGAACATCCGCCTCTCCTTGTGCCTTTTTCTTTTTCCTAGGAATATTGGCGCGAGATTATTGTTTGGTGGGGGAGAGTTGTAGCATCCCAATTGTCTAACAATTGCAATGCTACTTGCCTAGTCTATATATTGCTACTTCCTACACATAATTTATTGTATCATCATTATATCATGCTCATGCCACCATGCCACATTGCATTTGAGTATCATAGAAAACCCCTTTTCATTTGATTCTTCTTTCATATGCATTTGTCTTATTAATCATATTTGCATCTTGATAAATTGTAGTTGGTTCTTGATACATTGTGAAATTCCCAAGTTGAGTTGAGGGCATATCTCTTTAATCCCTTCTATCCACTAACATGATATGGCCTCTTCACATAAAGATATTTCTCTCAATTCCATCATGCATGGATATGAGATCCTCTTAAACTCATGTCCATATTAACCATTGTGTGGTTTCCTATCCTTTACTTGCAATCCTTCTAATTATAGTGTGTATCCCTTTTCTTCTCACTTTTGCATGTGTCATATTTCTTTTAGATCTCTTCCTTCTACACATGCAAAGATAATCTTCCTTCTAGTCACATAAAATGACACAACATTTTATGTCCCTTCTTGTTTAAAATTCTTTTGGCTATGTGTTTATTGAATAATTTTTCAAACCTTGATCTATCCATCATGAAATCTTAGCTAAAACCAACTTAGCTACTTGATCTAAACCTAATCCTTTGATCTAACCCTACATCTTATAAACCTCCGTGCATCTGCGTGTGTGTAACTCACACATACACCATCTCACATCTACATATCTACCCATGGTCCATCCTATATCTCTCTCTAGTTGCAACCAAACCAGCAAAGGCCAGGTTGTACCTGATGACCCACAAGTATAGGGGGTATATCGCAGTATTTTTGAGGGAAGTGAAACCAATTTATTGATTCGACATAAGGGGAGCCAAAGAATATTTATAAGCCTTAACAACTGAGTTATCAATTCAGCTGCACCTGGAATCAATCTTGCTCACAGCAGTTTATCAGTAGCAACAGTTTTGTAGTAGCAATAACAAAGTAATAACAGTAGTAAAAGTAAAGACAGTAGTAACAATTGCAGTAAACAGTAGGATTAAAGCGTGGTAGGCATAGGGATGGATGGACGGGCTTTGCATGGACAAGGCAATTCATATAGCAATCAAGACATAGGGCATTTGCAGATAAATAAGATAAAGCATCCAAGTACTAGATAATCATAGGCATGCGTTCCATATATAGTCATACGTGCTCGCAATGAGAACTTGCACACATCTTTTGTCCTGCCAGCCCGTTTGCAGCGGGGCCTCAAGGGAACTACTGGAAATTAAGGTGCTCCTTTTAATAGAGCACCGGAGCAAAGCATTAACACTCCGTGAACAGTTGTGATCCTCACATCAAAGTCATCCCCTCCGGTTATCCCAATTATTGTCACTTCGGGGCCTTTGTTTCTAGACAACAATATGTGTATACAACTTGTAGGTAAGATCACAAACAATACTATCATCATGAATCAATAACATGTTCAGATCTGAAATCATGGCACTCGGGCCCTAGTGACAAGCATTAAGCATAACAAGTTGCAACAAAGTCAAAAAGCACTAATAATAGATACTAGGGACCATGCCCTAACAATCTGATGCCATTACATGAACGATCTCATCCAATCCCTACCATCCCCATAGCCTACAGCGGGGGATTACTCACTCATGGATGGTGGAATCATGGATGGTTGATGGAAAAGCGATGGTGATGATGATGGCGATGATCTCCTCCAATTCCCCGTCTCGATAGGGTGCCAGAACAGAGTTTCTGGTTCTGATTCGCGGAATCTGGTGGTGGCGACGTAGCGGAACTCTCTCTGGAAAAACGTCGAACCCCCCTGGGTTTTTAGGTTAGGAGGCATCTTATAGGCGAAAAGGGAGGTCGAGGTGGTGACCGAGGCAGCCACACCACCCCCAGGCGTGGCCTGGCGTGGCCTGCGTAGCCAGGTGGTGTGGGCCCCTCGTGGTCCTCCTCCGTCTCGTCTTCTGGCTCCATGAGTCTTCTGGTGAAATCGGATTTTTGGCATATTTTCCGAGATTTTTCCTGATAGTTGATTTTCTGCACAAAAACTAGACACCAAGGTAATTCTACTGAAAACAGCATCAGACCGTGTTAGTTGTATCCAAATCACACAAGTTTAGAGGAGAAACAATAGCAAAAGTGTTTGATAAAGTAGATACGTTTTGGACGTATCAACTCCACCCAAGCTTAGCTTATTGCTTGTCCTCAAGCAATTCAGTTGAAAACTGAGTGCAATAAAAGAAACTTTCACGAACACATTTGCTTCATAAGATGTATATATTCATAGCATATGATCAAATACTTAGGCAATTCATAATAAAGAGTATGCAAATAAGTTTACTTAATGGTGATTGCAAACTATGAAGAGATTCAACTAAAAAATAGTAAGTAGCATGAAACATAAACATAAGCAACATTGCAATGCTCATAAAAAAGGTATGATAGAGTGGTATCTCGCTTGGCTTTGATTGTAGACCAAACATAAATGCCGAGGCACCTCTGAAGTTCAAGTGAAGACTAGAAGTAAAGATATCAAAGATACAAGCATCAAAGTCATGACACAATTATCCAAATTTTGAGACAAGCATATTACACTAAGAATGACAACTATGCTCTCAAGAAAGTGCTCATAGAATAAGTGGTGACTCAACAAGGAAGTGAAAAGGTTTTGAAAAGTTTGAAAGGCTTCCAGATGCTGAAAGTATGGTACTCATTAGCTTTGAGCTCTCATTGCCCCTATCATAAGCATCTTTAAATAGTTAAGGTTAAAGTGACACAACTAAGAGGATATGCTTGACAAGTTATAAGTTGAGATCTCATGCCCCTTGCTTACGAGTACCGAACCTCATGCTACTCAACTTCAGTCACAAGTAAACTCTTGTCATTGTAAGTACATATGTATCATAGAGAACCGCCAACAGGGTACCCCTTGCCCCATGACACAGGAGCTATCCCATATAAAAATGACAAGGCAACAGACAATGAGCATCTCAGCGATCTTTTTATTTACTATTTGCATAGATTTTTATTGGGGATGCTTCATAGAATGCTCATTATGGTTATGCTGCAAGTTTCCACCATGATTAGGCATGGTTTAGGCTAGCGGCCTAGGCGTTTCTCTAACACACATACAAACTCCATGATCTTACAAGTTCCCCTTTTATTTCACACCGCCGAGATCCATAAGCAAAAGAATCATGATATCAACAGAATAATAAGTGCAACGTTGAAAGCGTTCCCCATGATACATGGTTCTGCTAACTTCAACTTATAAAGCGCAAGCATATACGCAACAAAGATGGACACAATGGTTCAAGATTATTAAGTGCAAGAAAGTAAAGTGTGCCATCAAGTTCGTGAGAGCTTTACTAACTAATTTTCTCATAACAAGCAAACATTTTATTCAGAAGAAAACAAGGCATACTGAATATGCACGGAATAGCAAATGATGCTAATAGGTAGGTATGGTGGACACTTTTGGCAATATTGGTTTTGGGGAGTTGGAAACACGAGTAGATCTCATACTTAGTGCAAGTGAAGGCTAGCAATAGTAAGGGAGTGACAAACGAGAGAGTGATAACTGTCATAATCATGCTTGCAACAAAACATGACTAATTATGGCATGAAAGTGATTCAAGAACCCTGAGGCAAAATAATTCATCGAGGCTTAACTGATTGTTTCAGTCATATGCGTGCGTGAGCATGTGCCAAGTTGATTCAAATGAAACATTCATAGGAGGATACCTCAGTGTCATACCAAGTTATGAATAGAACAATGCAAGCAACCATTCATATGACATGCTACAAACTATTAGCAGGCTGGAGCTAATCATAAGAAAGAAAGAACTACTAAGCATCCATAAATAACATACGCCTTACATGAACAGACTAAGCATGGCCACAATGATGAGTATATGTACAAAAATTAAAACAAATAGAGTTCATTACCAGCCTCTTACCACACCTCAAGTTGTCATTAATCTTTATTATTGCACTTCACTTGTGTGGCTTGAATAATAACATGAAACCAAACTCCACTGAGGACTGCTGAACCCTACAACGAACTTCACAAAACCAAAGAAGAATAGAAAATATTTTTGGTGTTTTTGATTTTTAAAGGCCAGAATGAAAAGGAAAAATCAAGCAAAGCGAAATATTTTTGGCTTTTTTGAATAATTAAGACAAAGCTAAAAGAAAGAGGCAAACCAAGGCAAAAAGAATAAGAAGCAAGCAAAGAGAAATAACAAAAATATTTTTGGTCTTTTTGTGTTTTGGAAAACAGAAATAAAGCAAAAATGAAGACTAAAAAGGAAACGAAACATGGATATACAGAGTACCGACTGAACATGATATGTAGATGAGTGTGATGTCGGTGTACCTCCCCCCAAGCTTAGGCTTTTGGCCTAAGTGGGTATCAATACCAAGCTGGCCAAGATGCAGCGCCTCCATAATATGGCGAGGAAGTGCCTTCATCCTTATATGAACCTGAGGACGCCCCAGCGTAGTGCGCAGAGTAGTCGTAAGAGGGCACATCCCCCTGGTGCTACCCGTGGAAACCAAGCAAGCGGAGCTGCTCGTCCACCTCCTCCTTGGAACACGGCCATGGCATCCTAGAAATACTGAACAAAGTGGACTGTGGCAAAGGAATTTCCCTCTCATCTCTGTCAGTAAACAACATCATGTAAACTAAATTCTAGGTACTAGAGTCAGTAGTAACAAAATGATGTGTTTTCATAGCAGCAAGATCAAGCCTTTGTGGTGTCAACACAGTGTCATTAGGATCAACAGAAAGTTCTAAGGCAGCAACCATGCATGAGGCAATGATTCCCCCATAAATGGGTCCTCTAGCAGCTAAGCGACAGGCAATGAGAGAACCCAGATTATATTTGGTATCATTATCAAGTGCAACAGCAAGAAAGGCTAAATGATAATTAGAAATATTACTAGTGTTCTCCCTACCGAGAATGCTAGTGGCAAGATAATAAGCAAAATATCTAATAGCTGGGAGTTGAATGTTCCTTATCTTCCCTCGCTGAGCTGTGCGGTCATCATCATTTGTCACACTTCGGTAGAGCTCTAGCAAATCAGCGGGTCGACCTTCGAGGAGCCCTGCAGCTTGTAAAAAGGTAAAACAAGGGAAGGTAGATGGGTGAGCGCATCCCACATCTCCTTCATTACCAAAGCGTGGTGCAATAAGATCTTCATTATATGATGGCCTAAATTGAGAATCTGATCTCGAAGGCCTTGTCCTCCTGGGTGTGTCCCTGTCAAATACTTCTCCAAAAGTGTGGTTGTTCATCTCTTCTATTCTGAAATTTTTAGACAACCATCATACAAGTGATTGCAAAGTGAATACATAATGAAAGGAACTACTCATAGGAACTTGTACGAGGCCTAAACATGCATTAAAACAATTTATCTAAGCATTGAACAAGCTCACAAGCTCACATAACCTGTCACCTACAGTAGCAAAATACTCAAGATATAAACCACTAATCACAAATCTACTTGGACAAGCGGAGGAGTCACATACCCGGAGAACAAATGCTCCAAATTTCAGCAGCAAAGATGGGCTGAGCAAGGAGATCGAAAAATCATGGACAAGAACAACAAGAATGCAATTTTGAGCAATGAGCTGATGTTTTCTCAGGAGAGAGAAGGAAGTGGCGAGAGAGTGAGTGGAGGGCCAGGGGTGGCCCACACCATGGCCAGGCGCGCCCCTGGTGTGGCCACGCCACCAGGTGGTGTGCCTGCCTGGTGGGCCCCACTGGGTCACTCCAGGCACTTCTCTGACCCTTTTTCACGTAAAAATTTAATATGATTTTTCTAGAATTTTTCGAGACACCTTATTTTTTAGCAATTTGCAGGTATTGATTAATGAATTTCTGACAGAAAGATGTTTTTAGAATGATGCAAATAACAAAATGAAACTAAAACTTCAGAAGTTCTAAGACACTGTAATAAGCAAGCAACTAGCAAAAGAAAAGTAAACTAAGTGAAAGCAATAATTAAAATGGATAAAATAAAAGTAACCGAAGATAATCATGGTGAAAACATTTTTTTTTATTAAAATCCCTTTGTTAACAAGGTTGATCAGGTCTTGTTACCAAAACAATTTTATATGAAACAAAACTTTGCATTTCACTAAATGATTATGTTATCTCAACCTTGATAGCAATGGTCCCAATCATAATAGTTTCATATTTTTCTTGTGGTATGGGACAATATATTTCTCCAACTTGGATGCCCTCAATATTTTCAATTGAATTTAAGCCATAATTCCTATCAATCTTCTTGGGGAAATAGACAGTATGCTCCTTGTCATTAACATTAAAATTTACCTTTCCTTGATTGCAATTAATAACAGATCCTGCAGTATTAAGAAAAGGTCTCCCAAGAATAATAGACATATTATCATCTTCAGGCATTTCAAGCACAACAAAGTTAGTTAATATCAAGCAATTATGAGCCACTTGAACCGGAACATCCTCACATATACCAACAGGAATAGTGGTAGATTTATCTGCCATTTGTAAAGATATATCAGTTGGTATTAATTTCTCTAATTAAAGTCGCTTGTAGAGAGAAAAAGGCATAACACTAACTCCTGCTCCTAAATCACACAAAGCAGTTCTAACATAATTATTTTTAATAGAACATGGAATAGTTGGAATCCCTGGGTCTCCAAGTTTCTTTGAAACCTTACCATTAAAGGAATAATTAGCAAGCAAAGTAGAAATTTCCTCATTAGGGATCTTCCTTTTATTAGAGACAATATCCTTCATATACTTTGAATAAGGTGGTAATTTAATAGCTTCAGTTAAAGCAAAAATAAAGGTTTCATCCACTCACAAAACTTATTATAGTGTTCGTCTTCCTTTGACTTGTGTTTCTTATCAGGAAAAGGCATAGGTTTTTGGGCCCAAGGCTCTCTCTCACTACCATGTTTATTAGCAACAAAATCTTCCTTAGTGTATTTAGTATTCTTAGTGTGTCTTTCAGGTTCTTCTTCAACTTTTTATTTATCAGGAGCATCATTTTCCTCATTACCACTTTTAGTTTCATTATCAGAGACAGATATACTATTAGGATCTTTAGCATGTTCAGAAGATTCTACAATTGTTTTATGTTTCTTTTTCCTTTTCTTAGGAGAAGTACCACTATTTTCAATTTGTTGAGAGTCCTGCTCAATTGTTTTACGATGCCCGTCAAGATATAGAGGATCCTGGGTGGCAACACCACTTCTAGCTCTAATTTCATAAGCATGCCTTTCTTTAGCAGCATTAACTAGCAAATCTTTTTGTACTTTAATGAGCTGATCAATTTGAGTTTGAACCATTTGGAAATGTTTAACAAGCATTTTAACATCATTAGAGGTTCTTTCCACAATATCTTTCAACTCAATAATAGCTCTAGAGTTTTCCATCAAATGATTCTGCACTCTTTTATTAAATTTCTTGCTTAACAATAAAAACATCAAATCTTCCAAGCATTGATCAGGAGGTTTAGAATAAGGAATATCACCTTTATCAAAATGTTGGAGAGAGTGTACCTCAATAGTGGATGAGTGGGAGATTGGCTTACATAATTCTTCTATAGGAGGTAAATTCTTCACGTCTTCAGCTTTAATACCCTTCTCCTTAAGACATTTCTTAGTTTCCCTCATCACTTCATCGTTGAGTTCAAGCACTCCTCTCTTCTTTGGTGTTGATGTTGGCTCAGGCACAATTAACTCAAGTGCAGTTGACTCAGGTGTAGTTGGCTCAGGTGAAATCCAGTCATCATAATTCTTGCTTATTTTGGCCATTAATGCCTCAGCTTCTTTGGGAGTTCTATTCCTGAAAACACAATCAGCACAACTATCCAGGTATGTCCTAGATTCTTCAGTTAGTCCATTATAATATATATCAAAAAGCTCATTTTTAGGTAATGGACATCCAGCCTGCGCATGAATCAAAGCACAAAACCTTGCCCATGATTCAGGCAATATCTCTTTTTCTCCCTATTTAAAATCAAAAAAGTTCCTGCAAAATGGCATGTCTAGCACTAGGAGGGAAATATTTCTGAAGGAAAGTACTAATCAAGCAATCAGGGCTATTAATAGATCGAGGAGGTAAATTATTAAACCAAACCTTAGCTTCTCCTTTTAGTGAAAAAGGGAAAATTTTAGCAACAAAGTAGGTGCGCATCTTAATATCATCAAAAAACAGGCCACTCATATCTCAGTCATATGTGCTACAACACTTTCATTCTTAGTCCCACTAAAAGGTTCTTTCTCAACAATAGTTATGTAAGATAAATCAAGAGAGAAATCATAATCCTTAAACTTATCATTAGGAGACAATTTGGGGTTTATAGTACGCCTCTCAAGGAGACTCTTAATGGCACTCTTACCATGAGTATTTTGACATTCTTTAATAAATTCATCATTCATTTCTATATATCCATCTTCAATATCATAGCTCTCTATAGACTCAGGTGAACTGACAGGTGTAGTAGTATCTTCATTAGGAGTTTCAGTATTTCTAGCTATAGTTCTAGCAATTAGCATCCAGGAAAGGACCTAATGAACCACTTTTATCAAGCACAGTAGAAGCAGCATCATCAGTATTAGAAGTTTTAGATTCAGCAGTAGTAGCAGTATGTGTAGCATGTGTATGTGGTGGTGTAAGGAGCTGACTAATAACAGATGGTGAATCAAGAGCAACAGAGGTGTTCAGAACCGTACCTCTTCTTGTAGTGGATGGTAATATAGGAACTCTTCCATCACAAGACTTACCCATGATGAATGGAGGGCAGCGAACAATAGTGATTCCAAGTGAACTTGATAAATAGAGCTATGCTCCCCGGCAACGGCGCCAGAAAATAGTCTTGATGACCCACAAGTATAGGGGGTATATCATAGTATCTTCGAGGGAAGTGAAACCCAATTTATTGATTCGACACAAGGGGAGCCAAAGAATATTTATAAGCCATAATAACTGAGTTGTCAATGCAGCTGCTCCTGGAAATAATCTTGCTCATAGCAGTTTATCAGTAGCAACAGTTTTGTACTAGCAATAGCAAAGTAATAGCAGTAGTAAAAGTAAAGACAGTAGTAAAAATTGCAGTAAACAGTAGGATTAAAGCGCGGTAGGCATAGGGATGGATGGACGGGCATTGCATGGACAAGACAATTCATATAGCAATCAAGACATAGGGCATTTGCAGATAAATAAGATAAAGCATCCAAGTACTAGATAATCATAGGCATGCGTTCCATATATAGTCATACATGCTCGCAATAAGAACTTCCACAACATCTTTTGTCCTGCCAGCCTGTTTGTAACGGGGCCTCAAGGGAACTACTGGCAATTAAGGTGCTCCTTTTCATAGAGCACCGGAGCAAAGCATTAACACTCCATGAACACACGTGATCCTCACTTCAAATCCATCCCCTCCGGTTATCCCGATTATTGTCACTTCGGGGCCTTTGCTTCCGGACAACAATATGTGTATACAACTTGTAGGTAAGATCACAAACAATACTATCATGATGAATCAATAACATGTTCAGATCTGAAATCATGGCACTCGGGCCCTAGTGACAAGCATTAAGCATAACAAGTTGCAACAAAGTCAAAAAGCACTAATAATAAATACTAGGAACCATGCCCTAACAATCTGCTGCCATTACATGAACGATCTCATCCAATCCCTACCATCCCCATAGCGTACAACGGGGGATTACTCACTCACGGATGGTTGATGGAGAAGCGATGGTGACGATGATGGCGATGATCTCCTCCAATTCCCCCTCCTGGTAGGGTGCCAGAACGGAGTTTCTGGTTCTGATTCGCGGAATCTGGTGGTGGCGGCGTAGCGGAACTCTCTTTGGAAAAACATCGACCCCCCTAGGTTTTTAGGTCAGGAGGCATCTTATAGGAGAAAAGGGAGGCCGATGGGGTGACCGAGGCGGCCACACCACCCCCAGGCACGGCCTGGCCTGGCCCGCACGGCCAGGTGGTGTGGGCCCCTCGTGGTCCTACCCCGTCTCGTCTTCTGGCTCCGTGAGTCTTCTGGTGAAATAGAATTTTTGGCATATTTTCTGGGATTTCCCTGATAATTGATTTTCTGCACAAAAACTAGACACCAAGTAATTCTGGTGAAAACAACGTCAGTCCATATTAGTTGTATCCAAATCACACAAGTTTAGAGAAGAAACAATAGCAAAAGTGTTCAAGAAAGTAGATACGTTTTAGACGTATCAGTACCTAGCCAGCAAGGGGAGGCACCTCACTCCAGGCGCGTGAACCCGTCCGCCACATGCTTGTGCCATGCTCACTTTGCCTCCTCCTTGTCCTAGCCCATAAAGCAAAGCTCTAGCTCCACCAGCACCCAATCCGCCTGAACCCTGCCCATCTGATCCTGGCCTTGATGCCAACCAACCTATCTCCTGCATAAAGCTAGTACCAGAAGCACACATCATACTTTCCCCACCCACCACCAGATTGGGATCCCTATCTCCTTCCACTCTCCTTCCTAAGCCATGGACATGGCTATCTCTAACCCTAGCCTCGGCCAGACATGCTAACCGGCGTTCAGGAGGGAGCCAAGCGTAGCCAGGAGCATGGGAAGCTCCCTCTGCTTCCTCTACATCGACCCGTACATGCAGCGAAGCTGGAACTCGCCGGAGCAAGTTCTACGCCGCCTTGAACTGTGGTTGCCAAACTAGCTCGCCACCAGCCTCGTGCCAGATTGTGGCCACCTCGAGCTGAACCACCTACAACCGCATCCTCATGGTGAGTTCCTGATGCCCTGGCATGGTTCAACTCCTCGCTTGACCTTCATCGCTGCCGACGCGTCCAGCATTCCCCCTTGCCGCCGTAGCCGCCGCTCGCCCCCCTTTGCTGTCATAGCAGCTACTCGCGCGTCGTGCGTGCAAATAGTCAGCAACAGCAGCCTTCCCGTAGCCCTCTATTCCTGATGATTCTCTGGCCTCCTACGTTCCCCTCCAGCGCCAGTCCTCACATGCCTACAAAGAGGAAACATCCAGCTTCCATGAGGATCAAATGGCGTGTAAAACGATCTCCTTGATCTCTCGGAATAATCCAACAAAGACGGGCCGATTTAACTATTGTCATCCGTCAGTTCGTCACTGTTTTGGCCTCTGTTCTTTGACGATTTCTGGTGCAAACAGTCCGCCTCCGCCGAAATATCGAACACCAAATTTTCAGACCTTGATCCCCTCTTTATCTTTTCTCTTTACGTCATCGCAAAATTCTGCACCGTTTTCTCATCCTCTTCGTCTGAAGATCGAATCACCTAGACTCAACCGCGAGATTCAAATTCATTTTCCTCAGTTTCAGTTAGCAGGCCCGGGAACCATTTGTTAAAAAACCCATGAGCTTTTCATTCCATCACATCGCAGCCCCCATCTGTGCCACGTTTTGACCCAGCACGGGCCGCGAACATGCTGGGCCCATAGCCTCCATGACCCCACTAGCCAGTGGGTGCGTCTAGAACCTACCGAGTGAGAAAAGTTGCCAGCACATTTTCTAACTTAATAAAAATTCCAAAAATTGATTAAATCTAAATAAATTCATATTTTTTTAAAATAATTTGAATTTGATAAAACTTATAAAATGAAATATGAATGTTTTCTAAATATAAATTAGATCATATTTTCAAATTTTCCCATATTTAACTCTATCTAGTCAAACCTTTGACTTTTGAGCCTAATTTAATTATTTTGGATTTATTAATAAATTTAAATTCAAATTTCCAAATAATATAAATAATATATGTTTTATGACCAGAAAAATGCTAGGAGTTCAAATATGCCATCCAGAATAATTTTTGAGAATTTTAAAGTTTCGAAATTATTTAAAAGCCAATAAATGCCTTTTCTTAATTCATAACTTTAAATCCGTAATTCCAAATTTAACAAATAATATGTCTAAATAGATTAGCATGACGAGACCGTTCTGTTTATACATTCCATGATATGAATTGAAGCATGCATCATTTAAATAGTCTAAAAACTACAAGGTTTATGCAACTAAAATGGGATTAAATAAATACTAAAAATGTGTATATCTTGTTTCCACATCTCACCCATGCCATGTTATGTTATACCATGCAATTGTGCATCATTCTATCATGACATACTTTGTTTGCTTGTCTCATATATTCATATGATTGTGCACTTTATTTATTATGGCCCTTTGTGTGTTTGTGTTTTATTCCGGACACACGCCCAGCAAGGAAATTATTATGAGAACCAAGAGTACTACCCAGATCCCGGTTACCCTTCTGCTGATCTGACAGGCAAGCAATTCTCCATGCTTGCATACATATAGCACATATGCTTCTATCTTATTCTTGCATCATGAAGTCACGATTGCATTAAATTGGAATCCCAAGTATTGCATAGCCTTTACTTTTACACCCCACCGAAGCTTGTATCCTCAATCCAATGAGCCATTACTACAGTAGTTGTTTAAGCCATGCGAGTCGTAGAATTTCATGTGTAGGGTTTATGCGAGTCTTTGGATAACGAGGTACCTAAACAACTTAAACTATGTAGTAATGGGATAACTAAAGAAAGAGGCACCAGTGGGCAATAACTGTTATTTGGTTCTTCCACGCTCATTTGTGTCCCATAGGACCCCGAGTACTTGATTCATGTTCCTTGACTATTCGCACTATCCACATGCGGAAGACTATATGGATCCCCCTTCGCTTGAGCTTGATTCACACTTTATTTATTGGGGCCACAAACTAGTTTGGGATGTTATTACTATCCTGTACTTATGCCATGCTTTACTGCTTTATTTACTATTGCGCGTGGAGCACGTGTATTATTTAGGAATTGTGACACGTTTTCGCGGTATCGACAAGCCCAGTCACACTTTCGGGTTCCCAATCGTTTATAATCGTCTACACAAACCCTGGGTCTGTCTTAGAGCTAGCCAACTTCGTTGCAAGTAGCTTAGTGGGGTGCCCCCTGAAATAATTTATGAATCCTATGAATGCATTGTCGTGAGGCCTCGTTGCTTTTTATTTCGTTGTTCCCAAGGTTGATCGTGCGTGTGTTGCTATTTGTGCACCCCTGCAGGGTAAATATTTCTGAAAGTCGTGTACGCAGTTATGGACAACTTGGAGCACAATTTCTCGATCATAAACAAGCATAAATAAAGTACCGCCTTTAATTTGAATAAGACATGACTAGTAAATAGTGCAACACTCATGGAATGGTTAATAAAATTGCCAATGGATGGGATGTTCTTCCATGTTCTCGTCGGTAAGTGAGGAGGGAGAGCGATGTTTATTTATGTTACTTACATAACTATTGTTACTAATTAACGAGTGTTCGTCCATCTCTGGTTTGGTGGATGTTGTAGCGTGTCTCTATAGAACTATTAGTTATTATCTTTCGCTGCAATTGCGTCACCCCAGGTTGTTCCCTTTAGATGCATTAAGACTTAGGGTCTCACACGATATATGTTATTGCTCAGATGGACAGGTTTACTCACAAGAAGGTTACTGGGTCGAAGAGACCGATGATGGTGGCGATGACCATCAGGTGTAGATATTACAGGGATGGAGATCTGTGAGATCTGTGGGCGGGATGTGCTTATTTTCTGGGCATCTTATGCCAATTTGCTTCTTGTACATACTCGAATCTCGTTTTCCTCTTCTGCTTTGTACTCTGATGTGTGATGTATGAGGATGTATCCTAAACTATTATCTCTATCTAGAATATTTGGATCTTGTCATATGGCATTGAATATTTCTATTTCTATTGTTTTGATGGTCTGTCTCTGATATACTATTGTATGTCATTGGCATACACACTTGTGTATGTTTTTTCACATACCTATCGACTACGCCGCTCGCTCTTGTCACGATGTTCTTGGAAGTGGGTAGGGTGGTTGGCCGGTACCCTGCCCTGCTCCGCTTCTATGCGCCTACACATGGGTGGCCTTGGATCTTCGCGGTAGAATCCCTTATCCACTTTTGGGTTCATCCTGGCTTGTTACTTATAGCGTAGGGTATGAGGTATTACACCAAATGACCACAAAAGAAACTTCGAAGTCTTCAGGTGATCATGTAAGTGCCTGTGTAATCATAGGAGGGAGCCCCTGAGACCTTTCTTTGTCGTCTGACATGTAGTATCACTGCAGCCCTTTCTTCAGAGCTTGATCCGCCTCGGCAAGGAGCATGTGCGACCGGAAGCTGACCACCAGCAGCTGTAGAGTAAGTTCTTTTGTTCTTCGATTCGTCCACATGAAAATGGAAGAAATGCCTGGTTAATGTGCCTTCTGTTTCCATAGGAGAACAATGAGACTCTTCGTCAACTGAGCTCTCTTGAAAAGATCCTCAGCGCGGCAGAGACGAAGAGAAAAGATGGTGTTGATGCCCTCGAGTGCTACAAGGAGGAGTCGCAATGGCGTGAGGAAGAACGGGCAGCAGCTGCAGCCTAAAGGGAGCGCGGGTTCGCAGAACAGCTTCCAGCTGCTGCCCAGGCTCTTTCTAGTTTGTTTTCTAATTCCACTTTATTTTCGAAAGCCTTGAGCTCTTCAACTTGTTCCTCTCCTTTACCATGAACTGTTGTGGTTTTGCAGATGCTGCTGGTATTGACTTCGATCATCAGGCGTTAACCTGCAAGGATCTCCTAGCAGGTGTCATGGCTGCAGTCAAAGAACAGAGCATTTTTGCCAAGCGCGCGCTCTAGAAGGCCAAGGGTGTGCTTGGGCATCTCCAATAGGAGATGATACCGGAGGCCAACGCCATTGACGATGTTGATGGTCTCATTGAGGCTTTCGCCGGTGGCATGCCTGGGCACTACAAGCAGGGGCAGAAAGGAGCGGGTGCGTCCCTCGGTTTGGCGATGGCACAGGCCTATGGCGATGGGATAAACGTGAGCAGGATCACGTCAAAGATGCTGGTGACTGCGGAAGGCGAAGAGGTAGCATTTGCACCTTTTTCTTCTCGCTGCTAGAAGTACGGGCCTCGGCTCATAAAAACGCTCGCGAAGTACTCTGCAGAGAAAAAGCGACTGAACACGGCGAAGACCATGGCGTCAGGGGAAGCTGCTGCAAAGGCCATGACGTCGGACATTTCCACGGAGTCCGCAGGAAGCCCGCGGATGCTAATGCATAGGCCTAGTTGTTCTTTCGTTTATTTTGTAGTTATACCAGGAAACTCATGCTATCTTTTGAGTACTTTTGCAGGGGTGCCCATTAAGAACTTATTGAAGCTTGGTGTGTTTACTTTTGGTTGCCTAATGCTTCTCTTGTTTCTTCAAACTCGAACTCCTTGATCAATGATTCTTATCTTTCGAATCTTTGCTTGGCTAGGGGCCTGCGAGTGGCGTGCAGGGCATGTCATATGCTACCGCGTCCTTGGCTCCTCCACAATCGAGGGTGGATGAGCTGTCTCTCCTTTCTCGCCTACGTGACCGTGTGAAGAAGTAGGAGAGGGACACGTTGATCATCCACGGAAATGCTAACGTATGGAAGTCGAAGGCTAAGAAATCTGTTGAGCGGGAGAATTATCTTCTCAGCGAGGTGCCCCACGTCAACGAGCAACTACAATGTGGGTGCTTTTCGACTGCTTTGTCTTTATTCTATTGGCTTGCTTCGAGTTTGACTGACGTGTCTTGCTTTGTGTGTGCAGATGTGAATCTCATTCCACATGAAGAGAGGGATCATATCAGCATCAAATGAGCCCAAAATTGAATAATTTTTACCTTTTATTTTTGCATAAATAGAGTAGGGATCTTTGTATTTTACTGTGTTTGCATGCGCCATTTTGTTCTTGTTTTAACAGGATCCCAAATCATTCAGTCCTATATGAACATATCAGTTGGAACTATCATATTGTGTAATTATATGATATTTCTAAGTGATAAAAGTCATTTTATGGATTTACCTTCGCACCTAGGAGAATACCAAGCGAGGCGGAGCAATCCAGTGGTACGGGCGGAGACCGCCCGTACCGTCCACCCATACCAAGCGCCATCGTGACCGCCTCATCAAATACTTCCTCCTAGCGAAGATGAGAGAGAGATCTAACATTCACAACCACCATAAACCAGGAAAAACCACATCTGAAAGGGATCTAAAGGAGGAACTTGACTGGGGCAAAATCCCATCTGCTTCATGGATCATTGGAGGACAACGCGTCATCCCCTTCATCATCAACCGCTGCATCTCCACTACCAACATCTTTCATCTATTAGATCTCGTTGTAATTCCAGATTCAATTGTGGTTTCCATTAGATCTACCTCCATACTTTTATCCATTCATTTGATTATGATGATGTTGTTGATTTCTTCCATGAGTGAGTAGTTCCCTTGTTCCTAGGGAGATGGAGAAACCCTAGCACCATTATGAATTCGTATTAAAGATGATATATTCTTGTGTCCATATGACTTGCCCGTCTGTGATATAATTATGATTTGTGTTTGATCTCTCTCTCTCTCTTTAGATGGTATGTGTAGTCGGCCACATATCATTTGCCCTCGGGACTAAAGGGAGGGAGGAAATACTTTGGACGTGTCTTGGAAGCATACCCAGAATGGCCCCGTGACAGATTGGCGTCGACTCGTAACCTACACGGTCAAAGGAGGATTAAAGAGTGACTCCCTAAGCTAATTACGATATCCACGGGGAAACCCTTAATTGTGGTGATTTGTATGTGTGACTGCTGTCAAACATCGCAGTGGTTATTTAGAGGTGACCTCACTCTTGGCTCAACAAAGTGACTTCCTACGAGCCTTGTAGTGAACATATTATTATGGAGCTCTCTCCACACATATCATGACACAAGGAGTATGTTATGTTGATTACATATGATAATAATACTATGATAGTGGTGTATCCTACATCCCCGAGAATGTTTTAGCCCTATTGAGTTCAACCACGCTTTTATACAAACTTGTTACTTGTTTTAACTACTTTTCTGCAAACAACCATAAACCTTTCAAACACTCTTTACTTGAGATCAAAGGCAGCTTATAAGTATCCTTTGGTAGAGAGTAACGAGGGGCATAAATACCTTTACCAATAGCTCTCTGTGGGTTCGGTATATTTACTTCGAAACTAGCAATAATTGATCTGTGCACTTGCAGTCATCAAGCTATTTTCTGGTGCTGTTGCTAGGGAGCTAAGCGCTTTTGGTCTTTGTTCTTAGTTACTTATTTTACTCATTGTTTTACTAAAGTTGTTTACTAGTTTCAGGTAAGAACCATGACTGCACTCGGACTGATTAATCAGCTCGATGCTACTAAATACCTCGGGAAGTTCAATAGTGGACCCGTCAAGGAATTCCCGAGTGGGAGCGAACCAGAATACGAGGTCAACCCTCGTTTTATCGCTATTATTAAAGAAAAACTTTTTCAAGAGATGATCCAGATGAGGATCCTTACACTCATTTAATGCATTTTACCAAGCTATGTTGGACCCTTAAATTGAGAGGCTATTTTGATGATGAACTAAAACTTAAACTGTTTAGCCAATCTCTAACCAACACTGCTTTGGCTTGGTATAGAATTTGCCCTGCAAAGCAAATTGATACTTGGGAAAAACTTAAAGGAGAATTTGTGTTTGGATTCTTTCCCAAGGTAAAAACTGCTGAAGTAAGAAGGGTAATTACAAACTTCAAGAACCGCCTAGGTGAAGGTTTGGTAAGGGCCTACAAAAGGTACAAGTCTCTACTTAATAAATGTCCCCATCATTATTTCCCTGAATGGTACGTTTTGCATATTTTCTATGGAGGACTTAATCAAGAAATTAAGCATGACCTTGACACGAATTGAGGAGGCTCTTTAATGGAGTTAACTATAATTAAAGCTTGGGAACTTTTAGAACAAATTTGCCGTAATAGAGAAACATGGGAATTTGATTTAGGAGGCGAAGGAGGTATAGAAGTTGAATATAATTGTCTCAATGCTTATAAAGACTCTGGTAAAGTAAAATAAACTGCTAATAATTGCAACTTGATGATGATATTATTTTGTAAATCCTTCAGTCTTTTACAGAACATATTGAAGCTCCTAACAAAGACTGGCTACATTATACTCCTCCACCTGAGCCAGTTGTAGAAGAAGATCCAATAATCACGGCCCTTGTCGAGACATTACAGGAGGTATCCCCATATGTTGAACCCTTTCCTTTCCCAAGGACGGTGAGAAAACATATGATGGCTCAGCAACTAGTGGATCAATGCAAATAAGAAGAACTATTTCACAAGGAGCTGGAAGAGGAGACACAAAGAAGGAAAACTAAAGAAGAACATGTATAATAGGCAGAGGCACCAATAAAGGAAGATATTTAAACCATGTTTGCACACTGCAACGTAATTGAGCTAGGTACTGAAGCTTCACAATTCGTCGAAGGAAAGGTAAAAGCTAAAGAAGTTGGTAAGCCTATTCTACCTTGCCCTTTCAGAGGAACTTCCTATTATGGCCTTTGTGATATCGGTACAGTTGTTAACGTTATCCCTTTCAATCTTTATTTAAAAATTCAAAATGAATTAACTCTAGCCGAACTGGAAGATACGGATATCATTATAATACTTGCAGATAAAACACTCAGAGTCCCCACGGGAATAATTAGGAATGTTCCAATTTGTGTTGCACCATAAAAATATCCCATTGATTTTGTGCTTATTGATATGCCCACTGATGTTTATTGTCCCATCATTTTTGGAAGAACTTATCTAAATACCGGAGGAGCAAACATAGATTGCAAGAGACAAACTGTGTCCCTCAAGTTTGGTGAAGAGAAAATGGATTTTCATTTCTTCAAATATAACCATAAGCCGGCTATTGAGGAATTGGAAGATGATGAGTACGAACATGAGGAAGAAGGTAACATCGTAAATTTAGCCTCAATAGTTATCGAGACTCTTGATGATGATTTAGCAAGAAGTTTAGTCAATAATAATATCCCCTAGGACATAGAAAAAGCTGAAATGGATGATTATCTTGACTCCACACCTAATGTGGACACCGAAACTAATCAAAAATATGAAGAACCCATAAGGAAAGGAGACGAGGATCTTCCTCCTCCAATCCTTAAAACTCTACCAAATGAACTAAAATATAGATTTCTTGATGAGACCAATAAGTTTCCTGTTATTATAAGTGCTAACCTTGCAGAGAAAGAGGAGGAAAATTTAATGAAGGTTCTCCGCATGCATAGAAATGCCCTTAGGTATTTGATGAGTGACTTGAAGGGGATTAGTCTTTTGATAGCCACCCATAGAATATTCATGGAAGAAGGAGGTCAACCGGTCACAGACTTTCAGCGACGTCTTAAACCTGACATGAAAGAGGAGGTAAGAAAATAAATAATACGTTTGTTGGACGCAAGCGTCATCTTTCATGTAGAAGAGAGTGAATGGGTAAGTCCTATTCATTGTGTTCCTAAGAAAGGTGGGTTTATGGTTGTCGAAACTGAACATAATGAAATGATACCTACTAGAACTATTGTTGGTCATAGGATGTGCATTGACTATAGAAAACTTAGTAAGGAAACCCGGAAGGACCACTACCTTTTACCGTTTACAGATCAAACGTTAGAAAGGCTTGCTATGCACTCTCATTTTTGTTACTTAGACGGCTATTCTGGTTTTTCCCAAATTGTTGGTCACCCAGATGACCAACTCAAGACTACTATTATTTGTCCTTGTGGCCTTTATGCTTATCGCCGGATGCCTTTTGGTATTTGCAATGCTCCTGCCACTTTTCAAAGATGTATGACTGCCATATTTGCTGATTATGTTGAAAGTATTATGGAAGTATTCATGGATGACTTATTTGTTTATGGAAGTTCCTTTAATCATTGTCTCCATAATCTTCATAAAGTTTTGTAGAGATGTGAAGACACTAACTTAGTCTTGAACTAGGAAAATGCCATTTTATGGTTCAAGAAGGCATAGCGCTTGGTCACAAAGTCTCAGCTAAGGGCATAGAAGTCGATAAAGCAAATATTGAAGCAATAGAAAGGTTACCCCCTCCCCGAGATATAAATGGTAGAAGCTTCTTAGGTCATGTAGGATTTTATAGAAGGTTCATTAAGAATTTTTCAAAAACTGCTAGACCTTTAACTAACCATCTTCAAAAGGATGTTTGTTTTAATTTTGATGAAAAGTGTCTTACTTCTTTCAACATATTAAAACAAGCTCTCCTTGAAGCTCCCATTATAAAACCACCTAATTGGAAGAAACCTTTTGAGCTGTTTTGCGAGGCTAGTCATGAAGTTGTAGGAGAAATTCTTTGTCAGTATGATGGTGATGATCTTAATATCATTCATCATGCTAGTCGCACCTTAAACGGGGCCCAAAATAACTACCCTATGGCAGAAAAATAATTCTTCGCAGTGGTTTTCTCCTATGATAAGTTTAGATCTTATATCATGGACTCTAAAGTAAGAGTACACACTGATCATGTTGGCTTAAAAGAAATCCTAGAAAGGACTAATGTTAAGCCAAGAAAGATCTGTTGGACTTTACTTGTGTAAGAATTTGACTAATAGATCCTACAAAGAAAGGAAGGGATGGAGGAAACATTCATGGACACTCGAGAAATTGCTCGCCCAAAGGAGGTATCATCGGTGTATATACATGTGGGAACCATACTACCGAAAAGGAAGTTCTCTATTTCTTCTTGCAATGGTTTTGGTGATTTTCTACAACCAACTTTATTCGAAGAGAGGAAGAAAAAGATACTCAAAAATTAATTCATGTTCCCTCGATGATCAAAGCTTATGAAATCCTGAAGACATCTTTGTTCTAGATGATTTTCTGCTATTTATTTTCACATATCTAAATTCCTTTTGTTCTTCCGAGTTCATTGTCGATCTTACGAGGTTGGTGAAGGCAGTCTGCGACGGATCACTTTGCCTGCGCTTTCATAAACTTCATTGATGTCCTTGTTTCACTTTCGCAAAAGTGGTATGACCACGCCGTACGGGCGTAGTCCCCGCACGGCTGGTCGTTATCAGCTATGTGCCCTTCTTCTGCTTTTTGTTTCTATAAAAAAACTGAAGCCGCAAATTCAATACGGGCGGGCAGTACGGGCAGAACTCGCTCGTACCACTAAGTCAGTTGACTATCTACCGACTTTGGCACGTCGTATTTTTGGAAACGATCTGGTATGGGCGTGCCGTACGGGCGTCCACCCGTACCAGCTAGTCGTTACAATCACAATTTCCTTCTTTTGCACTTATTTGTTTCCATACTTGTCAGGATTCTTTTCTTGGGCGACCCTTTTTCTTTCAGTACGAATTCTACCCTATTTTTACCCTTTATAAACAAGGTCTCTAGCCTTGTATTGACAGTACGGATCTTCTCGATATTGTTTCTTCCTCTTGAGAGCCTTGAAACCATGTCCTTCACATGGGGTATCCTTCAAGAGAAGGAAGATCCATATGGATCATCCTCGAGGGTTATGGAGGAAGACAAAGTTGCTGTGCCAGAAGAGAAAGAGTTAGAAGACGAGGGTGGATTCAAGATGATGGAAACGATGAAGGATGGGTGTAAGCTATTCAGCCTTGGCATTGGAAAAGAAGGTGACTATGATGAGGTTCAACTTGATCTAGAAGAAGACGGGGAACTCTTCTTGAAGAAAGTGAAGAAACAAGGGGAGGAGATCCAAGCCTCCCTAGACAAGCTTGACCGCCGCATTAAGAAGATCGAGGTAAAATCTTCAGGATCTTCTAAACATATTGAACTATTTTGTCATTACCTAGACTAGATGGATCTGAAGATAATGAAAGGACTAGAAGCGAATCTCAACATCAGCCTTCGATCCATCAATAGACAGAAGCAAACAATAGAGATGTACAAGGCTCTTGTTGAGCAGTTGGAGAAAGTTAGCGAGCAACGCCGGATCCGTATCTTGATCTTGGAGACATCAAACAAGATGCTCCGTGAAGTCATCGTGATTCTAGAGTTTCTCCCCTCCAAACTAGAAGGCCACACCATGATATCAAATAATCGCAAGGGATTATTGATCCACCCGGCTTGATTCCAAGCTTGGGGGATCTGTGAGAACCTTGTAATCTATCTTACAGTTTTAGCATGTTTACTTTTCTACATGCATGATTAGACTTTAATTCCTGAATTTGCATTAGTTGCATCAACTTCGAGCTCCCTTTGTTCAAGAGAAGATTTATATCCATTGAGTTGTGAGACTTTATGATAATTGAAGTTGTGTTTGATTCATGATTATTATATTAAATGATTGAACTAGGTTGAGTGTTACAATACTTGTACAACTGTCATGATTTTAGGGACTTCCACACCAATGAATGTATTGATTAAGTTATGAGAAGAAGAATTATGGTAGCATATTATAATTAAGATTTTTTTTAATCCATTGAAGTAGTGAGCATGATCAAATAGCTGTACTGAAAGAAAAAGAGGAAGGGGAGCAAGTAAAAATATAGGCATACAGTTATTGAAAAAAGGAAGAGAGAGCAGCTATCAAAAGAATCAAACAAAGAAGAAAAAGAATGATCTTGAATCTTCATTACTAAATTTAGTACCTATATCTCTAAACTCTGTGATTATATGATGTGTTAAATCACTAGCAGCTTCTTATGATTTCATTAATACTACAAAAGGTGTGGAAGCCTCTAAGTTATATAATGTGTAAGGGTATGGTAATACCCCCGAAGTATCTATACATTCGATGTTGTATTCCTGTTTCAATTTCTGCCTCATTTATTGTAACGACTCGTGTCTCATGAACATGATGATCTTGTCCATAAACCACCATCTTGCTCGGGGACGAGCATGAGCCTAGCTTGGAGGAGTTGATGAGTCCAAAATTGAAGCATTTTTACCTTTTTTGCATAAATTGAGTAGGGATATTTGTATTTCACCGTGTTTGCACACGCCATTTTGTTTTGTTTCAATAGGATCCCAAATCATCGAGTCCTATATGAACATATCAATTGGAATTGTCATATTGTGTAATTGTATGATATTTCTAAGTGATAAAAGTCATTTTATGGATTTACCTTCGCACCTAGGAGAATACCAAGCGAGGAGGAGCAATCAGTACCGATAACGACCGGTGGTACGGGTGGAGCCCGCCCGTACCGTCCACCCGTACCAAGCTCCATCGTGACCGCCTCGTCAAATACTTCCTCCTGGCAAAGACAAGAGAGAGATCCGACATACATAGCCACCAGAAACCATGAAAAACCACATCTGAAAGGGATCTGAAGGAGGAACTTGGATGGGGCAAAATCCTAGCTGCTTCACGGATCATTGGAGGACAACGCATCATCCCCTTCATCATCAACCGCTGCATCTCCATTACCACCATTACCCCCATCTTTCATCTATTAGATCTCATTGTAATTCCAGATTCAATTGTGGTTTGCATTAGATCTACCTCCATACTTTTATCCATTCATTTGATTATGATGATGTTGTTGATTGCTTCCATGAGTGAATAGTTCCCTTGTTCTTGGGGAGATGGAGAAACCCTAGCACCATTATGAATTCCTAATAAAGATGATCTATTCTTGTGTCCATATGACTTGCCCGTCTATGATATAATTATGATTTCTGTTTGATCTCTCTCTTTAGATGGTATGTGTAGTCAGCCGCATATATCATTTGCCCTCGGGACTAAAGGAGGGGATAAAATCCTTTGGACGTGTCTTGGAAGCATACCTGGAATGGCCCCATGACAAATTGGTGTCGGCTTGTAACCTACACGGTCAAAGGAGGATTAAAGAGTGACTCCCTAAGCTAATTACGATATCCACAGGGAAATGCTTAATTGCGGGGGTTTGTATGGGTGACTGCTCTCAAACATCGTAGTGGTTATTTAGAGGTGACCTCACTCTTGGTTCAACAAAGTGGCTTCCTACGAGCCTTGTAGTGAACATATTATTATGGAGCTCTCTCCACACATATCATGACACAAGGAGTATGCTATCTTGATTACATATAACAATAATACTATGCTATTGGTGTATCCTACATCCCTGAGAACATTTTAGCCCTATTGAGTTCAACCATGCTTTCATACAAAATTGTTACTTGTTTTCTTTTACTTGTTTTAATTACTTTTCTGCAAACAACCATAAACCTTTCAAACACTCTTTACTTGAGATCAAAGGCAGCTTATAAGTATCCTTTGGTAGAGAGTAATGAGGGGCATAAAGACCTTTACCAATAGCTCTATGTGGGTTCGATATCTTTACTTTGAAACTAGCTACAATTGATCTGTGCACTTGCAGTCATCAGCATCCGACTGAACTACTTGACTCAAGTAGAGCTGGAAGCTGGAGGATTCTTCTAGGCCGATCGAAATCAGGCGACTATGCTGGTGACCCTACAGGATCGCGTTTCGCAGGTGCTACACTTTTTGAAGAAGGTGGAGTCGTCCTTGAAGCATATTTTCAGGGCGATGTATCCTCTAGACGTAGTCCCTGGGAGCTTGTTGGCACTACTACTGAGGTTCCATAATGCTAGTGTTGTACGCGAGTGCATGCACCAGTAGCTCATCGCGGGTGCGAAGGCTACACTGTCCCTTGTGCATATGCAACATCCGGACATGGACTTGGGTGCTACCACGGAGGGACCACCAACACCTCCAGACGGTATGGCGTGGAGCATGGTTCCACACTATCGGGCGGTTGCCCGGCCTATGAAGGACATGGTGAATTTATTCGATGAGCGCGCCAGCATCCTTCTTTAGCGTCAATTGAGTAGTTTTTATCCTGCATAGAACGTTTAAGTGTTGTAAAGTTCATATAGTTTCGAGTGGGTGTTTTCTAGCCCTTGTAATTATTGTAGACTTGATAACTTGTATGTGACTATGCAATTCCTTTTCATTATCCTGATGCTTTTGAATCTCTGCACCTTGCCAACCTGTAAGTTGGGCTACAACTGGGCTGGAATTTTACAGTCTTCGATTGTAAGCTGAATCAGCTACTCAGGCAATCACGATGGATATAGAGTTATGCGTGTGACGAGGTCATCAAGGATGCGTAGCCCCCGAGCGCGAAATGCATAGAAAGTAAAACATAATAAGACACGTAGTTGAGGCACTTAGCTTTATTTATTGGAGAATAGAAGGAGGTACATTGTTTGGCTAAGTATCTTGGCTGAGTAGCCTTATTGTAAAGGAAAATATCTAAGGGTAGAAGCATCACAGCTGCGTAACGTTCCACGGGTTGGAGTATGCGACTCCAGACTCTAATTCCTTGAGGCAATATGCGCCACCTGGGATTACTTTGGTCACCATGTAGGGTCCTTGCCATGGAGATTCGAGCTTGAGGTGCCCCTTCTACTTTAGTCACAGGACGAGGTCTCCTTCGATGAAGGACCTTGGTCGCAGCCGTCGGTTGTGGTAGTTGCGGAGGCTCTGCTGGTACACGGTTGACTATTCCATGGAGATTTCGTGTGGTTCGTCGAGGAGGTCGACGGAGTCTTCGAATTCGGCCTTGTTGTAAGCAACGACCCTTGGATCTTTGTAGCGCACCTCTGCAGGTAGTACTTGTTTGGAACCATGCACCATGAAGAATGGTGTGTAGCCCGTGGCGCTGTTTGATGTTGTGCGTAGGCTCCATAGTCCGGAGGGAAGCTCTTCGGCCCAACATCCCTCCGCTTGTTAGAGAGGTTGAAGGAGGCGCTTATTGATGCCATTCTAGACTAGGCCATTGGCCTTCTCGACTTGACTATTGGTTTGAGGGTGTGCCACCAAAGTGTAGCTGATGTTGATGCCCAGGTTTTCGTAGAAATCCTGGAACTCATTCGAGGTGCAGTTCGTCCTGTTATCAGTGATGATGTTGTGTGGCACCCCAAATCTGAAGATGATGGACTCGAAGAACTTGATGGTGGTAGCTCCAGTATGGTTTGTCACAGGCATGGCCTCGATCCACTTGGTGAACTTGTCGCTTGCTACGAGGAGGTAATGGACTGCGTTGCACACTGGTGCATGCGGTTTATTCGCAAATCTGTGACAGGAGTTGCACCTTCCAACGATGTCCTTGGCATCGCGCATCACGGTGGGCCAATAGAAGCCAGCTCGTAGAGCTTTAGCGATGAGGGCTTGACTGCCTGCGTAATGTTTGTAGGTCCCCTTGTGTATTTCGAGGAGAATTCCTCTACCGTCATCGTTGGAGGACGCCCGTGATGTTGTTCTTGTATAGCTCGTCGTTGATTATTGTGAAGGCCTTAGACCGTCGAGCGATGTGTCGCGCATCTGTCAGGTCATCTGGTAGCTTCTTGGTGAGCAGGTACGTGATGTACAGATGTGTCCAGGATCGCTCAACGAGCATGACCTCCATGGGGCCTTCGAGTGCAGATCCTTGTTCTGCCTCGCGGGATCCTTTAGCTTCTTCAGGTGGCATAGCCCCCGAGTGTGTTGCTGCGTGTGACGTCCCTGGAGTAGCCTTCAGCTTGATGGATCATTCACAGATTTGCTCCAAGAATACGCCTGGTGGCACCGGGGCACAGGTGGAGCCTATGTTGGCGAGTGTGTCAGCCTCCTTGTTACTTTCACGGCTGACATGCCGCAGTTCGCAGCCATCGAAGTCCCCTTCGAGTGTTTTGTAGAGGTCGTGGTACAAGATCATGTTATCGCTCAAGGCATCGCGCATGTTCATGGTTTGTTGTACCACGAGGTTGGAGTCACTATAGATAATGAGCCGTGTGGCGCCACAAGACTTGGCCATCTGTGAAATCTAGACACATGGCTTAATAGGATTGATAGGATACCCATATCAACAAGTTGCAACTTCTTTTTCAGAAGCTCATTCGAAAAGAACTCTATGGTTAAGCGTGCTTGGCCTACAGCAATTCTAAGATGGGTGACCGGCCGGGAAGTGGGTACCGGGTGTGATATGGGGTGGCCCGATCTTCTCAGTAAGCGGATGGCGATGATGATGGTGGATGATAGATAACTAGTGCGTAGCTATGATCTCTCCCGCTCGATTCCTGATGCCAGCGCAACAGATCTCGAACCTTGTAGGATATTCACAACACCACACTCTTGCGCACGCAGCGGTGACCATGAACGGTAGTATGCAATCTACTAATTCCCAATGGAACAACAGATCACACTCAATTATAGTTGGTAGATTCGAACACAGGGTAATTTCAGAGGTTCTATAAAAGAAACAACTCCAAAATATTTTAACGTGGTCTAAAACCTAAAAACCATGATTTACAGGCCTATATAAAGGCTGCTGGACGTCCAACATAGAGTTGGGGTCAAAACCAAACATATCTCTAACTTTCCTAACTTAAAAGGACTCTATTTGTAAACTGACAGAAAACGTCTGTCGACTTGTTTTGGTTGCTGCGCACAGCTCGTAACGAACTAGGAGACGTGCAAGTACCCGTTGGAAAGATCTCGGAATTATCTTTCCAACAAGTACTTATGTGCTTAATTCGGAGTTGGTATGTGGAAACCACATCCGTTTCAATTTCAGAACTTCTGTCTGTCCGAATTGAACCTTCCTTGTTGTCCGCCTTCTAACTCTCGGTCGACTTCGTTTTGATGATCTTCTCTTGCGCCTTCCTCCCGCTCCTCCCTCGCGTATCCTCAGGCGATCATCATGCCGGGCTCCTCTTGTAGCCCTTCTCCTCCCCGTGCCATGCTTGTTTCTTCAACGAACCTGATCATACATAAATGCATAGACTTAGGTAGTATAAAGTTCTCATTAAGTAAAATATCAGGTTCAATTAAGAGCGAATTCACCTGTTGCTCAATCAGCTTTGCACGAGCTCTTGTAATGGGTCCAATTCTGATTTCATTGGACTTGTTCTTTGCAGCAACATCTTCATTGTGAATAGGAGTAGGAGATAGTGGAATAGTATGGATGTCCTCATCATCTCCCCCTCTTCAAAAGGCGTTGACCTCGACGCTCCAAGGTCTTCTCCAGCATATGGTGATAAATCAGCAACATTGAAGCTGTTGCTAGCACCACCAAACTCCTCAATAGGTATATCAACTGAGTAGGCATTATCATTAATTTTGGCTAGTACTTTGTAAGGACCAGCACCACGTGGCTTCAACTTGGACTTGCGAAGTAGTGGAAATCTGTCCTTGCGTAGATGCACCCAAACCATATCTCCAGGCTCGAACAACACTTCTTTTCTTGCTTGATTCCTTACAACATCAATGTTCTTGCCTTTCTTCTCAATAGCCTCTCGAGTCTTCTCATGTATTTTCTTCACATAATCAACACATTTTGATGCCTCCATATCAACTCTCTCATGTAATGGTATAAGCAACATATCAAGTGGCGTCAATGGCTTGAAGCCATACACCACCTCAAAAGGACAAAGCTGAGTAGTTGAATGCACAACCCTATTGTAAGCGAACTCAACATGTGGCAAACACTCTTCCCACTCCCGCAGATTCTTTTTAATCATGGTCCTTAGCAGCTGTGACAATGTTCTATTCACCACCTCTGTTTGACCATCTGTTTGGGGGTGACATGTAGTACTGAACAGCAACTTCGTTCCTAGCTTCCCCCATAAGGTCTTCCAAAAGTAGCTCATGCTCATGAACTTCACATCACGGTCAGAAACAATCGTCTTTGGTACGCCATGTAATCTCACGATGTCTCTGAAAAACAGGTTAGCAACATGCGACGCATCGTCGCTTTTGTGGCAGGCAATAAAATGAGCCATCTTAGAGAACCTATCCACTACCACAAATATAGAATCATGACCTCTCTGAGTTTTAGGTAGACCTAGCACAAAATCCATACTAATGTCTTCCCATGGAGTAGTAGGTGCAGAGAGAGGTGTATACAAACCGTGAGGCTTCAGCTTGGATTTCGACTTGCGGCAAGTAATGCATCTGCTCACAAATCTGTACACATCACGCCTCATATTGGGCCAATAAAAATGATCAGCAAGCACGAGCAACGTCTTCTCACGCCCAAAGTGACCCATCAAACCACCAGCATGTGATTCCTGCACTAAGAACAAACGCAATGACGATTCTAGAATACATAGTTTGTTAGCTCGAAACAAATATCCATCATGTATATGATACTTATCCCATGCGTTTCTAAGAGCACATAAACGATATGGTTCAGCAAAATCATGGTCAGTTGCATAAAGTGCACAAATAGCTTCTAATCTAGGAATTTTAACATCAAGATTGGTTAATAGCATGTTCTTCCTAGATAGAGCATCAGCAACAACATTCTCTTTTCCCTTCTTATAATTAATGATGTAAGGAAAAGACTCAATGAACTCAACCCATTTAGCTAATCTTCTATGCAAGTTTGATTGAGCTTTCAAGTATTTCATTGCTTCATGATCAGAATGTATGATGAATTCCTTTGGCCACAAATAATGTTGCCAAACTTCAAGTACTCTCACAAGTGCATACAATTCTTTATCATAGATTGAATAATTCAAACGAGCACTAGTCAATTTCTTAGAAAAATAAGCTATAGGCCGACCCTCTTGCATCAAAACGCCACCTATGCCTATACCACTAGCATCACATTCAACTTCAAATTGCTTCGAAAAATCAGGTAATGCAAGCAATGGTGCAAAAGTAAGCAAACATTTCAATGTATCAAATGCAATGTCTTGGGCCGCGCCCCATACAAAAGGAACACCTTTCTTTGTCAAATCATTTAATGGTGCAGCAATGGTGCTAAAATCTTTTACAAAGCGCCTATAGAAACAAGCGAGACCGTGGAAACTACGCACTTGACTTACATTCATTGGAGTAGGCCAATTCTGAATTGATTCAATTTTAGATTGATCTACCTCTACTCCATGCTTAGAAACAACAAATCCTAGGAATATGACCTTATCTTTTGCAAATGTACACTTCTCAAGATTAGCATACAGTTTATTATCACGTAACACTTGCAAAACTTGTCTAATATGAGTGCAATGTTCAGATTCGGTGTGGCTGTATATGAGTATATCATCAAATTAAACAACCACAAAACGACCAATAAACTCTCTCAAAACATCATTCATCAAACGCATGAAAGTACTAGGTGCATTAGTAAGACCAAACGGCATGACTAACCACTCATACAAGCCGAATTTAGTTTTGAAAGCAGTTTTCCATTCATCCCCTTCTTTCATCCTAATTTGATGATAACCACTACGCAAGTCAATTTTAGAGAAAACAACAGCACCACTCAATTCATCTAGCATATCCTCTAAGCGTGGAATAGGATGACAATATCGAATAGTGATGTTATTAATCGCTCTACAGTCAACACACATGCGCCATGTACCATCTTTCTTAGGAACTAAAATAACAGGAACAACACAAGGGCTAAGAGAAACACGAATGTACCCTTTATCTAGCAACGCTTGTACTTGCTTCTGAATTTCCTTAGTTTCTTCGGGATTAGTCCTGTAGGGTGCACGGTTGGGAAGTGTGGCGTCAGGAATCAAGTCCACTTGATGTTCTATACCACGCAATGGAGGTAAGCATGCGGGTACATCTTCTGGAAACACATCCCCAAAGTCCTGCAAAACAGACGAGACACCAAGAGAAATAGGGGTCATGTCGTTAGAAACCAATACCTCGCCCTTATACATGAGCACAAGTGGCATGGTCAGAGGATCCTCACGAAATTCTCTCATATCTTCCTTAGTGGCTAATATCAATAAACCAGGCACTCTCTCACTTTTCGTTATATCACTCAATTTAGGCTCAATTACATCAGGAACAGCTGTCACGCAATCTCACCAAGTGGTAGTATCTTCCTTCAAATTCACCTCTATCTTCTGGCGAGAATCATTCACAATTTCTTGTGGTGTTATTGGCTGCATAGTAATCTTCTTTCCTTTGAATTCCAAGTGATATGTATTGGCTCGGCCATTGTGTTGCACATGGCGATCATAGAGCCAAGGCCGACCCAATAGTAGGTGACAAACAGTCATAGGAACCACATCAAAATCAATAGAATCTTTGTATGGCCCTATTTGAAAGTTCACTCGTACCATATGATTTACCTTCATCTCACCATTGTTCCTCAACCATTGTATGTAGTATGGCTTGGGATGAGGTAAGTATGTCAAATTCAGTTTGGCACATAATTCCTAACTTGCAAGATTTCTGCAGCTACCTCCATCAATAATGACCTTGCAAGCTTTATTTGGTCCAACTAGAGCTTTTGTTTGGAACAAGTTGCAACGCTGGGATTCCTCAACCGGTTGCACACTAAGTACACGTGAAGACACGGAAATAGTTGGTGCACGCTCAGCATATGCATCAGCACCATCCTCGCCATCATCAATATCATCATCAGAACCTTCATCTCCACTTTCTACTTCACCTTGTTCATTAACAAACATAACCTTGCTGTTTGGACAATCCTTCTTGTAGTGACCTCTGCCTCCACAAGTATGGCACACATCATCACGAGTACGTGCAGTAGACATGTTGGAACCCGAGCTAGCAGCAGGGGCAACGGGTTTCTGAGCATTAGAACCAAACGAAGGTGTACTTGTTGGTTTGGCCAATGGTGTAAATGGAACAGCAGCTGGTGGCGTGACTGTAGGAGGAATAGATCTGGCCGAAAATCTGCTGGAGGATGGAAAACGAGCGTGTGACTTCGCCTCTTCTGCCAACTGGGATTCAACCTCTCTAGCATGGTGCAATAGCTCATTCATGGTCTCATACTTGTGATGACGCACTATGCTCTTGATTGGCAACTTCAGATTGTTTAGGAATCGCTGCATGGTCATCTCAATGGACTCGCGAACTCGAGCACGCTGCATAAGCAGCTCCATCTCCATGTAGTACTCATCTACTGTCATTGTTCCTTGCTTCAATTACATCAATTTATCAAAAACTGATCGCAAGTAGTTGGTTGGAACGAAACAAGCCTTCATGATTTGCTTCATCTCGCGCCAATCCATCACAGGAAGTTCATTGTCCTCCCTCCTATGTTGCACAAGAGCATCCCACCAACGCAAAGCATAACCATCAAATTCAGATGCTGCAAGCTTGACCTTCTTGTCTTCTGGATAGTCAAATAAGCGCCAGAGTTTCTCAATCTTCAACTCCCATGTGAGGTAATTTTCAGGATCAATGGAACCATCAAACTTGGGGATCGAAAACTTTGGCTTGCCCAAACCATCATCAGTAGCTTGGTTGTGAACACGTTGAGCATGCCCAAGAGGGGCAAACCCACGGCCATGAGCAGGTGCATGGGCAGGGGGAATAGCACGTCCCCTGCCAACATGTGGAGCAGCATCCATAGCGCTACCCTCATCGAAATCATCAAAGGCATCATCATGTTGAGGATCTTCCCTTCTATGTAAAGCGGCTGTTAAACCCTCAATGGAACGCTACAAAGTGGTGACATTAACATTGAGCATAGCCACTTGCGTTTGAATAGTATCAACCATTCCAACATGCTGATCCAATCTCATATTCATATCCCGGAGATTCTTGTCAATGGCACCTGTCGTGTTAGTAAACACACGTGTCAAGTGGGACTTCAAAGCCTCATATTCACGCCAATTAACAAGCTCCCCATCCTTCTTTTTCTGCATCACAACATCATCATCACTAGAAGACATGATTAGTAGGTTAGTGCAAAAATCAAAATCTGTATGGTGGAACTCTCACAGCTCACTCACAACTAATAAGAAAGGAGATCTTACCGTTCCAAAGTGAATCGAGATGCTCTACCAAACGAAATAAAAAACTGATGCACTAATGTGATGAAGTGAATATCAAAGATATAGAGAACGATCACAGGGCACCTGGTATTTATGGTGGAGTCAGAGGTATGGTATCCTAACTACACCGCAAACAAGTCCTAGTGCTGATCGTATGACAAAGACCCATGGAAACACACACGGTGGAGATAAATGGGGCAATTGCAACTATGAAAATGAGCTCAATAAAGTAAGGTATGTCTGAGGAATGCTCGTGTTGCAATGCACAAGGAGAGACGCTAGCAATGTCTCAACGAAACGGGCACAAGATTGCTAAACTGAGTAGCCCGCAGAGCACTAAGCACGCTAGTCACGTAGGATAGTTTTAGACACAAAGAAAGGTTTACTAAGGCTCACAAGGATATGTACGCTATGTGGACTCAGTAAAAAAACAAACAAAAAGGAAAAAAATTTGACCTGAGAATTGGTCTCTGCCACGGCAGAAAAACGGCCTAAAATCCTGCCGCGGCAGGATGTCGGCAGACACAAAAATTTCTCGTATGAGGACAGACCTGTCTGTGGTACAGCGACGGTCCGAATTTTTTTTTGGATTTTTTTTTGCTTTCACGCTACATCACAGACGCGTCTGCGGTCAGGCGTGAGGCAGCGAGCCGAATTTTTTTTTGCCTTCAACGTGAAGCAAACTCAGTACAAGTCTAGATCCGATCGGTTTGCTTTTTTTCTCCTTCTTTCAAACGGATCTACAACCTGAGACTAAAAGAAAACAGTTCTACTAGATCTAAGACTCAAGAACACGACGAACAGTCTAGAAATAGTCCAGGGACTCCGACAACGGATCAAAAACAGATGAAAACTAGACAAAAACTACGACTCAGATTTAGAAGAAAGGCTACACAAAAGATTACGATCAGCAACTAGAACTCACGAACAGTGTTATCTAGGCTATGACAATGAACTATGAACCCTAATATTTTTGTGTGGCTTTTTCTGTATAGGACAAAAACAACTAATCTATGGATGGATTTGTGGATGCTTACCGAGACAACACTGGAAATCTGATACCAAGATGATATGGGGTGGCCCGATCTTCTCAGTAAGCGGATGACGATGATGATGGTGGATGATAGATAACTAGTGTGTAGCTATGATCTCTCCCGCTTGATCCCTGATGCCAGCGCAACAGATCTCGAACCTTGTAGGATATTCACAACACCACACTCTTGCGCACGCAGCCGTGACCATGAACGGTAGTATGCAATCTACTAATTCCCAATGGAACAACAGATCACACTCAATTATAGTTGGTAGATTCGAACACAGGGTAATTCCAGAGGTTCTATGAAAGAAACAACTCCAAAATATTTTAACATGGTCTAAAACCTAAAAACCATGATTTACAGGCCTATATAAAGGCTGTTGGACGTCCAACATAGAGTTGGGGTCAAAACCAAACATATCTCTAACTTTCCTAACTTAAAAGGACTCTATTTGTAAACTGACAGAAAATGTCTGTCGACTTGTTTTGGTTTCTGCGCACAGCTCGTAATGAACTAGGAGACGTGCAAGTACCCGTTGGAAAGATCTAGGAATTATCTTTCCAAAAAGTACTTATGTGCTTAATTCGGAGTTGGTATGTGGAAACCACGTCCGTTTCAATTTCAGAACTTCTGTCTGTCCGAATTGAACCTTCCTTGTTGTTCGTCTTCTAACTCTCGGTCGACTTCGTTTTGATGATCTTCTCTTGCGCCTTCCTCCTGCTCCTCCCTCGCGCATCCTCGGGCGATCATCATGCCGGGCTCCTCTTGTAGCCCTTCTCCTCCTCGTGCCATGCTTGTTTCTTCAACGAACCTGATCATACATAAATGCATAGACTTAGGTAGTATAAAGTTCTCATTAAGTAAAATATCAGGTTCAATTAAGAGTGAATTCACCTGTTGCTCAATCAGCTTTGCACTAGCTCTTGTAATGGGTCCAATTATGATTTCATTGGACTTGTTCTTTGCAGCAACATCTTCATTGTGAATAGGAGTAGGAGATAGTGGAATAGTATGGATGTCCTCATCAGGGTGCGCATGAGTGAGAACAAAGTGCACAGAAAAGACTAGTGTTGGTCTGTGGGGCCAGTCTAGATATCCTATTAAGCTGCCAGGAGTGACACCCATAGGGCCCAGTGGATGGAGTGTTACAAGTGGTATCAGAGCCAATCCTCGCGGTTAAACGGATGTGTGCGAGTAAGTGGCGAGACATGTGGAGCATGGCGCGGGACCGGAGTGGACACGGCATGGCACATGTGCCAACACTGGACGCACAAACGCATGCCAAGAGGGGATGTTCCTGGCCTATGCTTGATCGACGAGGAGATCGATCTTCTAAGGGTAGGTGTATGTGAGATCCAGGAACATGGCTTAATAGGATTGATAGGATACCCATATCAACAAGTTGTAACTTATTTTCCGGAAGCTCATTCGAAAAGAACTCTAAGGTTAAGTGTGCTTGGCCTAGAGCAATTCCAGGATGGGTGACCGACCGGGAAGTGGGTACCGGGTGCGTACGAGTGAGGACAAAGTGCGCAGGAAAGACTAGTGTTGGTCTATGGGGCCAGTCTAGATATGCTATTAAGCTGTTAGGAGTGACACCCCTGGGGCCCAGTGGACGGGGTGTTACACCATCCGCATCCTATGGATCAGCACCTCGTACTTCGCCTCGTTGTTGGATGCGTGGAACTTCATTTGCAGGATATACCGCATCTTGTCGGCCTGAGGAGGTGTCAGGATGACGCCAACACTAACTCCTTCTTTTCGTTTGGATCCATCGAAGTTCATGGTCCATAGATTGGATATGTCTGGTGTATCTGGGAGCTGGTTCTCCATCCAGTGGACGAGGAAGTCCGGCCGTACTTGCGACTTGATCGATGTTTGTCGCTCGTAGGTGATGTCCCGTGGGGACAGTTCAATGCCCTAAAGAGCGACCCGCCTGTTGCATTAGGGTTGTTGAGGACGTGGTTTAGTGGGGCATCATTTACCACAATTATTGGGTTCTCCTAGAAGTAGTGGCCATGTTGTCATGAAGACGCCGTAGGCCAGCTTCTGGTAATGCGGGTACCACTTCTTAGTTGGTGTTAGTACCTTGCTGAGGTAGTACATCGGACGTTGTACTCTGTGGATCTTGTTCTCTTCGGCCCGTTCAACCACTAGCACGGTACTGACCACCTGGTTAGTGGCTGATATATACAGCAGCATCGGTTCCTTCTCCATGGGGATCACCAAAACAAGCGAGGTGGAGAGCAGGCGCTTGAGGTCTTCGAGTGCCTCATGTGCCTCGTTCGTCCACTTGAACTTGTCCGTCTTGTAGAGGATTTGGTAGAACGGTAGTGCCTTTTTGCCTATTCGACCGATGAATCGGCTCAACGCCGCAATTCGCCCGGCGAGCTATTGGATGCCCTTCACATTCTTCGGCTTCTCCATGGCTAGTATGGCGGGAATATCATTTTGCGGCCCAAAAGTTGGGGCGCCCAGGCAACGGGGTACCCAAGTTGCCTGTAATCAGCCGCGATGACTACAGTTGGTGTGCCAAATACTCAGAGGGTCTTTTCCGGCACGAATTCAACTTTACGTTTCAATACAAAATATCAGGCTAACGGCCGTCAAGTTGGGCCCCCCTATCAGTTCTTGTCGTTATGTCGCTCCCGTCGCTTAGGTGGGGTGGCTGTCACGTAGGCTTGCAGTGCTGGCACAGTGGATAGGACAACGCGACCGGCCCAGTGTATTGATGTGACAAAACAGGGCACATATATCATCGTTATAATTATTTTTTGTTTACTCAGAAGCTGGAAGGGCCACCACCACGCGTCTCTCCTTTGGACTTCCGTCCCCGTCGTTAACCACTACCTTAAAAGCGCATTGACGGTTCCACCATTCCCCTGCCTCGCAGAAAGCACTCTTCTTCTTCCTGTCATTTGTCTTCTTCCCGTCTTCTCCTTGCCGCCATGGAAGGTCGTCACACTCTAGATACAAGCTTCACTACCCATGACAATAAGAAGATAGACGTCGTATACACCAACGAGGAGGAGACAGTGGTGCGAGTCCTGAGGATGTACGAGGGTTGGCTTGAGAAAGACGAGGACAAGTTTGTGGGATTGGACCTCGAGTACACCCCAGAGGACCCATATGAAGGGAGTGACGTCGCCGTCATTCAACTGGCCATGAGGAAACACGTCCTCGTCTACCACCTCTCCCGGTTTGTAGATTTTCTCTCTGTAGCTAACCGCTTTTAGGGTTTTCTCCTCTTGTTCTTTATCCATTTGCTCATCTTGCAACTACTAGATTTTATTTAGGAACAAATAAATTATGATAAGACAATGTTGAGAGTCTTGATCTTGCATTTACTAAACTTTTCAAAATTATATTCAGATGATGATCTTGCATTGACAAAATATTTGTAGTTACAAAATTTGGTGATGACAAACTACATACTTTTAGGACTGACAGGAATTATCCTAAGATCGCTTGATTCCTTGTAGAAAAGGGAATTGTTTTCTGCACTGTCGATAATACAACTAATTTTTCGAAATTTCATCGAGAGGGAATTACAATTCCTGCGCACAACTGGATCAATATCCAGAGTCTTGTCAAGATCCTAGGGGGCTCGAGGAAGGATGGAATGGCATCACTCGCAACTAAAATCCTCGATGAGTTGTACGACAGAATGAAGGCGGATTTCCCTACGGATAGGCACGATTTCTAGGACGAGTGGCCGTTGTCTGATATAAACCTGAAGTATGCAGCCATAGATGCTTACGTGACCTACCAGCTGTACAAGAAGATCAATTTTTTCTACGTTACCTCGTGTTTTGCCCTATTTGCAAGAGGGAAGACGAGCTTAGGGGAGCCCTTTGTAGAAAATGCAGAATAGCTGAGTTTGAAGCTGCATATGCAAAGGAAATGGATGCATTTGAAGAAGTTGATAGATAGGCTACAGAAGCAGCTGAAAGAGAGGTCAGAGCTGAAGCAAAGAACGGAGAGGCAGCATCTTCTAGCGGCAACAATCAGGTCTATGATGCACCGCTAATTGTGCCGCAGGACGCTGAAGATAGGGAAGGCAAGTCAGATCCTAGGTGGGACGAAGCATTTCGTGAGCTGTGGAATGCCAGTAATGTAAAATCCATCTGGAATGATCGCAGTTGGTCGCCTAGGAATGATGGCAAGTGCCTCAAGTGGGCTCATCAGAAGTGAATTAAATTTTACTCCTTTGTGTTATGTTTCTATTTTGTGGAACTCATTTATCTTATCAAGATGTCTAGCGCCTCAAGTGAGAGTAGTAAAATAAATTTAACCCTCTTTGTGTTATGTTTCTGTATGTGTCTTGTAGCTTGTCAAGATGGTAGCTCGTTAACTGGAAGTTTGAAAGAGTACTTTTTTCCTCTCTCGCCAAACAGATATGTTTCATTTTGCCCAAATTGGTAGCAAATCTAGAGAAGATTCTCTCTTCGATAATTCGTTCCCTTTTGGACCTCTTTTTGCCTCCGATCTGGTAGCAAATCTATAGCAGCAAATCACACTAGGCAGAATACATTCATTCAGAAAACAAAACAAATGTAGATATAGCTGTGCGTGGCTAAATAGGATATAGCGATAGAAAGTAGGTTGCTTAACGAGGTTCGATGCATTCAACCAGAAATAGGATGCAAGCAAAATATAGAAAATCAAAAGAAGCTTCTTAGCAGCAGTAGCAGACACATTCCACCCCTCCTTGCATGCGCCTGCGCCTCTGCCTCCTCCCTCCGGTGCTTCCTCCACTTCTTGTTGCCCAGTCCCTTTATCTTGGGGGCCTTGGTGATATGGGGTGGCCCGATCTTCTCAGTAAGCACTTGTCGATGGCGAGGGTGGATGATAGATAACTAGCCTGTAGCTATGAACTCTCCCGCTCGATCCCTGATGCCAATGCAACAGCTCTCGAACCTTGTAGGATATTCACAACACCACGCTCTTGCGCACGCAGCCGTGACCACGAACGGTAGTATGCAATCTACTAATTCCCAATGGAACAACAGATCACACTCAATTATAGTTGGTAGATTCGAACACAGGGTAATTCCAGAGGTTCTATGAAAGAAACAACTCCAAAATATTTTAACGTGGTCTGCCCCTAAACTACGGCGCCCCATCTATTTAAGGGCTAAGGGTCGGCGGCTGCGACTAGGAATAACAGTTTAACTCAACCTAGACTAAGATACAACCGACCCAAGGTGAGTCGGCTCAAGCTGAGCCTACTGCTGCAGCGTATCGGACCAATTTCTCTGTCGTGGCAGTCTGGCCACAGTAAAGTCGTGGTTTCTCTGCCGCGGCACAGATCCCTCGACCATGTGTTGATCTTCTCGTGGAGTGCTCCTTGCGCTTCCTCCCTCTCCTCCCTTCAAAAGGCGTCGTCCTCGACGCTCCAAGGTCTTCTCCAAGATATGGTGACAAATCAGCAACGTTGAAGCTATTGCTAACTCCACCAAACTCCTCAATAGGTATATCAACCGAGTAGGCATTATCATTAATCTTGGCTAACACCTTGTAAGGACCAGCACCACGTGGCTTCAATTTTGACTTTCGAAGTAGTGGGAACCTATCCTTGCGTAGATGCACCCAAACCATATCTCCAGGATCGAACAACACTTCTTTTAATGTTTGATTCCTTGCAGCAGCAATGTTCTTGCCTTTCTTCTCAATAGCCTCTCGAGTCTTCTCATGTATTTTCTTCACATAATCAGCACGTTTTGATGCCTCCATATCAACTCTCTCATGTAATGGCAGATGCAACATATCAAGTGGCGTCAATGGCTTGAAACCATACACCACCTCAAATGGACAAAGCTGAGTAGTTAAATGCACAACCCTGTTGTAAGCAAACTCAACATGTGGCAAACACTCTTCCCACTCCCGCAGATTCTTTTTAATCATGGTCCTTAGCAGCTGTGACAATGTTCTATTCACCACCTCCGTTTGACCATCTGTTTGGGGATGACATGTAGTACTGAACAACAACTTCGTTCCTAGCTTCCCCCATAAGGTCTTCCAAAAGTAGCTCATGAACTTCACATAACGGTCAGAAACAATCGTCTTTGGTACTCCATGTAATCTCACGATGTCCCTGAAAAACAAGTTAGCAACATGCGACGCATCGTCGCTTTTGTGGCAGGCAATAAAATGAGCCATCTTAGAGAACCTATCTACTACCACAAATATAGAATCATGACCTCTCTGATTTTTAGGTAGACCTAGCACAAAATCCATACTAATGTCTTCCCATGGAGTAGTAGGTGCAGAGAGAGGTGTATACAAACCGTGAGGCTTCAGCTTAGATTTCGACTTGTGGCATGTAATACACCGGCTCACAAATCTGTACACATCACGCCTCATCTTGGGCCAATAAAAGTGATCAGCAAGCATGAGCAACGTCTTCTCACGCCCAAAGTGACCCATCAAACCACCAGCATGTGATTCCTGCACTAAAAACAAATGCAACGACGATTCTGGAATACATAGTTTGTTAGCTCGAAACAAATATCCATCATGTATATGATACTTATCCCATGCGTTTCTAAGAGCACACAAACGATACGGTTCAGCAAAATCATAGTCAGTTGCATAAAGTGCACAAATAGCTTCTAATCCAGGAATTTTAACATCAAGATTGGTTAATAGCATGTTCTTCCTAGATAGAGCATCAACAACAACATTTTCTTTTCCCTTCTTATAATTAATGATGTAAGGAAAAGACTCAATGAACTCAACCCATTTAGCTAATCTACTATGCAAGTTTGATTGAGCTTTCAAGTATTTCAATGCTTCATGATCAGAATGTATGATGAATTCCTTTGGCCACAAATAATGTTGCCAAACCTCAAGTACTCTAACAAGTGCATACAATTCTTTATCATAGAGTAATTCAAACGAGCACCAGTCAATTTCTTAGAAAAATAAGCTATAGGCCGACCCTCTTGCATCAAAACGCCACCTATGCCTATACCACTAGCATCACATTCAACTTCAAATTGCTTCGAAAAATCAGGTAATGCAAGCAATGGTGCAGAAGTAAGCAAATGTTTCAATGTATCAAATGCAATGTCTTGGGCCGCGCCCCATACAAAAGGAACACCTTTCTTTGTCAAATCATTCAAAGGTGCAGTAATGGTGCTAAAATCTTTCACAAAGCGCCTATAGAAACCAGCGAGACCGTGGAAACTACGCACTTGACTTACATTCATTGGAGTAGGCCAATTCTGAATTGATTCAATTTTAGATTGATCCACCTCTACTCCATGCTTAGAAACAACAAATCCTAGGAATATGACCTTATCTTTTGCAAATGTACACTTCTCAAGATTGGCATATAGTTTATTATCACGTAACACTTGCAAAACTTGTCTAATATGAGTGCAATGTTCAGATTCGGTGTGGCTGTATATGAGTATATCATCAAAGTAAACAACCACGAAACGACCAATAAACTCTCTCAAAACATGATTCATCAAACGCATGAAAGTACTAGGTGCATTAGTAAGACCAAACGGCATAACTAACCACTCATACAAACCGAATTTAGTTTTGAAAGCAGTTTTCATTCATCCCCTTCTTTCATCCTAATTTGATGATAACCACTATGCAAGTCAATTTTAGAAAACAATGACACCACTCAATTCATCTAGCATATCCTCTAAGCGTGGAATAGGATGACGATATCGAATAGTGATGTTATTAATCGCTCTACAATCAACACACATGCGCCATGTACCATCTTTCTTAGGAACTAAAATAACAGGAACAACACAAGGGCTAAGAGAGACACGAATGTACCCTTTATCCAGCAACGCTTGTACTTGCTTCTGAATTTCCTTAGTGTCTTCGGGATTAGTCCTGTAAGGTGCACGGTTGGGAAGTGTGGCGCCAGGAATCAAGTCCACTTGATGTTCTATACCACGCAAGGGAGGCAAACCTGCGGGTACGTCTTCTGGAAACACATCCCCAAAGTCCTGCAAACAGATGAAACACCAAGAGAAATAGGGGTCATGTCGTTAGAAACCAATACCTCGCCCTTATACATGAGCATAAGTGGCATAGCTGTAGGATCCTCACGAAATTCTCTCATATCTTCCTTAGTGTCTAATATCAATAAACCAGGCACTCTCTCACTTTTCGTTATATCACTCAATTTAGGCTCAATTACATCAGGAACAGCTGTCACACAATCTCGCTAAGTGGTAGTATCTTCTTTCAAATTCACCTCTATCTTCTGGCGAGAATCATTCACAATTTCTTGTGGTGTCATTGGCTGCATAGTAATCTTTCTTCCTTTGAATTCCAAGTGATATGTATTGGCTCGGCCATTGTGTTGCACATGGCGATCATAGAGCCATGGCCGACCCAATAGGAGGTGACAAACAGTCATAGGAACCACATCAAAATCAATAGAATCTTTGTATGGCCCTATTTGAAAGTTCACTCGTACCATATGATTTACCTTCATCTCACCATTGTTGCTCAACCATTGTATGTAGTATGGCTTGGGATGAGGTAAGTATGTCAAATTTAGTTTGGCACATAATTCCTTACTTGCAAGATTTCTGCAGCTACCTCCATCAATAATGACCTTGCAAGCTTTATTTGGTCCAACTAGAGCTTTTGTTTGGAACAAGTTGCAACGTTGGGATTCCTCAACCGGCTGCACACTAAGTACACGTGAAGACACGACGATAGTTGGTGCACGCTCAGCATATGCATCAGCACCATCCTCGCCATCATCAATATCAACATCAGAAGCTTCATCTCCACTTTCTACTTCACCTTGTTCATTAACAAACATAACCTTGCTGTTTGGACAATCCTTCTTGTAGTGACCTCTACCACCACAAGTGTGGCACACCACATCACGATAGTACGCAAGAACATGTTGGAACCCGAGCTAGCAGCGGGGCAGGGTTTACGAGCATTAGAACCAAAGCGAAGGTGTACTTGCTGGTTTGGCGATGGTGTAAGCGGAACAACAGCTGGTGGCAACTGTAGGAGGAATAGGTCTGGCGAAAATCTCTTTGGAGGATGGAAAACGAGTACGTGACTTCGCCTCTACTGCCAACTGGGATTCGGCCTCTCTAGCATGATGCAACAACTCATTCATGGTCTCATACTTGTGATGACGAACAATGCTCTTGATTGGTAACTTCAAATTGTTTAGGAATCGTTGCATGGTCATCTCAATGGACTCACGAATTCTAGCACGCTGCATAAGCATCTCCATCTCCATGTAGTACTCATCAACTGTCATTGTTCCTTGCTTCAGTTGCGTGAATTTATCAAAAACTGATCGCAAGTAGTTGGTTGGAACGAAACAAGCCTTCATGATTTGCTTCATCTCGCGCCAATCCATCACAGGAAGTTCATTGTCCTCCCTCCTATGTTGCACAAGAGCATCCCACCAACGCAAAGCATAACCATCAAATTCAGATGCTGCAAGCTTGACCTTCTTATCTTCTGGATAGTCAAATAAGCGCCAGAGTTTCTCAATCTTCAACTCCCATGTGAGGTAGTCTTCAGGATCAATGGAACCATCAAACTTAGGAATTGAGAATTTTGGCTTGCCCAAACCATGATAAGCAGTTTGGTTGGGAACACGTTGAGCACGCCCAAGAGGAGCATACCCACGGCCATGAGCAGGTGCATGGGCAGGTGCATGGGCAGGGGGAATAGCACGTCCCCTGCCAACAGGTGGAGCAACATCCACAACGCTACCCTCATCAAAATCATCAAAGGCATCATCATGTTGAGGCTCTTCCCTTCTATGTAAAGAGGCTGTCAAACCCTCAATGCACAGCTGCAAAGCGGTGACATTGACATTGAGCGTAGCCACTTGTGTTTGAATAGTATCAACCGTTCCAACATGGTGATCCAATCTCACATTCATGCCAATTGACGAGCTCCTCATCCTTCTTTTTCTGCATCACAACATCATCATCACTAGAAGACATGATTAGTAGGTTAGTGCACAAAAATCAAAATCTGTATGGTGGAATTCTCATAGCTCACTCACAACTAATAAGAAAGGAGATCTTACCATTCCAAAGTGAATAAAGATGCTCTACCAAACGAAATCAAAGACTGATGCACTTGATGTGATGAAGTGAATATCAAAGGTATAGAGAACGATCACAGGGCACACAAGGTATTTATGGTGGAGCTGTAGGTATGGTATCCTAACTACACCGCAAACAAGTCCTAGTGTTGATCGTACAAATACCCAAGAAACACACACATGGAGAAAAACGTGGCAATGCAACTATGAAGGGTGTTGCACTACGCTCGAGAGACACTAGCAAATCTCAAACTAAACAGGCACAAGATTGCTCAATCTACCGATGCACAAAGATAACACTAGGCCTCTTGCTCAAATTCTCTTTTTTCCACAACTTCTTTTTCTTTTGTATAGCTTTTTCTTAATACTTTTCCTTTTGCTATCTTGCTTTTTTTAATAGATAACACACGGCCAATTACAAAGTACAACACCAAAATAAATCCTAAGAGCAGCCTGTAGGAGCGGAAGGCAAGTTCCTACACCTATGTAGTAGATTGGCTGTGGGTAAGGTTTTTGGAGAAGTGCAAATCGATCACACTTTGTAATTATGGTGTCGTGGCAGAAAAACAGCTCAAAATCCTGCCATTGTGAGCGGCGATGACAAAAGCAAATAAATCGTGCCGCGACAGAGCGGTAACTTGGTAACTCAGAAAGTCCTGTCGTGGCAGAGAAAACACAGAGATCCTGCCGTGGCAGACTTGGTAACCCGAAAAGTCCTGCCGTGGCAGAAAAAGATGCCGAAATCCTACCGTGGCAAACTCGGTTACTTGGTAAGTATTTTTTTTAATTCCGACTCAGCCAAGAGTAGAAGACTAGGACTCTTAGAGTAGATCGGATCTGACTTGATGGTGGCGGAAAACAATGGTGGCAAACGACTAAAAACAAAGAGAAAAACAAAACTACGAAGAAACAGATCTAGATCTAAACTAAAGGATGAACACGACCAGCAACTATTACTCGTCTACGATGCAATCTAGTCTATGACAACTCTTTTTGTGGGCCTTTTTCTGGATAGGACTAAAAACACTCTCTAATCTATGGATGGATTGTGGATTGCTTACCGAGGCAACGAGGAAATCTGATACCAAGATGATATGGGGTGGCCCGATCTTCTCAGTAAGCACTTGTCGATGGCGAGGGTGGATGATAGATAACTAGCCTGTAGCTATGAACTCTCCCGCTCGATCCCTGATGCCAATGCAACAGCTCTCGAACCTTGTAGGATATTCACAACACCACGCTCTTGCGCGCCTTGACGTGACCACGAACGGTAGTATGCAATCTACTAATTCCCAATGGAACAACAGATCACACTCAATTATAGTTGGTAGATTCGAACACAGGGTAATTCCAGAGGTTCTATGAAAGAAACAACTCCAAAATATTTTAACGTGGTCTGCCCCTAAACTACGGCGCACCCATCTATTTAAGGGCTAAGGGTCGACAGCTGCGACTAGGAATAACAGTTTAACTCAACCTAGACTAAGATACAACCGACCCAAGGTGAGTCGACTCAAGGCGCGCAGGCCTACTGCAAGTGTGATCGGACCAATTTCTCTCACGCAGTGCCCATGGCAGAAGTGCGTGGTTTCTTCTGCGCGAGAGATCCCTCGACCATGTGTTGATCTTCTCGTGGAGTGCTCCTTGCGCTTCCTCCCTCTCCTCCCTCGCGCATTCCTCATTGATCAACACACCATGTTCCTTCAGCTCCTCACTCTGTGCTATGCCTTCTTCTCCTAAGTACCTGATCATACAATAATTCAAAGACTTAGGTAGTATAAAATTCTCATTAATTAAAGCACCAGGTTCATTAAGAAACAAGTTCACCTGTTGTTCTAGTAGCTTGGCACGAGCTCTTGTGATTGGTCCAATCCTTATCTCATTGGATTGATCCTTCTTTGCAATTGGAACATCTTTATTCGCAATTGGGGTAGGTGTAATTATAGGGATGTCCTCATCTCTTGGGCTTGATTGGAGGCATGCGACCCTCTTTGATGGCCACCCACTAGAGGTTTCGGAGGTGAATGCCGAGAGCCTGGTGTTCAGTGATGTAGGCGTTGACGTTCACGGTCTGGTCGCCTTTGTGGATGCCGGAGCCCGGGCCCTCTGCATGCTTTAGTAAGGAGTTGAAGTCGGTGCCGGCTAGACTCACCCAGCAGAAGGCGATCCCCTTGCAGAAGGGGTAGCTGTAGTCGCTGCCAGCGAAGAAGGTGTCGTACTGGCTGGCCTGCAACCTCCTCAGCACCTGACGAGTCTTGGTGTGCCTGGACTCATCATCGCTGCAGACGTCGTTGCCCTAAACCTGTTGGAAGAAAAGGAAAATGGGGGAGTAGATGATGTAAGAAGATCGAGCAATTGAAATGCAAACAAGCAAATCCTAATAAACCAAGATCTAGCATCCAATGATGGGAACGGTAGAGAACCAGGGAAGGGGAGCAAACCCTAGTTACCTCCGACCATGGGTCATCGATGCCGGTGTCATAGGGGTTCAGTGGAGCGATGTACTCATCTGGATCATAGGTGCCCCGGCGCTGGATCGCTGTGACCATGGAGCCTCGCCATGTGGGGACTCTCGTCGGCGGCTACATCGGTAGCGGGGACGGGGGCCTGGACGGGAACGGCGGCTTCCATCGATGCCTCGACTGGGGCCTAGACAGGGACGGTTACTTTCAACGCGTCGAGGGGGACTAGCAAGGAGACGGGGGCCTCGGCAGCGGCTACGTCGGTAGCAGGGATAGGGGCCTAGATGGGAACGGCGGCTGCCATCGATGGCTCGAGTAGGGCCTGGACGGGGACAACGGTTGCTTTCAACACATCGAGGGGGACCGGCGAGGAGACGGGGGCCTCCTCACCGGCGGCCTTAGAGGCGACGATGGCCACCGTATCCTCCTCCGCCATCGCCGGTGCGGACGGGGTATTCTCGGGAGTTTGCAGATGCTGGTGGGACAATGGAGAGGGTTGCGTGGGGAGGGTGAGCGATAGTGAGAGTGGCTGTGCGGAGAGGGGCTCTATAGTTAAGGTGGATGGAAGCAAGGCAGGTTTTGTTGCACCATCGTGCAACGCGCCCCACAGTCTACTGCACCGTGCACTGCGACACGCGCACGGTACATCACATTTTTTCCCGGGCCATGCATAGCAGTTCTGTATTGAGACGCATGCAAAAGGCGCATACATAATTTCTATGTACGAAGTTTGACACGGCCTAAAATTGGCGATAATTAAAAGTGGAAATGTAAAGGGGAAGGTAGGTGGCTGTACGGCGAGATTTGTGGGGTTGTGCTAGATCGGATAGAGGGATGTGTTGATGACTGCGAGTGACTCGATGAAGGCGGATACGTTAGGTCTCGTCGAGCTCAGCTCTTCAGCCTCTAGCTAGCGCGTGCAAGTTTCTTAAGGTGGGGCCTAGTTGGAAGTGAGATTGAGAGCCACTGCATAAAAAAGGGACATGTCTTATTAAAATCAAGTGGCAATAAATTGCAGCTGTCCATCGACGACCGTGCACTCGATGACGCATGTGTTGTGGCGTAGTAGTAGCAGTAGTAGGCTTTTCAGACTTGATTAAACATGACATGACCAGTCGATGACTTTTTCCATGGACGACTTCGTGTTCCTTCTTGTAGAAGTCTCGCTGAGGGAGACGTCCATGCGGTCTCACATTGTACTATGAAGGGCACGACGTGTGCAACGATCATCGTTGGATCACACAGAATCAATGGTTGGTGCGCACGATCCGCGTGACAACTGTGACAACCAATCGGGGAGTAGCAGACAGAGTGAGCACAGGTTTGGGCTTCTACGAAAGATAGAGAGAGGGGGCAAAACTGAGTAGTATCAAAAAACCAAGGGCCAAACTGAGTAGTATAAAAATGGAAAGTGAGTGTCTTGTACAATGAAATACATCGTGGCATACATCAAATTATGCCAAGATAGATCCACTAGAGTCCATTGGATGTGTGTTCTTCTCATAAACCACATGGACCCACTAGAGTTCATTGCATATGTGTTATTGTCATAAACCACATGGATCCACCGATGTCATTGCATGTGTGTTCTTTTCATAAACCACATGTTGATCCACCAATGTCATTGCATGTGTGTTCTTTTCATGAACCACATATGGATCCACCAGTGTCATTGAATGTGTGTTCTTTCCATGAACCAGATATGGATCCACCAGAGTCATTGCATGTGTGTTCTTTCAATAAACCACACATGGATTCACCGGTGTCATTGCATGTGTGTTCTTTTCATGAACCACAGCTAGAGTCATTGCATGTGTGTTCTTTTTTGAAAACCACATAAGGATCCACAAGTGTCATTAGATGTGTGTTCTTTTCATGAACCACACCCAGTGTCATTGCATGTGTGTTCTTTTCACAAACCACATAAGGATACACCAGTGTCATTGGATATGTTTTCTTTTCATGAACCACACCTAGTGTGATTGCATGTATTTCCTTTTCACTAACCACATATGGATCCACCAGTGTCATTGGATGTGTGTTCCTTTCATGAACCACACCCAGTGTGATTGCATGTCTGTTCTTTTCACAAACCACATATGGATCCACTAGTGTCATTGCATGTCTGTTCTTTTCATGAACCACACCCAGTATCATTGCATGTATGTTCCTTTCATAAACCACACATGGCTCCACCAGTGTCATTGCATGTGTGTTCTTTTCATGAACTAGAGCTAGAGTCATTGCATGTCTGTTCTTCTCACAAACCACACATGGATCCACCAAGTGTGATTGCATGTCTGTTCTTTTCATAAACCACATAAGGATACACCAGTGTCATTGGATGCGTGTTCTTTTCATTAACCACACCCAGAGTCATTGCATGTCTGTTGTTTCCACGAACCACACATGGATCCACCAGTGTCATTGGATGCGTGTTCTTTTCATGAACCACACCCAGTGTCATTGCATGTGTTTTATTTTCATTAAACCACACATAGATCCACCAGTGTCATTGGATGTCTGTTCTTTTCATGAACCACACCCAGAGTCATTGCAAGTTTGTTCTTCTCACAAACCACACATGGATCCACCAGTGTCATTGCATGTGTGTTCTTTTCATGAACCACAACTAGAGATATCGCATGTGTGTTCTTCTCACAAACCACATAAGGATACACCAGTGTCATTGCATGTGTGTTCTTCTCACAAACCACACATGGATCCACCAGTGCCATTGCATGTCTGCTCTTTTCATTAACCACAGTTAGAGTCATGGCATGTGAGTTCTTTTCACAAACCACATATCACCAGTGTCATTGGATGTGTGTTCTTTTGATGAACCACACCCAGTGTCATTGCATGTCTGTTCCTTTCAAAAACCACACATGGATCCACCAGTGACATTGCATGTCTGTTCCTTTCATAAACCACACATGGATCCACCAGTGTCATTGCATGTCTGTTCTTCTCACAAACCACATAAGTATACACTAGTGTCATTGCATGTCCGTTCTTCTCATGAACCACATCCAGAGTCATTGCATGTCTGTTCTTCTCACAAACCACATAAGGATCCACTAGTATCGTTGGATGTGTGTTCTTTTCATGGACAACACCCAGTGTCATTGCATGTGTGTTCTTCTCAGAAACCACACATGGATCCACCAGTATCATGGCATGTCTGTTCTTTTCAGAAACCACACATGGATCCACCCAGTGTGATTGCATGTCTATTCTTTTCACAAACCACATATGGATCCACTAGTGTCATTGCATGTCAGTTCTTTTCATGAACCACACCCAGTGTCATTGCATGTATGTTCCTTTCATAAACCACACATGGATCCACCAGTGTCATTGCATGTGTGTTCTTTTCATAAACCACAGCTAGAGTCATTGCATGCCTGTTCTTCTCACAAACCACAAAAGAATCCACCAGTGTCATTGCATGTCTGTTCTTTTCATGAACCACAGCTAGAGTCATTGCATGTCTGTTCTTCGCACAAACCACATAAGGATCCACCAGTGTCATTGGATGTGTGTTCTTTTCATGAACCACACCAAGTGTCATTGCATGTGTGTTCTTCTCACAAACCACACATGGATCGACCAGTGTCATTGCATTTCTGTTCTTCTCACAAACCACACATGGATCCACCAAGTGTGATTGTATGTCTGTCCTTTTCATAAACCACATAAGGATACACCAGTGTCATTGGATGCGTGTTCTTTTCATTAACCACACCCAGAGTCATTGCATGTCTGTTGTTTTCACAAACCACACATGGATCCACTAGTGTCATTGGATGTGTGTTCTTTTCATGAACCACACCCAGTGTCATTGCATGTATGTTCTTTTCATTAAACCACACATGGATCCACCAGTGTCATTGGATGTCTGTTCTTTTCATGAACCACACCCAGAGTGATTGCAAGTTTGTTCTTCTCACAAACCACACATGGATCCACCAGTGTCATTGCATGTGTGTTCTTTTCATGAACCACAACTAGAGATATTGCATGTGTGTTCTTCTCACAAACCACATAAGGATACACCAGTCACATTGCATGTGTGTTCTTCTCACAAACCACACATGATATGGGGTGGCCCGATCTTCTCAGCAAGCACTTGTCGATGGTGATAGTGGATGCTAGATAACTAGCCTGTAGCTATGAACTCTCCCGCTCGATCCGTGATGCCAATACAACAACTCTCAAACCTTGTAGGATATTCACAACACCACGCTCTTGCGCACCCAGCCGTGACCACGAACGGTAGTATGCGATCTACTAATTCCCAATGGAACAACAGATCACACTCAATTATAGTTGGTAAATTCGAACACAGGGTAATTTCAGAGGTTCTATGAAAGAAACAACTCCAAAATATTTTAACGTGGTCTGAACCCTAAACTACAGCGCCCCCATCTATTTAAGGGCTAAGGGTCGGCGGCTGCGACTAGGAATAACAGTTCAACTTGACCTAGACTAAGATACAACCGACCCAAGGTGGGTCGGCTCAAGGCGCGCAGGCCTACTCTGCCGGGGCAGAGTCGGACCCGGTTTCTCTGTCATGACATCGCTGCATGGCCAGAAAGCTGCGTGGTTTCTCTGCCGCGGCAGAGATCCCTCGACCATGTGTTCATCTTCTCGTGGAGTGCTCCTTGCGCTTCCTCCTCTCCTCCCTCGTGCGTTCCTCATTGATCAACACGCCATGTTCCTTCAGCTCCTCACTCTGTGCTATGCCTTCTTCTCCTAAGTACCTGTTGTTCTAGTAGCTTGGCACGAGCTCTTGTGATTGGTCCAATCCTTATCTCATTGGATTGATCCTTCTTTGCAATTGGAACAACTTCATTAGCAATTGGGGTAGGTGTAATTGTAGGGATGTCCTCATCATCTCCCCCCTTCAAAAGGCGCCGACCTCGACGCTCCAAGGTCTTCTCCAGCATATGGTGACAAATCAGCAACGTTGAAGCTGTTGCTAACTCCACCAAACTCCTCAATAGGTATATCAACCGAGTAGGCATTATCATTAATCTTGGCTAACACCTTGTAAGGACCAGCACCACGTGGCTTCAATTTTGATTTTCGAAGTAGTGGGAACCTATCCTTGCGTAGATGCACCCAAACCATATCTCCAGGCTCGAACAACACTTCTTTTCGTGTTTGATTCCTTGTAGCAGCAATGTTCTTGCCTTTCTTCTCAATTGACTCTCGAGTCTTCTCATGTATTTTCTTCACATACTCAGCACGTTTTGATGCCTCCATATCAACTCTCTCATGTAATGGCAGAGGCAACATATCAAGTGGCGTCAATGGCTTGAAACCATACACCACCTCAAAAGGACAAAGCTGAGTAGTTGAATGCACATCCCTGTTGTAAGCAAACTCAACATGTGGCAAACACTCTTCCCACTCCCGCAGATTCTTTTTAATCATGGTCCTTAGCAGCTGTGACAATGTTCTATGCACCACCTCCGTTTGACCATCTGTTTGGGGATGACATGTAGTACTGAACAGCAACTTCATTCCTAGCTTCCCCCATAAGGTCTTCCAAAAGTAGCTCATGAACTTCACATCACGGTCAGAAACAATCGTCTTTGGTACTCCATGTAATCTCACGATGTCTCTGAAAAACAGATTAGCAACATCACGATCGACGCTTTTGTAAGGGCAGCAATAAAATGAGCCATCCTAGAGAACCTATCTACTACCACATATATAGAATCATGACCTCTCTGAGTTTTAGGTAGACCTAGCACAAAATCCATACTAATGTCTTCCCATGGAGTAGTAGGTGCAGAGAGAGGTGTATACAAACCGTGAGGCTTCAGCTTAGATTTCGACTTGTGGCATGTAATGCATCTGCTCACAAATCTGTACACATCACGCCTCATCTTGGGCCAATAAAAGTGATCAGCAAGCATGAGCAACGTCTTATCATGCCCAAAGTGACCCATCAAACCACCAGCATGTGATTCCTGCACTAAGAACAAATGCAACGGCGATTCTAGAATACATAGTTTGTTAGCTCGAAACAAATATCCATCCTGTATATGATACTTATCCCATGCGTTTCTAAGAGCACACAAACGATATGGTTCAGCAAAATCATGGTCAGTTGCATAAAGTGCACAAATAGCTTCTAATCCAGGAATTTTAACATCAAGATTGGTTAATAGCATGTTCTTCCTAGATAGAGCATCAGCAACAACGTTCTATTTTCCCTTCTTATAATTAATGATGTAAGGAAAAGACTCAATGAACTCAACCCATTTAGCTAATCTTCTATGCAAGTTGGATTGAGCTTTCAAGTATTTCAATGCTTCATGATCAGAATGTATGATAAATTCCTTTGGCCACAAATAATGTTGCCAAACCTCAAGTACTCTAACAAGTGCATACAATTCTTTATCATAGATAGAATAATTCAAACGAGCACCAGTCAATTTCTCAGAAAAATAAGCTATAGGCCGACCCTCTTGCATCAAAACGCCACCTATGCCTATACCACTAGCATCACATTCAACTTCAAATTGCTTCGAAAAATCAGGTAATGCAAGCAATGGTGCGAAGTAACAAACGTTTCAAAGTATCAAAAGCAATGTCTTGGGCCGCGCCCCATATAAAAGGAACACCTTTCTTTGTCAAATCATTCAAAGGTGCAGCAATGGTGCTAAAATCTTTCACAAAGCGCCTATAGAAACCAGCGAGACCGTGGAAACTACGCACTTGACTTACATTCATTAGAGTAGGCCAATTTTGAATTGATTCAATTTTAGATTGATCCACCTCTACTCCATGTTTAGAAACAACAAATCCTAGGAATATGACCTTATCTTTTGCAAATGTACACTTCTCAAGATTAGCATACAGTTTATTATCACCTAACACTTGCAAAACTTGTCTAATATGAGTGCAATGTTCAGATTCGGTGTGGCTGTATATGAGTATATCATCAAAGTAAACAACCACGAAACGACCAATAAACTCTCTCAAAACATGATTCATCAAACGCATGAAAGTACTAGGTGCATTAGTAAGACCAAAAGGCATAACTAACCACTCATACAAACCGAATTTAGTTTTGAAAGCAGTTTTCCATTCATCCCCTTCTTTCATCCTAATTTGGTGATAACCACTACGCAAGTGAATTTTAGAGAAAAAAGCAGCACCACTCAATTCATCTAGCATATCCTCTAAGCGTGGAATAGGAAGTCGATATCAAATAGTGATGTTATTAATCGCTCTACAATCAACAGACATGCGCCAAGTACCATCTTTCTTAGGAACTAAAATAATAGGAACAGCACAAGGGCTAAGAGAAACACGAATGTACCCTTTATCCAACAACGCTTGTACTTGCTTCTGAATTTCTTTAGTTTCTTCGGGATTAGTCCTATAGGGTGCATGGTTGGAAAGTGTGGCACCAGGAATCAAGTCCACTTGATGTTCTATGCCACGCAAGGGAGGCAAACCTGCGGGTACGTCTTCTGGAAACACATCCCCAAAGTCCTGCAAAACAGATGAAACACCAAGAGAAATAGGGGTCATGTCGTTAGAAACCAATACCTCGCCCTTATACATGAGCACAAGTAGCATGGCTACAGGATCCTCACGAAATTCTCTCATATCTTCCTTAGTGGCTAATATCAATAAACCAGGCACTCTCTCACTTTTCGTTATATCACTCAGTTTAGGCTCAATTACATCAGGAACAACTGTCACACAATCTCGCCGAGGAGTAGTATCCTCCTTCAAATTCACCTCTATCTTCTGGCGAGAATCATTCACAATTTCTTGTGGTGTCATAGGCTGCATAGTAATCTTTCTTCCTTTGAATTCCAAGTGATATGTATTGGCTCAGCCATTGTGTTGCACATGGCGATCATAGAGCCATGGCCGACCCAATAGGAGGTGACAAACAGTCATAGGAACCACATCAAAATCAATAGAATCTTTGTATGTCCCTATTTGAAAGTTCACTCGTACCATATGATTTACCTTCATCTCACCATTGTTGCTCAACCATTGTATGTAGTATGGCTTGGGATGACGTAAGTATGTCAAATTTAGTTTGGCACATAATTCCTTACTTGCAAGATTTCTGCAGCTACCTCCATCAATAATGACCTTGCAAGCTTTATTTGGTCCAACTAGAGCTTTTGTTTGGAACAAGTTGCAACGCTGGGATTCCTCAACCGGTTGCACACTAAGTACACGTGAAGACACGACGATAGTTGGTGCACGCTCAGCATATGCATCAGCACCATCCTCACCATCATCAATATCATCATCAATATCAACATCAGAAGCTTCATCTCCACTTTCTACTTCACCTTGTTCATTAACAAACATAACCTTGCTGTTTGGACAATCCTTCTTGTAGTGACCTCTACCACCACAAGTGTGGCACACCACATCACAAATGCGTCACGATGAACATGTTGGAACCCGAGCTAGCAGCAGGAGCAGCGGGTTTCCGAGCATTAGAACCAAACGAAGGTGTACTTGCTGGTTTGGCCGATGGTGTAAACGGAACATCAGCTGGTGACGTAGCTGTAGGAGGAATAGGTCTGGCCGAAAATCTACTGGAGGATGGAAAACGAGTACGTGACTTCGCCTCTTCTGCCAACTGGGATTCGGCCTCTCTAGCATGATGCAACAACTCATTCATGGTCTCATACTTGTGATGACGAACAATGCTCTTGATTGGTAACTTCAAATTGTTTAGGAATCGCTGCATGGTCATCTCAATGGACTCACGGATTCGAGCACGCTGCATAAGCATCTCCATCTCCATGTAGTACTCATCAACTGTCATTGTTCCTTGCTTCAGTTGCGTCAATTTATGAAAAACTGAATGCAAGTAGTTGGTTGGGACGAAACGAGCTTTCATGATTTGCTTCATCTCGCGCCAATCCATCACAGGAAGTTCATTGTCCTCCCTCCTATGTTGCACAAGAGCATCCCACCAACGCAAAGCATAACCATCAAATTTAGATGCTGCAAGCTTGACCTTCTTATCTTCTGGATAGTCAAATAAGCGCCAGAGTTTCTCAATCTTCAACTCCCATGTAAGGTAGTCTTCAGGATCAATGGAACCATCAAACTTAGGAATTGAGAATTTTGGCTTGCCCAAACCATCATCAGCAGTTTGGTTGGGAACACGTTGAGCACGCCCGAGAGGAGCATACCCACGGCCATGAGCAGGTGCATGGGCAGGTGCAGGGGCAGGTGCATGGGCAGGTGCATGGGCAGGGGGAATAGCACGTCCCCTGCCAACATGTGGAGCAGCATCCACAGCGCTACCCTCATCAAAATCATCAAAGGCATCATCATGTTGCGGCTCTTCCCTTCTATGTAAAGCGGTTGTCAAACCCTCAATGGACTGCTGCAGTGCAGTGACATTGACATTGAGCGTAGCCACTTGTGTTTGAATAGTATCAACCGTTCCAACATGGTGATCCAATCTCACATTCATATCCTGGAGATTCTTGTCAATGGCATCTGTCTTGTGAGTAAACACACATGTCAAGTGGGACTTCAAAGCCTCATATTCACGCCAATTGACGAGTTCCTCATCCTTCTTTTTCTGCATCACAACATCATCATCACTAGAAGACATGATCAGTAGGTTAGTGCACAAAATCAAAAATATGTATGGTGGAACTCTCACAGCTCACTCACAACTAATAAGAAAGGAGATCTTACCGTTCCAAAGTGAATAGAGATGCTCTACCAACGAAATCAAAGACTGATGCACTAGATGTGATGAAGTGAATATCAAAGGTATAGAGAACGATCACAAGGCACACAAGGTATTTATGGTGGAGCTGTAGGTATGGTATCCTAACTACACCGCAAAGAAGTCCTAGTGCTGATCGTACAAATACCCAAGAAAACACACACGTAGAGAAAAACGTGTTAATGCAACTATAAAGGGTGTTGCACTACGCTCGAGAGACACTAGCAAAGCTCAAAGTAAACAGGCACAAGATTGCTCAATCTACCGGTGCACAAAGATAACACTAGGCCTCTTGCTCAAATTCTCCTTTTTTTATACAACTTTTTTTTCTTTTGGATAGCTTTTCCTTGATACTTTTCCTTTTGCTATCTTTTTTTTGATAGATAACACACGACCAACTACAAAGTACGGCACCAAAAGTCCTAAGAGCAGCCTGTTGGAGCGGAAACTAGTCTCAATAGGCAAGTTCCTACACCTATGTAGTAGATTGGCTGTGGCTAAGGGTTTTGGAAAAGTGCAAATTGGTCACACTTTGTAATTATGGTGTCGTGGCGAGCACAACAAAACTGCCGTAAAACGTGCCAGGCGAGTGGTAACTTGGTAACTCAGAAAGTCCTGCCGTGGCAGAGAAACACGCAGAAAACCTGCCGTGGCAGATTTGATAACCCAGAAAGTCCTGCCGTGGCAGAAAACGACACCGCAATCCTGCCGTGCCAGACTCGGTAACCTGGAAAGTATTTTTGTTTTTCTTTAATTCCGACTCAGCCAAGAGTAGAAGACTAGGACTCTTAGAGTAGATCGGATATGACTTGATGGTGGCGGAAAACAATGGTGGCAAACGACTAACAACTAGAGAACCAAACTACGAAGAACAGATCTAGATCGAAACTAAAGGATGAACACGACCAGCAACTATTACTCGTCTACGATGCAATCTAGTCTATGACAACTCTTTTTGTGGGGCTTTTTCTAGATAGGACTAAAAACACTCTCTAATCTGTGGATGGATTGTGGATTGCTTACCAAGGCAACGAGGAAATCTGATACCAAGATGATATGGGGTGGCCCGATCTTCTAAGCAAGCACTTGTCGATGGTGATGGTGGATGATAGATAACTAGCCTGTAGCTATGAACTCTCCCGTTCGATCCCTAATGCCAATGCAACAGCTCTCAAACCTTGTAGGATATTCACAACACCACGCTCTTGCGCACGCAGCCGTGACCATGAATGGTAGTATGCGATCTACTAATTCCCAATGGAACAACAGATCACACTCAATTATAGTTGGTAAATTCGAACACAGGGTAATTTCAGAGGTTCTATGAAAGAATCAACTCCAAAATATTTTAACGTGGTCTGAACCCTAAACTACGGCGCCCCCATCTATTTAAGGGCTAAGGGTCGGCGGCTGCGACTAGGAATAACAGTTCAACTCGACCTAGACTAAGATACAACCGACCCAAGGTGGGCTCATATGCGCAGCCTACTCTGCAGGCGAGTCGGACCAGTTTCTCGGTCATGACAGTGCCATGGCCGAAGCTGCGTGGTTTCTCTGGCAGTCCCGAGATCCGACCATTTGTTGATCTTCTCGTGGAGTGCTCCTTGCGCTTCCTCCCTCTCCTCCCTCGCGCATTCCTCATTGATCAACATGCCATGTTCCTTCATCTCCTCACTCTGTGCTATGCCTTCTTCTCCTAAGTACCTGTTGTTCTAGTAGCTTGGCACGAGCTCTTGTGATTGGTCCAATCCTTATCTCATTGGATTGATCCTTCTTTGCAATTGGAACAACTTCATTAGCAATTGGGGTAGGTGTAATTGTAGGGATGTCCTCATCAACACATGGATCCACCAATGTCATTGCATGTCTGCTCTTTTCATTAACCACAGTTAGAGTCATTGCATGTGAGTTCTTTTCACAAACCACATATCACCAGTGTCATTGGATGTGTGTTCTTTTCATGAAACACACCCAATGTCATTGCATGTCTGTTCCTTTCAAAAACCACACATGGATCCACCAGTGTCATTGCATGTCTATTCTTCTCACAAACCACATAAGTATACACCAGTGTCATTGCATTTCTGTTCTTCTCATGAACCACATCTAGAGTCATTGCATGTCTGTTCTTCTCTCAAACCACATAACGATCCACTAGTGTCGTTGGATGTGTGTTGTTTTCATGAACAACACCCAGTGTCATTGCATGTGTGTTCTTTTCATGAACAACACCCAGTGTCATTGCATGTGTGTTCTTATCACAAACCACACATGGATCCACCAGTATCATTGCATCTCTGTTCTTTTCACAAACCACACATGGATCCACCCAGTGTGATTGCATGTCTATTCTTTTCACAAACCACATATGGATCCACTAGTGTCATTGCATGTCAGTTCTTTTCATGAACCACACCCAGTGTCATTGCATGTATGTTCCTTTCATAAATCACACATGGATCCACCAGTGTCATTGCATGTGTGTTCTTTTCATGAACCACAGCTAGAGTCATTGCATGTATGTTCTTCTCACAAACCACATAAGGATACACCAGTGTCATTGCATGTCTGTTCTTTTCATGAACAACAGCTAGAGTCATTGCATGTCTGTTCTTTTCACAAAACACATAAGGATACACCAGTGTCATTGGATGTGTTTTCTTTTCATGAACCACACCTAGTGTGATTGCATGTCTTTTCTTTTCACAAACCACAAATGGATCCACCAGTGTCATTGGATTTGTGTTTTTTCATGAACCACACCCAGTGTCATTGCATGTGTGTTCTTCTCACAAACCACATAAGGATACACCAGTATCATTGCATGTGTGTTCTTCTCATGAACCACAGCTAGAGTAATTGCATGTTTGTTCTTCTCACAAACCACATATGGATCCACTAGTGTCACTAGATGTGTGTTCTTTTCATGAACCACAGCCAGAGTCATTTGCATGTGTGTTCTTTTCATGAACCACAGCTAGAGTCATTTGCATGTGTGTTCTTTTTCACAAACCACACATGGATCCACCAGTGTCATTGCATGTTTTTTCTTCTCAGAAACCACATAAGGATCCACCAGTGATGGGGATATGCCGAATGGGGTATGCCCAGCAGGACGTTACGATTAGGTCAAAAGGTCTCACGAGTGGGCTTGCAGGACGGCGACTGGAATGCGACTAAAGGGAAGGCCCGGCGACTGGAGACTGGAGGCCCAGAAGCGTACTAGAAGCCTAGTCGGATTAGGTCATTGCCTCCGAATCCTTATCTTGTTCGGTTGTAACTTGTAAACCCTAGCGAGGTGCCTCATATATAAACCTCCCTAGGGTATCCTAAGGACTTACGTTCCATTATACACCCCCTCAAGCGACTCGCTGCTTAGACGCCGAGCTCGCCACCCCTGTAACTCGCTCTCCAATAATCTAATCTAGCAGGAGTAGGTCTTTACCCTCCGGGGGGCGAACCTGGGTAAACCCATGTGCATCTGCCCCCATCTCGCACCACTGATGGCCGCCAGCTCTCGCCCCTGATTCAATCAATCGCTGCCTGCTGCAGCGACTGCCGTGGCCATTTCCACGACAGTGGCGCCCACCGTGGGGCATAGCAGGACTGCCTGAGTTCTGTGGCGAGACCATATTCGCCGATCGATCGGCCGCTCGCCACCGGCTGCATGGTCGCCATCGGCGGGATCTTACAGATCCTGCCCAGCAGCTACATACCGGCGTCACGCCCGGTCACTCACGACGCGGTGATGCTGGTCGGCTCCATCAACCTCTTCGTCGGCTTCAGAGACACGGTCGACCCAGCTGCGACGGTGATCGTTGGTGGATCGCCACTGCACCGCGATCTGCTCTCGGAGGAGCAGGTCCTCTCCATCAGGAGCCTCGTCACCGAGTACGACTCGGCCGCTAGCAATGCGGCCGAGACCAACGCCGCCACAAAGAATGATGCCCTAAACAACGACGCCGACTCCGTGACCCCTGCCTTGGTCGACGGATCTATCACCGCGGCATCACGAGAGGACTCCATCACGCGAGTCTCCAACCCGGAGGATTTCGAGGACTCCTCCATCCTCAGGATCTTTGACTCCGATTTTGGATCAGAGTCGCCCGAAGACTTCTGCGCCAGATCCAATCGCTTTATTGTGATCTACATGGCGAGTAGCACGGCCGCCCCGCCAGATCCGTTCTCCACGCCGATCCCGCCGACTGCCACGGCCATGGAGGTGGAGGAAGCCTGCCAGCGACTCGCGGAGGCGCAACGCAACAAGCTCGCCGAGCATGAGAAATACCGCCTCAAGCGGGAAACGGCGCGGGAGCTATCGCTCTATCACCAGCGCCGCATCAAGACCCGCCTAAACTCCAACGTCTAGGGCCGCGTCCTGAACTTCAATGACGAAAGCGACCCCGCACGTGCGCCCAAGCGCGAATACTGCGAGAAACGCCGCCAGGCGGAAGCAACCCTGCGAGACCACCACCCAGCGCACCGGCGACCGGAGCCCCTCCACTACCCATCGGCCGCGCGCTCCCGCCTGACCAGCCGCGGATCATCATCTTGCCACAAGCCCGTGATGCCAATAGACTCCCACTCTACTCTACCCCGATGGACAACGCCGTCGCGGCCGACGCCGCGGTGGCCAACCTCGATGTCTAGGGAGATGGCGCGCTGCAGATCCAATACACCAAGGCCCTACTCGTCAGGGCCGTCGAGCAACAAGCTACGGGAGTTGACCCGCAGAGGCGGATGTATTCCCGCTCCTCAGCTAGCAGGGCGGCCTCGAGTGGCCACCCCACCATCGCCAACGTCGTGACCTGCCCACCACCGTAGCCACTGGCAAACTAGCCGTGGGCCGCCAACCCCGCACTCTCCACCAACGAACCGCGACCGGTAAACAACACGGTCGCCGCCAATGGGCAGCCAATCGACGCCCGCACACACATCGTCAACAACCAGGCCTGGCGGGCGCGCCAGCCCAATGACTTGAGGCACACCCTCAGTAATCGCGGCGACCCCGAACCAAGGGGTTCGCTCAGCCGAGTCTGCCCCCAATGCTTTGGGCCCATGATCAGAGGGGAAAAGTATCCCGCCAACTTCAAAGCCCCCAAAGAGATCGAAAAGTACGATCCAACGTACGACCCAATAGTATGGATGGACACATACCTCATGGCGATGGGAATCGCCGGCCACACCAACCTGATCGCCGCTCGCTACCTCCCCCTGATGATGGAGGGCGCGACCAGGCAATGGATCAACACCCTCCCTGCTGACAGCATCGAATCCTGGGAGGAAATGCGGGATGCCTTCGTCAGGCACTTCGAGGGCTCCTACACCCATGCCACCACGATCGAAGATCTGGAGCGGTGCATCCAGGGACAACGCGAGTCGACCCGCCACGGGATTCAAAGGTGGCAAGAACTATGGATCAACGCCTCTGGTATCCACCTAGACACGGCGATACGTTGCTTCAAGAACGCGTGCCGGTACGAACCCCTGGTCGCTAAGATCAAGTGGGTCAACCGGACGCTCGACAACATCCCCGACCTCCCCGAGATCGCCAAGCGCTACGCGGAGGAGGACCCCAACCAAGATTCTGACGACGAGTCGAGGGGAAGACGCCGCACCAGCGGCCACGACAGCGGGCGACAGCGCGACATGCGCTACAGCAACACCCGCATCACTGGCATGCGCCGCACGGACGGGCGAGTCGACTTCATCGCCAACACGGGCTATGGCCAATGCGACCCAAAGAGCTACCGCCGTGGCGGAGGAAATTACCGTGATAGCGGAAACTACCGCGCCAACAACACGGCGAGGCCGAAATTCGACCCCGCCACCTTGCTCAACCAGCCCTGCGTCTACCACAACAGGAAGGGGAAACCCGCCACCCACACCACCGCGGACTGACACTCTCTCAAAGAGATCGAAAAGGCAAGACGAGCAAGGGAAGACTCCAACAACAACCCACCTCGGGACAACGGAAAAGCCGGCGGCTTCGGCACCGCCGTCGGCTCGCTACACACCTTCACCGGACTCGGCACCAAGCGTGAGAGGAAGGTGCTCGCCCACGCAGTCGCCGTCAATGCGGTGACACAGGTCAACATCCCACGCTTCCTCAACTGGTCCGATCAGAGCATCACTTGGAGTCGCCAGGACCACGCTCCCAAAATCGAGTATCCAGGGCTAGTCGCCCTGATAGTCAGGCCCAAGGTGGCCGATTATTGGCTACCCAAGACATTGATAGATGGCGGGAGCTCCATCAACATCATGTATCTGGACACGTTCAAAAGGCTACAGCTCCCGGAGTCGGCAATCCAGCCGACCTTGACAACCTTCCACGACATCTTCCCCGGTCGGAAGGCATACCCGATCGGGAAAGTGATGCTACCAGTCACCTTCAGCACACCGGCAAACTACCGCACCGAGCGAATCGAGTTCGAGTTGGTGAACTTCCACAGTCCCTACCACTTCGTCCTGGGACGCCAAACGTTCGTGAAATTCATGGCGACCCCCACTACACGTACAACATGATGAAGCTCCCAGGGCCGAGCGGCATCATCACCGTCCACGGCGACCCTGATATGGCCGTGGAATGTGAGGACAAAGGCGCTGAGCTCGCCGACATTGTCATCACCGCGGGGACTGACCACACGGAGGAGCTCGTGAAATACGTGGGCAACATCAACAAGGACGGCCCCACCATATTGAAGAAGCCAACCGCCGCGAACTCCATGTTCAAGGAAACCATGCATACCTGCACCATCGAGCTCGTCCCGGGCGACTCCAGCCAGACGGTCACCATTGGGGCGCATATGAGCCCCGCATAGGAAAGCGCGCTCATCGGGTTCCTCCGTGAGAACCGCGACATCTTCGCATGGAAACCTTCTGACATGCCAGGTGTCCCGAGAGAACTCGCTGAGCACAAATTACACACCGATCCCAAAGTGCGACCGGTAAAGCAGTCGCTGTGGCCCTTCAATGAAGAGCACCGCCGAGCAATCGCGAAGAAGTGCAACGCTTGTTGGCCGCAGGCTTCATTCGGCCAATAAAACACTCCAAGTGGCTGGCGAACCTAGTCCTGGTCCTGAAAGAGAACAACACATGGAGAATGTGCATCGACTACACCAACCTCAACAGCGCCTGCCCGAAGGAGGAGTTCATCCTACCGCGCATCGATCAGATTATCGACTCGACCGCGGGATCGGAGTCGCTGTGCTTCCTCGACGCTTACTCTGGCCACAACCAAATCAAGATGGCGGCCGAGGATGAGGAGAAGACGGTGTTCATCACGCCATTCGGCGCCTTCTGCTACACGGCCATGACGTTCGGCATATCAAAGGTGCATGCAGGAGTGCCTCGCGAGCCAAATTGGCCACAACATTCACGTCTACATCGACGACGTGGTGGTAAAATCCACCTGCTAGGACGACCTGCTCGCCGACCTGGCCAAAACCTTCGCAAATTTGCGGAGGTACAACATCAAGCTAAACCTAGGAAAGTGCACCTTCGACGTCCCCACCGGACAGCTACTGGGATACGTAGTCTCCAAGCGAGGCATCGAAGATAATCCCACCAAGATCGACACCATCGCGCGACTCAGAAAACCCGAGTGCCTGCGCAACGTCCAAAAGTTGGCCCGGCGAGTCGCGGCTCTCAGTCGCTTCATCCCCCGACTAGGCGAGAAGGCCATGCCCCTCTATCACCTGATGCGCAAGAACCCCACGTTCTAATGGGACACGGAGGCGGACAATGCACTCAAAGCACTCAAAGAAGCGCTACTCGCGGCTCCACTACTTGCCGCACCAGTCGACAAAGAGCCAATGCTCGTCTATGTGGCGCCCTCCAATCGAGTCATCAGCGCCGTGATGGTCGTCGAGCGGCCAGAGGAGGGCAAGGAGCACCCCATACAGCGCCCCATCTACTACATCAACAAAGTCCTGATGGACTCACGACAACGCTACCCGCAGTACCAGAAACTGGTGTACGCGGTATTCCGAGGTCAGCGGCGAGTCCCCCACTATTTCCAAGAGCACCCAATCACGATGGTCTCATCCGCACCGCTGCAGGACATAATACGCAACCGCGAGGCGACTGGGCGAGTTGCCAAGTGGGCCGTCGAAATCGGCATCCACAATATCAAATACGAGCCCCACAAAGCAATCAATTCACAAGCCCTAGCTGACTTCCTCGCAGATTGGGAAGAAGCGCAGCAGCCGGAGAAGCTACCATACCTCCACTACTGGTCGCTACACTTCGATGTCTCGAAGAATGCCGACGGTGCAGGGGTCGGGGTCATACTGACCTCGCCCAAAGGGGACAAGCTCCGATATGTGCTCCACCTCAACTTCGAGCCCTGCACCAACAACATGGCAGAATACGAGGCCCTCCTCCACGGCATGCGGGCCGCCAAGGAAATGAACATCAACCGCCTACGGTGCTATGGCGACTCCGACCTAGTCGCCGGCCAGGTCGCCGGAACATGCGACGCCGTCTCTCCAACAATGATCGCCTACCGCCAAGCGGTAGACCAGCTGGGAGGACACTTTGATGGCTATTCCGTCGAGTGGATCGACAGACGCAAGAATGAGGAGGCAGACGCCCTTTCCCGCATCAGGTTGGCCCGACAAGCGCCACCAGCAGGCGTCTTCCTTGACATCATTCACAAACCTTCGATTAGCCCACCGAAGGAACTCGACGTCGGCATACCACTGCAACTAGAGCCGGCCCTAGTTGCCATGGTTGTGGAGCCTAGCGACTGGACGACACCATACGTCGCCTTCCTCGAGCACAAGATCCTCCCAAGCAACGAGACGGAGGTGCGAATGATCGTGCACCGCTACAAATCCTTTGTCATCATCAACAGCGAACTCCACAAGCACAGCGTGACCGGCGTGTTCCAGCGCTGCGTACAACCAGAAGAAGGCCGCAAGATCCTCCAGGACATTCACGCCGGCGACTGCGGCCATCACGCTGGCGCCAAGTCGCTGGTCGCCAAGGCCATGCGGCATGGCTTCTACTGGCTCACCGCGCACGCCGACGCCACCAACATCGTCCACCAATGCGTCGGATGCCAGAAGTACGCCCACCAGACGCACCTCCCTGGTTCGGCACTCAAGACCATCCCCATCACATGGCCATTCGTTGTATGGGGCATGGACATGGTAGGCCTGTTCAAGAAGGCCCCATCCGGCTTCACCCACCTCCTGGTCGCGGTCGACAAGTTCACCAAATGGGTCGAGGCCAAGCCAATCAAAAAGTGCGACGGCAAGACAACCACCAAGTTCTTACGCGAGCTCATCTACTGGTACCGCTACCCGCACAGCATAATAACGGACAACGGCACCAACTTGCCAAAGGGGTCATGGCAGAATTCTGCGACGAGCACGACATAAGACTCGACCTCGCCTTAGTGGCCCACCCGGAGTCGAACGGCCAAGCAGAACGTGCCAACCAGAGCGTCCTCCACGGGCTCAAGACACGACTACAAGTGCCCCTCGAGCGCACCCCAGGATGCTAGGTCGAAGAGCTCCCTTCAGTCATATGGGGGATCCGCACGCCTGTCAATCGCTCCACCGGGTTCACACCCTTCTTTATGGTGTACGGCACCGAAGCCGTAATGCCAACAGACCTAGAGCATGACTCACCCCGAGTCGCCAATTACGACGAGGCGACAAACGAGACCACCCGCCAAGACATCATCGACCAAATCGACGAGGCACGCGACCTGGCTCGCTCCCGTATAGCCATCTACCAGCAGGGACTCCACCGCTACCATAGCCGCCGAGTCCGGGCTCGCACCTTCCAGGAGGGCGGCCTGGTCCTACGACTGGCTCAAGACAAGAAGGGCATGCACAAACTCTCCCCCCATGGGAGGGGTCGTTCGCCATAGGGCGAGTCCTCGGTAATGACGCCTACTACCTCATCGACATACGAGGCGACGGCCAGCTCGAGGTTGGGAGGCCATGGAATGTAAACCTCCTTTGGAAGTTCTATACATAGAACCGAAACATGTACTCAGCTGACATATATAATGAAATTCATTCGGTTCACAAAATTGTGTCTACTCACCATATCCTTGTGCCACACGCACTCGTACAATCAGTAATACGCTACCCACGGAAGTCAACCCTTGGCCGAGCGACCGGCACGGCTAAGTAGTGCGGCCCGAGGGTACCGAGAATACTCGGGCCTTGGGACGTCCACGAAAACGCCAACCCGGAGCCACCATCGGAGTCGCCTAGCTCGACTAGCCCACCAGGCCAAGACGACCGGTATACGCTTCTCACAGTGACCTGTCCTTCCCATCCTCGCGCAAAGCGACTCGAACGGTGAAGTACCACGCACGGGGACTCCACAAGAATGGAACCCTCACGTGGCTCGGGAACACACCAAGTAAGAGAGCTGCCATGGACTCGTCCAGCGATTGGCTCTTCGAGCCAGGGGAAGAGACGCGTTACAAACAACGCATTGGTAATTCGCAATAGGCACGCGTCCAAAACGGCTAAGTACTACGCTCGGGGACTCGCCTACAAAACAACCCCACTCGAGCTCGGGGACTTGCCCCTTAGAAGACGCATGGGACAAAACAATGCACAACCAACAGAAAACACATAAGCATACAATCGAGTTATACCCCATTAAAGGGCGAACACGCTCGGGGACTCGCTCAAACAAAAGTAAACACACCACACGTTATGGTCGCAATACGAGTCGATTGACTCCTTTTACTCAACATATTGTTCACATTATAGCAGTCGCCACTTGGCATATATTACAAACTGCCCAACTACACTATCTATTCCATAGGTCCCGACGAAGAAGCACCACCACCCCCCTTAACATGAACAAAAGGCTGCCACGGGTTCGTCGGGTAGGTCGTCAGTGACTTCGACAATGCCGACTGGAAGGATTGCTCCGACTTCATGTCGTCATGCTCTGGCTCGGGGTCGCCAGGCGCCAATACTGTTTCCTAGTATGGCAGAAGATCCCCCATCGCCAACACCCGATCAGCAAAAGGGGCAGCCTTTGCAGTCAACTTCAGCACCTCTGACATCTCCACCGTACCGGTCGCCGATGGGTAGCCGCTGGTGACGTCATCGAGGTCGAAATCATCGGGGAAGTGGGCGAGACCCAGGCTCACTGCCGTGGTAGCCCCACGCCTGAAAGCCGAGCGCGCCATCCACTCCATGATGACGGGTGCCTCCTACAGATAGCGCCACACTTCCATAAGCCCCCCAGGAATAACCTCGGTAGGGGACATTCCTTGATGGACCGCTTGGACACACAACGCTGAAGCCATGGTCGCGTTCACCACGGCAGTCACGCACTGTGAGGCGTTGAAAAGTCTGAACCACCGGGTCGCTTTGCCCTATCACAGTTGCAAAATCATACGTCGGTGAAACTACGGACCTCTCCAATCGGGGATTCGCCAAACGAGTTAAGCAAAAGACGGAGACTCGCAAAGAAGCTTGCAGCAGTTCTCCGTGACATGTTTCTTCAGGGCGGCATGATCATTTTGCAGACCCACGATGATCGAGTCTGTGGCCTTGCGCTCCTCCTCAGCTGCAGCAACAGTAGCCTTCGCTCGGTCCTCAGACGAAATTGAGGCCACTCTCGCCTCCTCCAAGTCATAGATCAGCGAGGCAATTCGCCCATTCGACGCATCTAGCTCGGGGACTGGAACATACCCTTCACGGGCCTTGGAAATTGCAGCTGGAAGACCATATGAGAAGGAAAGAGACAAATCACCAACACGCCACACACCAATAGTTCACAGCTAAGAAAGAAATAGAAAAAGAAGCAAGCATTTACCAATAGTCCCCAGGAGTCGCCGGTTCGCCTCCTGTGCCACACGTAGATCCCGCTCCAAATGCTCCCTGGCAGCCTGTCGATCGGTCGACTCCCTCTACAAACCCTGCAAAAGCAACAAAATTCAGTACTTACAAAGAACAATATCAAGTTCCTAGCCGCTGAAATTCTGCGACTAAGAACTCGGGGACTGGAGAGTAGAAAGAAATTCAGTTCCTAGCCGCTGAAATTCAATGACTAGGAACTCGGGGACTGGAGAGTAGAAGCACCTCAGTGCCTAGCCGCTGAAATTCAGTAGCTAGACACTCGGGGACTAGGCGTACCTGAATGGCGGTGCCAAGCATTTTGTGAAGCTCGCCGACGTCAGTCGACGGGACCGTGAAGGAGGTGCGCCCACGACGAGACCCAACGTCTTCATCGACGATCTCCGGGCTCTGTGGAGACTGGTTGTCCGCCACGCCTGGGAACCCCCTCGCCATGAAGCGCGGGAACGTTGCCGACGCTCTAGCCGGGGCACTAGTCGCCGGAGCCGGCGCTTCCGTCGTAGGGGCGACCGTGACTGGCTCCGACCGTGCAGCCACCACCTCTTCGACGACTGCAGCGGAATCGCCCTCCTTGGTGCTAGTCATCTCCACGGAATCGTCAGCACCACCTTTCTGCCTCTTCACGGTCTCCACAGTCGCCGCGTCATCAGCAGACTTCCTCTTCTTGGGAAGGTCGCCCTCTCCGGTGCTGGTGACCGGCGGAATCTTCGCCATTGAAGGGCGACCGATCTTCTTGACCCCAGACCTGCCAAAACTCCAAATCAATACAGAGACAGCACAAAAACGGAACACGACTTGGAATGGAGAATTCAAGACTTACTTGGTGAGTAGGAGAACACGCAGCCCGTTGCTGATGTGGGCGGGCTTGTCCAATTCTGGCCCCAGCTTGCGCGTGAGTCCCCTTTCGAAGATGTCTGAAGCCCATGCCATCGTGGGCTTCCTCGAGGACGAAGCCGCGGTCGCTGAAATGTCCGGCTCCGACGACGTGGACGCTCTCGACGGTGGCGGCGACTTCGACGCCGCTGCCTCAGTCGCCTCCTGGCTTGGTGCCCTCGAAGCCATTGGTGCCATCACCGCCAGAGGAACCTCTGCCGCCACCTCGGTGTCTTTGCCCTGCAACCCCTTCATCGGAATCGCACCCTCCGGGACCTTGTGCGAAGTTTCGGGGGTGTCTTCATCGTCAGAGTCGTTATCTGACTCAAACACCACCGCTGACCTAGGTGGCGACACTAGCTTCTTCGCTGGCGACTTCGGTTTGCGCCTGGGCTTCGACGGCATGGCCGTGCGCCGAGATGTGTGCTCCTGCACGATCTCGTCGCCTCCTTCATGTTCATCAAGGCTACCGGTCGCCTCGGCTTCTGCATGCGAGTCTTGCAAGCCATAGGCTGGGGGAGGAACCTCCTCCTCTTCCTCGTCGCTCTCGAAGGAGTCTCCTTTGGAGGCCTCTTCGAGCTCCCGGGGAACCTCTTCATCAAGCGGAGGGAGCCAGCCCTCCAACACCTGGAACAATTGAGAACAACCACGAATAAATATCAATTGATGCGATTGCGAATTACATTGCGGAAATGGTGACTAGAAGAAAAACTTACCGTGGGGGCTTCATTCTTCACGGGAGTGTACGGGGCGAGCCCGGCCGATGTGGTTGTGAATTCCGCATCGGTGATCTTCTTCAAGGCAGCCTTGTAATCTTCAATCTCCCATGACTCCTTGCTGGTCCGGGAGGGATCATGTTTCCCGCTGTACTCATACATCCAATGCGGCCGAGCCGGTAGCGGAACCAGACACCGCCCGAGCCAGCAGTTGTAGAGGTTGAACGAGGATAGCCCCTGATCCTTTAATGATACGGATCTAGCCAATGATCCTTAAGTTTTGTCCCGATCTTTCACAGCGAGTCAACCTGATAGATGATCTCCCAATAACGCCGATGAACGTCACCTGAAGAAGAGGAACGAATCTAGCAAGTAACGTGATGAAGATCACCACGCCTCAAACCACGGCTCGATAATCCTTGATGCACACAAGAACCTTCGCAGCAATAATAATCTGATAAACGGTATCGCCGTCCCTGGAGGGATGATACATGGTGGAGCACAATATAGTTTTTAGACTAAACAACTGAACTCCCCTAAACCCTAGGTGGCTGGCTCCTTTATATAGGAGGCCTGCAACTAGTCGGTTGGCTAGACCCAAACCGAACACACAAACGGACTCGAACCTAACATGGACTCGGACTCAATAACATAGCAAAATATTTGACACAACCTTAGACTTATCATTACATATCATAGGTCGTCCTGGCATGCCAATCATCAATGGGATGCGCCCGCATCACCTAGCTTGGTGGAGTCCTGAAATTAGGCTTCACCTCCTCCTTCATGCCCATATCATCATCCCCCCTTCAAGAAGCGTTGTCCCCAACGCTTGTGGGTCGGGTCGGAAAGGTGGCGTGATATGAACAATCGCTTCACGCGTCTTCGCCATCTTCAAGTCTTGCTTGCCTTCCTCACCACATCCTCCCTCTTGGCCTGCTCGACTTGATACAGCCCTCGGCGCCTGCACCTCCTTGCGTCTCCATACGAGCTTGGACCTAGGCGCCAACGTCTTCTTCTTCTCAACTCTTGTTGGAACCTGTGGTTGCTGAACACGGACCTTCTTTGCACGACCTGGCATAAGATGAGTAATGCCTGGACCACACAACTGACGAACATGTCCATCCTTGCCTCTATGCATCCGCACAACTGTCCCAACAAAACGCCTCACAGGTGTGCTAACAAAACTGCTCTTGTTACCCCGCTGCACCATATACATTGGAACATCAGGAGCACAAATATCATCCGTCTGAACACCTGTGTCAACACATACAACCTTCGGAACACATGTTGCAACATCCTTCCTCTCAGCAATAAGAGGATGCACTTCAACTGGCTTGTCACTAACAAGTTCCACTGGCTTGTCATCTACAGGCATAGCTGAAGCAATATCAACATTGTCGCACTGTGCATCATGCTCTCCATCCTGCACCTTAGCTAGCCCAGATTTTGGCTTAGCCTTGCGCACCTTCTCCTTATGTACCACCAGCTCTACATCAGACTTTATGTCAACATCCTGCATAGGCTTCAAAGTCTGCTGTTTGCCACCATGCACAAAAGAATATGTATTTTCTCATCCAGCATGTGTAACGTTGCGATCATACTGCCATGGACGACCAAGTAACAGCCCACATACCTCCAATGGAAACACATCGCACTCAATCTCATCAACATACTCACCAACTGTAAATGGCACACGCACCTTATGAGTTACCTTCACCATACCGCAGCTATTGAACCACTGTAGATGCTTAGGTTCAGGAATACGCCATGTGGACAACCCCAACACTGCCACCGTTGCCTTGCTAATGCCATTAGTACAGCTTCCTCCATCAACAATCAACTTGCATGCTTTGCCTTTAATCATACACTGCGCCTGAAATAAATTCCAACACTGGCCCTTATCAACTGTCATGCAAGCATCGTCTTGTACTTTCTTGAGTTGCAAATTCAGCCCACTCAATGGTACAACATCCTCCGGAACAATCACCTTGTCCTCTATCTCTGATGGTGCCAAAAATTTAGCACGTAAAAACTTTTTGTAGTCCTCCCAAACAGTATTTATTGAGACACCTCGCGTACGTGTGTCCATATTCCACCACCGAAAATTTAGCATCCTCACGCCTTTTGCGAGGCAGCGATAGTGTCGTCAAACTGCAGATCTGGAGAAAGATCAACACATAAGCGAAAACCAGCTTGCATTGTCTCTTCCCATAACTTGTATTCTGCTAAGGTTGCAGTATGTAGTAGGTACCATGTCCTATTTGACAAATCAACGGGTACACGATTCGTCATGTCTAAAAAAATCAGTGTACACGTCCCTTGCTGACAAACCACCGACATTGTCCTGAAGATCCATCATATCCTATATTGTTCCAGCCTTTACTGATCTGAAATATCTTGTGTTGCTCCTAGTGATCTGTCACACAAAAAATCTGCCCAAAGATTCTGTCCAAACTGAAGCAAAGCACGCAGCAAGAAAAAAATGCACTCCTGAGCGGCGATGCCTAGCCAGGGTGCCTCGCTTGAGCACAGAGGTTGTCTCTCCTCAGGCGACCTGCGCGAGCCAGCCAACACCGATCGATGCAGATGGGCCGGCCCACTAGGAACAAGCACGTGGGGATCAGTCAGACACGGGCGGAGCGAAGGCGCCAGGCGCGCGCGAGGTTCAGGCCGATCGACACTTCGATCCGGTTTCCTCTCGAGCGACGCGCCAACACGGAAGGCCCGATCGCGGTAGCGAAAGGAGGACTCCTTCCTTTTCACGATAGGAGTGGGTCGTCCAGCATACGCTTCAAAGTCGGACGAGGAGGACTCTGATGGGCTGGCCTGCTGGAAGTTGAGTCTTGCGGGCGGTTTCCGATCGCCAGGCGAGACCGAGCGATTCCCCGATCGCGCGAGGGCGCGGGAGGAGATCGAGGTGATGCGATCGCTGCCTTGGAGCGATCCGTACGGTCAGGCGAAAAGTTCAGGTGGCGTGGAATCCCCTTGATTGGATCTGATCAAAACGCTGCAGGATTAGATCTGTTATTCCGATCTAGCCCAAGAACTCGCCTCCCAATCTCTTCTCCAAACAAACTGATCTATAAATTACTTGTAGAAAAATAGTCCACAGATGACCCAAAGACATGCTGTGATCAACGAGAGCTCTGATACCACCTGATACGGATCTAGCCAATGATCCTTAAGTTTTGTCCCGGTCTTTCACATCGAGTCAACCTGATAGATGATCTAGAAGAGGCGAATCTAGCAAATAGCGTGATGAAGATCACACGCCTCAAACCACGGCTCGATAATCCTTGATGCACACTAGAACCTTGCAATAATAATTTGATAAGCGGTATCGCCGTCCACGGAGGATGATACGGTGGAGCACAATATAGTTTTTAGACTAAACAACCTAAACCCTAGGTGGCTGGCTCCTTTATATAGGAGGCTGCAACTAGTCGGTTGGCTAGACCCAAACCGAACACACAAACGGACTCGAACCTAACATGGACTCGGACTCAATAACATAGCAAAATATTTGACACAACCTTAGACTTATCATTACATATCATAGGTCGTCCTGGCGTGCCAATCATCAATGGGATGCGCCCACATCACCTATGATATGGGCATGAAGGAGGAGGTGAAGCCTAATTTCAGGACTCCACCAAGCTAGGTGATGCGGACGCATCCCATTGATGATTCGCAGGGCGACCTATGATATGTAATGATAAGTCTAAGGTTGTGTCAAATATTTTGCTATGTTATTGAGTCCGAGTCCATGTTAGGTTCGAGTCCTTTGTGTGTTGGTTTGGGTCTAGCTAACTGACTAGTTGCCTCCTATAAAGGAGCCAGCCACCTAGGGTTTAGGGAGTTCAGTTGTTTAGTCTACAAACTATATTGTGCTCCACCATCCCTCCGGATCATTATTATTGCTCAAGGTTCTGTGTGCATCAAGGATTATCGAGTGTGGTTTGAGGTGTGGTGATCTTCATCACGTTACTTCGCTGATTCGCCTTCTTCGTGACGCTCATTCAATTGGGAGATCATCTATCGGTTATTCAGGTGAAAGATCGGGACAAAATTTAAGGATCATCGGCTTGATCCGTATCAGGTGGTATCAGAGCTTTCGTTGATCACAGTGTGTTTTTGGATCATCTATAGACTATTTTTCTAAAAATAGTTTATAGAATCATCTATAGACTATTTTTCTAAAAATAGTTTATAGATCAGTTTGTTTGGAGGAGATTGAGATTTGTAGGCAGATCAGATCTTGGTTCTTGGCGCTCGTGATTGGAAGAATCATCCACCCGATCATGGACAAGAAGAAATCGCGGGAATTGATCATTCTTTTTCTGATCTGTTTCCATCGCGAGCTGGCTTTTTTTTTGATCAGATCCGATCGATCCAAGATCCGATCGGGGGCAGTGAAAAAAAAAGGAAGGAGAGAGACCTGCCAGATCGCCTCGGGACCGAGTCCACGGGCGATCGTACTGCCCGTTCACAGGCCGCTACTCGATCAGATCCGATCGAAGGAAAAAAAAAGACTGCTACAGATCGAGCCTTGGAGTCCTACCGATCTACTACTAGATCCGATCGTGTGCCAGTACAAAAAAAAGGACTCCAGCCACCGTACGACCGAGGCGTTTTCCTTGGCTCGCTCGCGCAGCGCGTCTCGCTAGACCACAGCGGCGTCTGCCCTTGGGCGAGCCTCGGTGGGAGTCCTGCCGATCGATCGAGTGATTTTTGTCAGAGTCTGCTAAAGTTCAGAGATGGATCTTGAGGGTACTGTTAGTGATTTTTCAACGCAAGACGTCTACAATGATTATCTAGACCTGAAAAATTGTGTGCGCTGGGATTCTAGTAAATTGAAGTGGAGGCTTCTACATACTGCAACCTCGACAGAATACAAGATATGGGAAGAGACAATGGAAGCTGGTTTTTGCTTATGTGTCGATCTTTCTCCAGATCTGCAGTTTGACGACACTATCGCTTTTTGTCTTGCAAAAAGGCGTGAGGATGCGCGAATTTTCCGGTGGTGGAATATGGACACACGTATGCGAGGTGTCTCAATAAATACTGTTTGGGAGGACTACAAAAAGTTTTTACGTGCTAAATTTTTGGCACCATCAGAGATAGAGGACAGGGTGATTGTTCCAGAGGATGTTGTACCATTGAGTGGGCTGAATTTGCAACTCAAGAAAGTACAAGACGATGCTTGCATGACAGTTGATAAGGGCCAACGTTGGAATTTATTTCAGGCACAGTGTATGATCAAAGGCAAAGCATGCAAGTTGATTGTTGATGGAGGAAGCTGTACTAATGGCATTAGCAAGGCAATGGTGGCAGCGTTGGGGTTGTCCACATGGCGTATTCCTGAACCTAAGCATCTACAGTGGTTCAATAGCTGCGGTATGGTGAAGGTAACTCATAAGGTGCGTGTGCTATTTACAGTTGGTGATTATGTTGATGAGATTGAGTGCGATGTGTTGCCATTGGAGGTATGTGGGCTGTTACTTGGTCGTCCATGGCAGTATGATCGCAACGTTACACATGCTGGAAGATCAAATACATATTCTTTTGTGCATGGTGGCCAACAGCAGACTTTGAAGCCTATGCAGGATGTTGACATAAAGTCTGATGTAGAGCTGGTGGTACATAAGGAGAAGGTGTGCAAGGCTAAGCCAAAATCTGGGCTAGCTAAGGTGCAGGATGGAGAGCATGATGCACAGTGCGACAGTGTTGATATTGCTTCAGCTATGCCTGTAGATGACAAGCCAGTGGAACTTGTTAGTGACAAGCCAGTGGAAGTGCATCCTCTTATTGCTGAGAGGAAGGATGTTGCAACATGTGTTCCAAAGGTTGTATGTGTTGACACAGGTGTTCAGACGGATGATATTTGTGCTCTTGATGTTCCAATGTATATGGTGCAACAAGAGCAGTTTTGTTAGCACACCTGTGAGGCGTTTTGTTGGGACAGTTGTGCGGATGCATAGAGGCAAGGATGGACATGTTCGTCAGTTGTGTGGTCCAGGCATTACTCATCTTATGCCAGGTCGTGCAAAGAAGGTCCGTGTTCAGCAACCACAGGTTCCAACAAGAGTTGAGAAGAAGAAGACGTTGGCGCCTAGGTCCAAGCTCGTATGGAGACGCAAGGAGGTGCAGGCGCCGAGGGCTGTATCAAGTCGAGCAGGCCAAGAGGGAGGATGTGGTGAGGAAGGCAAGCAAGACTTGAAGATGGCGAAGACGCGTGAAGCTATTATTCATATCACGCCACCTTTTCGACCCGACCCACAAGCGTTGGGGACAACGCTTCTTGAAGGGGGGATGATGATATGGGCATGAAGGAGGAGGTGAAGCCTAATTTCAGGACTCCACCAAGCTAGGTGATGCGGACGCATCCCATTGATGATTATTGGCGACCTATGATATGTAATGATAAGTCTAAGGTTGTGTCAAATATTTTGCTATGTTATTGAGTCCGAGTCCATGTTAGGTTCGAGTCCGTTTGTGTGTTGGTTTGGGTCTAGCCAGCAGACTAGTTCTGAGCCTCCTATATAAAGGAGCCAGCCACCTAGGGTTTAGGGGAGTTCAGTTGTTTAGTCTACAAACTATATTGTGCTCCACCGCGTATCATCCCTCCGGGGACGGCGATACCGTTTATCAGATTATTATTGCTGCGAAGGTTCTTGTGTGCATCAAGGATTATCGAGCTGTGGTTTGAGGTGTGGTGATCTTCATCATGTTACTTGCTGGATTCGTTCCTCTTCTTCAGGTGACGTTCATCGGCGTTATTGGGAGATCATCTATCAGGTTGACTCGCTGTGAAAGATCGGGACAAAACTTAAGGATCATCGGCTTGATCCGTATAAACCTAGCTTGGTGGAGTCCTGAAATTAGGCTTCACCTCCTCCTTCATGCCCATATCATTTAACCTCTGGATCTGGTCCATCATCTCCGCGACGGCCATCCTCTGGTCTTCCGGAAGCTTCTTCGCCGCCAGCCGGCGAGGCTCGCTCCTTCCTGCGATGAACTCGGGGAGCGCCACTTCGCCGGAGGGAGTGGACTCTTTGACATAGAACCAGCTCTTCTTCCACTCGCCATGGCCTTCTTGGCGGCGAAGCTTGATGAAGTTAGCCTTGACTTCAACTGGGCGTGGCCGCCGCCAACATCAAGCCGCCGGCCGCCTCGCGCCCGATGCGGCCGTGGAAGAGCTCCAGCCAGAGTGGGAAGTATGGCCTGCAGCCTAGATAGCATTCCCAGAAGGCGACAAAGATTGCAAGTTGCTCGATGCTATGCGGGCCAAGGTCTGACAGTTTGATCGCGTGTCTGCGCGAAGCGCCGGAAAACGGTGGTGGGAACCTAATCCTCTCTCTAGGTGGCTCAGGAAGCAAATGAACTCGCCGTCCCGCGGCTTGGGCTCGATCTCGGAGGAAGCGGGGATTCGCCAGTTCCCCTTGCGGAGGACTCCGGCGTCCTCGAAGGACTTGAGCTGGGTCGCGGTGCACTTGGATTTCCCCCATGAACCTTTGGGAGGTGCCATTGGGAAGGATGTTGAGTCGCTCGGTGCGGATGGATCGGATCGAAGGAAGACGAAGAGAATGAATGCACAAGAATGGAGAGCAAAGGGAAGGATCTGCAAGGCTGATTCGCCACTCCCCTTATAAGAGGGGCGCTACCCGCCAAATTCGGGCTAGCCGTTACCTGCGGTAATTACGTCGAAGTTACCGTTGGAATATCCAACGGATAGTTTGACCAGGTTGACGGTCCAACTGCTCCGTCCCACTCGCTGGTAACTGGCCCTTTCCACTCACCGAAGCAGCGACTTGACAAGCTGTGACGTTTGCCAGAGCAGCGACTGGGAGCCTGGGGAAATTTCCCTGGTTCTAGTGGAGTCCACCGCCTATTCGACTGGGCGTCCAAATTGGACTCGCCTACTCCGACTGCCAAATGACCACCTGTGTCTGATTCGACGATGGCCTCGGGGACTACTTATGGGGATATGCCGAATGGGGTATACCCAGCATGACGTTACGATTAGGTCAAAAGGTCTCACGAGTGGGCCTGCAGGATGGCGATTGGATATGTGTTCTTCTCACAAACCACACATGGATCCAATAGTGTCATTGCATGTGTGTTCTTCTCACAAACCACACATAGATCCACCAGTGTCATTGCATGTGTGTTCCTCTCACAAACCACATATGGATCCACCAGAGTTCATTGCATGTATGTTCTTTTCACAAACAGCATATGGATCCACCAGTGTCATTAGATGTGTGTTCTTTTCATGAACCACACCCAGTGTCTTTGCATGTCTATTCCTTTCGTAAACCACACATGGATCCACCAGAGTCATTTGCATGTGTGTTCTTTTCATGAACCACAACTAGAGTCATTTGCATGTGTGTTCTTTTTCAAAAACCACACATGGATCCACCAGTGTCATTGCATGTCTGTTCTTTCACAAACCACATAAGGATCCACTAGTGTCATTGGATGTGTGTTCTTTTCATGAACCACACCTAGTGTCTTTGCATGTGTGTCATTGCGTGTGTATTCTTCTCACAAACCACATATGGATCCACTAGAGTTCACTGCATGTCTGTTCTCCTCACAAACCACATATGGATCCTCCAGTGTCATTGGATGTGTGTTCTTTTCATGAACCACACACAGTGTGATTGCATGTTTGTTCCTTTCATAAACCACAAATGGATCCACCAGTGTCATTGCATGTGTGTTCTTTTCATGAACCACAGCTAGAGTCATTGCATGTCAGTTCTTCTCACAAACCACATAAGGATCCACCAGTGTCATTGGATGTGTGTTCTTTTCATGAACCACACCTAGTGTCATTACATGTCTGTTCTTCTCACAAACCACACATGGATCCAACAGTGTCATTGCACGTGTGTTCTTTTCATGAACCACATATGGATCCACCAGAGTTCATTGCATGTCTGTTTTTTTCACAAACCACATATGGATCCACCAGTGTCATTGGATGTGTGTTCTTTTCATGAACCACTCCCAGTGTCATTGTATGTCCGTTCCTTTCATAAACCACACATGGATCCACCAGTGTCATTGCATGTGCGTTCTTTTCATTAACCACACCCAGTGTCAATGCATGTGTGTTTTTCTCACAGAACACACATGGATCCACCAGTGTGATTGCAGGTCTATTCTTTTTCATGAACCATAGCTAGAGTCATTGCATGTCTGTTCTTCTCACAAACCACATAAGGATCCACCAGTGTCATTGGATGTGTGTTGTTTTCATGAACCACACCCAGTGTCATTGCATGTATGTTCTTCTCACAAACCACACATGGATCCACCAGTGTCATTGCATGTGTGTTGTTTTCATGAACCACATATGGATCCACCAGAGTTCATTGCATGTTTGTTCTTTTCACAAAGGACATATGGATCCACCAGTGTCATTGGATGTGTGTTCTTTTCATGAACCACACCCAGTGTCATTGCATGTCTGTTCCTTTCTTAAACCACACATGGATCCACCAGTGTAATTGCATGTGTGTTCTTTTCATTAACCACACCCAATGTCATTGCATGTGGGTTCTTCTCACAAACCACACATGGATCCACCAGTGTGATTGCATGTGTGTTCTTTTCCATGAACCATAGCCAGAGTCATTGGATATGTGTTCCTCTCATAAACCACATAAGGATCCACAAGTGTCATTGGATGTGTGTTCTTATCATGAACCACACAAAGTGTCATTGCCTATCTGTTCCTTTCATAAACCACACATGGATCCACCAGTATCATTGCATGTCTATTCTTTTCATAAACCACATAAGGATACACCAGTGTCAATGGATGCGTGTTCTTTTCATTAACCACACCCAGAGTCATTGCATGTCTTTTGTTTTCACAAATCACACATGGATCCACCAGTGTCATTGGATGTGTGTTCTTTTCATGAACCACATCCGGTGTCATTGCATGTGTGTTCTTTTCATTAAATCACACATGGATCCACCAGTGTCATTGGGTGTCTGTTCTTTTCATGAACCACACCTAGAATCATTGCATGTCTGTTCTTCTCACAAACCACACATGGATCCATCAGTGTCATTGCATGTGTGTTCTTTTCATGAACCACAGCTAGAGATATTGCATGTGTGTTCTTCTCACAAACCACATAAGGATACACGAGTGTCATTGCATGTGTGTTCTTCTCACAAACCACACATGGCTCCACCAGTGTCATTGCATTGTCTGCTCTATTCTTTAACCACTGTTAGAGTCATTGCATGTGTGTTCTTTTCACAAACCACATATCACCAGTGTCATTGCATGTGTGTTCTTTTCATGAACCACACCCAGTGTCATTGCATGTCTATTCCTTTCAAAAACCACACATGGATCCACCAGTGTCTTTTCATGTCTATTCCTTTCAGAAACCACACATGGATCCACCAGTGTCATTGCCTGTTTGTTCTTCTCACAAACCACATAAGTATACACCAGTGTCATTGCATGTCTGTTCTTCTCATGAACCACATCTAGAGTCATTGCATGTCTGTTCTTCTCACAAACCTCATAAGGATCCACCAGTGTCATTGGATGTATGTTCTTTTCATGAACCACACTCAGTGTCATTGCATGTGTGTTCTTCTCACAAAACACACAGGGATCCACTAGTATCATTGCATGTCTGTTCTTTTCACAAACCACACATGGATCCACCCAGTGTGATTGCATGTTTGTTCTTTTTACAAACCACATATGGATCCACTAGTGTCATTGGATGTCTGTTCTTTTCATGAACCACACCCAGTGTCATTGCATGTATGTTCCTTTCATAAACCACACATGGATCCACCAATGTCATTGCATGTGTGTTCTTTTCATAAACCACAGCTAGAGTCATTGCATGTCTATTCTTCTCACAAACCACATAAGGATACACCAGTGTCATTGCATGTCTGTTCTTTTCTAGAACCATAGCTAGAGTCATTGCATGTCTGTTCTTCTCACAAACCACATAAGGATCCACCAGTGTCATTAGATGTGTGTTCTTTTCATGAACCAAACCCAGTGTCATTGCATGTATGTTCTTCTCACAAACCACACATGGATCCAACAGTGTCATTGCATGTGTGTTCTTTTCATGAACCACATATGGATCCACCAGAGTTCATTACATGTATGCTCTTGTCACAAACCACATATGGATCCACCAGTGTCATTGGATGTGTGTTCTTTTCATGAACCACATCAAGTGTCATTGCATGTCTGTTCTTCTCACAAACCACATAAGGATCCACCAGTGTCATTGGATGTGTGTTCTTTTCATGAACCACACCTAGTGTCATTGCATGTTTGTTCTTCTCACAAACCACACATGGATCCACCAGTGTCATTGCATGTGTGTTGTTTTCATGAACACATATGGATCCACCAGAGTTCATTGGATGTCTATTCTTTTCACAAACCACATATGGATGCACCAGTGTCATTAGATGTGTGTTCTTTTCATGAACCACACCCAGTGTCATTGCATGTATATTCCTTTGATAAACCACACATGGATCCACTAGTATCATTGCATGTATGTTCTTTTCATTAACCACACCCAGTGTCATTGCATGTGTGTTCTTCTCATAAACCACACATGGATCCCCCAGTGTGATTGCATGTGTGTTGTTTTTCATGAACCACAACCAGAGTCATTGGATGTGTGTTCCTCTCACAAACCACATAAGGATCCACCAGTGTCATTGGATGTGTGTTCTTTTCATGAACCACACCCAGTGTCATTGCATGTCTGTTCCTTTCATAAACCACACATGGATCCACCCGTGTCATTGCATGTGCGTTCTTTTTATGAACCACAGCCAGAGTCATTGCATGTCGGTTCTTCTCACAAACCACATAAGGATACACCAGTGTCATTGCATGTCTGTTCTTTTCATGAACCACAGCTAGAGTCATTGCATGTTTGTTCTTGTCACAAACCACATAAGGATCCACCGGTGTCATTGGATGTGTATTCTTTTCATGAACCACACCCAGTGTCATTGCATGTCTATTCTTCTCACAAACCACACATGGATCCACCAGTGTCATTGCATGTTTGTTCTTGTCACAAACCACACATGGATCCACCCAGTGTGATTGCATGTCTGTTATTTTTATAAACCACATAAGGATCCACCATTGTCATTGCATGTTTGTTCTTGTCCCAAACCACACATGGATCCACCCAGTGTGATTGCATGTCTGTTATTTTTATAAACCACATAAGGATCCACCATTGTCATTGGATGCATGTTATTTTCATGAACCACACCCAGTGTCATTGCATGTATGTTCCTTTCATAAACCACACATGGATCTACCTGTGTCATTGCATGTGTGTTCTTTTCATTGACCACACCCAGTGTCATTGCATGTGTGTTCTTCTCACAAACAACACATGGATCCACTAGTGTGATTGTATGTGTGTTCTTTTTCATGAACCAGAGCCAAAGTCATTGGATGTGTGTTCCTCTCACAAACCACATAAGGATCCACCAGTGTCATTGGATGTGTGTTCCTTTCATGAACCACACCCAGTGTCATTGCATATATGTTCCTTTCATAAACCACACATGGATCCACCAGTATCATTGCATGTGTGTTCTTTTCATGAACCACACCAGAGTCATTGCATGTCTGTTCTTTCATGAACAACAACTAGAGTCATTGCATGTCTGTTCTTCTCACAAACCACATAAGGATCCACCAGTGTCATTGGATGTGTGTTCTTTTCATGAACCACACCCAGTGTCATTCCATATGTGTTCTTCTCACAAACCACACATGGATCCACCAGTGTCATTGGAGGTGTGTTCTTTTCATGAACCACATATGGATCCACCAGAGTTCATTGCATGTCTGTTCTTTTCACAAACCACATATAGATCCACCAGTGTCATTGGATGTGTGTTCTTGTCATGAACCACACCTAGTGTCATTGCATGTGTGTTTTTCTCACAAACCACGCATGGATCCACTAGTGTCATTGCAGGTGTGTTCTTTTCATGAACCACATATGGATCCATCTGAGTTCATTGCATGTCTGTTCTTTTCACAAACCACATATGGATCCACCAGTGTCATTGGATGTGTGTTCTTTTCATGAACCACACCCAGTGTCATTGCATTGCTGTTCCTTTCATAAACCACACATGGATCCACCAGTGTCATTGCATGCGTGTTCTTTTCATTAATCACACCCAGTGTCATTGCATGTGTGTTCTTCTCACAAACCACACATGGATCCGCTAGTGTGATTGCATGTGAGTTCTTTTTCATGAACCACAGCCAGAGTCATTGGATGTGTGTTCCTCTCACAAACCACATAAGGATACACCAGTGTCATTGGATGTGTGTTCTTTTCATGAACCACAGCTAGTGTCATTGAATGTATGTTCCTTTCATAAACCACACATGGATCCACTCGTGTCATTGCATGTGTGTTCTTTTCATGAACCACAGCCAGAGTCATTGCATGTCTGTTCTTCTCACAAACCACATAAGGATACACCAGTGTCATTGCATGTCTGTTCTTTTCATGAACCACAGCTAGAGTCATTGCATGTTTGTTCTTCTCACAAAACACATAAGGATCCACCGGTGTAATTGGATGTGTATTCTTTTCATGAACCACACCCAGTGTCATTGCATGTCTGTTCTTCTCACAAACCACACTTGGATCCACCAGTGTCATTGCATGTCTGTTCTTGTCACAAACCACACATGGATCCACCCAGTGTGATTGCATGTCTGTTAATTTTATAAACCATGATATGGGGTGGCCCGATCTTCTCAGTAAGCGGATAGCGGTGATGATGGTGGATGATACATAACTAGCCTGTAGCTATGAACTCTCCCGCTCGATCCCTGATGCCAATGCAACAGCTCTCGAACCTTGTAGGATATTCACAACACCACGCTCTTGCGCACGCAGCCATGACCACGAACGGTAGTATGCAATCTACTAATTCCCAATGGAACAACAGATCACACTCAATTATAGTTGGTAGATTCGAACACAGGGTAATTTCAGAGGTTGAAAGAAACAACTCCAAAATATTTTAACGTGGTCTAAACCCTAACTTGTGACGGCTACGGAGGTTTATATGAGGGCTGGGGCGTCCTCCCCTCTGAACAAGCCTAAAAACAGCCATAACTTGGCCCAAACTAACTCGGTTCGACTCAAACTGATACATACCGACCCATATATGGTTAGCCTTATTAACACCTTGATACAAACGTCGTGGAACACCTCAAACATGTAATTCTGGGTGCGCCATCTCTCTCTCTTGCTCATACGTGATTTCCTCATTGCCTCCTAGTGCGCATGCCTCCCGCTCCTCCCTCACACACTTGTTGATATTGGAAATCAGCGCTTGTCCTTCTTGCTGCAACTCTCCTCCTCGCGCAACGCTTGTGTTATCAATAAACCTGATCATACAAAGATGCATAGACTTAGGTAGTATAAAGTTCTCATTAAGTAAAACATCAGGTTCAATTAAGACTGAATTCACCTGTTGCTCAATCAGCTTTGCACGAGCTCTTGTAATGGGTCCAATCCTGATCTCATTGGACTTGTTCTTTGCAGCAACATCTTCATTGTGAATAGGAGTAGGAGATAGTGGAATAGTATGGATGTCCTCATCATCTCCCCCCCTTCAAAAGGCGTCGACCTCGACGCTCCAAGGTCTTCTCCAGCATATGGTGATAAATCAGCAATGTTGAAGCTGTTGCTAGCACCACCAAACTCCTCAATAGGTATATCAACTGAGTAGGCATTATCATTAATTTTGGCTAACACCTTGTAAGGACCAGCACCACGTGGCTTTAACTTGGACTTGCGAAGTAGTGGAAATCTGTCCTTGCGTAGATGCACCCAAACCATATCTCTAGGCTTGAACAACACTTCTTTTCTTGCTTGATTCCTTGCAGCAGCAATGTTCTTGCCTTTCTTCTCAATAGCCTCTCAAGTCTTCTCGTGTATTTTCTTCACATAATCAGCACGTTTTGATGCCTCCATATCAACTCTCTCATGTAATGGCAGAGGCAACATATCAAGTGGCGTCAATGGCTTGAAGCCATACACCACCTCAAAAGGACAAAGTTGAGTAGTTGAATGCACAGCCCTGTTGTAAGCGAACTCAACATGTGGCAAACACTCTTCCCACTCCCGCAGATTCTTTTTAATCATGGTCCTTAGCAGCTGTGACAATGTTCTATTCACCACCTCCGTTTGACCATCTGTTTGGGGGTGACATGTAGTACTGAACAGCAACTTTGTTCCTAGCTTCCCCCATAAGGTCTTCCAAAAGTAGCTCATGAACTTCACATCACGGTCAGAAACAATCGTCTTTGGTACGCCATGTAATCTCACGATGTCCCTGAAAAACAGGTTAGCAACATGCGACGCATCGTTGCTTTTGTGGCAGGCAATAAAATGAGCCATCTTAGAGAACCTATCCACTACCACAAATATAGAATCATGACCACTCTGAGTTTTAGGTAGACCTAGCACAAAATCCATACTAATGTCTTCCCATGGAGTAGTAGGCGAGAGAGGTGTATACAAACCGTGAGGCTTCAGCTTGGATTTCGACTTGTGGCAAGTAATGCATCTGCTCACAAATCTGTACACATCACGCCTCATCTTGGGCCAATAAAAATGATCAGCAAGCATGAGCAATGTCTTCTCACGCCCAAAGTGACCCATCAAACCACCAGCATGTGATTCCTGCACTAAGAACAAACGTAACGACGATTCTGGAATACATAGTTTGTTAGGTCGAAACAAATATCCATCATGTATATGATACTTATCCCATGCGTTTCTAAGAGCACATAAACGATATGGTTCAGCAAAATCATGGTCAGTTGCATAAAGTGCACAAATAGCTTCTAATCTAGGAATTTTAACATCAAGATTGGTTAATAGCATGTTCTTCCTAGATAGAGCATCAGCAACAACATTCTCTTTTCCCTTTTTATAATTAATGATGTAAGGAAAAGACTCAATGAACTCAACCCATTTAGCTAATCTTCTATGCAAGTTTGATTGAGCTTTCAAGTATTTCAATGCTTCATGATCAGAATGTATGGTGAATTCCTTTGGCCACAAATAATGTTGCCAAACTTCAGGTACTCTCACAAGTGCATACAATTCTTTATCATAGATTGAATAATTCAAACGAGCACCAGTCAATTTCTCAGAAAAATAAGCTATAGGCCGACCCTCTTGCATCAAAACGCCACCTATGCCTATACCATTAGCATCACATTCAACTTCAAATTGCTTCGAAAAATCAGGTAATGCAAGCAATGGTGCAGAAGTAATGATGAGGACATCCCTACAATTACACCTACCCCAATGACTACTGAAGATGCTACAACTATTGCAAGAAAGGATCAGTCCAATGAGATTAGAATTGGACCTATTACAAGAGCTCGTGCTAAGCTACTTGAACAACAGGTGATTTTACTCCTAAACGAATCTGGTACTTTGATTGATGAGAACTTTATACTGCCTAAGTCTATGCATTTATGTATGATCAGGTTCGTTGGAGAAACAAGCATGGCGCAAGGAGGAGAAGGGCTACAAGAGAAACCCAACATGATGATCGCCCAAGGATGCGCGAGGGAGGAGCGGGAGGAGGGCGCAATACAAGCAAGGGAGATCATCAAAGAGAAGAAACGTTCAATTCGGACAGACAGAAGTCCTGAAATTGAAACGGACGTGGATTCCTCATACGAACTCCAAATCAAGAAAATAAGCACTTGTTGGATAGATAATTCCAAGATCTTTCCAATGAGTACTTCCACGTCTAAAAAGACCCCGGATAATCCGGCCCCCACACCCCGGATAATCCGGCCCTGCTTTGGATATCCTGCTAAGGACGTCGGCGTGACGTTCTGTGTCGGGGCGGATATTTGACAGGACTTTTCCCCTGGAAAATCCGGCCACCGGATAATCCGGCCCTCTTAGACTGGATAATCTGGCCCAAAAAGTTCCCATCAGATTCAGACGGATCTGACTGTATCAGACACGTTTTCGTTTCGCGTTTTTCGGACGTTCTGGCGGCCATATAAGCCTGGGAACGCCCTCTAGTTTAGGTTAGACCACGTTAAAACTATTTTGGAGTTGTTTCTTTCATAGAACCTCTGGAATTACCCTGTGTTCGAATCTACCAACTATAATTGAGTGTGATCTGTTGTTCCATTGGGAATTAGTAGATTGCATACTACCATTAAATAGTCACGGCTGCGTGCGTAAGAGCGTGGTGTTGTGAATATCCTACAAGATTCGAGAGCTGTTGCATTGGCATCAGGGATCGAGCGGGAGAGTTCATAGCTACAGGCTAGTTATCTATCATCCACCATCATCACCGCCATCCGCTTACTGAGCAGATCGGTCCACCCCATATCATCTTGGTATCAGATTTCCAGTGTTGCCTCGGTAAGCATCCACAAATCCATCCATAGATTAGAGAGTATTTTCGTCCTATACAGAAAAAGCCTTACAAAAAGATTTGCCATAGACTAGATTGCATCGTTTTCGAGTTTTAGTTGCTGATTGTATCTTTTCATAGATCCGATCTGCAGGTTTTCCTCATAGGAGTCTAGTTTCCGTTTGTGACTAGGTTTAAGGTTTCATCTGGTTTTCCTCTGTTCCCACCATTACCTTTTTGCAAGTGTTTAATCATTTTTCCAAGTCCACATAGCATACCTTTGTTTGCATACCATAGACACAGCCTATCTACAGCATTTGTGCCTAGGAACGTACCCACGAGACTAGTTGCTTTGCTCCGACAGGCTGCTCATTAGGGTTTTTGATATGGGGTGGCCCGATCTTCTCAGTAAGCGGATGGCGATGATGATGGTGGATGATAGATAACTAGTGCGTAGCTATGATCTCTCCCGCTCGATCCCTGATGCCGGTATGCGGATCTCGAACCTTGTAGGATATTCACAACACCACACTCTTGCGCGCATGTGTGACCCTGACGGTAGTCTGCAATCTACTAATTCCCAATGGAACAACAGATCACACTCAATTATAGTTGGTGGATTCGAACATAGGGTAATTCCAGTGGTTCTATGAAAGAAACAACTCCAAAATATTTTAACGTGGTCTAAACCCTAACTTGTGACGGCTACGGAGGTTTATATGAGGGCTGGGGCGTCCTCCTCTAAGCAGACTAAAACAGCCATAACTTGGCCCAAACTGACTCGGTTCGACTCAAACTGATACATACCGACCCATATATGGGTTCGGTGTTATTGGCACGCAGTCCAAACGTCGTGGAACACCTCAAACATGTAATTCTTGGTGCGCCATCTCTCACTCTTGATCATACGTGGTTTCCTCATTGCCTCCTAGTGCGCATGCCTCCCGCTCCTCCCTCGCGCACTTGTTGATATTGGAAATCAGCGCGTGTCCTTCTTGATGCAACTCTCCTCCTCCTCGCGCAACGCTTGTGTTATCAATAAACCTGATCATACAAAGATGCATAGACTTAGGTAATATAAAGTTCTCCTTAAGTAAAACATCAGGTTCAGTTAGGAATGAATTCACCTGATAGTCATTATTGATTTGACTCAATATTTCCTTCCATTCAGCGATCAGAATCATCATAATCCCTGTATATATCCTCATCATCCTCCCTTTCTTCATGAAAAGCCGTCCTTGACTTTAGGTAAGCTGAAAGTGGGAGAAACAAAAAGAACAACGTGTACGCAAAGTATATGTATATATAACATGTTGTATTATTGTTGTTCACATGAAAAGTATGTCCAGTATACATCAAGCAACTTAAATTGCAGGTATAAGTGAAGTACAAAGAATCATGATCATGGTGAAAAACAACTAAATAGATAGTCATGTTCTTCAATATTAAATTCAGTTTTCTCAAAGAAGATCTATGATCAAATTTGTGAACAAGATCAAACCAATTCAATATGTCTGAAAACCAAATTGAATCATGCCATGCTTCAACTGCGCTACTCTGATTATTATGAACATGATCATGTTGTCCAGTACGTAAAATGCAACTGAATTTGCAAATATCAAGGAAGTCTAAAGTAGTAACAAAACTAGACAAAGACTTTTGGGACAAACACAGTGAATATGAAAACTTGGGTCCTATTCTAGCAAGATTAGAACAATCCAACATAGGTAAAATTACTTGTGTTGGTTGCAATATATCAACTAGACCAGAATGTATTTCCATAATATCTGGAACATGAACTATTGTCCCATAGCAAACATTTTGTGATGTATGGCTGAAAACAACATGTTTCAGTTCAGCGATTCTATCACAAGTAATGTATATGTGATCCACAAGAAAATTTTCATGCATGCTATATTCACCAATTAGATTGAAAGTGAAACAAGGAGAATATGTGCTAGAATTCAGAAATGAAATTTCAGAAATCTTATCCATAGCACAACTCATACTCATAGGTTCATTTAGCATGATGGAATACACAATATCAGCAGGTGGTATTCGAGCAAGTATTTCCTGATGTGTTATCAGTAGCACATGATCAAAATTTAAATTTGGTAAACTATCACATGGTGCTGAAACGGTAGTGCAAGGCAAATCACAAGGAGGCTTCAGTAAAGGAATAGACTCACAATATGTCGCACATGTTGGCTGAAGCTCCAAATCAGTACCAATGTCATTAACAATCTTCTCAAATTGTAGTAGGTACTACGACATCCTCCTCAAGTAACAATACCAGATCGTGTGATGCAGGTTGTAAAATAGGCGGCTCCCTTTCTTCAAAAGCAACCTGCACATCACAAGATACAACACTAGGAGTAGACATGATTACGTTAGTAGACAACTCACATTTCTCATTAGTGTCCACTCTCAAAATTTCTGGAAGAGACCATTTGCAGTTGTTCAAAAACATAGAACGTAGAAATTGCTTGAAATCTTCCCAAAGGATTTTTTTACCCATGACACCATACACAATCCTTGCATCCTTCCACCAACGAGCTACCTCTTCATCCACACGTCGATGAGCAAGAATGTATTCTATATAGCCATTAAACTTGCTATCGAAAGTACGACATCTCGCAAAACCAAATCCCATATCAATTTCCCAAATCTGATATTCTGTGGGTGTGGCGGAACTTTCCAATCGCCACTTGATTGTAGTTGGATCATATTCCATGCCAACCACAATAGCTAAATAGTCATGGTAAACATCATCTGATTTCTGCATCACATCAACACTAGTAGAAGTCATGATTAGTACATTAGTGCAAAAATACAAAACTGTTTTGGTGGCACACTCACAACTCACTCAAAAACTGACAAGAAAGCAGATCTTACCGTTCCAAAGTGAATAGTGATGCTTACCAATTTGAAATCAAGGACTGATGCACTGATGTGATGAAGTGAATACCAAAGGTATAGAGAACGATCGCAAGGCACACAGGTTATTTATGGTGGAGCTATAGGTATGGTATCCTAACTATACCGCAAACAAGTCCTAGTGCTGATCGTATGACAAAGACCCACGAAAACACACACGGTGGAGATAAATAGGGCAATTGCAACTATGAAAATGAGCTTCAATAAAGTGAGTTATGTCGGAGAAACGCTCGTGTTGCAATGCACAAGGAGAGACGCTAGCAATGTCTCAATGAAACGGGCACAAGATTGCTAAATTTCAGAGAGCACTAAGCACGCTAGTCTCGTAGGATAGTTTTAGACATAAAGAAAGGTTTACTAAGGCTCACAAGGATAGGTACGCTATGTGGACTTAGTAAAAAAAATAAACAAAAAAAATTGACCTGAGAATTGGTCTCTGCCACGGCAGAAAAACAGCCTAAAATCCTGCCGTGGCAGGATGGCGGCAGAAAAAAAAAATCTCGTACTAGCACAGACTGGTCTGTGGTAAGGCGACGGTCCGAAAAAAAAATTCGGATTTTTTTTTGGCTTTCACGCTGGAGCACAGACCCGTCTGCGGTCAGGCGTGAGGCAGCGAGCCGAATTTTTTTTACTTCAACGTGAAGCAAACTCAGTACAAGTCTAGATCCGATCAGTTTGCCTTTTTTTCTCCTTCTTTCAAACGGATCTATAACCTGAGACTAAAAGAAAACAGATCTACTAGATCTAAGACTCAAGAACACGACGAACAGTCGAGAAATAGTCTAGGGACTCCGACAACGGATCAAAAACAGATGAAAACTAGACAAAAACTACGACTCAGATTTAGAAAAAAGGCTACACAAAAGGATTACGATCAGCAACTAGAACTCACGAACAGTGTTCTCTAGGCTATGACAATGAACTATGAACCCTAATATTTTTGTGTGGCTTTTTCTGTATAGGACAAAAACAACTAATCTATGGATGGATTTGTGGATGCTTACCGAGACAACACTGGAAATCTGATACCAAGATGATATGGGGTGGCCCGATCTTCTCAGTAAGCGGATGGCGATGATGATGGTGGATGATAGATAACTAGTGTGTAGCTATGATCTCTCCCGCTCGATCCCTGATGCCAGCGCAACAGATCTCGAACCTTATAGGATATTCACAACACCACACTCTTGCGCACGCAGCCATGACCATGAACGGTAGTATGCAATCTACTGATTCCCAATGGAACAACAGATCACACTCAATTATAGTTGGTAGATTCGAACAGAGGGTAATTCCAGAGGTTCTATGAAAGAAAAAACTCCAAAATATTTTAACGTGGTCTTAACCCTAACTTGTGACGGCTACGGAGGTTTATATGAGGGATGGGGCGTCCTCCCCTCTAAACGGGCCTAAAAACAGCCATAACTTGGCCCAAACTGACTCGGTTCGACTCAAACTGATACATACCGACCCATATATGGGTTCGGCCTTATTGGCACGCAGTCCAAACGTCGTGGAACACCTCAAACATGTAATTCTTGGTGTGCCATCTCTCACTCTTGCTCATACGTGATTTCCTCATTGCCTCCTAGTGCGCATGCCTCCCGCTCCTCCCTCGCGCACTTGTTGATATTGGAAATCAGCGCTTGTCCTTCTTGATGCAACTCTCCTCCTCCTCGCGCAACGCTTGTGTTATCAATAAACCTGATCATACAAAGATGCATAGACTTAGGTAGTATAAAGTTCTCCTTAAGTAAAACATCAGGTTCAATTAGGAATGAATTCACCTGATAGTCATTATTGATTTGAGTCAATATTTCCTTCCAGTTCAGGCAGTTAGAATCATCATAATCCCTATATATATCCTCATCAGTTTTGAAGTGCAAAAATTTTCGACAGTCAAAACCAGACTATCCGGCCGAATCACACCGGACTATCCGGCCCAACCGGAGTCTCTGGCGCATATCAACCGGACTATCCGGCCCAGTTCTGTTATACGTTGCTGTGCTCGTTTGCATTGAGTAATATAATTAAAAAAATCAAAAAAAAGAGAAAAGAAAAGAGAATCAGTATAAAAAAAGAGAAAAGAGTTACAAGCCTGACAAAAAAGAGATATAGAAGTGTGCAATATTGGAGGCCTTGTTGTGTATAGCACTAGTAGATTGAGCAATCTTGTGCCTGTTCTATTTGAGCTATTACTAGCGTCTCTCTTGTGCATTGCAATATTCCTTTTCATAAGTTGCCTTGCCACGTTTATCTCCACTGTGTGTGTTTCTTGGGTATTTGTATGATCAGCACTAGGACTTGTTTGCGGTGTAGATAGGATACCATACCTATAGCTCCACCTTAAATAACCTGTGTGTCCTGCGATCGTTCTCTATACCTTTGATATTCACTTCATCACATCAAGTGCATCAGTCTTTGATTTCGTTTGGTAGAGCATCTCTATTCACTTTGGAACGGTAAGATCTCCTTTCTTATTAGTTGTGAGTGAGTTGTGAGAGTTTCCACCATACAAATTCTAATTTTTGCACTAACCTACTAATCATGTCTACTAGTGATGATGATGTTGTGTTGCAGAAAAAGAAGGATGAGGAGCTCGTCAATTGGCGTGAATATGAGGCTTTGAAATCCCACTTGACACGTGTGTTTACTAGCACGACAAATGCCATTGACAAGAATCTCCAAGATATGAATATGAGATTGGATCAGCATATTGGGACGGTTGATACTATCCAAACGCAAATGGCTACGCTCAATGTCAATGTCACCACTTTGCAGCAGTCCATTGAGGGTTTGACAACCGCTTTACATAGAAGGAAAAATCCTCAACATGATGATGCCTTTTATGATTTCGATGAGGGTAGCACTGCTGATGCTGCTCCACATGCTGGCAGGGGACGTGCTATTCCCCCTGTCCCTGCTCATGGTCGTGGGTTTGCCCATCTTGGGCGTGGTCCACGTGTGCCCAACCAAGCTGCTGATGACGGTTTGGGTAAGCCAAAATTCTCAATTCCTATGTTTGATGGTTCCATTGATCCTGAAGACTACCTCACATGGGAGTTGAAGTTTGAGAAACTCTGGCGCTTATTTGACTATCCAGAAGATAAGAAGGTCAAACTTGCAGCATCTGAATTTGATGGTTATGCTTTGCGTTGGTGGGATGCTCTTGTGCAACATAGGAGGGAGGACAATGAACTTCCTGTGATGGATTGGCGCGAGATGAAGCAAATCATGAAGGCACGTTTCGTACCAACCAATTACTTGCGATCAGTTTTTGATAAATTGACGCAATTGAAGCAAGGCACCATGACAAATGATGAGTACTACATGGAGATGGAGATGCTTATGCAGCGTGCTCGAGTTCGTGAGTCCATTGAGATGACCATGCAGCGATTCCTAAACAATCTGAAGTTACCAATCAAGAGCATTGTTCGTCATCACAAGTATGAGACCATGAATGAGTTGTTGCATCATGCTAGAGAGGCCGAACCCCAGTTGGCAGAAGAGGCGAAGTCACGCGCTCGTTTTCCATCCTCCAGCAGATTTTTGGCCAGACCTACGCCTCCTACAGCCGCGCCACCAGCTGTTGTTCCGTTTACACCATCGGTCAAACCAGCAAGTACACCTTCGTTTGGTTCTAATGCTCGGAAACCCGCTGCTCCTGCTGCTAGCTCGGTTTCCAACATGTCTACTGCACGTACTCATGATGTGGTGTGCCATACTTGAGGTAGAGGTCACTACAAGAAAGATTGTCCAAACAGTAAGGTTATGTTTGTTAATGAACAAGGTGAAGTAGAAAGTGGAGATGAAGCTTCTGATGATGATATTGATGATCGAGGATGGTGCCGATGCATATGCCGAGTGCACCCACTATTGTCGTATCTTCACGTGTACTTAGTGTGCAACCGGTTGAGGAATCCCAGCGTTGCAACTTGTTCCAAACAAAAGCTCTAGTTGGACCAAACAAAGCTTGCAAGGTAATTATTGATGGAGGTAGCTGCAGAAATCTTGCAAGTAAGGAACTATGGGCCAAACTGAATTTGACATACTTACCTCATCCCAAGCCATACTACATACAATGGTTGAGCAACAATGGTGAGATGAAGGTAAATCATATGGTACGTGTGAATTTTCAAATAGGGCCATACAAAGATTCTATTGATTTTGATGTGGTTCCTATGACTGTTTGTCACCTACTATTGGGTCGGCCTTGGCTCTATGATCGCCAAGTGCAACACAATGGCCGAGCCAATACATATCACTTGGAATTCAAAGGGAAGAAGATTACTATGCAGCCAATGACACCACAGAAATTGTGAATGATTCTCGCCAGAAAATAGAGGTGAACGTGAAGGAAGATACTACCACTTGGCGAGACTGTAACAATGTATTGTTCTGATGTAATTGAGCCTAAATTGAGTGATATAACGAAAAGTGAGAGAGTGCCTGGGTTATTGATACTAGCCACCAAGGAGGATATGAGAGAGTTTCGTGAGGATCCTACAGCCATGCCACTTGTGCTCATGTATAAGGGTGAGGTATTGGTTTCTAACGACATGACCCCTATTTCTCTTGGTGTCTCTTCTATTTTTTGCAGGACTTTGGGGATGTGTTTCCAGAAGACGTACCCGCAGGTTTGCCTCCATTATGTGGTATAGAACATCAAGTGGACCTGATTCCTGGCGCCACACTTCCCAACCGTGCACCTTACAGGACTAATCCCGAAGAAACTAAGGAAATTCAGAAGCAAGTACAAGCGTTGCTGGATAAATGGTACATTCGTGTCTCTCTTAGCCCTTGTGTTGTTCCTGTTATTTTAGTTCCTAAGAAAGATGGTACATGGCGCATGTGTGTTGATTGTAGAGCGATTAATAACATCACTATTCGATATCGTCATCCTATTCCACGCTTAGAGGATATGCTAGATGAATTGAGTGGTGCTGTTGTTTTCTAAAATTGACTTCATGTGGTTATCATCAAATTAGGATGAAAGAAGGGGATGAATGGAAAACTGCTTTCAAAACTAAATTCGGTTTGTATGAGTGGATAGTTATGCCGTTTGGTCTTACGAATGCACCTAGTACTTTCATGCGTTTGATGAATCATGTTTTGAGAGAGTTTATTGGTCGTTTCGTGGTTGTTTACTTTGATGATATACTTATATACAGCCACAACTAAACTGAACAATGCACTCATATTCGACAAGTTTTGCAAGTGTTACGTGATAATAAACTGTATGCTAATCTTGAGAAGTGTACATTTGCAAAAGATAAGGTCATATTCCTAGGATTTGTTGTTTCTAAGCATGGAGTAGAGGTAGATCAATCTAAAATTGAATCAATTCAGAATTGGCCTACTCCAATGAATGTTAGTCAAGTGCGTAGTTTCCACGGTCTCGCTGGTTTCTATAGGCGCTTTGTGAAAGATTTTAGCACCATTGCTGCACCTTTGAATGATTTGACAAAGAAAGGTGTTCCTTTTGTATGGGCGCTACCAAGACATTGCATTTGATACATTGAAACGTTTGCTTACTTCTGCACCATTACTTGCATTACCTGATTTTTCGAAGCAATTTGAAGTTGAATGGGATGCTAGTGGTATAGGCATAGGTGGCGTTTTGATGCAAGAGGGTCGGCCTATAGCTTATTTTTCTAAGAAATTGACTGGTGCTCGTTTGAATTATTCTATCTATGATAAAGAATTGTATGCACTTGTTAGAGTACTTGAGGTTTGGCAACATTATTTGTGGCCAAAGGAATTCATCATACATTCTGATCATGAAGCATTGAAATACTTGAAAGCTCAATCAAACTTGCATAGAAGATTAGCTAAATGGGTTGAGTTCATTGAGTCTTTTCCTTACATCATTAATTATAAGAAGGGAAAAGAGAATGTTGTTGCTGATGCTCTGTCTAGGAAGAACATGCTATTAACCAATCTTGATGTTAAAATTCCTGGATTAGAAGCTATTTGTGCACTTTATGCAACTAACCATGATTTTGCTGAACCATATCGTTTGTGTGCTCTTAGAAACGCATGGGATAAGTATCATATACATGATGGATATTTGTTTCGAGCTAACAAACTATGTATTCCAGAATCGTTGTTGCATTTGTTCTTAGTGCAGGAATCACATGCTGGTAGTTTGATGGGTCACTTTGGGCGTGAGAAGACGTTGCTCATGCTTGTTGATCACTTTTATTGGCCCAAGATGAGGCATGATGTGTACAGATTTGTGAGCCGATGTATTACATGCCACAAGTCGAAATCTAAGCTGAAGCCTCACGGTTTGTATACACCTCTCTCTGCACCTACTACTCCATGGGAAGACATTAGTATGGATTTTGTGCTAGGTCTACCTAAAACTCGGAGAGGTCATGATTCTATATTTGTGGTAGTGGATAGGTTCTCTAAGATGGCTTATTTTATTGCCTGCCACAAAAGCGACGATGCGTCGCATGTTGCTAACCTGTTTTTCAAGGACATCGTGAGATTACATGGAGTACCAAAAACGATTGTTTCTGACCGTGATGTGAAGTTCATGAGCTACTTTTGGAAGACCTTATGGGGGAAGCTAGGAACGGTCGTTGTTCAAGATTACATGTCACCCCAAACAGATGGTCAAACGGAGGTGGTGAATCAAACATTGTCACAGCTGCTAAGGACCATGATTAAAAAGAATCATGGAGTGGGAAGAGTGTTTGCCACATGTTGAGTTTGCTTACAACAGGGCGGTGCATTCAACTACTCAGCTTTGTCCTTTTGAGGTGGTGTATGTTTTCAAGCCATTGACGCCACTTGATATGTTGCCTCTGCCATTACATGAGAGGGTTGATATGGAGGCATCAAAACATGCTGATTATGTGAAGAAAATACATGAGAAGACTCGAGAGGCTATTGAGAAGAAAGGCAAGAACATTGCCGCTGCAAGGAATCAAGCAAGGAAAGAAGTGTTGTTCGAGCCTAGAGATATGGTTTGGGTGCATCTACGCAAGGATAGGTTCCCACTACTTCAAAAGTCAAAATTGAAGCCACGTGGTGCTGGTCCTTACAAGGTGTTAGCCAAGATTAATGATAACGCCTACTCGGTTGATATACCTATTGAGGAGTTTGGTGGAGTTAGCAACAGCTTCAACGTTGATGATTTGTCACCATATGCTGGAGAAGACCTTGGAGCGTCGAGGTCGACGCCTTTTGAAGGGGGGAGATGATGAGGACATCCCTACAATTACACCTACCCCAATGACTACTGAAGATGCTACAACTATTGCAAGAAAGGATCAGTCCAATGAGATTAGAATTGGACCTATTACAAGAGCTCGTGCTAAGCTACTTGAACAACAGGTGAATTTACTCCTAAACGAATCTGGTACTTTGATTGATGAGAACTTTATACTGCCTAAGTCTATGCATTTATGTATGATCAGGTTCGTTGGAGAAACAAGCATGGCGCGAGGAGGAGAAGGGCTACAAGAGAAGCCCAACATGATGATCGCCCAAGGATGCGCGAGGGAGGAGCGGGAGGAAGGCGCAATACAAGCAAGGGAGATCATCAAAGAGAAGAAACGTTCAATTAGGACAGACAGAAGTCCTGAAATTGAAACGGACGTGGATTCCTCATACGAACTCCAAATCAAGCAAATAAGCACTTATTGGATAGATAATTCCAAGATCTTTCCAATGAGTACTTCCACGTCTAAAAAGACCCCGGACAATCCAGCCCCCACACCCCGGATAATCCGGCCCTGCTTTGGATATCCTGCTAAGGACGTCGGCGCGACGTTCTGTGTCGGGGCGGATATTTGACCAGACTTTCCCCCTGGAAAATCTGGCCACCGGATAATCCGGCCGTCTTAGACCAGATAATCTGGCCCAAAAAGTTCCCATCAGATCCGGACGGATCTGACTGTATCAGACACGTTTTCGTTTCGCGTTTTTCGGACGTTCTGGTAGCCATATAAGCCTGGGAACACCCTCTAGTTTAGGTTAGACCACGTTAAAACTATTTTGGGGTTGTTTCTTTCATAGAACCTCTAGAATTACCCTGTGTTCGAATATACCAACTATAATTGAGTGTGATCTGTTGTTCCATTGGGAATTAGTAGATTGCATACTACCGTTCATGGTCACGGCCAAAGCGCAAGAGCGTGGTGTTGTGAATATCCTACAAGGTTCGAGAGCTGTTGCATTGGCATCAGGGATCGAGCGGGAGAGTTCATAACTACAGGCTAGTTATCTATCATCCACCATCATCACCGCCATCCGCTTACTGAGAAGATCGGGCCACCCCATATCAGCATGTCTGTTCTTTTCATGAACCACAGCTAGAGTCATAGCATGTCAGTTCTTCTCACAAACCACATAAGGATCCACCAGTGTCATTGGATATGTGTTCTTTTCATGAACCACACCCAGTGTCATTGCATGTGTGTTCTTCTCACAAACCAAACATGGATCCACCAGTGTCATTGCATGTGTGTTCTTTTCATGAACCACATATGGATCCACCAGAGTTCATTGTATATCTGTTCTTTTCACAAACCACATATGGATCCACTAGTGTCATTGGATGTGTGTTCTTTTCATGAAACACACCCAGTGTCATTGCATGTCTATTCCTTTCATAAACCACACATGGATCCACCAGTGTCACTGCATGTGTGTTCTTTTCATTAATCACACCCAGTATCATTGCATGTGTGTTCTTCTCACAAACCACACATGGATCCACTAGTGTGATTGCATGTGTGTTCTTTTTCATGAACCACAGCTAGAGTCATTGGATGTGTGTTCCTCTCACAAACCACATAAGGATCCACCAGTGTCATTGGATGTGTGTTCTTTTCATGAACCACACCCAGTGTCATTGCATGTCTATTCTTCTCACAAACCACACATGGATCCACCCGTGTCATTGCATGTGTGTTCTTTTCATGAACCACAGCCAGAGTCATTGCATGTCTGTTCTTCTCACAAACCACATAAGGATACACCAGTGTCATTGCATGTCTATTCTTTTCATGAACCAATCCTAGATTTATGGCATGTCTGTTCTTCTCACAAACCACATAAGGATCCACTAGTGTCATTGGATGTGTGTTCTTTTCATGAACCACATCCAGTGTCATTCCATGTGTGTTCTTCTCACAACCACACATGGATCCACCAATGCCATTGCATGTCTGTTCTTGTCACAAACCACACATGGATCCACCCAGTGTGATTGCATGTCTGTTCTTTTCATAAACCACATAAGGATCCACCAGTGTCACTTGATGTGTGTTCTTTTCATTAACCACAACTAGTGTCATTGCATGTGTGTCTTTCCACAAACCACATATGGATCCACCAATGTCATTGGATGTGTGTTCTTTTCATGAACCACACCCAGTGTCATTGCATGGGTGTTCTTCTCACAAAGCACACATGGATCCACTAGTGTGATTGCATGTGTGTTCTTTTTCATGAACCACAGCCAGAGTCATTGGATGTGTGTTCCTCTCACAAACCACATAAGGATCCACCAGTGTCATTGGATGTGTGTTCTTTTCATGAACCACACCCAATGTCGTTGCATGTATGTTCCTTTCATAAACCACACATGGATCCACCCGTGTCATTGCATGTGTGTTCTTTTCATGAACCACTGCCAGAGTCATTGCATGTCTGTTTTTCTCACAAACCACATAAGGATACACCAGTGTCATTGCATGTCAGTTCTTTTCATGAACCACAGCTAGAGTCATTGCATGTCTATTCATCTCACAAACCCCATAAGGATCCACCAGTGTCATTGGATGTGTAATCTTTTCATGAACCACACCAAGTGTCATTGCATATATGTTCCTTTCATAAACCACACATGGATCCACTAGTATCATTGCATCTGTGTTCTTTTCATGAACTACAGCCAGAGTCATTGCATGTCTGTTCTTCTCACAAACCACATAAGAATACACCAGTGTCATTGCATGTGATGAGGACATCCCTACAATTACACCTACCCCAATGACTACTGAAGATGCTACAACTATTGCAAGAAAGGATCAGTCCAATGAGATTAGAATTGGACCTATTACAAGAGCTCCTTCTAAGCTACTTGAACAACAGGTGATTTTACTCCTAAATGAATCTGGTACTTTGATTGATGAGAACTTTATACTGCCTAAGTCTATGCATTTATGTATGATCAGGTTCGTTGGAGAAACAAGCATGGCGCGAGGAGGAGAAGGGCTACAAGAGAAGCCCAACATGATGATCGCCCAAGGATGCGCGAGGGAGGAGCGGGAGGAGGGCGCAATACAAGCAAGGGAGATCATCAAAGAGAAGAAACGTTCAATTCAGATGCATGTAAGTCCTGAAATTGAAACGGACGTGGATTCCTCATACGAACTCCAAATCAAGAAAATAAGCACTTGTTGGATAGATAATTCCAAGATCTTTCCAATGAGTACTTCCACGTCTAAAAAGACCCCGGATAATCCGGCCCCCACACCCCGGATAATCCGGCCCTGCTTTGGATATCCTGCTAAGGACGCGACGTTACGCCGAGTTTGTGGATATTTGACCGGACTTTTCCCCTAGAAAATCCGGCCACCGGATAATCCGGCCCTCTTAGACCGGATAATCTGGCCCAAAAAGTTCCAATCAGATTTGGACGGATCTGACTGTATCAGACACGTTTTTGTTTCGCGTTTTTGGACGCTCGCGCCATATAAGCTCGAACGCCTCTAGTTTAGGTTAGACCACGTTAAAACTATTTTGGAGTTGTTTCTTTCATAGAACCTCTGGAATTACCCTGTGTTCGAATCTACCAACTATAATTGAGTGTGATCTGTTGTTCCATTGGGAATTAGTAGATCGCATACTACCGTGGTCACGGCCAAGCGCAAGAGCGTGGTGTTGTGAATATCCTACAAGGTTCGAGAGCTGTTGCATTGGCATCAGGGATCGAACGGGAGAGTTCATAGCTACAGGCTAGTTATCTATCATCCACCATCATCACCGCCATCCGCTTACTAAGAAGATCGGTCCACCCCATATCATGTTGGTATCAGATTTCCAGTGTTGCCTCGGTAAGCATCCACAAATCCATCCATAGATTAGAGAGTGTTTTCGTCCTATATAGAAAAAGCCTTACAAAAAGATTTGCCATAGACTAGATTGCATCGTTTTCGAGTTTTAGTTGCTGATTGTATCTTTTCGTAGATCCGATCTGCAGGTTTTCCTCATAGGAGTCTAGTTTCCGTTTGTGACTAGGTTTAAGGTTTCATCTGGTTTTCCTCTGTTCCCACCATTACCGTTTCCGCAAGTGTTTAATCGTTTTTCCAAGTCCACATAGCATACCTTTGTTTGCATACCATAGACACAGCCTATCTACAGCATTTGTGCCTAGGAACGTACCCACGAGACTAGTTGCTTTGCTCTGACAGGCTGCTCATTAGGGTTTTTGATATGGGGTGGCCCGATCTTCTCAGTAAGCGGATGGCGATGATGATGGTGGATGATAGATAACTAGTGCATAGCTATGATCTCTCCCGCTCGATCCCTGATGCCAGCGCAATAGATCTCGAACCTTGTAGGATATTCACAACACCACACTCTTGCGCACGCAGCCGTGACCACGAACGGTAGTCTGCAATCTACTAATTCCCAATGGAACAACAGATCACACTCAATTATAGTTGGTAGATTCGAACACAGGGTAATTCCAGTGGTTCTATGAAAGAAACAACTCCAAAATATTTTAACGTGGTCTAAACCCTAACTTATGATGGCTACGGAGGTTTATATGAGGGCTGGGGCGTCCTCCCCTCTAAACGGGCCTAAAAACAACCATAACTTGGCCCAAAATGACTCGGTTCGACTCAAACTGATACATACCGACCCATATATGGGTTCGGTGTTATTGGCACGCAGTCCAAACGTCATGGAACACCTCAAACATGTAATTCTTGGTGCGCCATCTCTCACTCTTGCTCATACGTGGTTTCCTCATTGCCTCCTAGTGCACATGCCTCCCGCTCCTCCCTCGCGCACTTGTTGATATTGGAAATCAGCGCTTGTCCTTCTTGATGCAACTCTCCTCCTCCTCGCGCAACGCTTGTGTTATCAATAAACCTGATCATACAAAGATGCATAGACTTAGGTAGTATAAAGTTCTCCTTAAGTAAAACATCAGGTTCAGTTAGGAATGAATTCACCTGATAGTCATTATTGATTTGACTCAATATTTCCTTCCAGTTCAGCAATGAATCATCATAATCCTCAGATATATCCTCATCATCCTCCCTTTCTTCATGAAAAGCCGTCCTCGGCTTTAGGTAAGCTGAAAGTGGGAGAAACAAAAAGAACAACGTGTACGCAAAGTATATGTATATATAACATGTTGTATTATTGTTGTTCACATGAAAAGTATGTCCAGTATACATCAAGCAACTTAAATTGCAGGTATAAGTGAAGTACAAAGAATCATGATCATGGTGAAAAACAACTAAATAGATAGTCATGTTCTTCAATATTAAATTCAGTTTTCTCAAAGAAGATCTATGATCAAATTTGTGAACAAGATCAAACCAATTCAATATGTCTGAAAACCAAATTGAATCATGCCATGCTTCAACTGCGCTACTCTGATTATTATGAACATGATCATGTTGTCCAACATGTAAAATGCAACTGAATTTGCAAATATCAAGGAAGTCTAAAGTAGTAACAAAACTAGACAAAGACTTTTGGGACAAACACAAAGGAATATGAAAACTTGGGTCCTATTCTAGCAAGATTAGAACAATCCAACATAGGTAAAATTACTTGTGTTGGTTGCAATATATCAACTAGACCAGAATGTATTTCCATAATATCTGGAACATGAACTATTGTCCCATAGCAAACATTTTGTGATGTATGGCTGAAAACAACATGTTTCAGTTCAGCGATTCTATCACAAGTAATGTATATGTGATCCACAAGAAAATTTTCATGCATGCTATATTCACCAATCAGATTGAAAGTGAAACAAGGAGAATATGTGCTAGAATTCAGAAATGAAATTTCAGAAATCTTATCCATAGCACAACTCATACTCATAGGTTCATTTAGCATGATGGAATACACAATATCAGCAGGTGGTATTCGAGCAAGTATTTCCTTATGTGTTATCAGTACCACATGATCAAAATTTAAATTTGGTAAACTATCACATGGTGCTGAAACAGTAGTGCAAGGCAAATCACAAGGAGGCTTCAGTAAAGGAATAGACTCACAATATGTCGCACATGTTGGCTGAAGCTCCTAATCAGTACCAATGTCATTAACAATCTTCTCAGCTGTAGTAGGTACTACGACATCCTCCTCAAGTAACAATACCAGATCGTGTGATGCAGGTTGTAAAATAGGCGGCTCCCTTTCTTCAAAAGCAACCTGCACATCACAAGATACAACACTAGGAGTAGACATGATTGCGTTAGTAGACAACTCACATTTCTCATTAGTGTCCACTCTCAAAATTTCTGGAAGAGACCATTTGCAGTTGTTCAAAAACATAGAACGTAGAAATTGCTTGAAATCTTCCCAAAGGATTTTTTTACCCATGACACCATACACAATCCTTGCATCCTTCCACCAACGAGCTACCTCTTCATCCACACGTCGATGAGCAAGAATGTATTCTATATGGCCATTAAACTTGCTATCGAAAGTACGACATCTCACAAAACCAAATCCCATATCAATTTCCCAAATCTGATATTCTGTGGGTGTGGCGGAACTTTCCAATCGCCACTTGATTGTAGTTGGATCATATGCCATGCCAACCACAATAGCTAAATAGTCATGGTAAACATCATCTGATTTCTGCATCACATCAACACTAGTAGAAGTCATGATTAGTACATTAGTGCAAAAAACGCAAAACTGTTTTGGTGGCACATTCACAACTCACTCAAAAACTGACAAGAAAGCAGATCTTACCGTTCCAAAGTGAATAGTGATGCTTACCAATTTGAAATCAAGGACTGATGCACTGATGTGATGAAGTGAATACCAAAGGTATAGAGAACGATCGTAGGGCACACAGGTTATTTATGGTGGAGCTATAGGTATGGTATCCTAACTACACTGCAAACAAGTCCTAGTGCTGATCGTATGACAAAGACCCACGGAAACACACACGGTGGAGATAAATAGGGCAATTGCAACTATGAAAATGAGCTTCAATAAAGTGAGGTATGTCGGAGGAATGCTCGTGTTGCAATGCACAAGGAGAGACGCTAGCAATGTCTCAATGAAACGGGCACAAGATTGCTAAACTGAGCAGCCCGTAGAGCACTAAGCACGCTAGTCTCGTAGGATAGTTTTAGACACAAAGAAAGGTTTACTAAGGCTCACAAGGATAGGTACGCTATGTGGACTCAGTAAAAAAAAAATTGACCTGAGAATTGGTCTCTGCCACGGCAAAAAAAGGCCAAAAATCCCCGCAAAAAAAAATTTCGTACTAGCACGCATCGTCTGTGGTAATGACGGTCCGAAAAAAATTCGGATTTTTTGGCTTTCACGCTGGAGCACGTACCTCTGCTGTCAGCGTGAGGCAGAGTCAATTTTTTTTACTTCAACGTGAAGCAAACTCAGTACAAGTCTAGATCCGATCAGTTTGCCTTTTTTTTCTCCTTCTTTCAAACGGATCTACAACCTGAGACTAAAAGAAAACAGATCTACTAGATCTAAGACTCAAGAACACGACGAACAGTCTAGAAATAGTCTAGGGACTCTGACAACGGATCAAAAACAGACGAAAACTAGACAAAAACTACGACTCAGATTTAGAAGAAAGGCTACACAAAAGGATTACGATCAGCAACTAGAACTCACAAACAGTGTTATCTAGGCTATGGCAATGAACTATGAACCCTAATATTTTTGTGTGGCCTTTTCTGTATAGGACAAAAACAACTAATCTATGGATGGATTTGTGGATGCTTACCGAGGCAACACTGGAAATCTGATACCAAGATGATATTGCTCACTGAGTAAACCTAGCGCTCTGATACCAAGATGATATGGGGTGGCCCGATCTTCTCAGTAAGCGGATGGCGATGATGATGGTGGATGATAGATAACTAGTGCGTAGCTATGATCTCTCCGCCGATCCTCGATGCCAAGCAATGTATCTCGAACCTTGTAGGATATTCACAACACCACACTCTTGTGCACGCAGCCGTGACCACGAACGGTAGTCTGCAATCTACTAATTCCCAATGGAACAAAAGATCACACTCAATTATAGTTGGTAGATTCGAACATAGGGTAACTCCAGAGGTTCTATGAAAGAAACAACTCCAAAATATTTTGACGTGGTCTTAACCCTAACTTGTGACGGCTACGGAGGTTTATATGAGGGCTGGGGCGTCCTCCCCTCTAAACGGGCCTAAAAACAGCCATAACTTGGCCCAAACTGACTCGGTTCGACTCAAACTGATACATACCGACCCATATATGGGTTCGGCCTTATTGGCACGCAGTCCAAACGTCGTGGAACACCTCAAACATGTAATTCTTGGTGCGCCATCTCTCACTCTTGCTCATACGTGATTTCCTCATTGCCTCCTAGTGCGCATGCCTCCCGCTCCTCCCTCGCGCACTTGTTGATATTGGAAATCAGCGCTTGTCCTTCTTGATGCAACTCTCCTCCTCCTCGCGCAATGCTTGTGTTATCAATAAACCTGATCATACAAAGATGCATAGTCTTAGGTAGTATAAAGTTCTCCTTAAGTAAAACATCAGGTTCAATTAGGAATGAATTCACCTGATAGTCATTATTGATTTGAGTCAATATTTCCTTCCAGTTCAGGCAGTTAGAATCATCATAATCCCTATATATATCCTCATCAGTTTTGAAGTGCAAAAATTTTTGACAGTCAAAACCAGACTATCCGGCCGAATCACACCGGACTATCCGGCCCAACCGGAGTCTCTGGCGCATATCAACCGGACTATCCGCCCAGATTCTGTTATCGTTCTGTGTTTCGCTTGCATTGAGTAATATAATTAAAAAATCAAAAAAGAGAAAAGAAAAGAGAATCAAGATAAAGAGAAAAGAGTTACAAGCCTGACAAAAAAGAGATATAGAAGTGTGCAATATTGGAGGCCTTGTTGTGTATAGCACTAGTAGATTGAGCAATCTTGTGCCTGTTCTATTTGAGCTATTACTAGCGTCTCTCTTGTGCATTGCAATATTCCTTTTCATAAGTTGCCTTGCCACGTTTATCTCCACTGTGTGTTTCTTGGTATTTGTATGGCCAAGACTAGGACTTGTTTATGTGTAGATAGGATACCATACCTATAGCTCCACCTTAAATAACCTGTGTGCCCTGCGATCGTTCTCTATACCTTTGATATTCACTTCATCACATCAAGTGCATCAGTCTTTGATTTCGTTTGGTAGAGCATCTCTATTCACTTTGGAACGGTAAGATCTCCTTTCTTATTAGTTGTGAGTGAGTTGTGAGAGTTTCCACCATACAAATTCTAATTTTTGCACTAACCTACTAATCATGTCTACTAGTGATGATGATGTTGTGTTGCAGAAAAAGAAGGATGAGGAGCTCGTCAATTGGCGTGAATATGAGGCTTTGAAATCCCACTTGACACGTGTGTTTACTAGCACGACAAATGCCATTGACAAGAATCTCCAAGATATGAATATGAGATTGGATCAGCATATTGGGACGGTTGATACTATCCAAACGCAAATGGCTACGCTCAATGTCAATGTCACCACTTTGCAGCAGTCCATTGAGGGTTTGACAACCGCTTTACATAGAAGGGAAAATCCTCAACATGATGATGCCTTTGATGCCCTCACTGCTGATGCTGCTCCACATGCTGGCAGGGGACGTGCTATTCCCCCTGTCCCTTCTCATGGTCGTGGGTTTGCCCATCTTGGGCGTGGTCCACGTGTGCCCAACCAAGCTGCTGATGACGGTTTGGGTAAGCCAAAATTCTCAATTCCTATGTTTGATGGTTCCATTGATCCTGAAGACTACCTCACATGGGAGTTGAAGTTTGAGAAACTCTGGCGCTTATTTGACTATCCAGAAGATAAGAAGGTCAAACTTGCAGCATCTGAATTTGATGGTTATGCTTTGCGTTGGTGGGATGCTCTTGTGCAACATAGGAGGGAGGACAATGAACTTCCTGTGATGGATTGGCGCGAGATGAAGCAAATCATGAAGGCACGTTTCGTACCAACCAATTACTTGCGATCAGTTTTTGATAAATTGACGCAATTGAAGCAAGGCACCATGACAAATGATAAGTACTACATGGAGATGGAGATGCTTATGCAGCGTGCTCGAGTTCGTGAGTCCATTGAGATGACCATGCAGCGATTCCTAAACAATCTGAAGTTACCAATCAAGAGCATTGTTCGTCATCACAAGTATGAGACCATGAATGAGTTGTTGCATCATGCTAGAGAGGCCGAACCCTTGGCGGAAGAGGCGAAGTCACGCTTGCTTTTCCATCCTCCAAAGAGATTTTCGCCAGACCCACGCCTCCTACCGCCACCACCAGCTGCTGTTCCGTTTACACCATCGGTTAAACCAGCAAGTACACCTTCGTTTGGTTCTAATGCTCTAAACCCGCTGCCCCGCTGCTAGCTCGGTTTCCAACATGTCTCTAATCGTACTCATGATGTGGTGTGCCATACTTGAGGTAGAGGTCACTACAAGAAAGATTGTCCAAACAGCAAGGTTATGTTTGTTAATGAACAAGGTGAAGTAGAAAGTGGAGATGAAGCTTCTGATGATGATATTGATGACGGCGAGGATGGTGCTGATGCATATGCTGAGCGTGCACCCACTATTGTCGTATCTTCACGTGTACTTAGTGTGCAACCGGTTGAGGAATCCCAGCGTTGCATCTTGTTCCAAACAAAAGCTCTAGTTGGACCAAACAAAGCTTGCAAGGTAATTATTGATGGAGGTAGCTGCAGAAATCTTGCAAGTAAGGAACTATGTGCCAAACTGAATTTGACATACTTACCTCATCCCAAGCCATACTACATACAATGGTTGAGCAACAATGGTGAGATGAAGGTAAATCATATGGTACGTGTGAATTTTCAAATAGGGCCATACAAAGATTCTATTGATTTTGATGTGGTTCCTATGACTGTTTGTCACCTACTATTGGGTCGGCCTTGGCTCTATGATCGCCAAGTGCAACACAATGGCCGAGCCAATACATATCACTTGGAATTCAAAGGGAAGAAGATTACTATGCAGCCAATGACACCACAGAAATTGTGAATGATTCTCGCCAGAAAATAGAGGTGAACGTGAAGGAAGATACTAACACTTGGCGAGACTGTGTAACAGCTGTTCCTGATGTAATTGAGCCTAAATTGAGTGATATAACGAAAAGTGAGAGAGTGCCTGGGTTATTGATACTAGCCACCAAGGAGGATATGAGAGAGTTTCGTGAGGATCCTACAGCCATGCCACTTGCTCATGTATAAGGGTGAGGTATTGGTTTCTAACGACATGACCCCTATTTCTCTTGGTGTCTCTTCTGTTTTTTGCAAGACTTTGGGGATGTGTTTCCAGAAGACGTACCCGCAGGTTTGCCTCCATTGTGTGGTATAGAACATCAAGTGGACCTGATTCCTGGCGCCACACTTCCCAACCGTGCACCTTACAGGACTAATTCCGAAGAAACTAAGGAAATTCAGAAGCAAGTACAAGCGTTGCTAGATAAAGGGTACATTCGTGTCTCTCTTAGCCCTTGTGTTGTTCCTGTTATTTTAGTTCCTAAGAAAGATGGTACATGGCGCATGTGTGTTGATTGTAGAGCGATTAATAACATCACTATTCGATATCGTCATCCTATTCCACGCTTAGAGGATATGCTAGATGAATTGAGTGGTGCTGTTGTTTTCTCTAAAATTGACTTGCGTAGTGGTTATCATCAAATTAGGATGAAAGAAGGGGATGAATGGAAAACTGCTTTCAAAACTAAATTCGGTTTGTATGAGTGGTTAGTTATGCTGTTTGGTCTTACGAATGCACCTAGTACTTTCATGCGTTTGATGAATCATGTTTTGAGAGAGTTTATTGGTCGTTTCGTGGTTGTTTACTTTGATGATATACTTATATACAACCACAACTAAACTGAACATTGCACTCATATTCGACAAGTTTTGCAAGTGTTACGTGATAATAAACTGTATGCTAATCTTGAGAAGTGTACATTTGCAAGAGATAAGGTCCTAGGATTTGTTGTTTCTAAGCATGGAGTAGAGGTAGATCAATCTAAAATTGAATCAATTCAGAATTGGCCTACTCCAATGAATGTTAGTCAAGTGCGTAGTTTCCACGGTCTCGCTGGTTTCTATAGGCGCTTTGTGAAAGATTTTAGCACCATTGCTGCACCTTTGAATGATTTGACAAAGAAAGGTGTTCCTTTTGTATGGGGCGCGGCCCAAGACATTGCATTTGATACATTGAAACGTTTGCTTACTTCTGCACCATTACTTGCATTACCTGATTTTTCGAAGCAATTTGAAGTTGAATGTGATGCTAGTGGTATAGGCATAGGTGGCGTTTTGATGCAAGAGGGTCGGCCTATAGCTTATTTTTCTAAGAAATTGACTGGTGCTCGTTTGAATTATTCTATCTATGATAAAGAATTGTATGCACTTGTTAGAGTACTTGAGGTTTGGCAACATTATTTGTGGCCAAAGGAATTCATCATACATTCTGGTCATGAAGCATTGAAATACTTGAAAGCTCATTCAAACTTGCATAGAAGATTAGCTAAATGGGTTGAGTTCATTGAGTCTTTTCCTTACATCATTAATTATAAGAAGGGAAAAGAGAATGTTGTTGCTAATGCTCTTTCTAGGAAGAACATGCTATTAACCAATCTTGATGTTAAAATTCCTGGATTAGAAGCTATTTATGCACTTTATGCAACTGACCATGATTTTTCTGAACCATATCGTTTGTGTGCTCTTAGAAACGCATGGGATAAGTATCATATACATGATGGATATTTGTTTCGAGCTAACAAACTATGTATTCCAGAATCGTTGTTGCATTTGTTCTTAGTGCAGGAATCACATGCTGGTGGTTTGATGGGTCACTTTGGGCATGAGAAGACGTTGCTCATGCTTGTTGATCACTTTTATTAGCCTAAGATGAGGCGTGATGTGTACAGATTTGTGAGCCGATGTATTACATGCCACAAGTCGAAATCTAAGCTGAAGCCTCACGGTTTGTATACACCTCTCTCTGCAGCTACTACTCCATGGGAAGACATTAGTATGGATTTTGTGCTAGGTCTACCTAAAACTCAGAGAGGTCATGATTCTATATTTGTGGTAGTGGATAGGTTCTCTAAGATGGCTCATTTTATTGCTCACACAAAAGCTTTATGCGTCGCATGTTGCTAACCTGTTTTTTAGGGACATCGTGAGATTACATGGAGTACCAAAAACGATTGTTTCTGACCGTGATGTGAAGTTCATGAGCTACTTTTGGAAGACCTTATGGGGGAAGCTAGGAACGAAGCTGCTGTTCAGTACTACATGTCACCCCCAAACAGATGGTCAAACGGAGGTGGTGAATCAAACATTGTCACAGCTGCTAAGGACCATGATTAAAAAGAATCTGCGGGAGTGGGAAGAGTGTTTGCCACATGTTGAGTTTGCTTACAACAGGGCGGTGCATTCAACTACTCAGCTTTGTCCTTTTGAGGTGGTGTATGGTTTCAAGCCATTGACGCCACTTGATATGTTGCCTCTGCCATTACATGAGAGAGTTGATATGGAGGCATCAAAACGTGCTGATTATGTGAAGAAAATACATGAGAAGACTCGAGAGGCTATTGAGAAGAAAGGCAAGAACATTGCCGCTGCAAGGAATCAAGCAAGGAAAGAAGTGTTGTTCGAGCCTAGAGATATGGTTTGGGTGCATCTACGCAAGGATAGGTTCCCGCTACTTAAAAAGTCAAAATTGAAGCCACGTGGTGCTGGTCCTTACAAGGTGTTAGCCAAGATTAATGATAACGCCTACTCGGTTGATATACCTATTGAGGAGTTTGGTGGAGTTAGCAACAGCTTCAACGTTGCTGATTTGTCACCATATGCTGGAGAAGACCTTGGAGCGTCGAGGTCGACGCCTTTTGAAGGGGGGGAGATGATGAGGACATCCCTACAATTACACCTACCCCAATGACTACTGAAGATGCTACAACTATTTCAAGAAAGGATCGGTCCAATGAGATTAGCATTGGACCTATTACAAGAGCTCGTGCTAAGCTACTTGAACAACAGGTGAATTTACTCCTAAACGAATCTGGTACTTTGATTGATGAGAACTTTATACTGCCTAAGTCTATGCATTTATGTATGATCAGGTTCGTTGGAGAAACAAGCATGGCGCGAGTCGAAGAAGGGCTACAAGAGAAGCCCAACATGATGATCGCCCAAGGATGCGCGAGGGAGGAGCGGGAGGAAGGCGCAATACAAGCAAGGGAGATCATCAAAGAGAAGAAACGTTCAATTCGGACAGACAGAAGTCCTGAAATTGAAACGGACGTGGATTCCTCATACGAACTCCAAATCAAGAAAATAAGCACTTGTTGGATAGATAATTCCAAGATCTTTCCAATGAGTACTTCCACGTCTAAAAAGACCCCGGACAATCCAGCCCCCACACCCCGGATAATCCGGCCCTGCTTTGATATCTCGCTAAGGACGCTTGCGACGCTCGTTTGGCGGATATTTGACCAGACTTTTCCCTCGGAAAATCCGGCCACCGGATAATCCGGCCGTCTTAGTCCAGATAATCCGGCCCAAAAAGTTCCCATCAGATCCGGACGGATCTGATCAGATAGACACGTTTTGTTTCGTTTTGGACGCTCGCAGCATTATAAGCCTGGGAACGCCCTCTAGTTTACATTAGACCACGTTAAAACTATTTTGGAGTTGTTTCTTTCATAGAACCTCTAGAATTACCATGTGTTCAAATATACCAACTATAATTGAGTGTGATCTGTTGTTCCATTGGGAATTAGTAGATTGCATACTACCGTTCGTGGTCACGGCTGCGTGCTCAAGAGCGTGGTGTTGTGAATATCCTACAAGGTTCGAGAGCTGTTGCATTGGCATCAGGGATCGAGCGGGAGAGTTCATAGCTACAGGCTAGTTATCTATCATCCACCATCATCACCGCCATCCGCTTACTGAGAAGATCGGGCCACCCCATATCAGCATGTCTGTTCTTTTCATGAACCACAGCTAGAGTCATAGCATGTCAGTTCTTCTCACAAACCACATAAGGATCCACCAGTGTCATTGGATATGTGTTCTTTTCATGAACCACACCCAGTGTCATTGCATATGTGTTCTTCTCACAAACCACACATGGATCCACCAGTGTCATTGCATGTGTGTTCTTTTCATGAACCACATATGGATCCACCAGAGTTCATTGTATATCTGTTCTTTTCACAAACCACATATGGATCCACTAGTGTCATTGGATGTGTGTTCTTTTCATGAACCACACCCCGTGTCATTGCATGTCTATTCCTTTCATAAACCACACATGGATCCACCAGTGTCATTGCATGTGTGTTCTTTCCATTAATCACACCCAGTATCATTGCATGTGTGTTCTTCTCACAAACCACACATGGATCCACTAGTGTGATTGCATGTGTGTTCTTTTTCATGAACCACAGCCAGAATCATTGGATGTGTGTTCCTCTCACAAACCACATAAGGATCCACCAGTGTCATTGGATGTGTGTTCTTTTCATGAACCACACCCAGTGTCATTGCATGTCTGTTCCTTTCATAAACCACACATGGATCCACCCGTGTCATTGCATGTGTGTTCTTTTCATGAACCACAGCCAGAGTCATTGCATGTCTGTTCTTCTCACAAACCACATAAGGATACACCAGTGTCATTGCATGTCTATCCTTTTCATGAACCAATCCTAGATTTATTGCATGTCTGTTCTTCTCACAAACCACTTAAGGATCCACTAGTGTCATTGGATGTGTGTTCTTTTCATGAACCACATCCAGTGTCATTCGATGTGTGTTCTTCTCACAACCACACATGGATCCACCAATGGCATTGTATGTCTGTTCTTGTCACAAACCACACATGGATCCACCCAGTGTGATTGCATGTCTGTTCTTTTCATAAACCACATAAGGATCCACCAGTGTCACTTGATGCGTGTTCTTTTCATTAACCACAACTAGTGTCATTGCATGTGTGTCTTTCCACAAAGGACATATGGATCCACCAGTGTCATTGGATGTGTGTTCTTTTCATGAACCACACCCAGTGTCATTGCATGGGTGTTCTTTTCATGAACCACAGCTAGGGTCATTGCATGTGTGTTCTTTTTCACAAACCACAGAAGGATCCACCAGTATCATTGGATGTGTGTTCTTTTCATGAACCACACCCACTGTCATTGCATGTGTGTTCTTTTCACAAACCACATAATGATACACCAGTGTCAATGGATGCGTTTTCTTTTCATGAACCACACCCAGTGTGATTGCATGTCTTTTCTTTTCACAAACCACATATGGATCCACCAATGTCATTGGATGTGTGCTCTTTTCATGAACACACCCAGTGTCATTGCATGGGTGTTCTTCTCACAAACCACATATGGATCCACCAGTGTCATTGCATGTGTGTTCTTCTCATGAACCACAACTAGAGTCATTGCATGTCTGTTCTTCCCACAAACCACACATGGATCCACCAGTGTGATTGCATGTCTATTCTTTTCATGAACCACAGCCAGTGTCAATGCATGTGTGTTCTTCTCACAAACCACACATGGATCCACCAGTGTCACTGGATGTGTGTTCTTCTGATTAACCACAGCCAGAGTCATTGCATGTGTGTTCTTTTCATGAACCACAGCTAGAGTCATTTGCATGTGTGTTCTTTTTCACAAACCACACATGGATCCACAAGTGTCATTGTATGTCTGTTATTTTCATGAACCACAGCTAGAGTCATTGCATGTTTGTTCTTCTCACAAACCACATATGGATGCACCAGAGTGCATTGGATGTGTGTTCTTTTCATGAACCACACCCAGTGTCATTGCATGTCTATTTCTTTCATAAACCACAAATGAAACCACCAGTGTCATTGCATGTTTGTTCTTCTCACAAACCACACATGGATCCACCGGAGTGATTGCATGTGTGTTCTTTTCATGGACCACAGCTAGAGTCATTTGCATGTGTCTTCTTTTTCAAAAACCACACATGGATCCATCAGAGTCATTGCATGTGTGTTCTTTTCATGAACCACATATAGATCCACCGGAGTTCATTGCACGTCTGTTCTTTTCACAAACCACATATGGATCCACCAGTGTCATTGGATGTGTGTTCTTTTCATGAACCACACCTAGTGTCATTGCATGTGTGTTCTTCTCACAAACCACACATGGATCCACCAGTGTGATTGCATGTCTGTTCTTTTTCATGAACCACAGCTAGAGTCATTGCATGTCTGTTCTTCTCACAAACCACATAAGGCTCCACTAGTGTCATTGTATGTGTGTTCTTTTCATGAACCACACCCAGTGTCATTGCATGTTTGTTCTTCTCACAATCCACAAATGGATCCACCAGTGTCATTGCATGTGTGTTCTTTTCATGAACCACATATGCATCCACCAGAGTTCATTGCATGTCTGTTCTGTTCACAAAAGACATATGGATCCACCGGTGTCATTGGATGTGTGCTCTTTTCATGAGCCACACCCAGTGTCATTGCATGTCTGTTCCTTTCATAAACCACATGGATCCACCAGGTCATTGCATGTGTCTTATTTTCATTAATCACACCCAGTATCATTGCATGTGTGTTCTTCTCACAAACCACACATGGATCCACTAGTGTGATTGCATGTGTGTTCTTTTTCATGAACCACAGCCAGAGTCATTGGATGTGTGTTCCTCTCAAAAACCACATAAGGATCCACCAGTGTCATTGGATGTGTGTTCTTTTCATGAAGCACACCCAGTGTCATTGCATGTCTGTTCCTTTCATAAACCACATATGGATCCACTAGTGTCATTGCATGTATGTTCTTTTCATGAACCACAGCCAGAGTCATTGCATGTCTGTTCCTTTCATAAACCACACATGGATCCACCATTTTTATTGCATGTGTGTTCTTTTCATGAACTATAGCTAGATTTATTGCATGTCTGTTCTTCTCACAAACCACATAAGGATCCACTAGTGTCATTGGATGTGTTCTTTTCATAAACCACGCCCAGTGTCATTGCATGTATGTTCTTCTCATAAACCACAGATGGATCCACCGGTGTCATTGCATTTGTGTTCTTTTCATGTACCACATATGGATCCACCAGAGTTCATTGCATGTCTATTCTTTTCACAAACCACATATGGATCCACCAGTGTCATTGGATGTGTGTTCTTTTCATGAACCACACCCAATGTCATTGCATGTTTGTTCCTTTCATAAACCACATATGGATCCACCAGTGTCATTGGATGTGTGTTCTTTTCATGAACCACACCAAGTGTCATTGAATGGGTGTTCTTTTCATGAACCACAGCTAGGGTCATTGCATGTGTGTTCTTTTTCACAAACCACATAAGGATCCACCAGTGTCATTGGATGTGTGTTCTTTTCATGAACCACACCCAGTGTCATTGCATGTGTGTTCTTTTCACAAACCACATAATGATACACCAGTGTCATGGATGCGTTTTCTTTTCATGAACCACACCCAGTGTGATTGCATGTCTTTTCTTTTCACAAACCACATATGGATCCACCAATGTCATTGAATGCGTGTTCTTTTCATGAACACACCCAGTGTCATTGCATGGGTGTTCTTCTCACAAACCACATATGGATCCACCAGTGTCATTGCATGTGTGTTCTTCTCATGAACCACAACTTGAGTCATTGCATGTCTATTCTTCCCACAAACCACACATGGATCCACCAGTGTGATTGCATGTCTATTCTTTTCATGAACCACAGCCAGTGTCATTGCATGTATGTTCTTCTCACAAACCACACATGGATCCACCAGTGTCACTGGATGTGTGTTCTTCTGATTAACCACAGCCAGAGTCATTGCATGTGTGTTCTTTTCATGAACCACAGCTAGAGTCATTTGCATGTGTGTTCTTTTTCACAAACCACACATGGATCCACAAGTGTCATTGCATGTCTGTTATTTTTCATGAACCACAGCTAGAGTCATTGCATGTCTGTTCTTCTCACAAACCACATATGGATCCACCAGAGTTCATTGGATGTGTGTTCTTTTCATGAACCACACCCAGTCTCATTGCATGTTTGTTCTTCTCACAAACCACACATGGATCCACCGGAGTGATTGCATGTGTGTTCTTTTCATGGACCACAGCTAGAGTCATTTGCATGTGTCTTCTTTTTCACAAACCACACATGGATCCATCAGAGTCATTGCATGTGTGTTCTTTTCATGATCCACATATGGATCCACCAGAGTTCATTGCACGTCTGTTCTTTTCACAAACCACATATGGATCCACCAGTGTCATTGGATGTGTGTTCTTTTCATGAACCACACCCAGTGTCATTGCATGTCTGTTCTTTTCATAGACCACACATGGATCCACCAATGTCATTGCATGTGTGTTCTTCATTAACCACACCAAGTGTCATTGCATGTGTGTTCTTCTCACAAACCACACATGGATCCACCAGTGTGATTGCATGTCTGTTCTTTTTCATGAACCACAGCTAGAGTCATTGGATGTGTGTTCCTCTCACAAACCACATAAGGATCCACCAGTGTCATTGTATGTGTGTTCTTTTCATGAACCACACCCAGTGTCATTGCATGTTTGTTCTTCTCACAAACCATATAAGGACCCACCAGTGTCATTGTATGTGTGTTCTTTTCATGAACCACACCCAGTGTCATTGCATGTTTGTTCTTCTCACAAACCACAAATGGATCCACCAGTGTCATTGCATGTGTGTTCTTTTCATGAACCACATATGCATCCACCAGAGTTCATTGCATGTCTGTTCTTTTCACAAAATACATATGGATCCACCAGTGTCATTGGATGTGTGCTCTTTTAATGAGCCACACCCAGTGTCATTGCATGTCTGTTCCTTTCATAAACCACACATGGATCCACCAGTGTCATTGCATGTGTGTTCTTTTCATTAACCACACCTAGTGTCATTGCATGTGTGTTCTTCTCAGAAACCACACATGGATCCACCAGTGTGATTGCATGTGTGTTCTTTTTCATGAACCATAGCTAGAGTCATTGGATGTGTGTTCCTCTCACAAACCACATAAGGATCCACCAGTGTCATTGGATGTGTGTTCTTTTCATGAACCACACCCAAAGGTGATTGCATGTAATGCTCTTTTCACAAACCACATATGGATCCACCAGTGTCATTGCATGTATGTTCATTTAATGAACTACACCCAATTTCATTGCATGTTTGTTCCTTTCATAAACCACAGATGGATCGACCAGTGTCATTGCATGTGTGTTCTTTTCATGAACCATAGCTAGAGTCATTGCATGTCTGTTCTTCTCACAAACCACATAAGGATCCACCAGTGTCATTGTATGTGTGTTCTTTTCATGAACCACGCCCAGTGTCATTGCATGTATGTTCTTGACACAAACCACACATGGATCCACCGGTGTCATTGCATGTGTGTTCTTTTCATGAACCACATATCCATCCACCAGAGTTCATTGCATGTCTGTTCTTTTCACAAACCACATATGGATCCACCAGTGTCATTGGATGTGTGTTCTTTTCATGAACCACACCCAATGTCATTGCATGTCTGTTCCTTTCATAAACCACACATGGATCCACCAGTGTCATTGCATGTGTGTTCTTTTCATTAACCACACCCAGTGTCATTGCATGTGTATTCTTCTCACAAACCACACATGGATACACTAGTGTGATTGCATGTGTGTTCTTTTTCATGAACCACAGCCAGAGTCATTGGATGTGTGTTCCTCTCACAAACCACATAAGGATCCACCAGTGTCATTGCATGTGTGTTCTTTTCATGAACTACACCCAGTGTCATTGCATGTATGTTCCTTTCATAAACCACACATAGATCCACCAGTGTCATTGCATGTGTGTTCTTTTCATGAACCACAGCCAGAGTCATTGCATGTCTGTTCTTCTCACAAACCACATAAGGATACACCAGTGTCATTGCATGTATGTTCTTTTCATGAAGCACAGCTAGAGTCATTGCATGTCTATTCTTCTCACAAACCACATAAGGATCCACCGGTGTCATTAGATGTGTGTTCTTCTCACAAACCACACATGGATCCACCAGTGTGATTGCATGTCTGTTCTTTTTCATGAACCACAGCTAGAGTCATTGCATGTCTGTTCTTCTCACAAACCACATAAGGCTCCACTAGTGTCATTGTATGTGTGTTCTTTTCATGAACCACACCCAGTGTCATTGCATGTTTGTTCTTCTCACAATCCACAAATGGATCCACCAGTGTCATTGCATGTGTGTTCTTTTCATGAACCACATATGCATCCACCAGAGTTCATTGCATGTCTGTTCTGTTCACAAAAGACATATGGATCCACCGGTGTCATTGGATGTGTGCTCTTTTCATGAGCCACACCCAGTGTCATTGCATGTCTGTTCCTTTCATAAACCACACATGGATCCACCAGTGTCATTGCATGTGTCTTATTTTCATTAATCACACCCAGTATCATTGCATGTGTGTTCTTCTCACAAACCACACATGGATCCACTAGTGTGATTGCATGTGTGTTCTTTTTCATGAACCACAGCCAGAGTCATTGGATGTGTGTTCCTCTCAAAAACCACATAAGGATCCACCAGTGTCATTGGATGTGTGTTCTTTTCATGAAGCACACCCAGTGTCATTGCATGTCTGTTCCTTTCATAAACCACATATGGATCCACTAGTGTCATTGCATGTATGTTCTTTTCATGAACCACAGCCAGAGTCATTGCATGTCTGTTCCTTTCATAAACCACACATGGATCCACCATTTTTATTGCATGTGTGTTCTTTTCATGAACTATAGCTAGATTTATTGCATGTCTGTTCTTCTCACAAACCACATAAGGATCCACTAGTGTCATTGGATGTGTGTTCTTTTCATAAACCACGCCCAGTGTCATTGCATGTATGTTCTTCTCATAAACCACAGATGGATCCACCGGTGTCATTGCATTTGTGTTCTTTTCATGTACCACATATGGATCCACCAGAGTCCATTGCATGTCTATTCTTTTCACAAACCACATATGGATCCACCAGTGTCATTGGATGTGTGTTCTTTTCATGAACCACACCCAATGTCATTGCATGTTTGTTCCTTTCATAAACCACATATGGATCCACCAGTGTCATTGGATGTGTGTTCTTTTCATGAACCACACCAAGTGTCATTGCATGGGTGTTCTTTTCATGAACCACAGCTAGGGTCATTGCATGTGTGTTCTTTTTCACAAACCACATAAGGATCCACCAGTGTCATTGGATGTGTGTTCTTTTCATGAACCACACCCAGTGTCATTGCATGTGTGTTCTTTTCACAAACCACATAATGATACACCAGTGTCATGGATGCGTTTTCTTTTCATGAACCACACCTAGTGTGATTGCATGTCTTTTCTTTTCACAAACCACATATGGATCCACCAATGTCATTGAATGCGTGTTCTTTTCATGAACACACCCAGTGTCATTGCATGGGTGTTCTTCTCACAAACCACATATGGATCCACCAGTGTCATTGCATGTGTGTTCTTCTCATGAACCACAACTTGAGTCATTGCATGTCTATTCTTCCCACAAACCACACATGGATCCACCAGTGTGATTGCATGTCTATTCTTTTCATGAACCACACCAAAGGTCATTGCATGTATGTTCTTCTCACAAACCACATGGATCCACCAAGGTCACCGGATGTGTGTTCTGATTAACCACAGCCAGAGTCATTGCATGTGTGTTCTTTTCATGAACCACAGCTAGAGTCATTTGCATGTGTGTTCTTTTTCACAAACCACACATGGATCCACAAGTGTCATTGCATGTCTGTTATTTTTCATGAACCACAGCTAGAGTCATTGCATGTCTGTTCTTCTCACAAACCACATATGGATCCACCAGAGTTCATTGGATGTGTGTTCTTTTTCATGAACCACACCCAGTCTCATTGCATGTTTGTTCTTCTCACAAACCACACATGGATCCACCGGAGTGATTGCATGTGTGTTCTTTTCATGGACCACAGCTAGAGTCATTTGCATGTGTCTTCTTTTTCACAAACCACACATGGATCCATCAGAGTCATTGCATGTGTGTTCTTTTCATGAACCACATATGGATCCACCAGAGTTCATTGCACGTCTGTTCTTTTCACAAACCACATATGGATCCACCAGTGTCATTGGATGTGTGTTCTTTTCATGAACCACACCCAGTGTCATTGCATGTCTGTTCTTTTCATAGACCACACATGGATCCACCAGTGTCATTGCATGTGTGTTCTTCATTAACCACACCAAGTGTCATTGCATGTGTGTTCTTCTCACAAACCACACATGGATCCACCAGTGTGATTGCATGTCTGTTCTTTTTCATGAACCACAGCTAGAGTCATTGGATGTGTGTTCCTCTCACAAACCACATAAGGATCCACCAGTGTCATTGTATGTGTGTTCTTTTCATGAACCACACCCAGTGTCATTGCATGTTTGTTCTTCTCACAAACCATATAAGGACCCACCAGTGTCATTGTATGTGTGTTCTTTTCATGAACCACACCCAGTGTCATTGCATGTTTGTTCTTCTCACAAACCACAAATGGATCCACCAGTGTCATTGCATGTGTGTTCTTTTCATGAACCACATATGCATCCACCAGAGTTCATTGCATGTCTGTTCTTTTCACAAAATACATATGGATCCACCAGTGTCATTGGATGTGTGCTCTTTTAATGAGCCACACCCAGTGTCATTGCATGTCTGTTCCTTTCATAAACCACACATGGATCCACCAGTGTCATTGCATGTGTGTTCTTTTCATTAACCACACCTAGTGTCATTGCATGTGTGTTCTTCTCAGAAACCACACATGGATCCACCAGTGTGATTGCATGTGTGTTCTTTTTCATGAACCATAGCTAGAGTCATTGGATGTGTGTTCCTCTCACAAACCACATAAGGATCCACCAGTGTCATTGGATGTGTGTTCTTTTCATGAACCACACCCAGTGTGATTGCATGTATGTTCTTTTCACAAACCACATATGGATCCACCAGTGTCATTGCATGTATGTTCATTTAATGAACTACACCCAATTTCATTGCATGTTTGTTCCTTTCATAAACCACAGATGGATCGACCAGTGTCATTGCATGTGTGTTCTTTTCATGAACCATAGCTAGAGTCATTGCATGTCTGTTCTTCTCACAAACCACATAAGGATCCACCAGTGTCATTGTATGTGTGTTCTTTTCATGAACCACGCCCAGTGTCATTGCATGTATGTTCTTGTCACAAACCACACATGGATCCACCGGTGTCATTGCATGTGTGTTCTTTTCATGAACCACATATGCATCCACCAGAGTTCATTGCATGTCTGTTCTTTTCACAAACCACATATGGATCCACCAGTGTCATTGGATGTGTGTTCTTTTCATGAACCACACCCAATGTCATTGCATGTCTGTTCCTTTCATAAACCACACATGGATCCACCAGTGTCATTGCATGTGTGTTCTTTTCATGAACCACAGCCAGAGTAATTGCATGTCTGTTCTTCTCACAAACCACATAAGGATACACCAGTGTCATTGCATGTCTGTTCTTTTCATGAAGCACAGCTAGAGTCATTGCATGTCTATTCTTCTCACAAACCACATAAGGATCCACCGGTGTCATTAGATGTGTGTTGTTTTCATGAACCAAACCCAGTGTCATTGCATGTGTGTCCTTGTCACAAACCACACATGCATCCACCTAGTGTGATTACATGTCTGTTCTTTTCATATACCACATAAGGATCCACCAGTGTCATTTGATGTGTGTTCTTTTCATTAACCACAACTAGTGTCATTGCATGTGTGTCTTTCCACAAACCACATATGGATCCACCAGTGTCATTAGATGTGTGTTCTTTTCATGAACCACACCCAGTGTCATTGCATGTGTGTTCTTTTCATGAACCACACCCAGTGTCATTGCATGTGTGTTCTTTTCATGAACCACAGCTAGGGTCATTGCATGTGTGTTCTTTTTCACAAACCACATAAGGATGCACCAGTGTCATTGGATGTGTGTTCTTTTCATGAACCACACCCAGTGTCATTGCATGTGTGTTCTTTTCACAAACCAAATAAGGATACACAAGTGTCATTGGATGCGTTTTTTTCATGAACCACGCCTAGTGTGATTGCATGTCTTTTCTTTTCACAAACCACATATGGATCCACCAGTGTCATTGGATGTGTGTTCTTTTCATGAACCACACTCAGTGTCATTGCATGTGTGTTCTTCTCACAAACCACATATGGATCCACCAGTGTAATTGCATGTGTGTTCTTCTCATGAACCACAGCTAGAGTCATTGCACGTCTGTTCTTCCCACAAACCACACTTGGATCCACCAGTGTGATTGCATGTCTATTCTTTTGATGAACCACAGCCAGTGTCATTGCATATCTGTTCTTCTCACAAACCACACATAGATCCACCAGTATCACTGGATGTGTGTTCTTCTAATGAACCATAGCCAGAGTCATTACATGTGTGTTCTTTTCATGAAGCACAGTTAGAGTCATTTGCATGTGTGTTCTTTTTCACAAACCACACATGGATCCACCAGCGTCATTGCATGTCTATTCTTTTCATGAACCACAACTAGAGTCATTGCATGTATGTTCTTCCCACAAACCACATTTGGATCCACCAGAGTTCATTGGATGTGTGTTCATTTCATGAACCACACCCAGTGCCATTGCATGTCTTTTCCTTTCATAAACCACACATGGATCCACCAGTGTCATTGCATGTTTGTTCTTCTAACAAACCACACATGGACCCACCGGTGTGATTGCACGTGTGTTCTTTTCATGGACCACAGCTAGAGTCATTTGCATGTGTATTCTTTTTCACAAACCACACATGGATCCACCAGTGTCATTGGATGTGTGTTCTTTTCATGAACCACACCCAGTGTCATTGCATGTGTGTTCTTTTCACAAACCACATAATGATACACAAGTGTCAATGGATGCGTTTTCTTTTCATGAACCACACCTAGTGTGATTGCATGTCTTTTCTTTTCACAAACCACATATGGATCCACCAATGTCATTGAATGCGTGTTCTTTTCATGAACACACCCAGTGTCATTGCATGGGTGTTCTTCTCACAAACCGCATATGGATCCACCAGTGTCATTGCATGTGTGTTCTTCTCATGAACCACAACTAGAGTCATTGCATGTCTATTCTTCCCACAAACCACACATGGATCCACCAGTGTGATTGCATCCCTATTCTTTTCATGAACCACAGCCAGTGTCATTGCATGTATGTTCTTCTCACAAACCACACATGGATCCACCAGCGTCACTGGATGTGTGTTCTTCTGATTAACCATAGCCAGAGTCATTGTATGTGTGTTCTTTTCATGAACCACGGCTAGAGTCATTTGTATGTGTGTTCTTTTTCACAAACCACACATGGATCCACAAGTGTCATTGCATGTCTGTTATTTTTCATGAACCACAGCTAGAGTCATTGCATGTCTGTTCTTCTCACAAACCACATATGGATCCACCAGAATTCATTGGATGTCTGTTCTTTTCATGAACCACACCTAGTGTCATTGCATGTCTATTCCTTTCATAAACCACACATGAAACCACCAGTGTCATTGCATGTTTGTTCTTCTCACTAACCACACATGGATCCACCGGAGTGATTGCATGTGTGTTCTTTTCATGGACCACAGCTAGAGTCATTTGCATGTGTCTTCTTTTTCAAAAACCACACATGGATCCATCAGAGTCATTGCATGTGTGTGCTTTTCATGAACCACATATAGATCCACCAAAGTTCATTGCACGTCTGTTCTTTTCACAAACCACATATGGATCCGCTAGTGTCATTCGATGTGTGTTCTTTTCATGAACCACACCCAGTGGTATTGCATGTTTGTTCCTTTCATAAACCACACATGGATCCACCAGTGTCATTGCATGTGTGTTCTTCATTAACCACACCAAGTGTCATTGCATGTGTGTTCTCCTCACAAACCACACATGGATCCACCAGTGTGATTGCATGTCTGCTCTTTTTCATGAACCACAGCTAGAGTCATTGCATGTCTGTTCTTCTCACAAACCACATAAGGATCCACCAGTGTCATTGTATGTGTGTTCTTTTCATGAACCACACCCAGTGTCATTGCATGTTTGTTCTTCTCACAAACCACAAATGGATCCACCAGTGTCATTGCATGTGTGTTCTTTTCATGATACACATATGCATCCACCAGAGTTCATTGCATGTCTGTTCTTTTCACAAAAGACATATGGATCCACCAGTGTCATTGGATGTGTGCTCTTTTCATGAGCCACACCCAGTGTCATTGCATGTCTGTTCCTTTCATAAACCACACATGGATCCACCAGTGTCATTGCATGTGCGTTCTTTTCATTAACCACACCCAGTGTCATTGCATGTGTGTTCTTCTCACAAACCACACATGGATCCACCATTGTGATTGCATGTGTGTTCTTTTTCATGAACCACAGCTAGAGTCATTGGATGTGTGTTCCTCTCACAAACCACATAAGGATCCACCAGTGTCATTGGATGTGTGTTCTTTTCATGAACCACACCCAGTGTGATTGCATGTATGTTCTTTTCACAAACCACATACGGATCCACCAGTGTCATTGCATGTATGTTCTTTTCATGAACTACACCCAATTTCATTGCATGTTTGTTCCTTTCATAAACCACACATGGATCCACCAGTGTCATTGCATGTGTGTTCTTTTCATGAACCATAGCTAGAGTCATTGCATGTCTGTTCTTCTCACAAACCACATAAGGATCCACCAGTGTCATTGTATGTGTGTTCTTTTCATGAACCACGCCTTCTCACAAACCACACATGTATCCACCGGTGTCATTGCATGTGTGTTCTTTTCAGGAACCACATATGGATCCACCAAAGTTCGTTGCATGTCTGTTCTTTTCACAAACCACATATGGATCCACCAGTGTCATTGGATGTGTGTTCTTTTCATGAACCACACCCAATGTCATTGCATGTCTGTTCCTTTCATAAACCACACATGGATCCACCAGTGTCATTGCGTGTGTGTTCTTTTCATTAACCACACCCAGTGTCATTGCATGTGTATTCTTCTCACAAACCACACATGGATCCACTAGTGTGATAGCATGTGTGTTCTTTTTCATGAACCACAACCAGAGTCATTGGATGTGTGTTCCTCTCACAAACCACATAAGGGTCCACCAGTGTCATTGCATGTGTGTTCTTTTCATGAACTATACCCAGTGTCATTGCATGTATGTTCCTTTCATAAACCACACATGGATCCACTAGTGTCATTGCATGTGTGTTCTTTTCGTGAACCACAGCTAGAGTCATTGCATGTCCGTTCTTCTCACAAACCACATAAGGATACACCAGTGTCATTGCATGTCTGTTCTTTTCATGAACCACAGCTAGAGTCATTGCATGTATATTCTTCTCACAAACCACATAAGGATCCACCGGTGTCATTAGATGTGTGTTGTTTTCATGAACCACACCCAGTGTCATTGCATGTGTGTTCTTCTCACAAACCACACATGGATCCACAAGTGTCATTGCATGTCTGTCCTTGTCACAAACCACACATGGATCCACCCAGTGTGATTGCATGTCTGTTCTTTTCATATACCACATAAGGATCCACCAGTGTCATTTGATGTGTGTTCTTTTCATTAACCACAACTAGTGTCATTGCATGTGTGTCTTTCCACAAACCACATATGGATCCACCAGTGTCACTGGATGTGTGTTATTTTCACGAACCACACCCAGTGTCATTGCATGTTTGTTTTTTCATGAACCACAGCTAGGGTCATTTCATGTGTGTTCTTTTTCACAAACAACATAAGGATACACTAGTGTCATTGGATGTGTGTTCTTTTCATGAACCACACCCAGTGTCATTGCATGTGTGTTCTTTTCACAAACCACATAAGGATACACAAGTGTCATTGGATGCGTTTTTTTCATGAACCACGCCTAGTGTGATTGCATGTCTTTTCGTTTCACAAACCACATATGGATCCACCAGTGTCATTGGATGTGTGTTCTTTTCATGAACCACACTCAGTGTCATTGCATGTGTGTTCTTCTCACAAACCACATATGGATCCACCAGTGTCATTGCATGTGTGTTCTTCTCATGAACCACAGCTAGAGTCATTGCACGTATGTTCTTCCCACAAACCACACTTGGATCCACCAGTGTGATTGCATGTCTATTCTTTTGATGAACCACAGCCAGTGCCATTGCATGTCTGTTCTTCTCACAAACCACACATAGATCCACCAGTGTCACTGGATGTGTGTTCTTCTAATGAACCATAGCCAGAGTCATTACATGTGTGTTCTTTTCATGAAGCACAGCTAGAGTCATTTGCATGTGTGTTCTTTTTCACAAACCACACATGGATCCACCAGTGTCATTGCATGTCTATTCTTTTCATGAACCACAACTAGTCATTGCATGTCTGTTCTTCCCACAACCACATATGGATCCACCAGAGTTCATTGGATGTGTGTTCATTTCATGAACCACACTGATGAGGATATATACATGGATTATGATGATTATGACTGCTTGAACTGGAAGGAAATATTGAGTCAAATTAATAATGACTATCAGGTGAATTTATTCCTAATTGAACCTGATGTTTTATTTAATGAGAACTTTATACTACCTAAGTCTATGCATCTTTGTATGATCAGGTTTATTGATAACACAAGCATTGCGCGAGGATGAGGAGAGTTGCAGCAAGAAGGACAAGCGCTGATTTCCAATATCAACAAGTGCGCGAGGGAGGAGCGGGAGGCATGCGCACTAGGAGGCAATGAGGAAATCACGTATGAGCAAGAGAGAGAGATGGCGCACCAAGAATTACATGTTTGAGGTGTTCCACGGCGTTTGGCAAGGTTAATAAGGCCGAACCCATGTATGGGTCGGTATGTATCAGTTTGAGTCGAACCGAGTCAGTTTGGGCCAAGTTATGGCTGTTTTTAGGCCCGTTTAGAGGGGAGGACGCCCCAGCCCTCATATAAACACCTTCGTAGCTGTCACAAGTTAGGTTTTAGACCACGTTAAAATATTTTGGAGTTGTTTCTTTCATAGAACCTCTGGAATTACCCTGTGTTCGAATCTACCAACTATAATTGAGTGTGATCTGTTGTTCCATTGGGAATTAGTAGATTGCGTATCACCGCTCATGGTCACGGGCCAAGGCGCAAGAGTGTGGTGTTGTGAATATCCTACAAGGTTCGAGATCCGCTATACCGCATCGTGGATCGAGGAGAGATCATAGCTACGCACTAGTTATCTATCATCCACCATCATCATCGCCATCCGCCATCGAGAAGATCGGCCACCCCATATCATCTTGGTATCAGATTTCGTTGCCTTGGTAAGCAATCCACAATCCATCCATAGATTAGAGTGTTTTTCATCCCATACGAAAAAGCCCCACAAACGAAGTTGCTATAGCCTAGATTACATTGTAATCGAGTAATAGTTGCTGGTCGAGTTCCTCTATTAGATTAGATTTAGATCTGTTCAGAGACTTGTTTTCTAGTTGTTCTAGTTGTTTTCCACCATCTTTTTCCGCTACCATCAAGTCAGATCCACCCAAGTAAAGAGTCCTAGTTGTGTACTACTTGGCAAGTCGGAATAAAAAAATTGGTTTCGCCTCACGCCTGCCTGCATGTGTCTCAGTGCTCAGCGTGAAAAAGAAAAAAATTTGGACCGTCTGCCCTCATACGAGAATTTTTTTTTGAGTCTGCCGACCTCCTGCCGCGGCAGGATTTTAGGTCGTTTTTCTGCCGTGGCAGAGACCAATTTTGAGGTCAAAAAAATTTCTTTTTTGTTTATTTTTTTTACTGAGTCCACATAGCGTACCTATCCTTGTAAGCCTTAGTAAACCTTTCTTTGTGTCTAAAACTATCCTACGAGACTAGCGTGCTTAGTGCTCATGGCCGCTCGCTTTAGCAATCTTGTGCCCGCTTGCTGAGACATTGCTAGCGCCTCTCCTTGTGCATTGCAACACGAGTGTTCCTCCACATACCTCACTTTATCGAGCTCATTTTCATAGTTGCAATTGCCCCATTTATCTCCACCGTGTGTGTTTCCGTGGGTCTTTGTCATGATCAAGACTAGGACTTGTTTATGTGTAGTTAGGATACCATACCTACAGCTCCACCATAAATAACCTGTGTGCCTTTGCGATCGCTCTCTATACCTTTGGTATTCACTTCATCACATCAGTGCATCAGCCTTTGATTTCAATTGGTAAGCATCACTATTCACTTTGGAACAAGAAGATCTGCTTTCTTGTCGCTTTTGAGTGAGTTGTGAGTGTGCCACCAAAACAATTTTGTGTTTTTGCACTAATGTACTAATCATGACTTCTACTAGTGTTGATGTGATGCAAAAATCAGATGATGTTTACCATGACTATTTAGCTATTGTGGTTGGCATGGCATATGATCCAACTACAATCAAGTGGCGATTGGAAAGTTCCGCCACACCCGCAGAATATCAGATTTGGGAAATTGATATGGGATTTGGTTTTATGAGATGTCGACTTTCGATAGCAAGTTTAATGGCCATATAGAATACATTCTTGCTCACCGACGTGGATGAAGAGGTAGCTCGTTGGTGGAAGGACGCAAGGATTGTGTATGGTGTCATGGGTAAAAAAATCCTTTGGGAAGATTTCAAGCAATTTCTACGTTCTATGTTTTTGAACAACTGCAAATGGCCTCTTCCAGAAATTTTGAGAGTGGACACTAATGAGAAATGTGAATTGTCTACTAACGTAATCATGTCTACTCCTAGTGTTGTATCTTGTGATGTACAGGTTGCTTTTGAAGAAAGGGAGCCGCCTATTTTACAACCTGCATCACACGATCCGTATTGTCGATTGAGGAGGATGTCGAGTACCTACTACAGCCGAGAAGATTGTTGATGACATTGCTACTAATTTGAGCTTCAGCCAACATAAAGTATATATTGTGAGTCTATTCCTTTACTGAAGCCTCCTTGTGATTTGCCTTACACTACTGTTTCAGCACCATGTGATAGTTTACCAAATTCAAATTTTCATCATGTGGTACTGATAACACATAAGGAAATACTTGCTCGAATACCACCTTCTGATATTGTGTATTCCATCATGCTAAATGAACCTATGAGTATGAGTTGTGCTATGGATAAGATTTCTGAAATTTCATTTCTGAATTCTAGCACATATTCTCCTTGTTTCACTTTCAATCTGATTGGTGAATATAGCATGCATGAAAATTTTCTTGTGGATCACATATACATTACTTGTGATAGAATCGCCGAACTGATACATGCTGTTTTCAGCCATACATCACAAAATGTTTGCTGTGGGACAATAGTTCATGTTCCAGATATTATGGAAATACATTCTGGTCTAGTTGATATATTGCAACCAACACAAGTAATTTTACCTATGTTGGATTGTTCTAATCTTGCCAGAATAGGACCCAAGTTTTCATATTCACTGTGTTTGTCCCAAAAGTCTTTGTCTAGTTTTGTTACTACTTTAGACTTCCTTGATATTTGCAAATTGAGTTGCATTTTACATACTGGACAACATGATCATGTTCATAATAATCGTAGTAGCGCTTGAAGCATGGCATGATTCAATTTGGTTTTCAGACATATTGAATTGGTTTGATCTTGTTCACAAATTTGATCATAGATCTTCTTTGAGAAAACTGAATTTAATATTGAAGAACATGACTATCTATTTAGTTGTTTTTCACCATGATCATGATTCTTTGTACTTCACTTATACCTGCAATTTAAGTTGCTTGATGTATACTGGACATACTTTTCATGTGAACAACAATAATACAACATGTTATATATACATATACTTTGCGTACACGTTGTTCTTTTTGTTTCTCCCACTTTCAGCTTACCTAAAGCCGAGGACAACTTTTCATGTAGAAAGGGAGGATGATGAGGATATATACATGGATTATGATGATTCTGACTACTTGAACAGGAAGGAAATATTGAGTCAAATCAATAATGACTATCAGGTTTATTGATAACACAAGCATTGCGCGAGGAGGAGGAGAGTTGCAGCAAGAAGGACAAGCGCTGATTTCCAATATCAATAAGTGCGCGAGGGAGGAGCGGGAGGCATGCGCACTAGGAGGCAATGAGGAAATCACGTATGAGCAAGAGTGAGAGATGCCGCACCAAGAATTACATGTTTGAGGTGTTCCACGACGTTTGGACTGCGTGCCAATAACGCCGAACCCATATATGGGTCGGTATGTATTAGTTTGAGTCGAACCGAGTCAGTTTGGGCCAAGTTATGGCAGTTTTTAGGCCCGTTTAGAGGGTAGGACACCCCAGCCCTCATATAAACCTCCGTAGCCGTCACAAGTTAGGGTTTAGACCACGTTAAAATATTTTGGAGTTGTTTCTTTCATAGAACCTCTGAAATTACCCTGTGTTCGAATCTACCAACTATAATTGAGTTTGATGTATTGTTCCATTGGGAATTAGTAGATTGCATCACTGCTCAGGGTCACGCAAGTGTGCAAGAGTGTGGTGTTGTGAATATCCTACAAGGTTCGAGATCTGTTGCGCTGGCATCAGGGATCGAGCGGGAGAGATCATAGCTACGCACTAGTTATCTATCATCCACCATCATCATCGCCATCCGCTTATTGAGAAGATCGGGCCACCCCATATCATCTCGCCCCAGCCCTCATATAAACCTCCGTAGCCGTCACAAGTTAGGGTTTAGACCACGTTAAAATATTTTGGAGTTGTTTCTTTCATAGAACCTCTGAAATTACCCTGTGTTCGAATCTACCAACTATAATTGAGTGTGATCTATTGTTCCATTGGGAATTAGTAGATTGCGATCACCGCTCGTGGTCACGGCCATGCGCGCAAGAGTGTGGTGTTGTGAATATCGTACAAGGTTCGAGATCCGCTATACGGCATCAGGGATCGAGCGGGAGAGATCATAGCTACGCACTAGTTATCTATCATCCACCATCATCATCGCCATCCGCTTACTGAGAAGATCGGACCACCCCATATCATCTTGGTATCAGATTTCCTCGTTGCCTCGGTAAGCAATCCACAATCCATCCATAGATTAGAGAGTGTTTTTCATCCTATACAGAAAAAGCCCCACAAAACGAGTTGCCATAGCCTAGATTACATCGTAATCAAGTAATAGTTGCTGGTCGAGTTCCTCTATTAGATTAGATTTAGATCTGTTCTTCGTAGATTTGTTTTCTAGTTGTTCTAGTTGTTTTCCACCATCTTTTTCCGCTACCATCAAGTCAGATCTGACCCAAGTAAAGAGTCCTAGTTGTGTACTACTTGGTAAGTCGGAATAAAAAAAAATTGGACCGTCGCCTTACCACAGACCGGTCTGCCCTCATACGAGAATTTTTTTTGAGTCTGCCGACCTCCTGCTGCGGCAGGATTTTAGCCCGTTTTTCTGCCGTGGCAGAGACCAATTCTCAGGTCAAATTTTTTTCTTTTTTGTTTATTTTTTTTACTGAGTCCACATAGCGTACCTATCCTTGTGAGCCTTAAAAAACCTTTCTTTGTGTCTAAAACTATCCTACGAGACTAGCGTGCTTAGTGCTCTACGGGCTGCTCAGTTTAGCAATCTTGTGCCCGTTTCGTTGAGACATTGCTAGCGTCTCTCCTTGTGCATTGCAACACGAGCGTTCCTCCAACATACCTCACTTTTTTGAAGCTCATTTTCATAGTTGCAATTGCCCCATTTATCTCCACCGTGTGTGTTTCCGTGGGTCTTTGTCATATGATCAGCACTAGGACTTGTTTGCGGTGTAGTTAGGATACCATACCTACAGCTCCACCATAAATAACCTGTGTGCCCTGCGATCGTTCTCTATACCTTTGGTATTCACTTCATCACATCAGTGCATCAGTCCTTGATTTCGAATTGGTAAGCATCAGTATTTACTTTGGAACGGTAAGATCTGCTTTCTTGTCAGTTTTTGAGTGAGTTGTGAGTGTGCCACCAAAACAGTTTTGTGTTTTTGCACTAATGTAATAATCATGACTTCTACTTGTGTTGATGTGATGCAGAAATCAGATGATGTTTACCATGACTATTTAGCTATTGTGGTTGGCATGGCATATGATCCAACTACAATCAAGTGGCGATTGGAAAGTTCCGCCACACCCGCAGAATATCAGATTTGGGAAATTGATATGGATTTGGTTTTAGATGTCGCATTTCGATAGCAAGTTTAATGGCCATATAGAATACATTCTTGCTCACCGACATGTGGATGAAGAGGTAGCTCGTTGGTGGAAGGACGCAAGGATTGTGTATGGTGTCATGGGTAAAAAAATCCTTCGGGAAGATTTCAAGCAATTTCTACGTTCTATGTTTTTGAACAACTACAAATGGCCTCTTCCAGAAATTTTGAGAGTGGACACTAATGAGAAATGTGAGTTGTCTACTAACGTAATCATGTCTACTCCTAGTGTTGTATCTTGTGATGTGCAGGTTGCTTTTGAAGAAAGGGAGCCGCCTATTTTACAACCTGCATCACACGATCTGGTATTGTTACTTGAGGAGGATGTCGTAGTACCTACTACAGCTGAGAAGATTGTTAATGACATTGGTACTAATTTGGAGCTTCAGCCAACATGTGCGACATATTGTGAGTCTATTCCTTTACTGAAGCCTCCTTGTGATTTGCCTTGCACTACCGTTTCAGAACCATGTGATAGTTTACCAAATTCAAATTTTGATCATGTGGTACTGATAACACATAAGGAAATACTTGCTCAAATACCACCTGCTGATATTGTGTATTCCATCATGCTAAATGAACCTATGAGTATGAGTTGTGCTATGGATAAGATTTCTGAAATTTCATTTCTAAATTCTAGCACATATTCTCCTTGTTTCACTTTCAATCTGATTGGTGAATATAGCATGCATGAAAATTTTCTTGTGGATCACATATTCATTACTTGTGATAGAATCGCTGAACTGAAACATGTTGTTTTCAGCCATACATCACAAAATGTTTGCTATGGGACAATAGTTCATGTTCCAGATATTATGGAAATACATTCTGCTCTAGTTGATATATTGCAACCAACACAAGTAATTTTACCTATGTTGGATTGTTCTAATCTTGCTAGAATAGGACACAAGTTTTCATATTCACTTGTTTGTTCCAAAAGTCTTTGTCTAGTTTTGTTACTACTTTAGACTTCCTTGATATTTGCAAATTGAGTTGCATTTTACATACTGGACAACATGATCATGTTCATAATAATCAGAGTAGCGTAGTGGAAGCATGGCATGATTCAATTTGGTTTTCAGACATATTGAATTGGTTTGATCTTGTTCACAAATTTGATCATAGATCTTCTTTGAGAAAACTGAATTTAATATTGAAGAACATGACTATCTATTTAGTTGTTTTTCACCATGATCATGATTCTTTGTACTTCACTTATACCTGCAATTTAAGTTGCTTGATGTATACTGGACATACTTTTCATGTGAACAACAATAATACAACATGTTATATATACATATACTTTGCGTACACGTTGTTCTTTTTGTTTCTCCCACTTTCAGCTTACCTAAAGCCGAGGACGGCTTTTCATGAAGAAAGGGAGGATGATGAGGATATATACATGGATTATGATGATTCTGACTGCTTGAACTGGAAGGAAATATTGAGTCAAATCAATAATGACTATCAGGTGAATTTATTCCTAATTGAACCTGATGTTTTATTTAATGAGAACTTTATACTACCTAAGTCTATGCATCTTTGTATGATCAGGTTTATTGATAACACAAGCATTGCGCGAGGACGAGGAGAGTTGCAGCAAGAAGGACAAGCGCTGATTTCCAATATCAACAAGTGCGCGAGGGAGGAGCGGGAGGCATGCGCACTAGGAGGCAATGAGGAAATCACGTATGAGCAAGAGAGAGAGATGGCGCACCAAGAATTACATGTTTGAGGTGTTCCAGGACGCTTGGATCACGTGTTAATAAGGCCGAACCCATGTATGGGTCAGTATGTATCAGCTTGAGTCGAACCAGTCGGGCTTTGGGCCAAGTTATGGCTGTTTTAGGCCCGCTTAGAGGGGAGGACGCCCCAGCCTCATATAAACACCTCCGTAGCCGCACAAGTTAGGGTTTTAGACCACGTTAAAATATTTTGGAGTTGTTTTTTCATAGAACCTCCGAATTACCCCTGTTCGAATCTACCAACTATAATTGAGTGTGATCCGTTGTTCCATTGGGAATTAGTAGATTGCAGACTACCGCTCAGGGTCACGGTTTGCGCGCAAGAGTGTGGTGTTGTGAATATCCTACAAGGTTTGAGATCTGCTATACTGCATCGTGGATCGAGCGGGAGAGATCATAGCTACGCACTAGTTATCTATCATCCACCATCATCATCGCCATCCGCTTACTGAGAAGATCGGGCCACCCCATATCACACACCCAGTGTCATTGCATGTGTTTTTCTTTCATAAACCACACATGGATCCACCAGTGTCATTGCATGTTTGTTCTTCTCACAAACCACACGTGGATCCACCGGTGTGATTGCATGTGTGTTCTTTTCATGGACCACAGCTAGAGTCATTTGCATGTGTATTCTTTTTCACAAACCACACATGGATCCACCAGAGTCATTGCATGTGTGTTCTTTTCATGAACCACAGCTAGAGTCATTTGCATGTGTGTTCTTTTTCACAAACCACACATAGATCCACCAGTGTCATTGCATGTATGTTCTTTTCATGAACCACACCTAGTGTCATTGCATGTCTGTTCCTTTCATAAACCACACATGGATCCACCAGTGTCATTGCATGTGTGTTCTTTTCATGAACCACAGCTATGAGTCATTGCATGTCTATTCTTCTCACAAACCACATAAGGATACACCAGTGTCATTGCATGTCTGTTCTTTTCATAAACCACAACTAGAGTCATTGCATGTCTGTTCTTCTCACAAACCACATAAGGATCCACTAGTGTCATTGGATGTGTGTTCTTTTCATGAAGCACACCTAGTGTCATTGCATGTGTATTCGTCTCACAAACCACACATGGATCCACCAGTGTCATTGCATGTCTGTTTTTCTCACAAACCACACATGGATCCACCAAATGTGATTGCATGTCTGTTCTTTTCATAAACCACATAAGGATACACCAGTTTCATTGGATGCGTGTTCTTTTCATTAACCACACCCAGAGTCATTGCATGTCTGTTCTTTTCACAAACAACACATGGATCCACCAGTGTCATTGGATGTGTGTTCTTTTCATGAACCACACACAATGTCATTGTATGTGTGTTCTTTTCATTAAACCACACATGGATCCACCAGTGTCATTGGATGTCTGTTCTTTTCATTAACCACACCCAGAGTCATTGCATGTCTGTTCTTCTCACAAACCACACATGGATCCACCGGTGTGATTGTATGTGTGTTCTTTTCATGGACCATAGCTAGAGTCATTTGCATGTGTGTTCTTTTTCAAAAACCACACATGGATCCACTAGTGTCATTGCATGTGTGTTCTTTTCATGAACCACAGCTAGAGTCATTGCATGTGTGTTCTTTTTCACAAACCACATAAGGATCCACAAGTGTCATTGGATGTGTGTCCTTTTCATGAACCACACCCAGTGTCATTGCATGTGTGTTGTTTTCACAAACCACATAAGGGTACACCAGTGTCATTGGATGTTTTTTCTTTTCATGAACCACACCCAGTGTGATTGCATGTCTTTTCTTTTCACAAACCACATATGGGTCCACCAGTGTCATTGGATGTGTATTCTTTTAATGAACCACACCCAGAGTCATTGCATGTCTGTTCTTCTCACAAACCACATAAGGATACACCAGTGTCATTGCATGTCTGTTCTTTTCATGAACCACAGCTAGAGTCGTTGCCTGTCTGTTCTTCTCACAAACCACATAAGGATCCTGATACATTGCAAATGTATCTATAATTTTTGATGTTCCATGCTTGGTTTTATCCACTTTCTTCTGTTTTGTCCACACTTTGGAGTACTTTTCATATGATTTCTTGGACTAACCTATTAACAAGAGCCACAAGGGTTGCTTTTCTCACTGTTTTGGTTCCAGAAAGTCGAAAATGAATATTCTCGAATTGACGGACAAAGCCAAAGTGCCTAGTTTTCCTAAGTCATCGATGCCGTATCGAGATGGAGAAGGGGGGTCGGCCACACCACTGGCCGCAAGGCCAGGCTGCCCAAGGCTGTGGGTGGTCCGCCGACCCTAGCACCCTCGCCTCTCCTTCCGCCTATAAGATGCCCTCGTGACGAAAACCCTAAGTACCCAATCAAAATCCACGAAGACTCTATAGCCGTCATCTCCATCCCTAGATCGGGAGGATCTGAGCTCTTTCCAGACCTTCGGAGAGGGAATTCACCTTGGAGGCCTTCTTCATCATCATGCAAGCCTCTGGTGTGATGCGTGAGTAGTTCATCCTTCGACTACGGATGCATGTAGTAGCTAGATGGCTGGTTCTCCTCCTTTGTGTTTTCATGTCTAGATCTTGTGAGTCTGCTCATGATCAAGATCATCTATTTGTAATTATGCATGTTGTGTTTATGGGATCCGATGGATATTGAGATGCTATTTCAGATTGATTATTGATTCTATCATGTCTTTGTTATTTGTGATCTTGCATGCTTTCCGTTGTTAGTAGCTATCTTGGCCAAGTAGATGCTAGCAACTCCAAGAGTTAGTATTTATGCTCGATAGTGGGTTCATGCCTCTGTAATGGGAAGTGATGTAAATCTCTAAGGTACTAGATGTGTTGCTACTAGGGAGAAAACAACAATCCTTTGTTCATAGAACAATCGTATTGTTTACTTTACACGCAATTGAAGCAATAATCTGTTGCTTGCAACTTAATAATCGGAGGGGTTCGATGATAACCTCAAGATGGATTATTAGTCATAGATGCTTGGATGGCGGTCTATGTATAATGTTGTAATGCCCAATCAAGTCTCAAAGGAGTCAAGATGATTAGTATATGCATGTATTGCTTTCTCGATGTTTGTTAATTGCCCCGCTGTAATTTGTTCACCCAGCATGTTATCTATCCTAAGGAGAGCCACCTCTAGTGAACTATGGATCCCGGTCCTTTTCTTTTACATACAATCTACAAACTGTTATCGCTGTGTTTACTTTTCGCAAACTATTACTTCTTTCCATTCGACACGCTTAATCCTTTGTTTTCAGCAAAACACGGTGAGATTGACAACCTCATCGCAAGTTGGGGACAGAGTTCGTAGTTGTGTTGTGCAGTCTTCACGCTGCTACTAGCACCGGTAGGCGCTCGCCAAGGCTCATTTAGCAACACCTTTGGGATAAAACCTGCTTTACTCAATCTTGTTATGAGAGAACAATTTTCTGGTATTGGTAATGAAGATGTTGCTGCCCATCTAAATAACTTTGTTGAACTTTGTGAGATGCAAAAGCATAGGGATATAGATGGTGATATTATTAAGCTGAAATTGTTTTCTTTCTCTTTGAGAGGAAAAGCTAAAGAATGGTTGAATTCCTTAACTAGGAATAGTATTGATTCTTGGACTAAGTGCAAAGATGCTTTCATTGGAAAATACTATCCTCCTACTAAGATTATATCTATGAGAAGTGAAATAATGAAGTTTAAACAATCTGATAATGAACATCTTGCTCAAGCTTGGGAAAGAATGAAATCTTTGGTAAAGAATTGTCCCACTCATGGATCGATCGCTTGGATGATCATCCAAACTTTTTATGCAGGATTGAACTATTCTTCAAGGAACCTATTGGATTCTGCTGCTGGAGGTACCTTTATGACCATTACTTTGGGTGCTGCAACAAAGCTTCTGGATAATATGATGGTTAACTATTCCGAATGGCATACTGAAAGAGCTCCACAAGGTAAGAAGGTAAATTATGTTGAGGAAACTTCCTCCTTGAGTGATAAGATTGATATTATTATGTCTATGCTTGTTAATGGGAAAGCCCATATTGATCCAAATAATGTTCCTTTAGCCTCTTTGGTTGCTCAAGAAGAGCAAGTTGATGTGAACTTCATAAGAAATAATAATTTTGGCAATAATGCTTATAGGAGTAATTTTGGTAACAACAATTATAAGCCATATCCTCCCAACAATGGTAATTCTTATGGAAATTCTTACAACAATAACAGGAGTGCTCCCTCTAAACTTGAAGTTATGCTTAAAGAGTTTATTAGTAAACAAACTGCTTTCAATAAAACTATTGAGGAAAAACTCTCTAATGCTGAAAGAAATTATTGCATGTCTGTTCTTCTCACAAACCACATAAGGATACACCAGTGTCATTGCATGTCTGTTCTTTTCATGAACCACAGCTAGAGTCATTGCCTGTCTGTTCTTCTCACAAACCACATAAGGATCCTGATACATTGCAAATGTATCTATAATTTTTGATGTTCCATGCTTGGTTTTATCCACTTTCTTCTGTTTTGTCCACACTTTGGAGTACTTTTCATATGATTTCTTGGACTAACCTATTAACAAGAGCCACAAGTACCGCCTGCTTTTCTCGCTGTTTTTGGTTCCAGAAAGTCGAAAATGAATATTCTCGAATTGGACGGACAAAAGCCAAAGTGCCTAGTTTTCCTGCTCATCTGAAGATGCCGTATCACGAGATGGAGAAGGGTCAGGCCACACCACTGGCCGTGCGGCCAAGTTCTGCCAGGGGTGGTCCGCCGACCCTAGCACCCTCGGCCTCTCCTTCCGCCTATAAGATGCCCTCGTGACGAAAACCCTAAGTACCCAATCAAAATCCACGAAGACTTCAGATCCGTCATCTCCATCCCTAGATCGAGGATCTGAAGCTCTTCCAAGACCGCCGGAGAGGGAATTCACCCCGAGGCCTTCTTCATCATCATGCAAGCCTCGTGTGATGCGTGAGTAGTTCATCCTTGGACTACGGATGCATGTAGTAGCTAGATGGCTGGTTCTCCTCCTTTGTGTTTTCATGTCTAGATCTTGTGAGCTCCGTTCATGATCAAGATCATCTATTTGTAATTATGCATGTTGTGTTTGCGGGGATCCGATGGATATTGAGATGCTATTTCAGATTGATTATTGATTCTATCATGTCTTTGTTATTTGTGATCTTGCATGCTTTCCGTTGTTAGTAGCTATCTTGGCCAAGTAGATGCTAGCAACTCCAAGAGTTAGTATTTATGCTCGATAGTGGGTTCATGCCTCTCGTAACTGGGAAGTGACAAAATCTCTAAGGTACTAGATGTGCTGTTGCTACTAGGAGAAAACAACAATCCTTTGTTCATAGAACAATCGATTGTTTACTTTACACGCAATTCAGAATCAATAATCTGTTGCTTGCAACTTAATACCGAGGGGGTTTGATGATAACCTGAAGATGGATTATTAGTCATAGATGCAGTTGGATGGCGGTCTATGTATAATGTTGTAATGCCCAATCAAGTCTCAAAGGAGTCAAGATGATTAGTATATGCATGTATTGCTTTCTCGATGTTTGTTAATTACCCCGCTGTAATTTGTTCACCCAGCATGTTATCTATCCTAAGGAGAGCCACCTCTAGTGAACTATGGATCCCGGTCCTTTTCTTTTACATACAATCTACAAATCATATCGCTTTGTGTTTACTTTCTGCAAACTATTACTTCTTTCCATTCGATACGTTTAATCCTTTGTTTTCAGCAAAACACGGTGAGATTGACAACCTCATCGCAAGTTGGGGACAGAGTTCTGTGGTTGTGTTGTGCAGGTCTTCACGTTGCTACTAGCACCGGTAGTGCGCCCTGCCAAGGCTCAGCTAGCAACACCTTTGGGATAAAACCTGCTTTACTCAATCTTGTTATGAGAGAACAATTTTCTGGTATTGGTAATGAAGATGTTGCTGCCCATCTAAATAACTTTGTTGAACTTTGTGAGATGCAAAAGCATAGGGATATAGATGGTGATATTATTAAGCTGAAATTGTTTTCTTTCTCTTTGAGAGGAAAAGCTAAAGAATGGTTGAATTCCTTAACTAGGAATAGTATTGATTCTTGGACTAAGTGCAAAGATGCTTTCATTGGAAAATACTATCCTCCTACTAAGATTATATCTATGAGAAGTGAAATAATGAAGTTTAAACAATCTGATAATGAACATCTTGCTCAAGCTTGGGAAAGAATGAAATCTTTGGTAAAGAATTGTCCCACTCATGGACTGACTGCTTGGATGATCATCCAAACTTTTTATGCAGGATTGAACTATTCTTCAAGGAACCTATTGGATTCTGCTGCTGGAGGTACCTTTATGACCATTACTTTGGGTGCTGCAACAAAGCTTCTGGATAATATGATGGTTAACTATTCAATGGCATCGAAGAGCTCCACAAGGTAAGAAGGTAAATTATGTTGAGGAAACTTCCTCCTTGAGTGATAAGATTGATATTATTATGTCTATGCTTGTTAATGGGAAAGCCCATATTGATCCAAATAATGTTCCTTTAGCCTCTTTGGTTGCTCAAGAAGAGCAAGTTGATGTGAACTTCATAAGAAATAATAATTTTGGCAATAATGCTTATAGGAGTAATTTTGGTAACAACAATTATAAGCCATATCCTCCCAACAATGGTAATTCTTATGGAAATTCTTACAACAATAACAGGAGTGCTCCCTCTAAACTTGAAGTTATGCTTAAAGAGTTTATTAGTAAACAAACTGCTTTCAATAAAACTATTGAGGAAAAACTCTCTAATGCTGAAAGAAATTATTGCATGTCTGTTCTTCTCACAAACCACATAAGGATACACCAGTGTCATTGCATGTCTGTTCTTCTCATGAACCACACCTAGAGTCATTGCATGTCTGTTCTTCTCACAAACCACATAAGGATCCACCAGTGTCATTGGATGTGGGTTCTTTTCATGAACCACACCCAGTATCATTGCATGTGTGTTCTTTTAACAAACCACACATGGATCCACCCAGTGTGATTGCATGTCTGTTCTTTTCACAAACCACATATGGATCCACTAGTGGCATTGCATGTATGTTCTTTTCATGAACCACACCTAGTTTTATTGCATGTCTATTCCTTTCATAAACCACACATGGATCCACCAGTGTCATTGCATGTGTGTTCTTTTCATGAACCACAGCTAGAGTCATTGCATGTCTGTTCTTCTCACAAACCACATAAGGATACACCAGTGTCATTGCATGTCTGTTCTACTCATGAACCACAGCTAGAGTCATTGCATGTCTGTTCTTCTCACAAACCACATAAGGATCAAACAGTGTCATTGGATGTGTGTTCTTTTCATGAACCACACCCAGTGTCATTGCATGTGTGTTCTTCTCACAAACCACAGATGGATCCACCAGTGTCATTGCATGTCTGTTCTTCTCACAAACCACACATGGATCCACCAAGTGTGATTGCATGTCTGTTCTTTTCATAAACCACATAAGGATACACCAGTGTCATTGGATGCATGTTCTTTTCATTAACCACACCTAGAGTCATTGCATGCCTGTTCTTTTCACAAACCACACATGGATCCACCAGTGTCATTGGATGTGTGTTCTTTTCATGAACCACACTAGTGTCATTGCATGTGTGTTATTTTCATTAAACCACACATGGATCCACCAGTGTCATTGGATGTATGTTCTTTTCATGAACCACACCTAGAGTCATTGCATGTCTGTTCTTCTCGCAAACCACACATGGATCCACCAGTGTCATTGGATGTGTGTTGTTTTCATGAACCACAGCTAGAGTCATTGTATGTGTGTTCTTCTCACAAACCACATACGGATACACCAGTGTCATTGCATGTGTGTTCTTCTCGCAAACCACACATGGATCCACCTGTGTCATTGCATGTCTGCTCTTTTCATTAACCACAGGTAGAGTCATTGCATGTGTGTTCTTTTCACAAACCACATATCACCAATGTCATTGCATGTGTGTTCTTCTCATAAACCACATATGGATCCTATCCTTAGGAGAGCCCTAACCTGAGCCCCCCAATGGTGGCCGTTAGACCGAGTCTTCTAGAAGGCACGCCCTAACACAGTTGTTCTGCTTGACGATTGTTGCATATCGTTCGATCGGGGCGCTTGGACGATTGGGATGGTCTTCATGAGAGCGATCCACGAGTAGGCTGTTCTGCGGCATGATTGGCCATGCTTGCTGCTCGCTTGCTCTGGACAAACTGGTAACACCAGGCGCTCCCCTGTTGCGAGTGTCACGACTCACGAGTTTAGTGGGCCATATTCCAGTGTCATGTCCCCATTACTTCTCTTCCTCCCCGTACTTCTCTTCCTTCCCCTTGAAGCCACTTTCCCCACTTCACTCCCATCCTGCCGTAGCTGTAAACCGACAGCGCATCCAGCTATCTCTCCGGTAGCCACCCCCCTCTCCCTCTCTCTCTTGCCATGGGTTCAAGGGAGACTTTGAGGAAACGCGTTGTGACGACACATATGGTGATTTCGACATGAGTCGTCTCACATCTATCTCTATCATCTATGGCTAGTTATCTATTTTGAGCTAGATCTACTCTGTTTACTCATGCGCGTATTATGTGTTAGGCCAACCAGACGATGTATGACTCCGACTATCACGGTTTAGCGGATGGAGACAGTCCTCTGCTATGTAAACATGGATATGTGCCTGCTAAATTTGTAGTGTTCGAAGGACGAAACGCAAGAAGGAGGTTTCTACGGTGTCAAGGACATCGTGCAATGATGCAAGGCGGAAGTTGCGGTCTTCAAATGGGTAGATCCAGAGTGGTCCAAATCGATGCAGAAAATGCTGGACAAACTATGAGATATGACTGTTGAGTTGAAAGAATCCATAGTCAGCTCACTTCTTGACAGTGTTGAGATGAAGCTATGGGACCCAGTTGACACGACCAAGCTTAACCGAGATCTCAGGAGGGTGCAAGACAAGGATAGCAAAGTCGAGAAGGAGAGGGGTGTGGTGTTGGCCCTGAAGGCTAAAGCAGAGCAAGAACTGACTCAAGCAAGGAATGATCTTCACTAGGCCAAAGTCCCGCAGTTCACAACTACGAGTATTGACAAGTGCATGAGGAAAACTACAGAGAAACAATTGAAGCTATGCAAGGAAGATGCTAAAAGGAAGGAGCAGACGAATCGATCCTTGCTCTTGCAGGAAGATGCGCATCGGGCTAAGATTAGGAAGATAAAGGAGATGTGTGATAACTAGTTCTATTTAGCTTGAGCTCCATGCCTTTTTAAGTTGTAATAGTAGTACTTGTTGACCTAGCGGTCTGAACTAGTGGTCCCGGTGTCTTGGGAGGAAAAAATTGGTCTCCCGCTAATCTGTCTTAACCCTGCATTACTTCCTTTTGTCTGATCATGGTGGTATTCTGACATTGGTGGTTTGTTTAAATGTAATCTACGTGGATTGTGCCGCATGCAAATGGCACAACCACAATTTATAAAGTGGAAGCACGTACACCCGGTTAATGGAGATCCGGGAGCTTCGCCAGACGCAGAGGATGCAGGAGCACGGAGGCGGTGAGATAGACGGGCTCAAGCATCTGGGCATTATCGGTTGCCATTGCTGTTTATGTTGTCATGTCGTTGTGCAGCATCTGAAATAAGTTGCTGTTCCGTGGAGTGTGGCAGCTTAAATAATTTATTTCTGTGCCACTTAGATTCCATCGAATTTGGAGACCTCCTGCCCCTCAGCAATCGTGGAACCGGTGCTGCGTGTTTTCAGATAGTAGTGGCACAATCACAATTTTGGATTCAACTACTGACTTGGGTGTTTCCAAACCCTAAGTCGCGGTACATTTTACTCAGAGAACGTGGGTAGATTGTTTTGCCTAGCAAAGTGCCACACACAGAGCTCCAGAATTTAACCGAATTACATATATAGGTTCAAGTTCAACACATTACTATGCATCTTCATTGCCAGCAACCATCTTCCGCAGCCTGGGTGCCAAGCCTTCACGTCCACTGGCTTCTTCATTTCCTGCCTTCTTCCTCTTCCTCGGTGCCAATTTTCTTAGCTTCACGTACTCTGCATCGCCAGGACAATCAGCACCAGAATCGTGTCCAGCATCATCTTTCCACTCGTTTTACCTTCTTCAGGCAGCAAAATGACTGACCCGGCAGTCATGTTTCTAACCTTGTGGCACTTCCTGTCAAAGAAACAGGACTGTTGCATAACTGCCCAATATCTATAGAGTAAATGAAACAAAAATTACAATTCAGCACAAACATGCGAACCCCAAGAGACTTTTGCTTACCAGGAGCTAATTGGGTTCGAGCGACCACCCTGTCCAAGAATAGAAGGGCGACTCCAAGTTGCAGCAGCTTCCACATCCAGTACATCACATTTCAGCTCAAACATGCAAGCTGAAGCATACCTTTTCATCAACCCAATTAGCTGACTGTCACACGTTAGAGGAACCATGATGCCACGTTCATCCAATAAGCTGAACTTTGCAGTCTGCCTCAGCCATAATTCATCATGATTACGCAAAGCAGCAACCATACCAGATATAGTGCAGATCTGCATAGGCACTTCTTCCATCGTGATACAGTGGTGTCCATACCACTTGCCCTTCACCCTTGCTGATTTAGAGTCGTACCTGAAGAGGACTACCGTAACCAGGTAAGGGTGGTCCGCGGAGATCCCACTTGACAGAAAACTGTGGAAAAAATATGTTTGTCAGTGTTGGGCTAACAAACAATGGTAGGTTCAGTAGCCAGCTAGCAGTTATAATTAGTGCGAATAGCAAAGAGAAGGGTATCTCACCCGCATGTAGCCAGAACTTCTTCTTCCTTGGTAGTAGGAGCTGCCATCCCCCGAGCTGCTCGGCTCGTCGGTGTCGGAGGCAGGCTAGAGCCTCGCAACGATGGCTACGGCATGCACCATTGGAGCTCAGGACCAGCGACTGGGCGCAGCAACTTGGCGCCAGAAGTCAAATGTCCGAAGAGATCGTCTTGCTTGGAGGGTGGATTTCGACGCCGCCGGTGCTAGGGGAAAGGAGGGAATGGATCTATGAAATTGGTCCACACATCCAATCCACTTAGTTCCTCGATTTTCCTAAGAGTTTGCCGCGTTGGCACTCGCATCACGGACAGATGACCGACATGTGGGTCCCGACCGTCTACTTCACGGGGCAGTTTAACGGAATGTTTGCATTTGGCAGGGGTGAGATGAGTTTGCATCGAAATGGCCCCTCTGAGTAGTTGGCAGCCCAACTGATAAGGGGTGGCCCGATCTTCTTAGTAAGCACTTGTCGATGGCGAGGGTGGATGATAGATAACTAGCCTGTAGCTATGAACTCTCCCGCTCGATCCCTGATGCCAATGCAACAGCTCTCGAACCTTGTAGGATATTCACAACACCACGCTCTTGCGCACGCAGCCGTGACCACGAACGGTAGTATGTTATCTACTAATTCCCAATGGAACAACAGATCACACTCAATTATAGTTGGTAGATTCGAAAACAGGGTAATTCCAGAGGTTCTATGAAAGAAACAACTCCAAAATATTTTAACGTGGTCTAAACCCTAAACTACGACGCCCCCATCTATTTAAGGGCTAAGGGTTGGCGGCTGCGACTAGGAATAACAGTTCAAGTCGACCTAGACTAAGATACAACCGACCCAAGGTGGTTCGGCTCAAGGCGCGCAGGCCTACTCTGCCGTGGTAGAGTCGGACCCGGTTCCTCTGTCGTGGCAGGCTGCCGCGGTAGAAGGCTGCGTGGTTTCTCTGCCGCGGCAGAGATCCCTCGACCATGTGTTGATCTTCTCGTGGAGTGCTCCTTGCGCTTCCTCCCTCTCCTCCCTCGCGCATTCCTCATTGATCAACACGCCATGTTCCTTCAGCTCCTCACTCTGTGCTATGCCTTCTTCTCCTAAGTACCTGATCATACAATAATTCAAAGACTTAGGTAGTATAAAATTCTCATTAATTAAAACACCAGGTTCATTAAGAAACAAGTTCACCTGTTGTTCTAGTAGCTTGGCACGAGCTCTTGTGATTGGTCCAATCCTTATCTCATTGGATTGATCCTTCTTTGCAATTGGAACATCTTTATTAGCAATTGGGGTAGGTGTAACTATAGGGATGTCCTCATCATCTCCCCCCCTTCAAAAGGCGTCGTCCTCGACGCTCCAAGGTCTTCTCCAAGATATGGTGACAAATCAGCAACGTTGAAGCTATTGCTAACTCCACCAAACTCCTCAATAGGTATATCAACCGAGTAGGCATTATCATTAATCTTGGCTAACACCTTGTAAGGACCAGCACCACGTGGCTTCAATTTTGACTTTCGAAGTAGTGGAACCTATCCTTCGTAGATGCACCCAAACCATATCTCCGTGCTCGAACAAAGACTTCTTTTCGTGTTTGATTCCTTGCAGCAGCAATGTTCTTGCCTTTCTTCTCAATAGCCTCTCGAGTCTTCTCATGTATTTTCTTCACATAATCAGCACGTTTTGATGCCTCCATATCAATTCTCTCATGTAATGGCAGAGGCAACATATCAAGTGGCGTCAATGGCTTGAAACCATACACCACCTCAAAAGGACAAAGCTGAGTAGTTGAATGCACAGCCTTGTTGTAAGCAAACTCAACATGTGGCAAACACTCTTCCCACTCCCGCAGATTCTTTTTAATCATGGTCCTTAGCAGCTGTGACAATGTTCTATTCACCACCTCCGTTTGACCATCTGTTTGGGGATGACATGTAGTACTGAACAGCAACTTCGTTCCTAGCTTCCCCCATAAGGTCTTCCAAAAGTAGCTCATGAACTTCACATCACGGTCAGAAACAATCATCTTTGGTACTCCATGTAATCTCACGATGTCCCTGAAAAACAAGTTAGCAACATGCGACGCATCGTCGCTTTTGTGGCAGGCAATAAAATGAGCCATCTTAGAGAACCTATCTACTACCACAAATATAGAATCATGACCTCTCTGAGTTTTAGGTAGACCTAGCACAAAATCCATACTAATGTCTTCCCATGGAGTAGTAGGTGCAGAGAGAGGTGTATACAAACTGTGAGGCTTCAACTTAGATTTCGACTTGTGGCATGTAATACATCGGCTCACAAATCTGTACACATCACGCCTCATCTTGGGCCAATAAAAGTGATCAGCAAGCATGAGCAACGTCTTCTCACGCCCAAAGTGACCCATCAAACCACCAGCATGTGATTCCTGCACTAAAAACAAACGCAACAACGATTCTGGAATACATAGTTTGTTAGCTCGAAACAAATATCCATCATGTATATGATACTTATCCCATGCGTTTCTAAGAGCACACAAACGATATGGTTCAGAAAAATCATGGTCAGTTGCATAAAGTGTACAAATAGCTTCTAATCCAGGAATTTTAACATCAAGAGTGGTTAATAGCATGTTCTTCCTAGATAGAGCATCAGCAACAACATTTTCTTTTCCCTTCTTATAATTACTGATGTATGGAAAAGACTCAATGAACTCAACCCATTTAGCTAATCTTCTATGCAAGTTTGATTGAGCTTTCAAGTATTTCAATGCTTCAAGATCAGAATGTATGATGAATTCCTTTGGCCACAAATAATGTTGCCAAACCTCAAGTACTCTAACAAGCGCATACAATTCTTTATCATAGATTGAATAATTCAAACGAGCACCAGTCAATTTCTCAGAAAAATAAGCTATAGGCCGACCCTCTTGCATCAAAACGCCACCTATGCTTATACCACTAGCATCACATTCAACTTCAAATTGCTTCGAAAAATCAGGTAATGCAAGTAATGGTGCAGAAGTAAGCAAACGTTTCAAAGTATCAAAAGCAATGGCTTGGGCCACGCCCCATACAAAAGGAACACCTTTCTTTGTCAAATCATTCAAAGGTGCATCAATGGTGCTAAAAATCTTTCACAAAGCACCTATAGAAACCAGCGAGACCGTGGAAACTACGCACTTGACTTACATTCATTGGAGTAGGCCAATTCTGAATTGATTCAATTTTAGATTGATCCACCTCTACTCCATGGTTAGAAACAACAAATCCTAGGAATATGACCTTATCTTTTGCAAATGTACACTTCTCAAGATTAGCATATAGTTTATTATCACGTAACACTTGCAAAACTTGTCTAATATGAGTGCAATGTTCAGATTCGGTGTGGCTGTATATGAGTATATCATCAAAGTAAACAACCATGAAACGACCAATAAACTCTCTCAAAACATGATTCATCAAATGCATGAAAGTACTAGGTGCATTAGTAAGACCAAATGGCATAACTAACCACTCATACAAACCGAATTTTGTTTTGAAAGCAGTTTTCCATTCATCCCCTTCTTTCATCCTAATTTGATGATAACCACTACACAAGTCAATTTTAGAGAAAACAGCAGCACCACTCAATTCATCTAGCATATCCTCTAAGCGTGGAATAGGATGACGATATCGAATAGTGATGTTATTAATCGCTCTACAATCGACACACATGCGCCATGTACCATCTTTCTTAGGAACTAAAATAACAGGAACAGCACAAGGGCTAAGAGAGACACGAATGTACCCTTTATCCAGCAACGCTTGTACTTGCTGCTGAATTTCTTTAGTTTCTTCGGGATTAGTCCTATAGGGTGCACGGTTGGGAAGTGTGGCGCCAGGAATCAAGTCCACTTGATGTTCTATACCACGCAAGGGAGGCAAACCTGCGGGTACGTCTTCTGGAAACACATCCCCAAAGTCCTGCAAAACAGATGAAACACCAAGAGAATTAGGGGTCATGTCGTTAGAAACCAATACCTCGCCCTTATACATGAGCACAAGTGGCATGGCTGTAGGATCCTCACGAAAGTCTCTCATATCTTTCTTAGTGGCTAATATCAATAACCCAGGCACTCTCTCACTTTTTGTTATATCACTCAATTTAGGCTCAATTACATCAGGAATAGTTGTCACACAATCTCGCCGAGTGGTAGTATCTTCCTTCAAATTCACCTCTATCTTCTGGCGAGAATCATTCACAATTCCTTGTGGTGTCATTAGCTGCATAGTAATCTTTCTTCCTTTGAATTCCAAGTGATATGTATTGGCTCGGCCATTGTGTTGTACATGGCGATCATAAAGCCATGGCCGACCCAATAGGAGGTGACAAACAGTCATAGGAACCACATCAAAATCAATAGAATCTTTGTATGGCCCTATTTGAAAGTTCACTCGTACCATATGATTTACCTTCATCTCACCATTGTTGCTCAACCATTGTATGTAGTATGGCTTGGGATGAGGTAAGTATGTCAAATTTAGTTTGGCACATAATTCCTTACTTGCAAGATTTCTGTAGCTACCTCCATCAATAATGACCTTGCAAGCTTTATTTTGTCCAACTAGAGCTTTTGTTTGGAACAAGTTGCAACGCTGGGATTCCTCAACCGGTTGCACACTAAGTACACGTGAAGACACGACGATAGTTGGTGCACGCTCAGCATATGCATCAGCACCATCCTCGCCATCATCAATATCAACATCAGAAGCTTCATCTCCACTTTCTACTTCACCTTGTTCTTTAACAAACATAACCTTGCTGTTTGGACAATCCTTCTTGTAGTGACCTCTACCACCACAAGTGTGGCACACCACATCACGAGTACGTGCAGTAGACATGTTGGAACCCGAGCTAGCAGCAGGAGCAACGGGTTTCCGAGCATTAGATTTAAACGAAGGTGTACTTGCTGGTTGGGCCGATGGTGTAAACGGAACAGCAGCTGGTGACGCAGATGTATGAGGAATAGGTCTGGCCGAAAATCTGCTGGAGGATGGAAAACGAGTACGTGACTTCGCCTCTTCTGCCAACTGGGATTCGGCCTCTCTAGCATGATGCAACAACTCATTCATGGTCTCATACTTGTGATGACGAACAATGCTCTTGATTGGTAACTTCAAATTGTTTAGGAATCGCTGCATGGTCATCTCAATGGACTCAGGAATTCTAGCACGCTGCATAAGCATCTCCATCTCCATGTAGTATTCATCAACTGTCATTGTTCCTTGCTTCAGTTGCGTCAATTTATCAAAAACTGAACGCAAGTAGTTGGTTGGGACGAAATGAGCTTTCATGATTTGCTTCATCTTGCGCCAATCCATCACAGGAAGTTCATTGTCATCCCTCCTATGTTGCACAAGAGCATCCCACCAACGCAAAGCATAACCATCAAATTCAGATGCTGCAAGCTTGACCTTCTTATCTTCTGGATAGTCAAATAAGCGCCAAAGTTTCTCAATCTTCAACTCCCATGTGAGGTAGTCTTTAGGATCAATGGAACCATCAAACTTAGGAATTGAGAATTTTGGCTTGCCCAAACCATCATCAGCATTGTGGTTGGGAACATGTTGAGCACGCCCAAGAGGAGCATACCCACGGCCATGAGCAGGTGCATGGGCAGGTGCAGGGGCAGGTGCATGGGCAGGGGGAATAGCACGTCCCCTGCCAACATGTGGAGCAGCATCCACCGCGCTACCCTCATCAAAATCATCAAAGGCATCATCATGTTGAGGCTCTTCCCTTCTATGTAAAGCGGCTGTCAAACCCTCAATGGACTGCTGCAAAGCGGTGACATTGACATTGAGCGTAGCCACTTGTGTTTGAATAGTATCAACCGTTCCAACATGGTGATCCAATCTCACATTCATATCCTGGAGATTTTTGTCAATGGCATCTGTCGTGTGAGTAAACACACGTGTCAAGCGGGACTTCAAAGCCTCATATTCACGCCAATTGACGAGCTCCTCATCCTTCTTTTTCTGCATCACAACATCATCATCACTAGAAGACATGATCAGTAGGTTAGTGCACAAAAATCAAAAATCTGTATGGTGGAACTCTCACAGCTCACTCTCAACTAATAAGAAAGGAGATCTTACCGTTCCAAAGTGAATAGAGATGCTTCTACCAAATGAAATCAAAAACTGATGCACTGATGTGATGAAGTGAACATCAAAGGTATAGAGGACGATCACAGGGCACACAGGGTTTTTATGGTGGAGCTGTAGGTATGGTATCCTAACGACACCGCAAACAAGTCCTAGTGCTGATCGTACAAATACCCAAGAAACACACACGTGGAGAAAAACGTGGTAATGCAACTATAAAGGGTGTTGCACTACGCTCGAGAGACACTAGCAAAGCTCAAAGTAAACAGGCACAAGATTGCTCAATCTACCGGTGCACAAAGATAACACTAGGCCTCTTACTCAAATTCTCTTTTTTTTCCACAACTTTTCTTTTTCTTTTCTATAGCTTTTTCTTGATACTTTTCCTTTTGCTATCTTGCTTTCTTTTTTTTTGATAGATAACACACGGCCAACTACAAAGTACAGCACCAAAAGTCCTAAGAGCAGCCTGTCAGAGCGGAAACTAGTCTCAATAGGCAAGTTCCTACACCTATGTAGTAGATTGGCTGTGGCTAAGGGTTTTGGAAAAGTGCAAATTGGTCACACTTTGTAATTATGGTGTCGTGGCAGAGCGGTGGCAGCAAAACTGCCAGAAATTTTGCCGCGGCAGAGTGGTAACTTGGTAACTCAGAAAGTCCTGCCGTGGCAGAGAAAAACGCAGAAATCCTGCCGTGGCAGATTTGATAACCCGGAAAGTCCTGCCGTGGCAGAAAAAGATGCCGAAAACCTGCCATGGCAGACTCGGTAACCTGGAAAGTATTTTTTTTAATTCCGACTCAGCCAAGAGTAGAAGACTAGGACTCTTAGAGTAGATGGGAACTGACTTGGTGGTGGCGGAAAACAATGGTGGCAATCGACTAAAAAACAAAGAGAAAAACAAGCTACGAAGAAACAGATCTAGATCGAAACTAAAGGATGAACACGACCAGCAACTATTACTCGTCTACGATGTAATCTAGTCTATGACAACTCTTTTTGTGGGCCTTTTTCTGGATAGGACTAAAAACACTCTCTAATCTATGGATGGATTGTGGATTGCTTACCGAGGCAACGAGGAAATCTGATACCAAGATGATAAGGGGTGGCCCGATCTTCTCAGTAAGCACTTGTCGATGGCGAGGGTGGATGATAGATAACTAGACTGTAGCTATGAACTCTCCCGCTCGATCCCTGATGCCAATGCAACAGCTCTCGAACCTTGTAGGATATTCACAACACCACGCTCTTGCGCACGCAGCCGTGACCACGAACGGTAGTATGCAATCTACTAATTCCCAATGGAACAACAGATCACACTCAATTATAGTTGGTAGATTCGAACACAGGGTAATTCCAGAGGTTTTATGAAAGAAACAACTCCAAAATATTTTAACGTGGTCTAAACCCTAAACTACGACGCCCCCATCTATTTAAGGGCTAAGGGTCGGCGCATCAGGAATAACAGTTCAACTCGACCTAGACTAAGATACAACCGACCCAAGGTGGTTCGGCTCATATGCCAGAGCCTACTCGACGGGCGTAGTCGGACCAGTTTCTCTGTCATGGCAGTCGCCGCAGAGAAGCGTGGTTTCTTCCATGGCAGAGATCCTCGACCATGTGTTGATCTTCTCGTGGAGTGCTCCTTGCGCTTCCTCCCTCTCCTCCTCGCAAGATTCCTCATTGATCAACACGCCATGTTCCTTCAGCTCCTCACTCTGTGTTATGCCTTCTTCTCCTAAGTACCTGATCATACAATAATTCAAAGACTTAGGTAGTATAAAATTCTCATTAATTAAAACACCAGGTTCATTAAGAAACAAATTCACCTGTTGTTCTAGTAGCTTGGCACGAGCTCTTGTGATTGGTCCAATCCTTATCTCATTGGATTGATCCTTCTTTGCAATTGGAACATCTTTATTAGCAATTGGGGTAGGTGTAACAATAGGGATGTCGTCATCACCAACTTTACGAAACGCGGCAATTACAGGCAACTTGGGTACCGCCATGCACTCGTCCATGAACTTTCGGGCCGTAAACAAACAATCCCCAGTATGGCCTTTATCTTTTTTGTTTGGCCTCTATTCCTCTGGCATACATAAGGTACCCAAGCAGTTGCTCGGATGGAACACCGAAGGTGCACTTCTCCTGATTCAGCTTGATCCTATAGAGATCGAGGTTGTCAAAGGTCTCACGTAGATCGTCGATGAGTTTAGTTTCCTCTTTGGTTTTGACCACTATATTATCGACATAGACCTGAACATTGTGGCCAAGATGGTTCTTGAGGCAGGCCTGCATGCATCGTTGGTAGGTGGCTTCTGTGTTCTTCACCCCGAAGGGCATCGTGGTGTAGAAATAGACGCCAAAGGGCATGATGAAGGCCGTCTTCTCTTGATCCTCTTCCTTCATTCGAATCTGATGATAGCCTGAGTAGGCGTCGAGGAAATAGAGGCATTCACATCTCGCGGTGGAGTCGATTATCTGGTCTGATGCGGCCTGTCCTACGGACGCTCCTACATCTACACCAACAAGTCCCCCAAGTGGACCCATGACTCGTGCCCGAGCCAAACTCCTACAAGCTAAGGTGAACTCGCTCCTCTCCTCGTGCCAATTTGATACCTCCTTGGATGGCATGCTACTTCATGCAACTACCCTATGCATCATCAGGTACGAAGCTTCGGCACGTCACCAAGCACCCAAGTATGGAGAACAAGGTGCAGAGCGTGAAGCAGGAGCCGCTGGAGCTGCTCAGACCACACACAGCAGAGTGTCCGGCCTGCCAAAGTCTCCGGCCTGAAGACACCGGAGACTCCGGCCCTCCCTCCGGTCTGCCCCCCTGCACCGGGCCATGGGACAATCTGAAGGCCCCTCCGGAGGCTGGTCCAGAGGCTACACCGGATTCTCTGGCCTAGACCGGAGTCTCCGGCCTGCACACCGGAGTCTCCGGTTCGACCGTCGCCAGGCATGAAAAGGCCTTTGGGCCTGCGGCCCATGTACCCCTTAGTCCGTCCAGAACATGTCTTTTATTCCTAAAGTACCCCTGTTTAAGTGGCTGGCCTATATATAGTCCCCACCTCCATTGTAAACCCTAGGCATGATATTGGAATTAGTGGAAACCCCTTTGTGGATCTATCTAATTCTTGCCTCATGCTCCTTGACTAAGGAGCACCAATATCCCCAAACCTCGTTGGAGTTTGCATCGTTCCTCCGCGTTGTACAAGGCCTAGGCATCGGTGTCCCTTTGCCTAGACGTCAAGATCTCACCAAGTCTCCCATCTCGCTATGCCGGTTCAAGAGAGAGTCCTCTGCCCGACGCTGATCCTAGGGATTGCACCGGACCGGTCACCGCCGGCGTGAGCTATTGGTGTGTATTGTGTTCAGGTGTGTTCTTTCAAGGCGTATGCGTCATGTTCATCCTCCCCTCCTCTCCCCGCACTCCATCCTCGATTTGAAAGGGAATCGTGAAAGATCAGGCCACCCTAGAGGTTTTCCCTCAACATATTGGTATCAAGAGCTTCGTTGCTCACGGTTTCCCCCACAAATTTTTCTTCTATCCACCAAAAATACCAAATCCCCAAAAACAACCCAAATTTGCCTTTGGATCGATCTCTTGATTTGGAGTGTTATTTGTTGTTTTGATCCGACCAAACCTTGTCTTAGGTGTTGGTCCAGCTTTATCCTGCGTTTTCCCAGCCCAATTTGGCCAATTTTTCGCGGATTTGAGGACCCAAGGCGTGGATTTCCGCTCAAGAACACGAGGAGTTCGCATCGACTCAGACTGAGTCTCGGCACACGGAGTCTCCGGCCTACACCGGAGTCTCCGGCCTACACCGGAGTCTCCGGCCTACCCACACCGGAGTCTCCGGCCTACCCACACCGGAGTCTCCGGCCTACACCGGAGTTTCCGGCCTGAAACCCCGGAATCTCCGGCCTAACGCCTGATTTTGACAGTTTTTGCCTCTAATCTTGCATTGGCTAATTTCCTCTTGTTTGTTTGTGCCCGTGTGCGTGTCGTCAACTAACAACAAGCTTCCGCATCGACAACCCACGCGCTCATCGACACCACAGCCCACGAACATCATCCCGCACCACCGACGCCAAGTTCATCATCAAAGAAGGTATAACTTGCGTCACCTTGTTAACCCCTATCTTCCTTTGTGTGTACCTATCCTATGAGAGTGGCTCATCTTGTGTTTGCTTGAGCATTGTGCACTTGTCCGTGGATAGTGAGAGTACAAGAGCAATATCAAGTGTGACTAGGTAGCACCAAGGGAGAGCAAAAAAAGCAAAAGAAAGAAAAAGATACAAAGAAAAATAGTCTCCCCTTGCAAAAGAGAGTCTCAAAGCTTGTAAGCAAGAGAGAAAGAAGAGCGCCCAAGGCAAGTGCATAAATCCGTTGCTCATTTTTCCTCTTTGCAAATGAGCCACGGTCTCTCCTTGCATTGGCACGACAACGAGCTTAGTATTCGTTAGGAAATTTTGTTTGCTCATTTTCATAGTCGTGTCAATCCCAACTATCTCCACGTGTGTGGACATAGTCGTAGGTTCCCGTCACCCTTTTGAGTTGTTGACCTTCGCCTTTGATATTGAGTTTTGTTGGATTTTACCCACATTTGACTATCCCTTTTCTTTTGGTTGGTTCTTTGGCATTCCACAATCCTAACCTACCACCAACAAGCTTTTGAAAGTTAGTTCTTTCTTTAGTGTGAGTTTTCTTTGCGATTCCACTTTGCACGCTTATAGCTCTCACTTGTGGTTTCTAATTTGGTGCAATCCCCAAGGTGAGGTACAAGGCTAACACCACCATATTCCACTTCCATATACAATACTTGTGTATCTTGCATGATGGATAGGCACGGTGAGCCGAGCCAACCACCTCCCCAAGAAGAAGATCAAGGACCGTACATGACGCGCGCAAGTCACTTCATCGTTCGCCAAGAGTTCCGTGAATGTTGCCAAGCCCTTGAGACGCGACAAGATGAACAATTTGGCGAGACGCAAGGCGAGTTCAAGAACATCGACAACCGCTTCGATGGCCTCGAAAGGCAAATGCAAGCAATGCATCACAACTTCGGCCACCAAAATGAGCCGCTTCAATGCTCCGTCGCCGAAACAAATAACAATCTTCGACGCCTCATCGACGGAATGTCAAGACCGCCTTCATGTGCTTCAAGCTCTTCAAGTTCTTCGCGTCGTCATGCACCTCCGCAACAAGATCTACCTCCAAGTGCTCCACGACGCAATGATGCCCCCGTGGTGGAAGATGGAACCTCTTCGAACTATGTACCTTCCCCACGGCACGCCGCAACATCAAGTTATGATGGTGACCTCTCTTCAAGGCCACGAGCAAGGCAAGAAGCACACCGTCATCACTCAAGGGCACTAGTGATCCAACAACAGCAACCACAAGAGGAACCGCAAGCACAACCACAAGTGCAACCGCAAGTCTACCACCATCGACCGCGACACATACTTGACACAACAAGTGATGACTCCAATTTGGAGAATCAAGCTCATCATCAACGTGAAGCTCTCCAAGATCCTCCTCCTCGTCATCAACATCATGAACGTCCACACCGACACCATGGTCATCATGGGGCTCCTCCTCCACCTCAACAAAACTTGGAGCGTCAAGTGATACAAGTTGAGCGACGCCCACCACGTCACGAGGCTCATGACCATGTTCTTCGCCGTGAGGCCCATGTGCCTAACCAACATCACCAACCAAGGAACGAGCCTCCTCTTCGACATCAACCGCGTCAAGAGGCTCCACACCCTCGCCACCATGAGGCCCAAGTGCCTCAACCACGTCAACAACCGTGCCAAGAGCAAGAGCAAGCTCCTCAACAACAATATCAAGAGCAAGCTCCGCAACAAGGATGCGAGAACCAAGTTCCACCTCCCCAACTACAACATCATCAACAAGGTCACCAAGCTCGTTGCAATGACCGAAACGATGAAGAAACTTTTGGCAAGCTCAAGTTCACAATGCCCAAGTTCACCGGATCCAATGACCCCGAAGAATACCTCTCGTGGGCACTAAAAGTCGACAAGATCTTCTGCATGCACAATTATAGCAACGAGAAGATGGTCGCCATGGCTTCGCTTGAGTTTGATGATTACGCCAACCTTTGGTGGGAACAAGTTCAAGTTGCTCGTGATGCAAGACAAGAACCGCCAATCACAACTTGGCATGACATGAAGGCTCACATGAGATCCCGGTTCGTCCCCACGAACTACACGCGTGACTTCTTCAACAACCTTCAAGCGCTTCATCAAGGGACAAAGACCGTGAAAGAGTACTTCAAGGAAATGGAAGTCAACTTGATTCGCGCCAACATTGATGAACACATGGAGCAAACAATGGCACGTTTCCTTATTGGCTTGAATCACCCAATCAAGCGCATCATCGAGTTCCAAACATACAACACCATGGTTGAGCTTGTGCACATAGCAACAAAGGCTGAACGTCAAGTGCAAGAGGACATCAAGTACAACAAGCCCAAGACGTACTTCACCTACAAGCAAGCTTCAACCGCTACACCAACAACTTTCAATGGAAGCTCATCAAGTACCTCCAAGCCTTCCTTCAAGCCCACACTTCCTCAAGGAAAACTGCCCCCAAGTGGCAAGCAAGCAAAGAGTGATACACCTTTCAACGGTGAATGCTACAAGTGTGGAGGTAAAGGACACAAGTCGGCCGAATGTGGAAGCAAGAAAGTCTTGTTCATCCATGACAATGGTGATGAAGAGTACTTGAGTGAAGATGAGTTTGATGCCCGTGTCAAGGAAGCAATAGCAAAGCAACGAGTAGAAGATGATCAAGAACTCCTCATGTGTGAACATGACGCAAGTCTATCGCTTGTCGTCACAAGGATCTTGACCACACAAGCACAAGAGCATGAAGACCAACGCTCCAATATCTTCCAAACATGAGCCGACATCAATGGAAAATCTATCAAGGTGATCATTGACGGAGGGAGTTGCCACAACCTTGCTAGCACCGAGTTGTGTGAGAAGCTCAACCTCACCCTCCATCCACACAAGCACCCCTACCACGTGCAATGGCTAACTGACCAAGGGTCCGTGAAAATCAAGCATACCGTATCGGTCTCCTTCGCCATTGGTCCTTACAAAGATACGGTGGAGTGTGATGTGGTTCCTATCACAGTTTGCCACATGCTTCTTGGTCAACCGTGGAAATTGGACAAGGCTTCTCAACATGATGGTCGCACCAATGTATACACCTTCAAATGGCTCAACAAAACATGTGTTTTGCAACCGATGAGTCCTAGCCAAATAATTGCGGACAATGCAAAGGCTTTAGCGAGGGCGCAAAGCACAACACCTACTTGTGAGAAGAGCAGGGAGAGAGAGAACCACCTCATAGTGAGTGAGAGCCACAAGCCAAATTCGAGTGGAAAAACAAAGAGTGTTCTCCTTGCCACCAAAAGTGAGATGAGAGATGTTCGGAACAACCCATCCATCTTGCACTATGTCCTCCTTTGCAAGGGACTAGCGCAAGGAACTAATGAATTAACCAATGTTCCTCCATCTTTGATGAGTGTTTTGCAGGAATTCAAGGATGTGTTCCCCGAAGAGCTCCCACATGGACTACCTCCTCTTCGTGGCATCGAACATCGCATTGACCTCATCCCCGGTGCACCACTTCCCAACCGTGTCGCCTACCGCACGAACCCGGAGGAGATGAAGGAGATCGAACATCAAATCAACCAACTCGTCTCCAAAGGTTTGATCCAAGTTAGCACTAGTCCAAGTGCCGTACCCATGATTCTTGTTCCAAAAACGGATGATACGTTACGGTTATGCATGGACTGCCATCCAATCAATGCTATCACCGTGCGTTATCGACATCCCATACCACGTCTCGATGACATGCTTGATGAGTTGTGTGGAGCCACTATTTTTTTGAAAATTGATCTTCGTAGTGGTTACCATCAAATACGCATGGCTGAAGGTGATGAGTGGAAAACCGCCTTCAAGACCAAACTTGGTCTCTATGAATGGTTGGTTATGCCCTTTGGTTTATCTAATGCCCCATCCACCTTCATGCGCCTCATGAATCATATTTTGCGTTCTCTCATTGGAGAAGTGTTGTTGTCTATTTCGATGATATTCTTGTTTATAGCAAATCACTTGAGGACCATATAACACATTTCAAGGAAGTTTTGCAAATCCTTCGACATGAAAAGCTTTATGCTAATCTTCCCAAGTGCACTTTTGCTAAAGACAAGTTGATTTTTCTTGGATTTGTCGTTTCTTCGAAGGGAATTGAAGTTGATGTTTCCAAGGTAAAGGACATATGAGATTGGCCCATCCCAACAAATGTGAGTGAACTCCGAAGTTTTCATGGGTTGGCCGGTTTCTATCTTTGCTTTGTGAAAGACTTTTCAACCATTGCTTGCCCCCTTAATGAATTGACCAAAAAGAACGTCACCTTCGTGTGGGGCAAAGCACAACAAAAAGCTTTTGACGAACTTAAAAAGAGGCTCACCGGAGCACCTCTTCTTGCTTTACCGGATTTCACAAAAACTTTTGAGATAGAGTGTGATGCTAGTGGTATTGGCGTTGGAGGAGTCCTTATGCAAAACAGACGTCCTATAGCCTACCATAGCGAGAAACTTGATGGTGCTCGCCTTAACTATCCGATTTATGACAAAGAGCTTTTTGCCTTAGTTCGTGTCCTTCAAGTTTGGCAACACTACCTTTGGCCCAAGGAATTTATCATACATTCCGACCACGAGTCGTTGAAATATCTCAAAGGCCAAGCCAACTTGAGTAAGAGACACGCTAAGTGGGTTGAGTACATGGAGTCTTTTCCGTACATTGTCAAGTATAAGAAGGGCAAAGATAATGTAGTTGCAGACGCATTGTCTCGCAAACATACAAGCCTTCTTATGAGACTTGAAATCAACGTGTTGGGTCTTGAGGAAATAAAATCTTTATATGCTTCTGATCCGTTCTTTGAACCAATTTTCGCAAAGTGCTCCAATGACAAAAGAGTTGATGATTTCTATTTGCATGAGGGCTTTCTATTTAAAGAAAACAAGCTATGCATTCCGAAGTCGTCACTTCAACTTTTTCTTCTCCAAGAATCTCATGGTGGAGGCCTCATGGGTCACTTTGGCCGTAACAAGACATTGACATGCTCTCCACTCACTGCTTTTGGCCCAAGATGAAGCGCGACGTGGAGTGCTACGTTCAACGATGCACGACATGTGTTCAAGCTAAGTCGCAAGCTAATCCATATGGTCTTTATATGCCATTGCCTATTCCTCATACACCTTGGTCCGACATTATCATGGATTTCGTGTTAGGATTGCCTAGATCTAAGCATGGTCATGATTCTATATTTGTTGTTGTGGATCGCTTTTCCAAAATGGCACACTTCATACCGTGCCATAAGACCGATGATGCTTCACATGTTGCAAACCTGTTTTTCAGGGAAATCGTCCGTCTTCACGGTGTGCCACGAACAATCATCTCCGACCGTGATGTCAAATTCATGAGCTACTTATGGAAGACACTCATGGCCAAGCTCGGCGTCAAGCTCCTCAAAGTGATGGACAAACCGAGGTTGTCAACCGAAGCCTCGGAACTCTTCTACGTGTGTTGATCAAGAAAAACTTGAAGGATTGGGAGGAATGCATTCCCCATGCCGAGTTCGCCTACAATCAAGCCAAGCACTCAACAACCAAGATGAGTCCATTCATGATCGTCTATGGTTTCAAGCCCCTCACCGCACTCGACATCCTACCACTACCTCTCCATGAGCGAACGAACATGGATGTCGAGAAACGCGCACAAGAAATGAAGAAGCTTCATGAAGAAACAAGAGCTACTATCGAACAACAAGTCCTTCACCAAGCTTCAAGATTAAACAAGGACAAGAAGGATATTGATATGGGGTGGCCCGATCTTCTCAGCAAGCACTTGTCGATGGTGATGGTGGATGATAGATAACTAGCCTGTAGCTATGAACTCTCCCGCTCGATCCCTGATGCCAATGCAACAACTCTCAAACCTTGTAGGATATTCACAACACCACGCTCTTGCGCACGCAGCCGTGACCATGAACGGTAGTATGCAATCTACTAATTCCCAATGGAACAACAGATCACACTCAATTATAGTTGGTAAATTCGAACACAGGGTAATTTCAGAGGTTCTATGAAAGAAACAACTCCAAAATATTTTAACGTGGTCTGAACCCTAACCTATGACGCCCCCATCTATTTAAGGGCTAAAGGTCGGTGACTGCGACTAGGAATAACAGTTCAACTCGAACTAGGCTAAGATACAACCGACCCAAGGTGGGTCGGCTCAAGATGCTCAGCCTACTCACGGGCGTAGTCGACCGTTTCTCTGTCATGCAAGAATCCGTGGTTTCTCCGCTGCAGAGATCCTCGACCATGTGTTGATCTTCGTGGAGTGCTCCTTGCGCTTCCTCCCTCTCCTCCTCGCATTCCTCATTGATCAACACGCCATGTTCCTTTAGCTCCTCACTGTTATGCCTTCTTCTCCTAAGTACCTGATCATACAATAATTCAAAGACTTAGGTAGTATAAAATTCTCATTAATTAAAACACCAGGTTCATTAAGAAACAAGTTCACCGTTGTTCTAGTAGCTACGAGCTCTTGTGATTGGTCCAATCCTTATCTCATTGGATTGATCCTTCTTGCAATTGGAACAACTTCATTAGCAATTGGGGTAGGTGTAATTGTAGGGATGTCCTCATCATCTCCCCTTCAAAAGGCGCCGACCTCGACGCCCAAGGTCTTCTCCAGATATGGTGACAAATCAGCAACGTTGAAGCTGTTGCTAACTCCACCAAACTCCTCAATAGGTATATCAACTGAGTAGGCATTATCATTAATCTTGGCTAACACCTTGTAAGGACCAGCACCACGTGGCTTCAATTTTGATTTTCGAAGTAGTGGGAACCTATCTCATGAGATGCACCCAAACCATATCTCCAGGCTTGAACAACACTTCTTTTCGTGTTTGATTCCTTGCAGCAGCAATGTTCTTGCCTTTCTTCTCAATAGCCTCTCGAGTCTTCTCATGTATTTTCTTCACATAATCAGCATGTTTTGATGCCTCCATATCAACTCTCTCATGTAATGGCAGAGGCAACATATCAAGTGGCGTCAATGGCTTGAAACCATACACCACTTCAAAAGGACAAAGCTGAGTAGTTGAATGCACAGGCCTGTTGTAAGCAAACTCAACATGTGGCAAACACTCTTCCCAGTCCCGCAGATTCTTTTTAATCATGGTCCTTAGTAGCTGTGACAATGTTCTATTCACCACCTCCGTTTGACCATCTGTTTGGGGATGACATGTAGTACTGAACAGCAACTTCGTTACTAGCTTCCCCCATAAGGTCTTCCAAAAGTAGCTCATGAACTTCACATCACGGTCAGAAACAATCGTCTTTGGTACTCCATGTAATCTCACGATGTCCCTGAAAAACAAGTTAGCAACATGTGACGCATCGTCGCTTTTGTGGCAGGCAATAAAATGAGCCATCTTAGAGAACCTATCTACTACCACAAATATAGAATCATGACCTCTCTGAGTTTTAGGTAGACCTAGCACAAAATCCATACTAATGTCTTCCCATGGAATAGTAGGTGCAGAGAGAGGTGTATACAAACCGTGAGGCTTCAGCTTAGATTTTGACTTGTGGCATGTAATACATCGGCTCACAAATCTGTACACATCACGCCTCATCTTGGGCCAATAAAAGTGATCAACAAGCATGAGCAATGTCTTCTCACGCCCAAAGTGACCCATCAAACCACCAGCATGTGATTCCTGTACTAAAAACAAACACAACGATGATTCTGGAATACATAGTTTGTTAGCTCGAAACAAATATCCATCATGTATATGATACTTATCCCATGCGTTTCTAAGAGCACACAAACGATATGGTTCAGAAAAATCATGGTCAGTTGCATAAAGTGCACAAATAGCTTCTAATCCAAGAATTTTAACATCAAGATTGGTTAATAGCATGTTCTTCCTAGACAGAGCATCAGCAACAATATTTTCTTTTCCCTTCTTATAATTAATGATGTAAGGAAAAGACTCAATGAACTCAACCCATTTAGCTAATCTTCTATGCAAGTTTGATTGAGCTTTCAAGTATTTCAATGCTTCATGATCAGAATGTATGATGAATACCTTTGGCCACAAATAATGTTGCCAAACCTCAAGTACTCTAACAAGTGCATACAATTCTTTATCATAGATTGAATAATTCAAATGAGCACCAGTCAATTTCTCAGAAAAATAAGCTATAGGCCGACCCTCTTGCTTCAAAAAGCCACCTATGCCTATACCACTAGCATCACATTCAACTTCAAATTGCTTTGAAAAATCAGGTAATGCAAGCAATGGTGCAGAAGTAAGCAAACGTTTCAAGGTATCAAAAGCAATGTCTTGGGCCGCGCCCCATATAAAAGGAACACCTTTCTTTGTCAAATCATTCAAAGGTGCAGCAATGGTGCTAAAATCTTTCACAAAGCGCCTATAGAAACCAGCGAGACCGTGGAAACTACGCACTTGACTTACATTCATTGGAGTAGGCCAATGCTGAATTGATTCAATTTTAGATTGATCCACCTCTACTCCATGTTTAGAAACAACAAATATTAGGAATATGACCTTATCTTTTGCAAATGTACACTTCTCAAGATTAGCATATAGTTTATTATCACGTAACACTTGCAAAACTTGTCTAATATGAGTGCAATGTTCAGATTCGGTGTGGCTGTATATGAGTATATCATCAAAGTAAACAACCACGAAACGACCAATAAACTCTCTCAAAACATGATTCATCAAACGCATGAAAGTACTAGGTGCATTAGTAAGACCAAACGGCATAACTAACCACTCATACAAACCGAATTTAGTTTTGAAAGCAGTTTTCCATTCATCCCCTTCTTTCATCCTAATTTGATGATAACCACTACGCAAGTCAATTTTAGAGAAAACAGCAGCACCACTCAATTCATCTAGCATATCCTCTAAGCGTGGAATAGGATGATGATATCGAATAGTGATGTTATTAATCGCTCTAGAATCAACACACATGCGCCAAGTACCATCTTTCTTAGGAACTAAAATAACAGGAACAACACAAGGGCTAAGAGAGACACGAATGTACCCTTTATCCAACAACGCTTGTACTTGCTTCTGAATTTCTTTAGTTTCTTCGGGATTAGTCCTGTAGGGTGCACGGTTGGGAAGTGTGGCGCCAGGAATCAAGTCCACTTGATGTTCTATACCACGCAAGGGAGGCAAACCTGCGGGTACATCTTCTGGAAACACATCCCCAAAGTCCTGCAAAACAGATGAAGCACCAAGAGAAATAAGGGTTATGTCGTTAGAAACCAATACCTCGCCCTTATACATGAGCACAAGTGGCATGGATGTAGGATCCTCATGAAATTCTCTCATATCTTCCTTAGTGGCTAATATCACTAAACCAGGCACTCCCTCACTTTTCGTTATATCACTCAATTTAGGCTCAATTACATCAAGAACAGCTGTCACACAATCTCGCTGAGTGGTAGTATCTTCCGTCAAATTCACCTCTATCTTCTGGCGAGAATCATTCACAATTTCTTCTGGTGTCATTGGCTGCATAGTAATCTTTCTTCCTTTGAATTCCAAGTGATATGTATTGGCTCGGCCATTGTGTTGTACATGGCGATCATAGAGCCATGGCCGACCCAATAGGAGGTGACAAACAGTCATAGGAACCACATCAAAATCAATAGAATCTTTGTATGGCCCTATTTGAAAGTTCACTGCATATGATTTACCTTCATCTCACCATTGTTGCTCAACCATTGTATGTAGTATGGCTTGGGATGAGGTAAGTATGTCAAATTTAGTTTGGCACATAATTCCTTACTTGCAAGATTTCTGTAGCTACCTCCATCAATAATGACCTTGCAAGCTTTATTTTTTCCAACTAGAGCTTTTGTTTGGAACAAGTTGCAACGTTGGGATGCCTCAACCGGTTGCACACTAAGTACACGTGAAGACACGACGATAGTTGGTGCATGCTCTGCATATGCATCAGCACCATCCTCACCATCATCAATATCAACATCAGAAGCTTCATCTCCACTTTCTACTTCACCTTGTTCATTAACAAACATAACCTTGCTGTTTGGACAATCCTTCTTGTAGTGACCTCTACCACCACAAGTGTGGCACACCACATCACGAGTACGTGCAGTAGACATGTTGGAACCCGAGCTAGCAGCAGGAGCAGCGGGTTTCCGAGCATTAGAACCAAACGAAGGTGTACTTGCTGGTTTGGATGATGGTGTAAACGGAACAACAGCTGGTGACGCAGCTGTAGGAGGAATAGGTCTGGCCGAAAATCTGCTGGAGGATGGAAAACGAGTACGTGACTTCGCCTCTTCTGCCAACTGGGATTCAGCCTCTCTAGCATGATGCAACAACTCATTCATGGTCTCATACTTGTGATGACGAACAATGCTCTTGATTGGTAACTTCAAATTGTTTAGGAATCGCTGCATGGTCATCTCAATGGACTCACGAATTCTAGCACGCTGCATAAGCATCTCCATCTCCATGTAGTACTCATTAACTGTCGTTGTTCCTTGCTTCAGTTGCGTCAATTTATCAAAAACTGAACGCAAGTAGTTGGTTGGGACGAAACAAGCTTTCATGATTTGCTTCATCTCGCGCCAATCCAGCACAGGAAGTTCATTGTCCTCCCTCCTATGTTGTATAAGAGCATCCCACCAACGCAAAGCATAACCATCAAATTCAGATGCTGCAAGTTTGACCTTCTTATCTTCTGGATAGTCAAATAAGCGCCAGAGTTTCTCAATCTTCAACTCTCATGTGAAGTAGACTTCAGGATCAATGGAACCATCAAACTTAGGAATTGAGAATTTTGGCTTGCCCAAACCATCATCAGCAGTTTGGTTGGGAACACGTTGAGCACGCCCAAGAGGAGCATACCCACGGCCATGAGGTGCATGGGCAGGTGCATGGGCAGGGGGAATAGCACGTCCCCTGCCAACATGTGGAGCAGCATCCACAGCGCTACCCTCATCAAAATCATCAAAAGCATCATCATGTTGAGGCTCTTCCCTTCTATGCAAAGCGGCTGTCAAACCCTCAATGGACTGCTGCAAAGCGGTGACATTGACATTGAGCGTAGCCACTTGTGTTTGAATAGTATCCACCATTCCAACATGGTGATCCAATCTCACATTCAGATCTTGGAGATTCTTGTCAATGGCATCCGTCGTGTGAGTAAACACACGTGTCAAGTGGGACTTCAAAGCCTCATATTCACGCCAATTGACGAGTTCCTCATCCTTCTTTTTCTGCATCACAACATCATCATCACTAGAAGACATGATCAGTAGGTTAGTGCACAAAATCAAAAATCTGTATGGTGGAACTCTCACAGCTCACTCACAACTAATAAGAAAGGAGATCTTACCATTCCAAAGTGAATAGAGATGCTCTACCAACGAAATCAAAGACTGATGCACTTGATGTGATGAAGTGAATATCAAAGGTATAGAGAACGATCACAAGGCACACAAGGTATTTATGGTGGAGCTGTAGGTATGGTATCCTAACTACACCGCAAACAAGTCCTAGTGCTGATCGTACAAATACCCAAGAAACACACACGTGGAGAAAAATGTGGCAATGCAACTATGAAGAGTGTTGCACTACGCTCGAGAGACACTAGCAAAGCTCAATGTAAACAGGCACAAGATTGCTCAATCTACCGGTGCACAAAGATAATACTAGGCCTTTTGCTCAAATTCTCCTTTTTTTATACAACTTTTTCTTTTTTTCTTTTGGATAGCTTTTCCTTGATACTTTTCCTTTTGCTATCTTGCTTTTTTTTGATAGGTAACACACGGACAATTACAAAGTACGGCACCAAAAGTCCTAAGAGCAGGCTGTTGGAGCGGAAACTAGTCTCAATAGGCAAGTTCCTACACCTATGTAGTAGATTGGCTGTGGCTAAGGGTTTTGGAAAAGTGCAAATCGATCACACTTTGTAATTATGGTGTCGTGGCAGAAAAACAGCTCAAAAATCCTGCCGTGGTAGAGTGGTAACTTGGTAACTCAGAAAGTCCTGCCGTGGCAGAGAAAAACACAGAAATCCTGCCGTGGCAGACTTGGTAACCCAAAAAGTCTTGCGTGGCAGAAAAAGACGCCGAAATCCTGCCGTGGCAGACTCGGTAACCTGGAAAGTATTTTTTTTAATTCCGACTCAGCCAAGAGTAGAAGACGAGGACTCTTAGAGTAGATCGGATCTGACTTGATGGTGGCGGAAAACAATGGTGGCAAACGACTAAAAACAAGAGAACAAAACGACGAAGAATAGATCTAGATTGAAACTAAAGGATGAACACGACCAGCAACTATTACTCGTCTACGATGCAATCTCGTCTATGACAACTCTTTTTTTCTGTGGGGCTTTTTCTGGATAGGACTAAAAACACTCTCTAATCTATGGATGGATTGTGGATTGCTTACCGAGGCAACGAGTAAATCTGATACCAAGATGATATGGGGTAGCCCGATCTTCTCAGCAAGCACTTGTCGATGGTGATGGTGGATGATAGATAACTAGCCTGTAGCTATGAACTCTCTCGCTCGATCCCTGATGCCAATGCAACAGCTCTGAAACCTTGTAGGATATTCACAACACCACGCTCTTGCGCACGCAGCCGTGACCACGAACGGTAGTATGCAATCTACTAATTCCCAATGGAACAACAGATCACACTCAATTATAGTTGGTAAATTCGAACACAGGGTAATTTCAGAGGTTCTATGAAAGAAACAACTCCAAAATATTTTAACGTGGTCTGAACCCTAACCTACGACGCCCCCATCTATTTAAGGGCTAAAGGTCGGTGGCTGCGACTAGGAATAACAGTTCAACTCAAACTAGGCTAAGATATAACCGACCCAAGGTGGGTCGGCTCAAGGCACGCAGGCCTACTCTGCCGGGGCAGAGTCAGACCCGGTTTCTCTATCGTGGTAGGCTGCCGCGGCAGAAAACTGCGTGGTTTCTCTGCCGCGGCAGAGATCCCTCGACCATGTGTTGATCTTCTCGTGGAGTGCTCCTTGCGCTTCCTCCCTCTCCTCCCTCGTGCATTCCTCATTGATCAACACGCCATGTTCCTTCAGCTCCTCACTCTGTGCCATGCCTTCTTCTCCTAAGTACCTGATCGTACAATAATTCAAAGACTTATGTAGTATAAAATTCTCATTAATTAAAACACCAGGTTCATTAAGAAACAAGTTCACCTGTTGTTCTAGTAGCTTGGCACGAGCTCTTGTGATTGGTCCAATCCTTATCTCATTGGATTGATCCTTCTTTGCAATTGGAACAACTTCATTAGCAATTGGGATAGGTGTAATTGTAGGGATGTCCTCATCAGAGATGATCTTTGAAGAAGGTGACCTTGTGTGGATACACCTAAGCAAAGACCGCTTCCCCAAGGAACGTGACTCCAAGCTCAAGCCAAGAGGACATGGTCCCTTCAAGGTCCTCAAGAGAACCAACAACAACGCCTACATCATCGACATACAAACCTCCAAGTACCTTGCAAGCAATACATTCAATGTCAAGGACCTCTCACCCTACCATGGAGATGTTCAAGATGATAACCATGAAGAGTCGAGGACGACTCTTTCCTAAGGGGGGAGCTGATGCAGCCCGTCCTACGGACGCTCCTACATCTACACCAACAAGTCCCCCAAGTGGACCCATGACTCGTGCCCGAGCCAAACTCCTACAAGCTAAGGTGAACTCGCTCCTCTCCTCGTGCCAATTTGATACCTCCTTGGATGGCATGCTACTTCATGCAACTACCCTATGCATCATCAGGTACGAAGCTTCGGCACCTCAACAAGCACCCAAGTATGGAGAACAAGGAGCGGAGCGTGAAGCAGGAGCCGCTGGAGCTACTCAGACCGGAGTCTCCGGTCTGCGCACACTGGAGTCTCCGGCCTGCCAAATTCTCCGGCCTGAAGACACCGGAGACTCTGGCCCTCCCTCCGGTTTGACCCCTCGCACCGCCCTGGATAATCAAGGCTCCGAGGCTGGTCCGAGGCTACACCGATTCTCCGCCTAGACCGGAGTCTCCGGCCTACACACCGAGTCTCCGTCCCACCATCGCTGTGCATGAAAGGACTTTGGGCCTGCGGCCCATGTACCCCTTAGTCCATCCAGAACTTGTCTTTTATTCCTAAAGTACCCCTGTTTAAGTGGCTGGCCTATATATAGTCCCCCACCTCCGTTGTAAATCCTAGGCATGATATAGAATTAGTGGAAACCCCTTTGTGGATCTATCTAATTCTTGCCTCATGCTCCTTGACTAAGGAGCACCAATATCCCCAAACCTCGTTGGAGTTTGCATCGTGTCTCTGTGTTGTACAAGGCCTAGGCATCGGTGTCCCTTTGCCTAGACGTCAAGATCTCACCGAGTCTCCCATCTCGCCGTGCCGGTTCAAGAGAGAGTCCTCCGCCCGACGCTGATCCTAGGGATTGCGCCGGACTGGTCACCGCCGGTGTGAGCTATTGGTGTGTATCATGGTTTTGTGTGTGTGTGTTCTTCGCGTTCTTCGTGCGTGCGTTCGTCGTGTTCATCCTCCCCTCCTCTCCCCGCACTCCATCCTCGATTTGAAAGGGAATCGTGAAAGATCGGGCCACCCTAGAGGTTTACCCTCAACATGGTCGATCCGCGATAATGAGAATTGGTCCTTCAGGCAGTGTTTGTTGAGGCAGGTGAAGTCCACGCACATCTGCAGGATGTTAGTGTCCTTTTTAGGAATGAGCACGGGGTTAGACACCAAGGTGCTTTCCTTGATTTCACGTATAAAGTTGGCGTTGAGGAGTCTGTTGACTTCAATGCCAACTGCTTTTGCCCTTGGTTCTGACAGTCGACGCATTGACTGCTTAACTGGTCTTCTGTCCGGAGTCACGTTGAGTGCATGCTTGGCGAATTCCCTAGGAACCCCTAGCATGTCCATAGGACACCAAGCGACTATCTCCCGGAGCTCACGGAGGAATTCAACGAGCGTGAGTCCTATGTGGAACTTAGGTTGTTGGCGATGAGGGTCGTCTTGGTCGGGTCCGTCGGGTGAACCTGGACTGCCTTGGTGTTCATCGTGGAGTCAAAGGACTGGTCTGATGCGTTCTGGTTGCTCATAGGAGGAAAGCTATTGTCCGTCGACTCCTTGAGCCTGGCCAGCTCCTCTTGCATGCCGAAGGACTAGAAGATTCTGTTGAATTCCCTATCGCAGTTGTCGTACTTGCTGAAGCTTCCGTTGATGGTTATAATACCATTACGTCCCAACATCTTCATCTAGAGATACACATAGTGCGGGACTGCCATGAACCTTGCGAATGCTACACACCCGAGGATAATGTGATATTGGGATGGCCAGTTAATCACCTCAAATTCAAGTCGCTCACGTCAGAAGTTCGTGGGCGTGCCGAAGATGACGTCCAACCAGATTTTGCCCAGGGGATATACTTCTTTCCTTGGTACGATGTCGTGGAAGGTTGTTTCGGATTCTTCTAGGCTGGAGAGGGGATCCGCATGGCGCGTAGGGTCCTAGAGAACATGAGGTTGATGCCACTACCCCGTCCATGAAAACTCTACTCATGTCGAATCCACCAATCTGCGCCTCGAGCACTAGGGGAGAATGACCTGGACGAGGGACCTGGCGCAGGTGGTCACTCTTGTCGAAGGTGATGCAGCAATCTGACCCGCTGTGGTACTCAGGGGTTGAGGGTGGAGCGTTGACTGCTAAATTGACGTGGCGAGTGATTGTTTTCTGCGTCCTGTTGGAGGGACGCTCCTTCTAGATCATACCCATATTCCCAAGTGGGCGTGGGTATTGTTCTCCTCCATTTTTTTGTACCGGCACAGCCGCAGGCTGCACTGGTCCTCCAGGTGGTGGTGGTGGCACCCCATGAGCTATGGAGCCTGGCGTAGCTCCGTATCCCTCATGCATTGCGGCGCGATTAAGTTGGGTGTATCCCTGGTGGAGCTTATGGAACTCGCGGCAATCCTTGAGGAGATGACTGGATTTCTTCATGTCATCGTGTTTGTCGATGTAGAAGTGGACATTGTAGGGTCCAAATAGTTTCTCCAAAAGACACTGGGTGCGGCCGGTGAGTCGTCGCGGGTGCGGCGTTGCCACACTTGCACGGTTTTTCCGTTATCGCAGTAGTTGTTGCTACGGTATCCGTTGATGCGGTTATACTCGTCACGTTTGTCGACATAGCCAACTGTGACCATGTCAACCTCCTGGCGGTCTTCGTAACCATGCATCGGATGCTTCCCTAGGTGGTCGCGTCTACGGCTGAGGTCGTCCTCGTCATCTAAGCAGACGCGGTTGTTGTTGAGCAAATATTCTTCATCCGCCCACCGGTTCGCAATGTACATCAAGTGGTCGATGGTTTGGGCTTCGTGTGGCCCAGCTCTTCTCTGAGTTCTCTACAGCGTACACCACCATTAAACGCGTCGATTGCATGATCCTTGGAGATGTCCTCCAGAGAATTCTTGATGATGGACCACCTTTGGATGTAGGAGCGAAGGGATTCTCTTGACTTTTGACAGTAGGCCCTAAGCACTTCGATTGACACGGGTTGTTTGTAGATGCCCTTGAAGTTGCGGATGAAACTGTATACTAGCTCCTCCCAGCTGCGGATCGATCCGCGAAGCAGATTGTTGAGCCATGCCCGAGTAGCGCCCTGCAGCTACAGTTGGAGGCAGTGCATGACTGTGTTCTTGTTCCGACCATGTAACTTGACGAAGGACATGTGGTCTTCCATCCAGATTTTTGGATACTGGAGGCCGTTGAACTTCAGGTTCTCTGAAGGAAGCTTGAAGCTTTCGGAATTCGAGTCTGCCATAAGGCTCTACTAAAGCAGCTGGCGTCGTAGAGCTCTGTTCCTTCGTCATCTGAATCTGTTGAGTAGGCGCGCTTGGTGTGCATCTTGTCGACCTTGCGCTACGTGATTTTGTCACGCGTGTCGTATTTGTGGCTATGTCACCGCGGCTGCGGCGTAGCCATGATAGGTCGTGTTCTCCCTCGCTGGAGGATGACAAGGGATATCTCGCGGGTGGAGCCTTGGATTTCTTCGGTTCTGGTGTTAGCTCTTTAGCAAGCACAGCTTCGACCAGCCCGAGTCCGGTGATGGTGGACCGGTGCACAGCAGATTGTGGATCTCCAGCTGGCGGCTGGTTTGTCAGCAGGTACGTGGGAGCTACTATCACCGTGTCTTGCGGTGTCTTGGGGATCATGTTACCCCGAGAATCCACCAACATGAATGATAAATCAAGGGCTTTGGTAGCTTCTTCTTGATCTTTGTCGTTGAGGTGGTCCAATCGAGACCACCTTTTGGTGGCTCCAGGACCATTGCCCTTTGAGGAGGATCCACTGATGGAGGAGAGTGCTCCCGTCGGGCACTCCACTCATCTGTGGCCTTCCTGTGGGCCTCGAGTTGTGCGTTCACTGCCTGCTGGCGATTGAACTCCTTGACGAGCATCCATTGGTATCCCATCAGCAAGTCGCATGATGCGTCTGGTGGGAGGGGGTTGCCCTGCAGGATTCCCTGACTCACGCCCACCCAACCTCGTTGAGGCGGATCTATTGGCGCTCTGTCTCATGGTTGGCGTTGACATCCTGATTGTCAGGGTTGGGGTGTTCGCCATTGGCGGGTCCATTGGTGGGAGCTCTGTTCGTTGGCCCTCCATTTCTGGTGTTTCCTTGATTGCCTTTGTCACCGCAGGTGACAACAGCGCACATGTAGTGGTTGGGGAGGTCGTTGCTCTCACAACTTTCAGATCCAGAGCCGTAGGCGCCATCCTCCTCCAATGGGTCGCATAGATCGGAGTCACAATTGTTGTTGTTATCCGTTTTGTAGGCCGAAGCTAACGCGTTGAGTTTGCTCAGGGTGACGATTGGTGGTGGAACCACGAGGCAGGTGCAATCGAAGGTGTTGGCAAGTGATCGGGGAAGCGGAGCATGCCGATCTGACCGACTTAGAAGTGTACGCTCCCGATCATCATGTCGATTCCGTTGCACAGAGACTCGAAGTCCGGGCGAGTCGCTGACGAGTGGACGGTGAAGTCGAAGGTGCCGAAGAGGAGGTGATTATCCACGGTAGCAGAGTTGTAGATCGCAGTTGATGGGGCCGAGGAAGCCACAACATTAGCACTCATGTTTCCCATAGACAACGCTCATTGACGAGGGCTTAACTCGTCAATGCCCATCGTTGATGGACTTGGGTTAGCGGAAGTGGGGAGCGCTAGAGGCATCGATCGGCTAGCAAACAAGCACATCCGGGACACACGGTTTACCTAGGTTCAGGCCCTCAAAAGGGGCCCTACTCCTGCTTGTCTGCTCTTTGTTAATGGAGGATTCGAGGGTTACAGGGGTGCACAGATGCAATTTGGTGGTGTGTATGCTAGGGTTGCAAGGTGTACTTCTCGACGCTCCCTCCTAGCCTTTATATAGGGAGGCTAGGTCTCGAGATAGCAGGCCGAGTTGGTTACAGATTAGGGTTTTCCCTTTAAGTTTCCTATCTACACATTATCGTGCTTCCCAAGGATCCGCGTCTTCTAGGACTTGGGCCACCTGAATTGTCTTGGTCCTTGCCTTAAGCTTCACTTGGGCGGAACTGTATAGGCCAAACCTGGGTGCCCATGGGGCATACCCATGTTAGCTGAAGATACAAAAGACTATATATGTGTGCCAGCATCAACCTCACAAAGGAAAGGAAAAGAGCCCCTGCTCCAACCAGCAAGTTCAAGGTTGCCAGGGCTAGATAATCCTCCCCTGGTGAGGGCCATATAATCCGGCTCGTAGCGATTTCGACTAAGGACCCAAGCGCGTGGCTCTTTGTTAACAGAGAGAGTTTTTCCTAGATATTTGGCACCTAGCTAGAGTTTTGGCAAGGGAGAATTATTCGGCCCCATCCAGGCCCGGATAATCCGGTCCTCCTCGAAATCGACTAAGGAAAAGATCACGTAGCTCTCTGTTTCTGGGAGGAGATTTGGACCGGAGTTTTTGCTCCATGGCTAGATTTGTATCTAGGCCAGATTATCCTGGCCCTACTTGGGCCAGATTATCTGGCCCAAATGGACTCAAATGGCTCCATCTCGGAAATGGGTACAAGTACCCCTCCCCATCTTCAACCTAGAGTCTCTTGAATCTTATGAAAAAGCACAGTACTTCATGAGCCTCGAATTTGCAAGATATACTCATTCATCCATCTGACGGCCCTGATCATTGGGGATTGAGGGAGAAGGACTTGATCTAAATCATCATCGAAGAGATCTTCAATTCCCCCTCATTCACTTGAGGGCCCTGTTGATCTAGAATTTCATTTGAATTTCTAGATCCCGGTTGTGATATTTGATAAAAAAAATTGTTGTGGCATCTTGTTGTCATCTTGGGAGCCTCCAATTCAGTTGTGGATATGTTCCCCGATCTCGTTGTCAAGGCGCAGGTTCTCGCCTCGAAGGGTACCATATAGTAGAAAGGTGGATCAGGCCAGCTATGGCGAGATCCATTAGAGAAATTGTGAGGCCCACCCCTCCAACGCAGATGTACTTCCCCTGAAAAGGAAGGGACTATGGTAAAACAAATCTTATGTACCTGTGTGCTCCACTCTTGGTTACTTCATTCCTCTCTCCTATCTTTACTCATTTCGTAGCTAGGTTGACATATAGGTAAATTTGCCATAGTTGCATATCTGGATAATTTACTTTTGTGTCAACCCTAAATTGAAAAATAATTAAAATTTGGAGTAGCACCTATTCACCCCCCCTCTAGGTGCCCATATGATCCATTTCTATAATGTCACTTGGAACTTCATTATCTGTTTGATTAGCATTCATATGGGCATCATGTCCGAATATAAAGATGATGCAACACATCTCACTTATACTCCTCTAGAAATGGAAAAACTCCATGCAATCTTGAATTACGAATAAACAAAGTATGAATAATGAATGTGCTACCTTGAACAAAGGAGAACATCTTTGTTGTCTCAGTATGTAAATACGACATGCATTCACTTTATCCCTAGTGAGGTAAAAACGAAAGGTAAAAACATAGTGGATCTCAAGTTTTCGGTCACTTCCCATTCTCACCACCATGTTACTCCATCTAATACACACGTTCCCCCACATATTCTTGCACACAAGTATGATCAAAAAAAGTACTTAATAAAGGGGTACATAATATGAATCTACCAATACATCGTACACATGATAGAATTCCAATCTAAATAATCATCTCACAAAACAAAGATATATCACATATAAATTACATAGATTACCATAATCATGTTGGGCAGCTCATATGGTACTAAAACAATGATAGTATGAGAGAGAGATGTAGATCAAGCTACTGCCACAAACCCATAGTACAAAGGTAGACTACTCCCTCTTCGTCATGGAGATGGTATCGATGACTTTGGTGAGGGTGGAGATCCAACATGTGGCTGCTCCGGCGGTGCTTCCCCTCCAATCTTTGCTGGTTCAAGCTCTATTTCAGTGTTCATGTGTTTCCACTCCTCTTCCTTTGAGATCGCCCTAGGGGACCTTTTTATAGGCGTTTTTAGGTCAAGAGACCTTGAGCTAGGGCTAAAGATGGACAAATGTCGATGCTCGAGGAGGAAAAAGAGCATGGATGGTGCAACCAGGGTAGTGGGTCATGCCACCTGGGGTCCAATGGGTCTCAGGCCTCCCCTCTGTTGGTTCAGGTGCTCTATCTCCTTGTCTTTGCAAAAAAATCTTCAAAAAATCCCAGGTCCATTTGACTTTGTTTAGGTCCCTCAAACTTAAAAATACGCAAAACAGGGTTTTCCTGTCCTGTAGAGGTATAAACCAAATAAATATGATCATTGGTAAATGCCCATAATTCAATTTAAAACATGGATACAACATTATAAATGTTGCAAACATGTAGGAATATGTGACAATGAACTACAAAGTTCATGTATGCATTTTACATGCATCAACCTCTCCAAGCTTAACCTATGCTCGTCCTCGCCAAGCATGGACTTTGGAGTTTGTTGTTATGTTGAACATTATAAGTCTTGTTTATTGCTACACAAAGTTAAATGGTTCATTTTCTTAAATGATAACAACAGGAAAATAAATCATAAAGTGATATCTTTCATAAACTTCATCTGCAATATGCCAATATTGTATAAAAACAAATGCAAAAAGTACTATGGACAATTAAGCATGAAAAAATGCAAGGCAAAAAATAAAAAAAGTTTTCTTGTCCTACTTCGGTATTGGAATTAATGTTTGTTATTTTTGTGGACACTCGGAAAAAGTAGAAAGTAAGTAGGGATTGACATGTACAAGAGATATTTAGCTTACAAACACTACCCCTTAAATTTATGCTTGAAATAGTACATCATTAGCGTTTGGTTCCATTGATCCTCATATCTATGATTTTTTTGGAATTTTTGTTTTTGTATAATTTTTGCTTCTTTCCTCTCAACACCTATATATAATATTTTTTCTGGATACATTTGTATCTTTATGATTTTAGCAACTTTGCATGCATACTCACTCTCTCACTCTTGATACTTTTTATTAAAAGGTATGTGCCCTTATCTTAGTGGTGGCACCCTTGCTAGAAGGGTTTGTGACCTCATCTTTCTTTTGTATGCATATTTTATTCTACTTCAAGGATGCTTATCCCTTATGAGTTTGTGGTCACCCCGCAACTAGCTTATCTATGACAACCATAACCATAAACAATACCATTTGGAAGCTAAATAAAACCCACACATGGAAATGTACTTGGAATGGCATTTGCTATATAGGTAGGTATGGTGGACACTACTTTAATAACTTGGTTTTAAAGGAGTACGGATGCACAAGTTCTAGCGTGTACTAACATTTTAGGCTTAGCAAGAGGGAGATGGTTGACCATCTACAAGTATGCAAAAAAGTCCACGGTACTTATTAAGAAATATTAACATGAAGTTATCCATCTATGTTTTAGATAAAAACTAGCACTAAACGTGGCACTTCAAAACTTTCACTCATTAAAACAAATGAACAAGGCAACAAGGTGACACAACATGCATAACTGGTAATGCAACTATTATTTCCCTTTTTCTAATTAGCATAAACCTTTATATTTCTTTTATTCTATTAGCTCTTTAATATACATTTAGTAAATTATCATATGATGGTATTTTTATTCCAAATGTAAAAATGCAAAGGTAACACAAAACTAGATAAAGACGCTCCAAGTTTATGCAAAAAGAATTATGTTGCTCTAAAAGAAGTTTACTGGTGTGAAAACATTGAGTTTAATATGTCTAGTGGCGTGCCTTGGGAATACTAAGATTATGGTTTTCACCATTCTTGGATAGCTCGTTGTATGGTATTCCTCCATTCCCTGTGAAAAACTTCAACACAAACTTTTCTCACATCTCTTTTATGAGGTGATATTAGTAGACATACAGATAATATGCTAGATGCCATAAACTCCAAATAAATTTTGGTTTCAAGTGTCCATAGATTATATAAATCTACTAACATCAATATAAGTTCAAAAGGTCTAAAAATAATCTAATTGAAACTCAAAAAATGGCTTAACCAATAAAAGACATAATCTATCTAGAAAAATAGAAGCAGAAAACGTAATTAATTGTCCCACTTAGACATGCTAGGAGTGTTTGCCAATTTTTTTGCATACAGAGGATTATAAGTTGTAACTACAGTAGAAACATTAGCTCAATCGGAGTTATAGAAAAAATAGAAAAATCTTTTCATAAACAACAACATGCATAAATTTGCAACTCCAAATAGTTCTATCAACTTTGGAACATCCAAATGGTTAAAGCTTGATACTTTATTAAAAACTCCAGAAGACAAACTAAAAGAAAACTCGCTTCCTAAATAAATATTGCAAAAAAGAAAATCCAAAAGAAAAATAACCTAGTTCTCTCCCGTAACGCGCTTTCTTTATAGCCATATAGCTAGGCTTACTTACTTGTTTTTTAAGATATGTGGAGCTCATGTGGTAACTTGTACCATGGTGCTATCTCCTTATTCCTTGGAAAGTGTTCAATTACATAATATAACCATTGGAAGCATGCAACTTGAAAATTTTAGGCACATAAACAGGATTATTAAATTTATTATGGCATTCATTAGAATTATTTCCTCTTTTAAAATAAATGCTAGTACTATTTTCAATCATAATATAATGGTTGCAATAAGATTTTTCATAACTATAACATAATTGCAAACCATATAAGTACTTCTCAACATAAGCATACTTCTCCTCTATTGGAAAGCTAGGAGAGTTCAAGAATAGTATATAGCTCTTACTCATAAGAGTATCATCATGAACAACAAGTATATCATTTTTATGTGTATCCTCCGATGAATTAGTAAAAAAAATTATACATGGAGAATTATCAAGCAATATAGGACCATCATCTAAAGCCTTGTCATAAACCATATCTATGCAAAAGTCCTCATTATCATCAATAATTTTACTAGTAGTATTACTAGAAAGTAAAGTAGCATTATTAGTTTTAGTTTCAGAGATACTATCATATGTTGATGGTGAAGATGTAAGATCCCACTCTTCCCCGAGCTTAGATGGAACTATAACTTCTTCATTTTCTTCCTCGTCTATTTCCTTCTTAAATTTTATGTTTTAATCATCTTATTCATGCAAAATATTTGTACTCTCTTGGGCAGCAAGAGTTATTTCTTATAGTCAATAACATAAGCATTATCACTGAATTCTTCTATGCAAAGTTGGAGGATGGTAGATATGTGTCCTTTCATCACATGAGCTTCATGAATAGTTCCCAGATTTTCCATTAATAAGAGAGTCTATCTCATGGGCTGCAATATAAGCAATATATTTCTCAACATTTTCTATATCATGGCATGAAAATTCACACTCTTGATAAGAAGAAATTATAGGATCACTATTATGCTTACATTGGTACTAAGAGTTATCATATAATTCTTTAGTACAACAAGTTATATCATGTAGTTCACAAAAATCAATAGTCATGTGGTTGAGATGTTTAAGCAATTCATGCATTCGGTTTCCTTTTTTGGTTGATATATATTCATAGTGAGCTCTAATATTTGACATAACTTCGTACATAGAGATTCTAGAAAGTTCCTCCATAGTTTATAGTGCATATTAAAGACTACACTATTTTTTATTGCTTTTGTGTATAGTAAAATGGTAAAAAATAGAAAGAAATAAAAAAAGAACAAATAAAAGACAAAAAAAAAGACAACCAAAAGTGATTTGTAAATCTAAAAGACAAGAGAAGATCACAGTGGTGCAACCTCCCCAGGCTTAGGTGTTTTCATGAGTTTGGTGGTGAAGGTGCTAGAAAATATTCTAAAAGTTGTTCTAGAAGAAGTGTGCTCCCAACTTGATGAAGATTCTCTTGTGAGATGCTTCCAACAATTCCATGGCAACGACGCCAAAAAATGTTTTTGATGGCAACAACTCTATGTGTACCACCCCATTGGGACTCCAAGTGTATAGTGTTGTGTTGGGTTCGCAGCATACAAAACAAAAAATTTCCTACGATGGGAACTATATGCCAAGATCTATCTACTAGATACAAGCAACGGGTGGATATACATCCATAGAGAACTTACCCTCGAAGAAAACAAAGCTTTGTTAACGAGTTGGAACTCGTGGATGATGTAGTCGTACACTTGCCAATCTCAAGATCGTGATGAAGTCCAGCAGTCCGGCTCCAAAGACGTCCATCGATCCAGCTCCAAAGAAGTCCAAAGACCACCAAGTCCAGCACCGCAAAGCAGCGGTGCATCCGTGATCGCAAACATGTCTGGTACCCCGACAACCTCCGTCCCTCGCTCTAGCAAAGCAGCAGAAGCAGCAACTTCTTTCCATATAAAGCCACCGGGAACATGTATCTCGCTAATCCGAGACCATGGGGAATAACTAGAGGGGGAGAGAGATCCTTCACGAGGAGGTATGTGTTGTGAGGAGGAGAGGGGGGCCTTTTATAGGGAAGAGGGGGCAGCCAAGGGCCATGGCGTGGGGCATGTTCGTCTGCGGTACCAAAGTTTGCAAGCCAGCGCATGGCGGTACCTAAGTTGCCTGAAATTGCCGCGTTTCGAAAAGTTGGGCCGCCAAGTACGGAGAGGGGCCATTTCGAGGCAAACTCATCTCACCCCTGCCAAATTCAAACATTCCGTTAAACTGCCTCGTGAAGTAGATGGTCGGGACCCTCATGTCGGTCATCTGTTCGTGACGCGAGCGCCAACGCGGCAACCTCTTAGGCAAATCGAGTAGCTAAGTCGATTGGATGCGTTGACCAATTTCACAAATCCATTCCCACCTTTCTCCTAGCACCGGCAGCGTCGAAATCCACCCTCCAGGCAGGACGATCCCTTCGGACATTTGACTTCTGGCGCCAAGTTGCTGCACCCAGTCGCTGATCCCGAGCTCCAATGGCGCATGCCGTAGCCGCCATTGCGAGGCTCTAGCCCGCCTCCGCCGCCGACGAGCCGAGTAGCTCGGAGGATGGCAGATCCTACTATCAGGGAAGAAGAAGTTCTGGCTACAAGCGGGTGAGCTACCCTTCTCTTTGCTATTCGCACTAATTATAGCTGCTAGCTGGCTACTGAACCTCAAATTGTTTGTTAGCCCAACGCTGACAAACACATTTTGTCCACAGTTTTCTGTCAAGTGGGATCTCCGTGGACCCCCCCCCCTTACCTGGTTACGGTAGTACTCTACAGGTACGACTCTAAGGGCAAGTGGTATGGACACCATTGTATCATGATGGAAGAAGCGCCTGCGCAGATCTGCACTATATCTGGTATGGTTGCTAATCTGCGTAATTATGATGAATTATGGCCGAAGCAGACTACAAAGTTTAGCTTCATGGATGAACGTGGCATCATGGTTCCTCTAACGTGTGACAGTCAACTAATTGAGTTGATGAAAAGGTATGCTTCGGCTTGCATGTTTGAGCTGAAATGTGATGTACTGGATGTGGAAGCTGCTGCAACTGGGAGTCGCCCTTCTATTCTTGGACAGGGTGGTTGCTCGAACCCAATTAGCTCATGGTAAGCAAAGGTCTCTTGGGGTTCGCATGTTTGTGCTGAATTATAATTTTTGTTTTATTTACTCTGTAGATATTGGGCAGTTATGCAACAGTCTTGTTTCTTTGACAGGAAGCGCCGCAAGGTTAGAAACATGACTGCCGGGTCAGTCATTTTGCTGGCCGAACAAATTAAAAATGAGTGGAAAGATGATGCTGGACACGATTCTAGTGCCCATTGTCCCGGTGATGCAGAGTACGTGAAGCTAAGAAAATTGGCACTGAGGAAGAGGAAGAAGGCAGGAAATGAAGAAGCCAGTGGACGTGAAGGCTTGGCACCTAGGCTGGGGAAGAAGGCTGCTGGCAATGAAGATGCATAGTAATGTGTTGAACTTGAACCTATATATGTAATTCTGTTAAATTCTGGAGCTCTGTGTGTGGCATGTTGCTAGGCGAAACAATCTACCCACGTTCTCTGAGTAAAATGTACCACGACTTAGGGTTTGGAAATTCCTGAGTCAGTAGTTGAATCCGAAATTGTGATTTTGCCACTGCTATCTGAAAACACGCAGCACTAGTTCCATGATTGCTGAGGAGCAGGAGGTCTCCAAATACGACTGAATGTAGGAGGTCTATGAAAGAAACAACTCTAAAATATTTTAACATGGTCTAAAACCTAACTAGAGGTCGTCCCAAAGCTTATAAGGGCGGCTGGGCGGCCAGAAACCGAAACTAAACGCAAACGACTCAAACTGATACAAACCGACTCGGACCAGATTCGGTCGGCAAGGACACTGTCGAATCGTCGGACAGTCCGTCAGCCGGACACTCCGGGTGAAGTGTGCCGACATCCGGTCTGGCCGGAAACTTTGAAGTTTCGAGTGGTGTCCGTAGTATCCGAATCGGCATCTGAATGTCCACGCCCGGTTGCCTCGACCGGCCTGACACCGGTGGATCTGGCCGGACACTCCGGCCGTGGCAGATCTTTTTGCCTTCGTCTTGATGATCTTCTCTTGCACCTTCCTCCCGCTCCTCCCTCGCGCATCCTTGGCCGATCATCATGTTGGGCTTCTCTTGTAGCCCTTCTCCTCCTCGCGTCAAGGACAAGTCCCAGATCACTTGTTTCGAGTGTGGAGTGAAGGGTCACTACTCCAATGAGTGTCCCAAGAAGACTGTCGCCATGCCCTGTGAGCGGAACGCCCAGCTCAGCAGCAGCGTGTTCAACCAGAAGGAGATTTGCCCTGTGGAACCAACCGCAACGGTCGCCTCTTTCACATGAACGCAGAAGCCAGAAGCGCAGATGTAGTCTTTGGGTATGTTTTTTGTCAACTCAGTTTTAGCAAGAGTATTGTTTGATTCTGGAGCATCGCATTCATTTGTCACCGAAGAATTTGTATGCACTAGTAAGATTCACCCAACCAACCTGAAGCATGTCATGATAGTTCAAATCCCCGGTTCAACTACAAAAGCTAGAAAAATTTGCAAGGTTGTACCTATCAGAATACATGGGATAGATTTTTATGCCAACCTAATTGTACTTGGAACCAAAGGATTGGAAGTAGTACTAGGTATGGACTGGATGTCAAGGCATAAAGGATTGATAGATTGTGCTAAGAAAGCCATCACCATGTTCTGGAGTAACAGTAGAGCATATCTCTGAAACCTTACCTCGTCAATTCAAGTGCAACAAGAGTGTAGCCCTGCCCACCATTGACCAAGTCAGAGTAGTCTGTGAATACCCTGACGTATTCCTGCATGAATTGCTGTATGCCCCGGATAGGGATATTGAGTTCATTATCGAACTAATCCCCGGAACCGGACCTATATCCCAGAGACCCTATACCATGAACCCCTCAGAGTTAGTGGAACTGAAAAAGCAGTTGGATGCCATGTTAGCCACAGGCTTGATTCAGCCAAGCGCATCGCCATGGAGATCACCAGTGTTATTCGTCGATAAGAAAGATGGAGGCAACCGTCTCAGTACATTACGAAAGTTGAATGATGTCACCATCAAGAACAAGTACCCTTTGCCAAATATAGAGGATCTATTTGATCAGTTGACCGGAGCTCAAGTATTCTCAAAGATTTTGATCTTAGGACTGGTTATCACCAACTTAAGATTCGTGCAACGGATATTTCGAAGACCGCCTTTACTACTCGCTATGGTTTATACGAGTATACGGTTATGTATTTTGGATTAACCAATGCCCCTGCTTATTTCATGAATCTCATGAATAAGATCTTTATGAATTTCCTAGATAAGTTTGTAGTTGTGTTTATCGACGACATCCTTATCTACTCCAAGTCGAAGAAGAGCATGAGCAACATCCGAGAATCATCCTAGAAACCCCGAGAGAGCATCGCTATATGCCAAGTTCGCAAGTGTGAGTTTTGGCTGAAAGAAGTAGGATTCCTAGGACATATTGTGTCGCCAAGGAGTCTCTTGATCCCACCAAGATCAAAGATGTCAAAGAATGGGAAGCCCCAACCAATCAAACCCAAGTTCATTCATTTCTGATTAGCGGATATTACCGCAAGTTCAGAGAAGGATTCTCGAGCATAGCCCACCAATGACCCAATTGTTGAAGAAGGACAAGAAGTTTGAATGGACAAACAAGTGTGCCGCTTCCTAAGAGTCAAGAAGAGATTGATATCCGCCCCAATTTTGATCATGCCATATCAAGAAGCCGCTTGATGTGTATTGTGATGCATCCAAGATTGGTCTAGGATGTGTATTGATGCAAGAAGGCAAAGTCATCGCTATCTGTCTCGACAATCAAGCAAGATGAGCAGAACTATCCGACCCATGATCTTGAGCTAGCAAATGTAGTCCTAGCAATCAAGACATGGCGCCATTATTTCATGGGTAATCGCGTGAGATTTACTCGCACCATAAGAGCTTGAAGTATATCTTCACCGAAGGAGTTGAATATGAGGCAAAGAAGATGGATAGAGTTAATCAAGGATTATGACCTTGACATTCACTATCACCCCAAAAGCCAATGTGGTAGCGGATGCTCTTAGCAGATTGCCGTGTAGGCTTAACACCATGATCAAGGAGAAGCAACCCGGTTGTATGAAGAGTTGGAGCAGTTCAGACTGAGTTAGTGAGCAAAGGATTCCTAGCTAGCATTGAACTTCAACCCACTTTGATTAGCCAAATCAAGGAAGCCCGAAGGAAATGAAAGTATCGACGGAATCAAACATCGATTGGTACAGGGCAAGGTACCGGATTCACCAAGATGAAGAAGGAGTACTGTGGTACAAAGGACGATCTGTGCCAAAGAGATTTGGAATCAAGGAAATTATCATGAAGGAAGCTCATGATACTCTTTATTCTATCCACCCCGGAGGAACAAAGATGTATCAGGATTTGAAAGAGCAATTTTGGTGGCACAAGATGAAGAGAGAAATCGGAAGCTACATCGCCAAATGTGACATATGTCAAAGAGTCAAAGCAGAGCATCAGAGACCTGCAGGACTATTTCAGCCATTGCAGATTCCGGAATGGAAATGGGATTCCGTCGGAATGGACTTTATCACCGGTTTACCTACTTCTAGTAGGGGAAATGACTCAATCTGGGTCATCGTTGATAGATTGTCCAAGGTAGCCCACTTTATACCTGTCAAGACAACTTACCAGAGTGCAAAGTTAGCAGAGCTATACATTGCTAGGATTGTTAGTCTGCATGGAACCCCCAAGACCATCGTATCAGATCGAGAAACCCAGTTTACCTCGAGATTTTGGCAGAAAGTCCAAAAAGGATTAGGAACCAAGTTGAACTTCAGTACCGCATATCACCCGCAAACAGATGGACAGACTGAGAGAGTCAACCAGATCCTAGAGGATATGCTTAGAGATTGTGTGTTGGAAGATGGATCAAAATGGGAAGACTGTCTGCCTTTCGCAGAATTCTCATATAACAATAGTTATCAAGCTAGTTTGCAGATGGCACCATTTGAATTCCTTTACGGAAGAAAGTGTCGTACCCCTTTGAATTGGTCGCAAGTAGGAGAGAGTCAGATCTTTGGACCCGACATTCTCCGAGAAGCAGAAGAGAAAGTTCACAAAGTCCGTGAGCACCTCAAGACCGCCCAATCCAGACAAAAGAGCTATGCTGACAAGAGAAGGAGAGACCTGACTTTCAATGTCGGAGATTTTGTATATCTCAAGGTTTCACCATTGAAGGGAACTCAACGCTTTAGTCTGAAGGGAAAGTTAGCCCCCAGATATATCTGACCTTTCAAGATTCTAAACCGCCGAGGAGAAGTATCGTATCAACTGGAACTGCCTGAAGAGATGTCAGCCATCCACAATGTGTTCCATATCTCGTTACTTTGCAAATGCTTGGAAGTGCCTGAGAAGACTGAAGTTTTCAAGAATATCGTTCACAGAGCTATGGAAATCAACAATGACCTGACCTATCAGGAAGTGCCCATCCGTATCTTAGAAGAAGCCTACAGAACCACCAGGACCAGGAGTATCAAGTTTCTCAAGATTCAGTGGAGCAACCATACCGAGGAGGAAGCTACTTGGGAGCGCGAAGATTACATTAGGATAGAGTTCCCAGATCTCTTTACTTCCTAGTTTTCTTTGTAAATCTCGGGACGAGATTTTGTTTAAGGGGGGAAGGTTTGTAACATCCCAAAACTTTAATCCAAGCTTATCAAGATCTAAATCATCAAATATAGGGTTAACAAAAACTTCTCCAAATTTAAAATGAAAGCATTCATATGTGTGTGCATTTAAAATAGGAGTTGTTTTGAATTGCCATGATTGTGTGATCCAATGCTTGTAAAATGTTTCTTAGGTGATTTAAACATCATCTACATCATTCCCAAACTTTTCCTAAAGAAAATCAAATCAAAAATAATTAAAAAGGAGGAATGGTCATTTTGGCAAATTTCACTCTCATGCCTACTTTGGCTATTCCTAGTACTCAAAACTTAACAGAAACAATTCTTGATCTTTGCACCCCTTGCTAGTACACATAATGAGGTACCAAGGCCCACCTTTTGATCTGCTAAAAACATTCTGTTAACTATTTTAAATGACAGTTTAAAATTGAATCTAATGCATAGATCACCCCTATTTCAAAAACCATCTCTTTGAGCTCCACTTCAAAACCCTTGCAACCAGAGACTACCTAGCACTAGTGGAGATCATTCAAAAATTTTGAAACCAAAATTCAAAACTTTCTTTCATGCGGCCATTTAATCAAACACTTGGCATGCATAATCTCTACTCTAATCCTAGCTCACTATTTACTACAGGGTTTTGCCCCCAAATGATCTTCATTTATCTCCTTTGTCCCCTCTTGATCCAACCAAACCCCTAACACCCCTCTCCCTTGTCCCTAGTCCCCATGCCATGCCATGCCGAGCCATGCCTCACCGGCCAACCCTTGCCCCGCTGCAGCAGACCATTCCCTCTTTCCTCGCCATGTCTAGGAGGTAGCCAGGAGCTCACCGCCACCCCCTGTCCCTTGCCCGAGCCAAGAGCAGCAGTGGACCACCGAGCACAAACCGCGCCCAATGCCACCGCACCATGCCAGTGCCGCCCCCAGAGCGCGCCGTCCCCTCAGATACCGCCTTGGCAAGCAGCACGCCTGGCCCGCCGACCGAGAACACCCCAGACACCTCTGGCCGCCTAAAGTCTCACAGCCACCGCCTCCCGTGGACACCGCCTTCGCCGCCAGCGCCACCTCGCCTGCACTGTGTGCACCGCTTCACGCTCGCATTCAAGTTCTAGAGCGCCGCCAGGGAACCACACATCGATCGCCACCAACAGCCATGCCTCTACCCCGCCGTAGCCATGTCGCCACCGTCAACTGCCCATCCCAATCGGCCTCACCGTCGGGCCTATAAAAGGAGCCCTCCCCAGCCTCTTCTCTCCACACCATTCCACTCCCCTCACCTCTCTGAACCTCACCCACCTCTAGCCGGAGCAAGGCTCACTGCCGGAATTGGAGCCGAGCAACCGCGACAGAGGAGAGAAGGGCGCTTGATTGCGACCACCCCAAGCTCCGCCGCAATCGCGCTCGCCTGCCTGCCTTCCACGTTGCTTGCCTCGCCGATTCTGGCTGGAGCCTTGTACGCCCTCAGCAGACCCCACCGAGCCGCTAGGGTTCGAGCTCGTCGGCGACACTGTTCACATCGACGACCCTCACCAGAGATCTCGCTTAATCCAACTACACAGCTGCACTGCTTGCAGGTGTTAAGTGTCGCTGACAAGCGGGACCCCCTGTCAGCTGAGCCCCGCACCACGGAGCGCCACTGGGCCGGCCCATTTCTTTTCCCGCGCTAGCCCACCCGTTCAAATCTGGATTTTTTCTTTTTAGTTAAATCTAGTTTATGTCCCCTAGTTTGAAAATCAATTTAGAGAGTTTTAGAAATCCAAATTGCATGAAACTAATTTTGTCTGAAAGGTATGGAAATGATCTATCCAAGCCCGTTGGATTTAATTCAATTAGAGTTATAGATCTCTCCTAATAAAAATAAGAAGACAGAAGCTTTTGCAACTTGCAACTTTTTTATAAAATCAATCAAGTTAGCTTTTGAGTTGATTCCAACTCTCAAAAATCACATTTCATCATATCTATCCAAATATGTAATAATATTAAGGTTTACATGCAGTGACGTTGGACTAGTACCAAAATAATGCTATATAGGCATTTCTAGTCACTTTAAATCATTAAATAATGAACTTAAACCAAAGTAATATTGATCCAACCCTTAAATCTCATTCCCACATGTTAGAATATGTGGTGATGACATGTGTCAACATGATCCCATATTTTAAGTGGTGAATATTAAATCTTAGTTAAATTTTCAATGAGTAGAAATTACTTTTCTAAAATAAAAAGAAAGAAACTATTGAATTAAACTTGTGATGCTTGTGATGATAATAGATCATCAATTGTGTGTCTTAGAATGCTACCTATCCTAGTTAAGTATTGTTTGGTGATTGTCTTCTCCGTATGTATTGTTATAGAAGATAGTACTGACCAAGCTTACGAGGAGGAGGAGTGCTATCAAGACAAAGACGAAGAAAACTTCAACCACTGCACCAACCAAGGCAAGCTACCATTAACAGTGCAAGCTACCCTTAGCAAGCTAGCATTACCCAAGATTAACCCCTGCAATTTTAGTACTTAGCAAACTAGGATCAAACTAGATGGTTTAGCAAAGATGCCTTAAGCATGCTTTGATCACACCCCCTTTTTGCTATTTATACTTCAAGTCTTATTGACAAGTTTTACCTCCCTTAGTTTACACAAAGTTCTTTTCTTGTTTGAAGGTGGCATAAAAAGTATAAAACTTGACCTATTTAGAACCCTTTAGATGTCATTCTATGGCATGAGATTGAACCCATCTTTTCCACCTTAGTGAACACTCTTAACTTAGTAGTTTAGAGTAGATCAAAACTTGAGTCACTTTAGATGGGAAGTGAAAATGAATTATGAAAACCTTAGAATGATGAGTCATCCATTGAAATGTTTTGACATGTGTTGAGAAACACAAAGGACTGATGATGGTGAAAATGTTGAGGCATGAGCCTTAACCCTTTTATAAAACTGATGGTTGGATTCTGATGCGATACCATTCCAAATTTACCATACAACCCTACCTGAATTGGGTAAGGCTTAACTAGAAATTTATATGCATTAGTATTAGTTCCCTCACGGGAGAGGTTTGAGCTGAGGCTACCTCTCAATGTTGTCCACCTATGAAGTGCCCAAGATGACTGATGGTCATGGTTGGGAGGCCATGCTCATAGGAGATGTGCTTATACTAGGGTGTGTAAAGGGAAGGTTATGTTTGATTATCTGCATACCAAGTATGATGATTCAGGGTTATCCCTGGGAGATGTATCGAATCTTGTGGTGAAAGTGTACCACCTCTGCAGAGTGTCAAACTATTCGAATAGCCGCGTCCGTAGTTATGGACAGTTGGAATGGCCATACCGTTTCGTTGTCAGATGTTTTCTAAATAACTTGAAATGAATGATGAATCTTGACTTGACCCCAACAGGGTTGTGTTTATGATAATAGCTTCCCAACTTAAGTGATTCTAGAACTTTACTTTATCTTTCTTTGCTTCTGAACTCAGCTTAGGTTTCAAACTTAACTTTATGTTAAACTTAGATTTAGCACTTTAACTTAGAACTATAGTACCTGTTAATAGTAGTTTGCGAGTACTTAAAGAGTACTCATGGCTTTTGTCCCTGGCTATTCTCATGGCCAGACTATGAAGGAGACTATCAGGAGGATGGTCATCAGGACGGCTACGATAACTAGGACTATCTGCCTTCGTCAGCATTGCCTGTGCCCCTGAAGATGGACCCCACCGCTACGCTTATCTTTTATTCCGCTGCTTGTTGTATTGAAGACTGGATCATGAGATCCTTATTTGTGTAAAGACCTTATGTATGGTTTGTAATGGATGATGTACTGTGATATCCAATCTGTTATGTCTCGCAAAAATGGTAATCCTGGGATTGCGAGGTATGGCATAACGGGCATCTGGGATTAAAAATCCGGGTGTTGACATCTTTGTTGTGTGAAGGTATAATTGCATACTTGTCAACCTCATTGGACAAAGAGTTGACAAGACGAATCGAAGAGAGTTACCTAGGGCTATCTTCAATGAGCTATCTCTATATCATAAGGTGACTTCCTTCTACTTGAGGACTCATGCTATAATCTTCATGAATTGGCTACTCTTTGAGTGTTGCTTCGCTTTTGTTGTGAGCTTTGTAGGCTTCATGGAAGGTGAAGGAACATTGAAGAGTTGCCACATCAAACTTCTCGAGGACGACTATATGGTGAACCCCAGGATCAAGAAGGTCTCTCGGCATCATCTTCTTAGGATGAGCATGAAGAGTCGAGGACGACTCTTTTTGAAGGGGGGAGCTGATGCCTGCTCGCTGACGCCACTACATCCACAACGCCAAGTCCCCAAGATCGTCCCCAAGTCAACCAAGAAGATGGACGAGGAGCCAGCAGCTCCAGAGTCTCCGCCACATCGCCTGGAGAGTCCGCCTCAATCCAGCCGGAGTGTCCGACGCGACTCGGCCGGAGTGTCCGCCTGCCCCACCCCAACCTGGCGTGGACATTCAAGGCTGCCGGACACTAACCGGAGTGTCCGGCTACCTTAATCTGTCCGATCACTCCGGACCGTCTGCCCAAGTGATGGGCCCTGTGAGCCAATGACTGCCCTTGGCCCATGTACCCCTCTATTTCGCACCAAACCCTAGTTTTATGCTCAAACTACCCCTGAACTTGTGGCTGGCCTATAAATAGAGCCCCCACCCCCTCATGTATCCCTTAGGCATAGATGATAGACTAAAGACAACCCCCTTTGTGGAATCTCTAGTTTTGCCTCATCCCCTTCTACCAAAGGGGATCGACTATCGTCACCACCTCGTTGGAGTTTGCATCGCGCCTCCCTCGTTGTACAAGGACTTGGCATCGGTGTCCCTTTGCCAAGACGTCAAGACCCTCTCCAAGGTGTTCTTCCCTCTCCGCTTGGGATAGATGGGAGCACGTTGACAGATCTTTCCTTGCGAGGATTCTATCGGACCAGTGGCCACCGGTGAGAGCAATCGGCCTTGTATCGTGTGTGTTTTGCGTGTGTTCATCGTGTTCTTCGCGAGGTGTGCGTCCGCTTCCGCTACCTTCTCCCTTTCCCCTCGCTTTCCCATCGATTTGACCACGAGATCCGTGAAGATCGGGCCACCCTAGAGGTTTTCCCTCATCAAGAACACACATGCAATGACTATAGCTGTGGTTCATGAAAAGAACACACATGCAATGACACTGGTGGATTCATGTGTGGTTTATGAAAAGAACAGACATGCAATCACACTAGGTGGATCCATGCGTGGTTTGTTTAGAAGAACACACATGCAATGACTCTAGCTGTGGTTCATGAAAAGAACACACATGCAATGACACTAGTGGATCCATGTGTTGTTCATGAAAAGAACAGACATGCAATGACACTGGTGGATCCTTATGTGGTTTGTTTAGAGGAACAGACATGCAATGACACTAGGTGTGGTTCATGAAAAGAACAGACATGCAATGACACTGGTGGATCCATGTGTGGTTCATGAAAAGAACAGACATGCAATGACACAGGTGGATCCATGTGTGCTTCATGAGAAGAACACACATCCAATGACACTGGTGGATCCTTATGTGGTTCATGAAAAGAACAGACATGCAATGACACTGGTGGATCCAAGTGTGGTTCATGAAAAGAACACACATGCAATGACACTGGTGGATCCTTATGTGGTTCATGAAAAGAACAGACACGCAATGACACTGGTGGATCCATGTGTGGTTCATGAAAAGAACACACATGCAATGACATTGGTGGATCCATGTGTGGTTCATGAAAAGAACTGCCATGCAATGACACTGGTGGATCCATGTGTGGTTCATCAGAAGAACACAGATCCAATGATACTGGTGCATCCTTATGTGGTTCATGAAAAGAACAGACATGCAATGACACTGGTGGATCCAAGTGTGGTTCATGAAAAGAACACACATGCAATGACATTGGTGGATCCTTATGTGGTTCATGAAAAGAACAGACATGCAATGACACTGGTGGATCCTTATGTGGTTTGTGAAAAGAACAGCCATGCAATGACACTGGTGGATCCTTATGTGGTTCATGAGCAGAATAAACATGCAATGACACTGATGGATCCTTATGTGGTTTGTTTAGAAGAACACACATGCAATGAGAATGGTGGATCCTTCTGTTGTTTGTTTAGAAGAACACACACGCAATGACTATAGCTGTGGTTCATGAAAAGAACACACATGTAATGACACTGGTGGATACTTATGTGGTTTGTTTAGAAGAACACACATGCAATAACACTCGGTGGATCCATGTATGGTTTGGTTAGAAGAAGACACATGCAATGACTCTAGCTGTGGTTCATGAAAAGAACACACATGCAATTACACTGGTGGATCCATGTGTGGTTTGTGAAAAGAACAGACATGCAATCACACTAGGTGGATCCATGTGTGGTTTGTTTAGAAGAACACACATGCAATGACTCTAGTTGTGGTTCATGAAACGAACACACATGCAATGACACTGGTGGATCCATGTGTAGTTCACGAAAAGAACAGACATGCAATGACACTGGTGGATCCTTATGTGGTTTGTTTAGAGGAACAAACATGCAATGACACAAGGTGTGGTTCATGAAAAGAACAGACATGCAATGACACTGGTCGATCCATGTGTGGTTCATGAAAAGAACAGACATGCAATGACACTGGTCGATCCATGTGTGGTTCATGAAAAGAACAGACATGCAATGACAATGGTGGATCCATGTGTGGTTCATGAGAAGAACACACATCCAATGACACTAGTGGATCCTTATGTGGTTCATGAAAAGTACAGACATGTAATGACACTGTGGATCCAAGTGTGGTTCATGAAAAGAACACACATGCAATGACACTGTTGGATCCTTATGTGGTTCATGAAAAGAACAGACACGCAATGACATTTGTGGATCCTTATGTGGTTTGTGAAAAGAACAGACATGCAATGACACTGGTGGATCCTTATGTGGTTCATGAGAAGAACAAACATGCAATGACACTGGTGGATCCTTATGTGGTTTGTTTAGAAGAACACACATGCAATCACACTTGGTGGATCCATGTGTGGTTTGTTTAGAAGAACACACATGCAATGACTCTAGCTATGGTTCATGAAAAGAAAACACATGCAATGACACTGGTCGATCCATGTGTGGTTTGACAAAAGAACAGACATGCAATCACACTAGGTGGATCCATGTGTGGTTTGTTTAGAAGAACACACATGCAATGACTATAGTTGTAGTTCATGAAAAGGACACACATGCAATGACACTGGTGGGTTTGTTTAGAAGAAGACACATGCAATGACACTCGGTGGATCCATGTGTGGTTTGTTTAGAAGAAGACACATGCAATGACTCTAGTTGTGGTTCACGAAAAGAACACACATGCAATTACACTGGTGGATCCATGTGTGGTTTGTGAAAAGAACAGACATGCAATCACACTAGGTGGATCCATGTGTGGTTTGTTTAGAAGAACACACATGCAATGACTCTAGTTGTGGTTCATGAAACGAACACACATGCAATGACACTGGTGGATCCATGTGTAGTTCACGAAAAGAACAGACATGCAATGACACTGGTGGATCCTTATGTGGTTCATGAGAAGAACAAACATGCAATGACACTGGTGGATCCTTATGTGGTTTGTTTAGAAGAACACACATGCAATCACACTTGGTGGATCCATGTGTGGTTTGTTTAGAAGAACACACATGCAATGACTCTAGCTATGGTTCATGAAAAGAAAACACATGCAATGACACTGGTCGATCCATGTGTGGTTTGACAAAAGAACAGACATGCAATCACACTAGGTGGATCCATGTGTGGTTTGTTTAGAAGAACACACATGCAATGACTATAGTTGTAGTTCATGAAAAGGACACACATGCAATGACACTGGTGGGTTTGTTTAGAAGAAGACACATGCAATGACACTCGGTGGATCCATGTGTGGTTTGTTTAGAAGAAGACACATGCAATGACTCTAGCTGTGGTTCACGAAAAGAACACACATGCAATTACACTGGTGGATCCATGTGTGGTTTGTGAAAAGAACAGACATGCAATCACACTAGGTGGATCCATGTGTGGTTTGTTTAGAAGAACACACATGCAATGACTCTAGTTGTGGTTCATGAAACGAACACACATGCAATGACACTGGTGGATCCATGTGTAGTTCACGAAAAGAACAGACATGCAATGACACCGGTGGATCCTTATGTGGTTTGTTTAGAGGAACAGACATGCAATGACACTAGGTGTGGTTCATGAAAAGAACAGACATGCAATGACACTGGTCGATCCATGTGTGGTTCATGAAAAGAACAGACATGCAATGACACTGGTGAATCCATGTGTGGTCCATGAGAAGAACACACATCCAATGACACTAGTGGATCCTTATGTGGTTCATGAAAAGTACAGACATGTAATGACACTGTGGATCCAAGTGTGGTTCATGAAAAGAACACACATGCAATGACACTATTGGATCCTTATGTGGTTCATGAAAAGAACAGACACGCAATGACACTGGTGGATCCTTATGTGGTTTGTGAAAAGAACAGACATGCAATGGCACTGGTGGATCCTTATGTGGTTCATGAGAAGAACAAACATGCAATGACACTGGTGGATCCTTATGTGGTTTGTTTAGAAGAACACACATGCAATCACACTTGGTGGATCCATGTGTGGTTTGTTTAGAAGAACACACATGCAATGACTCTAGCTATGGTTCATGAAAAGAAAACACATGCAATGACACTGGTGGATCCATGTGTGGTTTGACAAAAGAACAGACATGCAATCACACTAGGTGGATCCATGTGTGGTTTGTTTAGAAGAACACACATGCAATGACTATAGTTGTGGTTCATGAAAAGGACACACATGCAATGACACTGGTGGTTTGTTTAGAAGAAGACACATGTAATGACACTCGGTGGATCCATGTGTGGTTTGTTTAGAAGAAGACACATGCAATGACTCTAGCTGTGGTTCATGAAAAGAACACACATGCAACAACACTGGTGAATCCATGTGTGGTTTGTGAAAAGAACAGACATGCAATCACACTAGGTGGAGCCATGTGTGGTTTGTTTAGAAGAACACACATGCAATGACTCTAGCTGTGGTTCATGAAAAGAACAAACATGCAATGACCCTGGTGGATCCATGTGTTGTTCATGAAAAGAACAGACATGCAATGACACTGGTGGATCCTTATGTGGTTTGTTTAGAGGAACAGACATGCAGTGACACTAGGTGTAGTTCATGAAAAGAACAGACATGCAATGACACTGGTGGATCCATGTGTGGTTCATGAAAAGAATAGACATGCAATGACACTAGTGGATCCATGTGTGGTTCATGAGAAGAACACACATCCAATGACACTGGTGGATCCTTATGTGGTTCATCAAAAGAACAGACATGCAATGACACTGGTGGATCCAAATGTGGTTCATGAAAAGAACACACATGCAATGACACTGGTGGATCCTTATGTGATTCATGAAAAGAACAGACATGCAATGACACTGGTGGATCCTTATGTGGTTTTTGAAAAGAACAGACATGCAATGACACTGGTGGATCCTTATGTGGTTCATGAGAAGAACAAACATGCAATGACATTGGTGGATCCTTATGTGGTTTGTTTAGAAGAACACACATGCAATCACCCTTGGTGGATCCATGTGTTGTTTGTTTAGAAGAACACACATACAATGACACTCGGTGGATCTATGTGTGGTTTGTTTAGAAGAATACACATGCAATGACTCTAGCTATGGTTCATGAAAAGAACACACATGCAATGACACTGGTGGATCCATGTGTTGTTCATGAAAAGAACAGACATGCAATGACACTGGTGGATCCTTATGTGGTTTGTTTAGAGGAACAGACATGCAATGACACTAGGTGTGGTTCATGAAAAGAACACATGCAATGACACTGGTGGATCCATGTGTGGTTCATGAAAAGAACAGACATGCACTGACACTGGTGGATCCTTATGTGGTTTGTTTAGAGGAACAGACATGCAATGACACTGGGTGTTGTTTATGAAAAGAATAGACATGCAATGACACTGGTGGATCCATGTGTGGTTCATGAAAAGAACAGACATGCAATGACACCGGTGGATCCATGTGAGGTTCATGAGAAGAACACACATCCAATGACATTATGGATCCTTATGTGGGTCATGAAAAGAACAGACATGTCATGACATTGGTGGATCCAAGTGTGGTTCATGAAAAGAACACACATGCAATGACACTGGTGGATCCTTATGTGGTTCATCAAAAGAACAGACATGCAATGACACTGGTGGATCCTTATGTGGTTTGTGAAAAGAACAGACATGCAATGACACTGGTGGATCCTTATGTGGTTCATGAGAAGAACACACATGCAATGACACTGGTGGATCCTTATGTCGTTTGTTTAGAAGAACACACATGCAATCACACTTGGTGGATCCATGTGTGGTTTGTTTAAAAGAACACACATGCAATGAGTCTAGTTGTGGTTCATCAAAAGAACACACATGTAATGACACTGGTGGACCATGTGTGGTTTGTGAAAAGAACAGATATGCAATCACACTAGGTGGATCCATATGTGGTTTGTTTAGAAGAACACACATGCAATGACTCTAGCTGTGGTTCATGAAAAGAACACACATGCAATGACCCTGGTGGATGCATGTGTTGTTCATGAAAAGAACAGACATGCAATGACACTGGTGGATCCTTATGTGGTTTGTTTAGAGGAATAGACATGCAGTGACACTAGGTGTGGTTCATGAAAAGAACAGACATGCAATGACACTGGTGGATCCATATGTGGTTCATGAGAAGATCACACATCCAATGACACTGGTGGATCCTTATGTGGTTCATGAAAAGAACAAACATGTAATGACACTGGTGGATCCAAGTGTGGTTCATGAAAAGAACACACATGCAATGACACTCGGTGGATCCATGTGTGGTTTGTTTAGAAGAAGACACATGCAATGACTCTAGCTGTGGTTCACGAAAAGAACACACATGCAATTACACTGGTGGATCCATGTGTGGTTTGTGAAAAGAATAGACATGCAATCACACTAGGTGGATCCATGTGTGGTTTGTTTAGAAGAACACACATGCAATGACTCTAGTTGTGGTTCATGAAACGAACACACATGCAATGACACTGGTGGATCCATGTGTAGTTCACGAAAAGAACAGACATGCAATGACACTGGTGGATCCTTATGTGGTTTGTTTAGAGGAACAGACATGCAATGACACTAGGTGTGGTTCATGAAAAGAACAGACATGCAATGACACTGGTCGATCCATGTGTGGTTCATGAAAAGAACAAACATGCAATGACACTGGTGGATCCATGTGTGGTTCATGAGAAGAACACACATCCAATGACACTAGTGGATCCTTATGTGGTTCATGAAAAGTACAGACATGTAATGACACTGTGGATCCAAGTGTGGTTCATGAAAAGAACACACATGCAATGACACTATTGGATCCTTATGTGGTTCATGAAAAGAACAAACACGCAATGACACTGGTGGATCCTTATGTGGTTTGTGAAAAGAACAGACATGCAATGGCACTGGTGGATCCTTATGTGGTTCATGAGAAGAACAAACATGCAATGACACTCGTGGATCCTTATGTGGTTTGTTTAGAAGAACACACATGCAATCACACTTGGTGGATCCATGTGTGGTTTGTTTAGAAGAACACACATGCAATGACTCTAGCTATGGTTCATGAAAAGAAAACACATGCAATGACACTGGTGGATCCATGTGTGGTTTGACAAAAGAACAGACATGCAATCACACTAGGTGGATCCATGTGTGGTTTGTTTAGAAGAACACACATGCAATGACTATAGTTGTGGTTCATGAAAAGGACACACATGCAATGACACTGGTGGGTTTGTTTAGAAGAAGACACATGCAATGACACTCGGTGGATCCATGTGTGGTTTGTTTAGAAGAAGACACATGCAATGACTCTAGCTGTGGTTCATGAAAAGAACACACATGCAACAACACTGGTGAATCCATGTGTGGTTTGTGAAAAGAACAGACATGCAATCACACTAGGTGGAGCCATGTGTGGTTTGTTTAGAAGAACACACATGCAATGACTCTAGCTGTGGTTCATGAAAAGAACAAACATGCAATGACCCTGGTGGATCCATGTGTTGTTCATGAAAAGAACAGACATGCAATGACACTGGTGGATCCTTATGTGGTTTGTTTAGAGGAACAGACATGCAGTGACACTAGGTGTAGTTCATGAAAAGAACAGACATGCAATGACACTGGTGGATCCATGTGTGGTTCATGAAAAGAATAGACATGCAATGACACTGGTGGATCCATGTGTGGTTCATGAGAAGAACACACATCCAATGACACTGGTGGATCCTTATGTGGTTCATCAAAAGAACAGACATGCAATGACACTGGTGGATCCAAATGTGGTTCATGAAAAGAACACACATGCAATGACACTGGTGGATCCTTATGTGGTTCATGAAAAGAACAGACATGCAATGACACTGGTGGATCCTTATGTGGTTTTTTAAAAGAACAGACATGCAATCACATTACGTGGATCCATGTGTGGTTTTTTTAGAAGAACACACATGCAATGACTCTAGCTGTGGTTCATGAAAAGAACACACATGCAATGACACTGGTGGATCCATGTGTGGTTCATGAAAAGAACAGACATGCAATGACACTGGTGGATCCTTATGTGGTTTGTTTAGAGAAACAGACATGCAATGACACTGGGTGTTGTTCATGAAAAGAAAATACATGCAATGACACTGGTGGATCCATGTGTGGTTCATGAAAAGAACAGACATGCAATGACACTGGTGGATCCATGTGAGGTTCATGAGAAGAACAAACATGCAATGACACTGGTGGATCCTTATGTGGTTTGTTTAGAAAAACACACATGCAATTACACTTGGTAGATACATGTGTGCTTTGTTTAAAAAACATACATGTAATGACTCTAGTTGTGGTTCATGAAAAGAACATACATGCAATGACACTGGTGGATCCATGTGTGGTTTGTGAAAAGAATGACATGCAATCACACTAGGTGGATCCATGTGGTTTGTTTAGAAGAACACACATGCAATGACTCTAGCTGTGGTTCATGAAAAGAACACACATGCAATGGCACTGGTCGATCCATATGCGGTTCATGAAAAGAACAGGCATGCAATAACACTGGTGGATCCTTATGTGGTTTGTTTAGAGGAATGTACATGCAATGACACCGGGTGTGGTTCATGAAAAGAACAGACATGCAATGACACTGGTGGATCCATATGTGGTTCATGAGAAGAACAGACATGCAATGACACTAGTGGATCCATGTGTGCTTCATGAAAAGAAATGACATGCAATGACTCTAGCTGTGGTTCATAAAAAGAATAGACATGCAATGACACTGGTGGATCCAAATGTGGTTTGTGGAAGTAACAAACATGCAATGACTCTAGCTGTGATTCATGAAAAGAACAGACATGCAATGACACTAGTGGATCCATGTGTGGTTCATGAGAAGAACACACATCCAATGACACTGGTGGATCCTTATGTGGTTCATGAAAAGAACAGATATGCAATGACACTGGTGGATCCTTATGTGGTTTGTTTAGAAGAACACACATGCAATGACACTGGGTGTGGTTCATGAAAAGAACTGACATGCATAAACACTAGGTGGATCCGTGTGGTTTGTTTAGATGAACACACATGCAATGACTATAGCTATGGTTCATGAAAATAACACACATGCAATGACACTGGTGGATCCATATATGGTTTGTGAAAAGAACAGACATGCAATCACACTAGGTGGATCCATGTGTGGTTTGTTTAGAAGAACACACATGCAATGACTCTAGCTGTGGTTCATGAAAAGAACACACATGCAATGACACTGGTGGATCCATGTGTTGTTCATGAAAAGAACAGACATGCAATGACACTGGTGGATCCTTATGTGGAATTTTAAAAGAACAGACATGCAATGACACCGGTGGATCCTTATGTGGTTCATGAGAAGAACAAACATGCAATGACACTGGTGGATCCTTATGTGGTTAGTTTAGAAGAACACACATGCAATCACACTTGGTGGATCCATGTGTGGTTTAGAAGAACACACATGCAATGACTCTAGCTATGGTTCATGAAAAGAAAACACATGCAATGACACTGTGGATCCTGATGTGGTTCATCAAAAGAACAGACATGCAATGACACTGGTGGATCCAAATGTGGTTCATGAAAAGAACACACATGCAATGACACTGGTGGATCCTTATGTGGTTCATGAAAAGAACACACATGCAATGACACTGGTGGATCCTTATGTGGTTTTTGAAAAGAACAGACATGCAATGACACTGGTGGATCCTTATGTGGTTCATGAGAAGAACAAACATGCAATGACATTGGTGGATCCTTATGTGGTTTGTTTAGAAGAACACACATGCAATCACCCTTGGTGGATCCATGTGTTGTTTGTTTAGAAGAACACACATACAATGACACTCGATGGATCTATGTGTGGTTTGTTTAGAAGAATACACATGCAATGACTCTAGCTATGGTTCATGAAAAGAACACACATGCAATGACACTGGTGGATCCATGTGTTGTTCATGAAAAGAACATACATGCAATGACACTGGTGGATCCTTATGTGGTTTGTTTAGAGGAACAGACATGCAATGACACTAGGTGTGGTTCATGAAAAGAACAGACATGCAATGACACTGGTGGATCCATGTGTGGTTCATGAAAAGAACAGACATGCACTGACACTGGTGGATCCTTATGTGGTTTGTTTAGAGGAACAGACATGCAATGACACTAGGTGTTGTTTATGAAAAGAACAGACATGCAATGACACTGGTGGATCCATGTGTGGTTCATGAAAAGAACAGACATGCAATGACACCGGTGGATCCATGTGAGGTTCATGAGAAGAACACACATCCAATGACATTATGGATCCTTATGTGGGTCATGAAAAGAACAGACATGTCATGACATTGGTGGATCCAAGTGTGGTTCATGAAAAGAACACACATGCAATGACACTGGTGGATCCTTATGTGGTTCATCAAAAGAACAGACATGCAATGACACTGGTGGATCCTTATGTGGTTTGTGAAAAGAATGACATGCAATGACACTGGTGGATCCTTATGTGGTTCATGAGAAGAACACATGCAATGACACTGGTGGATCCTTATGTGGTTTGTTTAGAAGAACACACATGCAATCACACTTGGTGGATCCATGTGTGGTTTGTTTAAAAGAACACACATGCAATGAGTCTAGTTGTGGTTCATCAAAAGAACACACATGTAATGACACTGGTGGACCATGTGTGGTTTGTGAAAAGAACAGATATGCAATCACACTAGGTGGATCCATATGTGGTTTGTTTAGAAGAACACACATGCAATGACTCTAGCTATGGTTCATGAAAAGAACACACATGCAATAACCCTGGTGGATGCATGTGTTGTTCATGAAAAGAACAGACATGCAATGACACTGGTGGATCCTTATGTGGTTTGTTTAGAGGAATAGACATGCAGTGACACTAGGTGTGGTTCATGAAAAGAACAGACATGCAATGACACTGGTGGATCCATATGTGGTTCATGAGAAGATCACACATCCAATGACACTGGTGGATCCTTATGTGGTTCATGAAAAGAACAAACATGTAATGACACTGGTGGATCCAAGTGTGGTTCATGAAAAGAACACACATGCAATGACACTGGTGGATCCTTATGTGGTTAATGAAAAGAACAGACATGCAATGACACTGGTGGATCCTTATGTGGTTCATGAGAAGAACAAACATACAATGACACTGGTGGATCCTTATGTGGTTTGTTTAGAAGAACACACATGCAATGACATTTGTGGATCCTTATGTTGTTTGTTTAGAAGAACACACATGCAATAACTATAGCTGTGGTTCATGAAAAGAACACACATGCAATGACACCGGTGGATCCTTATGTGGTTTTTTTAGAAGAACACACATAGAATGACACTCGGTGGATCCATGTGTGGTTTGTTAAGAAGAATACACATGCAATGACTCTAGCTATGGTTCATGAAAAGAACACACATGCAATGACACTGGTGGATCCATGTGTGGTTTGTTAAAAGAACAGACATGCAATCACATTACGTGGATCCATGTGTGGTTTTTTTAGAAGAACACACATGCAATGACTCTAGCTGTGGTTCATGAAAAGAACACACATGCAATGACACTGGTGGATCCATGTGTGGTTCATGAAAAGAACAGACATGCAATGACACTGGTGGATCCTTATGTGGTTTGTTTAGAGAAACAGACATGCAATGACACTGGGTGTTGTTCATGAAAAGAACATACATGCAATGACACTGGTGGATCCATGTGTGGTTCATGAAAAGAACAGACATGCAATGACACTGGTGGATCCATGTGAGGTTCATGAGAAGAACAAACATGCAATGACACTGGTGGATCCTTATGTGGTTTGTTTAGAAAAACACACATGCAATTACACTTGGTAGATACATGTGTGCTTTGTTTAAAAAACATACATGTAATGACTCTAGTTGTGGTTCATGAAAAGAACATACATGCAATGACACTGGTGGATCCATGTGTGGTTTGTGAAAAGAACAGACATGCAATCACACTAGGTGGACACATGTGTGGTTTGTTTAGAAGAACACACATGCAATGACTCTAGCTGTGGTTCATGAAAAGAACACACATGCAATGGCACTGGTCGATCCATATGCGGTTCATGAAAAGAACAGGCATGCAATAACACTGGTGGATCCTTATGTGGTTTGTTTAGAGGAACAGACATGCAATGACACTGGGTGTGGTTCATGAAAAGAACAGACATGCAATGACACTGGTGGATCCATATGTGGTTCATCAGAAGAACAGACATGCAATGACACTAGTGGATCCATGTGTGCTTCATGAAAAGAAATGACATGCAATGACTCTAGCTGTGGTTCATAAAAAGAATAGACATGCAATGACACTGGTGGATCCAAATGTGGTTTGTGGAAGTAACAAACATGCAATGACTCTAGCTGTGATTCATGAAAAGAACAGACATGCAATGACACTAGTGGATCCATGTGTGGTTCATGAGAAGAACACACATCCAATGACACTGGTGGATCCTTATGTGGTTCATGAAAAGAACAGATATGCAATGACACTGGTGGATCCTTATGTGGTTTGTTTAGAAGAACACACATGCAATGACACTGGGTGTGGTTCATGAAAAGAACTGACATGCATAAACACTAGGTGGATCCGTGTGTGGTTTGTTTAGATGAACACACATGCAATGACTATAGCTATGGTTCATGAAAATAACACACATGCAATGACACTGGTGGATCCATATATGGTTTGTGAAAAGAACAGACATGCAATCACACTAGGTGGATCCATGTGTGGTTTGTTTAGAAGAACACACATGCAATGACTCTAGCTGTGGTTCATGAAAAGAACACACATGCAATGACACTGGTGGATCCATGTGTTGTTCATGAAAAGAATGTATATGCAATGACACTGGTGGATCCTTATGTGGTTTTTGAAAAGAACAGACATGCAATGACACTGGTGGATCCTTATGTGGTTCATGAGAAGAACAAACATGCAATGACACTGGTGGATCCTTATGTGGTTTGTTTAGAAGAACACACATGCAATCACACTTGGTGGATCCATGTGTGGTTTGTTTAGAAGAACACACATGCAATGACTCTAGCTATGGTTCATGAAAAGAAAACACATGCAATGACACTGGTGGATCCTTATGTGGTTCATCAAAAGAACAGACATGCAATGACACTGGTGGATCCAAATGTGGTTCATGAAAAGAACACACATGCAATGACACTGGTGGATCCTTATGTGGTTCATGAAAAGAACAGACATGCAATGACACTGGTGGATCCTTATGTGGTTTTTGAAAAGAACAGACATGCAATGACACTGGTGGATCCTTATGTGGTTCATGAGAAGAACAAACATGCAATGACATTGGTGGATCCTTATGTGGTTTGTTTAGAAGAACACACATGCAATCACCCTTGGTGGATCCATGTGTTGTTTGTTTAGAAGAACACACATACAATGACACTCGGTGGATCTATGTGTGGTTTGTTTAGAAGAATACACATGCAATGACTCTAGCTATGGTTCATGAAAAGAACACACATGCAATGACACTGGTGGATCCATGTGTTGTTCATGAAAAGAACAGACATGCAATGACACTGGTGGATCCTTATGTGGTTTGTTTAGAGGAACAGACATGCAATGACACTAGGTGTGGTTCATGAAAAGAACAGACATGCAATGACACTGGTGGATCCATGTGTGGTTCATGAAAAGAACAGACATGCACTGACACTGGTGGATCCTTATGTGGTTTGTTTAGAGGAACAGACATGCAATGACACTAGGTGTTGTTTATGAAAAGAACAGACATGCAATGACACTGGTGGATCCATGTGTGGTTCATGAAAAGAACAGACATGCAATGACACCGGTGGATCCATGTGAGGTTCATGAGAAGAACACACATCCAATGACATTATGGATCCTTATGTGGGTCATGAAAAGAACAGACATGTCATGACATTGGTGGATCCAAGTGTGGTTCATGAAAAGAACACACATGCAATGACACTGGTGGATCCTTATGTGGTTCATCAAAAGAACAGACATGCAATGACACTGGTGGATCCTTATGTGGTTTGTGAAAAGAACAGACATGCAATGACACTGGTGGATCCTTATGTGGTTCATGAGAAGAACACACATGCAATGACACTGGTGGATCCTTATGTGGTTTGTTTAGAAGAACACACATGCAATCACACTTGGTGGATCCATGTGTGGTTTGTTTAAAAGAACACACATGCAATGAGTCTAGTTGTGGTTCATCAAAAGAACACACATGTAATGACACTGGTGGACCATGTGTGGTTTGTGAAAAGAACAGATATGCAATCACACTAGGTGGATCCATATGTGGTTTGTTTAGAAGAACACACATGCAATGACTCTAGCTATGGTTCATGAAAAGAACACACATGCAATAACCCTGGTGGATGCATGTGTTGTTCATGAAAAGAACAGACATGCAATGACACTGGTGGATCCTTATGTGGTTTGTTTAGAGGAATAGACATGCAGTGACACTAGGTGTGGTTCATGAAAAGAACAGACATGCAATGACACTGGTGGATCCATATGTGGTTCATGAGAAGATCACACATCCAATGACACTGGTGGATCCTTATGTGGTTCATGAAAAGAACAAACATGTAATGACACTGGTGGATCCAAGTGTGGTTCATGAAAAGAACACACATGCAATGACACTGGTGGATCCTTATGTGGTTAATGAAAAGAACAGACATGCAATGACACTGGTGGATCCTTATGTGGTTTTTGAAAAGAACAGACATGCAATGACACTGGTGGATCCTTATGTGGTTCATGAGAAGAACAAACATACAATGACACTGGTGGATCCTTATGTGGTTTGTTTAGAAGAACACACATGCAATGACATTTGTGGATCCTTATGTTGTTTGTTTAGAAGAACACACATGCAATAACTATAGCTGTGGTTCATGAAAAGAACACACATGCAATGACACCGGTGGATCCTTATGTGGTTTTTTTAGAAGAACACACATAGAATGACACTCGGTGGATCCATGTGTGGTTTGTTAAGAAGAATACACATGCAATGACTCTAGCTATGGTTCATGAAAAGAACACACATGCAATGACACTGGTGGATCCATGTGTGGTTTGTTAAAAGAACAGACATGCAATCACATTACGTGGATCCATGTGTGGTTTTTTTAGAAGAACACACATGCAATGACTCTAGCTGTGGTTCATGAAAAGAACACACATGCAATGACACTGGTGGATCCATGTGTGGTTCATGAAAAGAACAGACATGCAATGACACTGGTGGATCCTTATGTGGTTTGTTTAGAGAAACAGACATGCAATGACACTGGGTGTTGTTCATGAAAAGAACATACATGCAATGACACTGGTGGATCCATGTGTGGTTCATGAAAAGAACAGACATGCAATGACACTGGTGGATCCATGTGAGGTTCATGAGAAGAACAAACATGCAATGACACTGGTGGATCCTTATGTGGTTTGTTTAGAAAAACACACATGCAATTACACTTGGTAGATACATGTGTGCTTTGTTTAAAAAACATACATGTAATGACTCTAGTTGTGGTTCATGAAAAGAACATACATGCAATGACACTGGTGGATCCATGTGTGGTTTGTGAAAAGAACAGACATGCAATCACACTAGGTGGATCCATGTGTGGTTTGTTTAGAAGAACACACATGCAATGACTCTAGCTGTGGTTCATGAAAAGAACACACATGCAATGGCACTGGTCGATCCATATGCGGTTCATGAAAAGAACAGGCATGCAATAACACTGGTGGATCCTTATGTGGTTTGTTTAGAGGAACAGACATGCAATGACACTGGGTGTGGTTCATGAAAAGAACAGACATGCAATGACACTGGTGGATCCATATGTGGTTCATGAGAAGAACAGACATGCAATGACACTAGTGGATCCATGTGTGCTTCATGAAAAGAAATGACATGCAATGACTCTAGCTGTGGTTCATAAAAAGAATAGACATGCAATGACACTGGTGGATCCAAATGTGGTTTGTGGAAGTAACAAACATGCAATGACTCTAGCTGTGATTCATGAAAAGAACAGACATGCAATGACACTAGTGGATCCATGTGTGGTTCATGAGAAGAACACACATCCAATGACACTGGTGGATCCTTATGTGGTTCATGAAAAGAACAGATATGCAATGACACTGGTGGATCCTTATGTGGTTTGTTTAGAAGAACACACATGCAATGACACTGGGTGTGGTTCATGAAAAGAACTGACATGCATAAACACTAGGTGGATCCGTGTGTGGTTTGTTTAGATGAACACACATGCAATGACTATAGCTATGGTTCATGAAAATAACACACATGCAATGACACTGGTGGATCCATATATGGTTTGTGAAAAGAACAGACATGCAATCACACTAGGTGGATCCATGTGTGGTTTGTTTAGAAGAACACACATGCAATGACTCTAGCTGTGGTTCATGAAAAGAACACACATGCAATGACACTGGTGGATCCATGTGTTGTTCATGAAAAGAACAGACATGCAATGACACTGGTGGATCCTTATGTGGTTTTTGAAAAGAACAGACATGCAATGACACTGGTGGATCCTTATGTGGTTCATGAGAAGAACAAACATGCAATGACACTGGTGGATCCTTATGTGGTTTGTTTAGAAGAACACACATGCAATCACACTTGGTGGATCCATGTGTGGTTTGTTTAGAAGAACACACATGCAATGACTCTAGCTATGGTTCATGAAAAGAAAACACATGCAATGACACTGGTGGATCCATGCGTGGTTTGACAAAAGAACAGACATGCAATCACACTAGGTGGATCCATGTGTGGTTTGTTTAGAAGAACACACATGCAATGACTATAGTTGTGGTTCATGAAAAGGACACACATGCAATGACACTGGTGGGTTTGTTTAGAAGAACACACATGCAATGACACTCGATGGATCCATGTGTGGTTTGTTTAGAAGAAGACAAATGCAATGACTCTAGCTGTGATTCATGAAAAGAACACACATGCAACGACACTGGTGGATCCATGTGTGGTTTGTGAAAAGAACAGACATGCAATCACACTAGGTGGAGCCATGTGTGGTTTGTTTAGAAGAACACACATGCAATGATTCTAGCTGTGGTTCATGAAAAGAACAAACATGCAATGACCCTGGTGGATCCATGTGTTGTTCTTGAAAAGAATAGACATGCAATGACACTGGTGGATCCTTATGTGGTTCGTTTAGAGGAACAGACATGCATTGACACTAGGTGTGGTTCATGAAAAGAACAGACATGCAATGACACTGGTGGATCCATGTGTGGTTCATGAAAAGAATAGACATGCAATGACACTGGTGGATGCATGTGTGGTTCATGAGAAGAACACACATCCAATGACACTGGTGGATCCTTATGTGGTTCATCAAAAGAACAGACATGCAATGACACTATTGGATCCAAATGTGGTTCATGAAAAGAACACACATGCAATGACACTTGTGGATCCTTATGTGGTTTTTGAAAAGAACAGACATGCAATGACACTGGTGGATCCTTATGTGGTTCATGAGAAGAACAAACATGCAATGACATTGGTGGATCCTTATGTGGTTTGTTTAGAAGAACACACATGCAATCACCCTTGGTGGATCCATGTGTTGTTTGTTTAGAAGAACACACATACAATGACACTCGGTGGATCTATGTGTGGTTTGTTTAGAAGAATACAAATGCAATGACTCTAGCTATGGTTCATGAAAAGAACACACATGCAATGACACTGGTGGATCCATGTGTGGTTTGTGAAAAGAACAGACATGCAATCTCATTAGGTGGATCCATGTGTGGTTTTTTTAGAAGAAGGCACATGCAATGACTCTAGCTGTGGTTCATGAAAAGAACACACATGCAATGACACTGGTGGATCCATGTGTGGTTCATGAAAAGAACAGACATGCACTGACACTGGTGGATCCTTATGTGGTTTGTTTAGAGGAACAGACATGCAATGACACTGGGTGTTGTTCATGAAAAGAACAGACATGCAATGACACTGGTGGATCCATGTGTGGTTCATGAAAAGAACAGACATGCAATGACACCGGTGGATCCATGTGAGGTTCATGAGAAGAACACACATCCAATGACATTATGGATCCTTATGTGGGTCATGAAAAGAACAGACATGTCATGACATTGGTGGATCCAAGTGTGGTTCATGAAAAGAACACACATGCAATGACACTGGTGGATCCTTATGTGGTTCATGAAAAGAACAGACATGCAATGACACTGGTGGATCCTTATGTGGTTTGTGAAAAGAACAGACATGCAATAACACTGGTGGATCCTTATGTGGTTCATTAGAAGAACAGACATGCAATGACACTGGTGGATCCTTATGTGGTTAATGAAAAGAATAGACATGCAATGACACTGGTGGATCCTTATGTGGTTTTTGAAAAGACCAGACATGCAATGACACTGGTGGATCCTTATGTGGTTCATGAGAAGAACAAACATGCAATGACACTGGTGGATCCTTATGTGGTTTGTTTAGAAGAACACACATGCAATGACATTTGTGGATCCTTATGTTGTTTGTTTAGAAGAACACCCATGCAATGACTATAGCTGTGGGTCATGAAAAGAACACACATGCAATGACACTGGTGGATCCTTATGTGGTTTTTTTAGAAGAACTAACATACAATGACACTCGGTGGATCCATGTGTGGTTTGTTAAGAAGAATACACATGCAATGACTCTAGCTATGGTTCATGAAAAGAACACACATGCAATGACACTGGTGGATCCATGTGTGGTTTGTTAAAAGAACAGACATGCAATCACATTACGTGGATCCATGTGTGGTTTTTTTAGAAGAACATACATGCAATGACTCTAGCTGTGGTTCATAAAAAGAACACACATGCAATGACACTGGTGGATCCATATGTGGTTCATGAAAAGAACAGACATGCAATGACACTGGTGGATCCTTATGTGGTTTGTTTAGAGAAACAGACATGCAATGACACTGGGTGTTGTTCATGAAAAGAACATACATGCAATGACACTAGTGGATCCATGTGTGGTTCATGAAAAGAACAGACATGCAATGACACTGGTGGATCCATGTGAGGTTCATGAGAAGAATAAACATGCAATGACACTGGTGGATCCTTATATGGTTTGTTTAGAAGAACACACATGCAATCACACTTGGTAGATCCATGTGTGCTTTGTTTAAAAAACACACATGTAATGACTCTAGTTGTGGTTCATGAAAAGAACATACATGCAATGACACTGGTGGATCCATCTGTGGTTTGTGAAAAGAACAGACATGCAATCACACTAGGTGGATCCATGTGTGGTTTGTTTAGAAGAACACACATGCAATGACTCTAGCTGTGGTTCAATAAAAGAACACACATGCAATGGCACTAGTCGATCCATATGCGGTTCATGAAAAGAACAGGCATGCAATAACACTGGTGGATCCTTATGTGGTTTGTTTGGAGGAACAGACATGCAATGACACTGGGTGTGGTTCATGAAAAGAACAGACATGCAATGACACTGGTGGATCCATATGTGGTTCATGAGAAGAACAGACATGTAATGACACTAGTGGATCCATGTGTGCTTCATGAAAAGAAATGAGATGCAATGACTCTAGCTGTGGTTCATAAAAAGAATAGACATGCAATGACACTGGTGGATCCATATGTGGTTTGTGGAAGTAACAAACATGCAATGACTCTAGCTGTGATTCATGAAAAGAACAGACATGCAATGACACTGGTGGATCCATGTGTGGTTCATGAGAAGAACACACATCCAATGACACTGGTGGATCCTTATGTGGTTCATGAAAAGAACAGATATGCAATGACACTGGTGGATCCTTATGTGGTTTGTTTAGAAGAACACACATGCAATGACACTGGGTGTGGTTCATGAAAAGAACTGACATGCAATCACACTAGGTGGATCCGTGTGTGGTTTGTTTAGATGAACACACATGCAATGACTATAGGTGTGGTTCATGAAAATAACACACATGCAATGACACTGGTGGATGCATGTATGGTTTGCGAAAAGAACAGACATGCAATCACACTAGGTGGATCCATGTGTGGTTTGTTTAGAAGAACACACATGCAATGACTCTAGCTGTGGTTCATGAAAAGAACACACATGCAATGACACTGGTGGATCCATGTGTTGTTCATGAAAAGAACAAACATGCAATGACACTGGTGGATCCTTATGTGGCTTGTTTAGAGGAACATACATGCAATGACACTAGATGTGGTTCATGAAAAGAACAGACATGCAATGACACTGGTGGATCCATGTGTGGTTCATGAAAACAACAGACATGCAATGACACTGGTGGATCCATGTGTGGTTCATGAGAAGAACACACATCCAATGACACTGGTGGATCCTTAGGTGGTTCATGAAAAGAACAGACATGCAATGACACTGGTGGATCCAAGTGTTTTTCATGAAAAGAACACACATGCAATGACACTAGTGGATCCTTATGTGGTTCATGAAAAGAACATACATGCAATGACACTGGTGGATCCTTATGTGGTTTGTGAAAAGAACAGACATGCAATGACACTGGTGGATCCTTATGTGGTTCATGAGAAGAACAAACATGCAATGACACGGGTGGATCCTTATGTGGTTTGTTTAGAAGAACACACATGCAATGAAACTGGTGGATCCTTATGTTGTTTGTTTAGAAGAACACACATGCAATGACTCTAGTTGTCGTTCATGAGAAGAACACGCATGCAATGACACTGGTGGATCCATGTGTGGTTTGTGAAAAGAACAGACATGCAATCACAATAGGTGGATCCATGTGTGGTTTGTTTAGAAGAACACACATGCAATGACTCTAACTGTGGTTCATGAAAAGAACACACATGCAATGACACTGGTGGATCCATGTGTGTTTCATGAAAAGAACAGACATGGAATGACACTAGTGGATCCTTGTGTGGTTCGTTTAGAGGAACAGACATGCAATGACACTGGTGGATTCATGTGTGGTTCATGAGAAGAACATACATGCAATGACACTGGTGGATCCAGGTGTGGTTCATGAAAAGAACTGACATGTAATGACTCTAGCTGTGGTTCATGAAAAGAACAGACATGCAATGACACTAGTGGATCCATGTGTGGTTAATGATAAGAACACACATCCAATGACACTAGTGGATCCTTATGTGGTTTGTGAAAAGAACAGACATGCAATCACACTAGGTGGATCCATGTGTGGTTTTTCTAGAAGAAAACACATGCAATGACTCTAGGTGTGGTTCATAAAAGAACACACATGCAATGACACTGGTGGATCCATGAGTGGTTCATGAAAAGAACAGACATACAATGACACTGGTGGATCCTTATGTGGTTTGTTTAGAGGAACAGACATGCAATGACACTAGGTGTGGTTCATGAAAAGAACAGACATATAATAATACTGGTGGATCCTTATGTGGTTTGTTTAGAGGAACAGACATGCAATGACACTTGGTGTTGTTCATGAAAAGAACAGACATGCAATGACACTGGTGGATCCATGTGTGGTTCATGAAAAGAACACACATGCAATGACACTGGTGGATCCATGTGTGGTTCATGAAAAGAACAGACGTGCAATGACACTGGTGGATCCATGTGTGGTTCATGACAATAACAGACATGCAATGACACTGGTGGATCCATGTGTGGTTCATGAGAAGAACACACATCCAATAACACTGGTGGATCCTTATGTGGTTCATGAAAAGAACAGACATGTAATGACACTGGTGGATCCATGTGTGGTTCATGAAAAGAACACACATGCATTGACACTGGTGGATCCTTACGTGGTTTACGAAAGAACAGACATGAAATGACACTGGTGGATCCTTATGTGGTTTGTCAAAAGAACAGACATGCAATGACACTAGTGGATCCTTATGTGGTTCATGAGAAGAACAAACATGCAATGACACCGGTGGATCCTTATGTGGTTTGTTTAGAAGAACACACAAGCAATAACAATGATGGATCCTTATGTGGTTTGTTTAGAAGAACACACATGCAATGACTCTAGATGTCGTTCATGAGAAGAACACACATGCATTGACACTGGTGTATCCATGTATGGTTTGTGAAAAGAACAGACATGCAATCACACTAGGTGGATCCATGTGTGGTTTGTTTAGAAGAACACACAAGAAATGACTCTAGGTGTGGTTCATGAAAAGAACACACATGCAATGACACTGGCGGATCCATGTGTGGTTCATGAAAAGAACAAATATGCAATGACACTGGTGGAACCTTATGTGGTTTGTTTAGAGGAACAGACATGCAATGACACTGGACATGGTTCATGAAAAGAACAGACATGCAATGACACTGGTGGATCCATGTGTGGATCATAAGAAGAACAGACATGCAATGACACTGGTGGATCCATGTGTGGTTCATGAAAAGAACTGACATGCAATGACTCTAGATGTGCTTCATGAAAAGAACAGACATGCAATGACACTGGTGGATCCATATGTGGTTTGTTTAGAACAACACACATGCAATGGCACTGGTGGATCCATATGTGGTTTGTTTAGAAGAATACACATGCAATGACTCTAGCTGTCGTTCATGAGAAGAACACACATGCAATGACACTGGTGGATCCATGTGTGGTTTTTGAAAAGAACAGACATACAATCACACTAGGTGGATCCATGTGTGGTTTGTTTAGAAGAAGACACATGCAATGACTCTAGGTGTGGTTCATGAAAAGAACACAAATGCAATGACACTGGTGGATCCATGTGTGGTTGATGAAAAGAACAGACATGCGATGACACTGGTGGATCCTTATGTGGTTTGTTTAGAGGAACAGACATGAAATGACACTGGGTGTGGTTCATGAAAAGAACAGACATGCAATGACACTGGTGGATCCATGTGTGGTTCATGAAAAGACCACACATGCAATGATACTAGTGGATCCTTATGTGGTTCATTAAGAGAACAGACATGCAATGACACCGGTGGATCCTTATGTGGTTTGTTTAGAGGAACAGACATGCAATGACACTGTGAGTGGTTCATGAAAAGAATAGACATGCAATGACACTGGTGGATCCATTTGTGGTTCATGAAAAGAACACACATGCAATGACACTAGTGGATCCTTATGTGGTTTGTGAAAAGAACAGACATCCAATGACACTGGTGGATCATTATGTGGTTCATGAGAAGAACAAACATGCAATGACACTGGTGGATCCTTATGTGGCTTGTTTAGAAAAACACACATGCAATCACACTAGCTGGATCCATGTGTGGTTTGTTTACAAGAACACACATGCAATGACTAGTTGTGGTTCATGAAAAGAACACACATGCAATGACATTAGTGGATCCATGTGTGGTGCATGAGAAGAACACACATCCAATGACACTAGTGCATCCTTATGTGGTTTGTTTAGAAGAACACACATGCAATGACTCTAGCTGTGTTCATGAAAAGAACACACATGTAATGACACAGGTGGATCCATGTGTGGTTTGTGAAAAGAACAGACATGCAATCACAATAGGTGGATCCACGTGTGGTTTGTTTAGAAGAACAGGCATGCAATGACTCTAGCTATGGTTCATGAAAAGAACACGCATGCAATGACATTGGTGGATCCATGTGCTGTTCATGAAAAGAACAGACATGCAATGATACTGGTGGATCCTTATGTTGTTTGTTTAGAGGAACAGACATGCAATGACACTTTGTGTGGTTCATGAAAAGAACAGACATGCAATGACACTAGTGGATCCAGGTGTGGTTCATGAAAAGAACTGACATGCAATTACTCTAGTTGTGGTTCATGAAAAGAACACACATGCAATGACACTGGTGGATCCATATGTGGTTTGTGGAAGTAACAGACATGCAATGACTCTAGCTGTGATTCATGAAAACAACAGACATGCAATGACACTGGTGGATCCATGTGTGCTTCATGAGAAGAACACACATCCAATGACACTGGTGGATCCTTATGTGGTTTGTTTAGAAGAACACACATGCAATCACACTAGGTGGATCCATGTGTGGTTTGTTTACAAGAACAGACATGCAATGACTCTAGCTGTGGTTCATGAAAAGAACACACATGCAATGACACTGGTGGATCCATGTGTGGTTTGTGCAAGGAACGGACATGCAATCACACTAGGTGGATCCATGTGTGGTTTGTTTAGAAGAACACACATGCAATGACTCTAGCTGTGGTTTATGAAACGAACAGACATGCAATGACACTGGTGGATCCATGTGTGGTTCCTGAAAAGAATAGACATGCAATGACACTGGTGGATTCGTATGTGGTTTGTTTAGAGGAACACACATGCAATGACACTGTGAGTGGTTCATGAAAAGAATAGACATGCAATGACACTGGTGGATCCATTTGTGGTTCATGAAAAGAACACACATGCAATGACACTGGTGGATCCTTATGTGGTTTGTGAAAAGAACAGACATCCAATGACACTGGTGGATCATTATGTGGTTCATGAGAAGAACAAACATGCAATGACACTGGTGGATCCTTATGTGGCTTGCTTAGAAAAACACACATGCAATCACACTAGGTGGATACATGTGTGGTTTGTTTACAAGAACACACATGCAATCACTCTAACTGTGGTTCATGAAAAGAACACACATGCAATGACCCTAGTGGATCCATGTGTGGTTTGTGCAAAGAATAGAAATGCAATCACACTAGGTGGATCCATGTGTGGTTTGTTTAGAAGAAAACATATGCAATGACTAGCTGTGGTTATTGAAAAGAATAGACATGCAATGACACTGGTGGATCCATGTGTGGTTCCTGAACAGAACAGACATGCAATGACACTGGTGGATCCATGTGTGGTTCATGAGAAGAACAGACATGCAATGACACTGGTGGATCCATGTGTGGTTCATGAAAAGAACTGACATGCAATGACTCTAGCTGTGGTTCATGAAAATAACACACATGCAATGCCATTGGTGGATCCATATGTGGTTTGTTTATAAGAACAGACATGCAATGACACTGGTGGATCCATGTGGATCCATGTGCGGTTCATGAAAAGAACAGACATGCAATGACACTGGTGGATCCTTATGTGGTTTGTTTAGAGGAACAAACATGCAATGACACTGGGTGTGGTTCATGAAAAGAACACACATGCAATGACACTGGTGGATCCATGTGTGGTTCATGATAAGAACACACATCCAATGACACTGGTGGATACTTATGTGGTTTGTGAAAAGAACAGACATGCAATCACACTAGGTGGATCCATGTGTGGTTTGTTTAGAAGAACACACGTGCAATGACTCTAGGTGTGGTTTAATGAAAAGAACACACATGCAATGACACTGGTGGATCCATGTGCGGTTCATGAAAAGAACAGACATGCAATGACACTAGTGGATCCTTATGTGGTTTGTTTCGAGGAACAGACATGCAATGGCATTGGGTGTGGTTCATGAAAAGAACAAACATGCAATGACACTGGTGGATTCATGTGTGGTTCATGAGAAGAACATACATGCAATGACACTGGTGGATCCTTATGTGGTTCATTAGAAGAACACACATGCAATGAAAAGAACGGACATGCAATGACTCTAGATGTGGTTCATGAAAAGAACACACATGCAATGACATTGGTGGATCCATGTGCTGTTCATGAAAAGAACAGACATGCAATGATACTGGTGGATCCTTATGTTGTTTGTTTAGAGGAACAGACATGCAATGACACTTTGTGTGGTTCATGAAAAGAACAGACATGCAATGACACTGGTGGATCCATGTGTGGTTCATGAGAAGAACAGACATGCAATGACACTGTTGGATCCAGGTGTGGTTCATGAAAAGAACTGACATGCAATGACTCTAGCTGTAGTCCATGAAAAGAATGGACATGCAATGACACTGGTGGATCCATGTGTGGTTCATGAGAAGAACACACATCCAATGACACTAGTGTATCCTTATGTGGTTTGTTTAGAAGAACACACATGCAATGACTCTAGTTGTGGTTCATGAAAAGAACACTCATATAATGACACTGGTGGATCCATGTGTGGTTTGTGAAAAGAACAGAAATGCAATCACACTAGGTGGATCCATGTGTGGTTTGTTTAGAAGAACTGACATGCAATGACTCTATTTGTGGTTCATGAAATGAACACACATGCAATGACACTGGTGGATCCATGTGCGGTTCATGAAAAGAACAGACATGCAATGACACTGGTGGATCCATGTGTGGTTTGTGCAAGGAACGGACATGCAATCACACTAGGAGGATCCATGTGTGGTTTGTTTAGAAGAACACACATGCTATGACTCTAGCTGTGGTTTATGAAACGAACAGACATGCAATGACACTGGTGGATCCATGTGTGGTTCCTGAAAAGAATAGACATGCAATGACACTGGTGGATTCGTATGTGGTTTGTTTAGAGGAACACACATGCAATGACACTGTGAGTGGTTCATGAAAAGAATAGACATGCAATGACACTGGTGGATCCATGTGTGGTTCCTAAAAAGAATAGACATGCAATGACACTGGTGGATTCGTATGTGGTTTGTTTAGAGGAACACACATGCAATGACACTAGGTGTGGTTCATGAAAAGAACTGACATGCAATGACACTGGTGGATTCGTATGTGGTTTGTTTAGAGGAACACACATGCAATGACACTGTGAGTGGTTCATGAAAAGAATAGACATGCAATGACACTGGTGGATCCATTTGTGGTTCATGAAAAGAACACACATGCAATGACACTGGTGGATCCTTATGTGGTTTGTGAAAAGAACAGACATCCAATGACACTGGTGGATCATTATGTGGTTAATGAGAAGAACAAACATGCAATAACACTGGTGGATCCTTATGTGGCTTGTTTAGAAAAACACACATGCAATCACACTAGGTGGATCCATGTGGTTTGTTTACAAGAACACACATGCAATGACTCTAGCTGTGGTTCATGAAAAGAACACACATGCAATGACACTAGTGGATCCATGTGTGGTTTGTGCAAAGAATAGAAATGCAATCACACTAGGTGGATCCATGTGTGGTTTGTTTAGAAGAACACACATGCAATAACTCTAGATGTGGTTATTGAAAAGAATAGACATGCAATGACACTGGTGGATCCATCTGTGGTTCCTGAACAGAACAGACATGCAATGACACTGGTGGATCCATGTGTGGTTCATGAGAAGAACAGACATGCAATGACACTGGTGGATCCATGTGTGGTTCATGAAAAGAACTGACATGCAATGACTCTAGCTGTGGTTCATGAAAATAACACACATGCAATACCATTGGTGGATCCATATGTGGTTTGTTTATAAGAACAGACATGCAATGACACTGGTGGATCCATGTGGATCCATGTGCGGTTCATGAAAAGAACAGACATGCAATGACACTGGTGGATCCTTATGTGGTTTGTTTAGAGGAACAAACATGCAATGACACTGGGTGTGGTTCATGAAAAGAACACACATGCAATGACATTGGTGGATCCATGTATTGTTCATGATAAGAACACACATCCAATGACACTGGTGGATACTTATGTGGTTTGTGAAAAGAACAGACATGCAATCACACTAGGTGGATCCATGTGTGGTTTTTTTAGAAGAACACACATGCAATGACTCTAGGTGTGGTTTAATGAAAAGAACACACATGCAATGACACTGGTGGATCCATGTGCGGTTCATGAAAAGAACAGACATGCAATGACACTAGTGGATCCTTATGTGGTTTGTTTAGAGGAACAGACATGCAATGACATTGGGTGTGGTTCATGAAAAGAACAAACATGCAATGACACTGGTGGATTCATGTGTGGTTCATGAGAATAACATACATGCAATGACACTGGTGGATCCAGGTATGGTTCATGAAAAGAACTGACATGCAATGACTCTAGCTGTGGTTCATGAAAAGAACTGACATGCAATGACACTGGTGGATCCATGTGTGGTGCATGAGAAGAACACACATCCAATGACACTAGTGCATCCTTATGTGGTTTGTTTAGAAGAACACACATGCAATGACTCTAGTTGTGGTTCATGAAAAGAACACACATGTAATGACACTGGTGGATCCATGTGTGGTTTGTGAAAAGAACAGACATGCAATCACACTAGGTGGATCCACGTGTGGTTTGTTTAGAAGAACAGACATGCAATGACTCTAGCTGTGGTTCATGAAAAGAACACACATGCAATGACATTGGTGGATCCATGTGTTGTTCATGAAAAGAACAGACATGCAATGATACTGGTGGATCCTTATGTTGTTTGTTTAGAGGAACAGACATGCAATGACACTTTGTGTGGTACATGAAAAGAACAGACATGCAATGAGACTGGTGGATCCATGTGTGGTTCATGAGAAAAACAAACATGCAATGACACTAGTGGATCCAGGTGTGGTTCATGAAAAGAACTGACATGCAATGAGTCTAGTTGTGGTTCATGAAAAGAACAGACATGCAATGACACTGGTGGATCCATATGTGTTTTGTGGAAGTAACATACATGCAATGACTCTAGTTGTGATTCATGAAAACAACAGACATGCAATGACACTGGTGGATCCATGTGTGGTTCATGAGAAGAACACACATCCAATGACACTGGTGGATCCTTATGTGGTTTGTTTAGAAGAACACACATGCAATCACACTAGGTGGATGCATCTGTGGTTTGTTTACAAGAACACACATGCAATGACTCTAGCTGTGATTCATGAAAAGAACACACATGCAATGACACTGGTGGATCCATGTGTGGTTTATGCAAGGAACGGACATGCAATCACACTAGGTGGATCCATGTATGGTTTGTTTAGAAGAACACACATGCAATGACTCTAGCTGTGGTTTATGAAACGAATAGACATGCAATGACACTGGTGGATCCATGTGTGGTTCCTAAAAAGAATAGACATGCAATGACACTGGGGGATTCGTATGTGGTTTGTTTAGAGGAACACACATGCAATGACACTGGGTGTGGTTCATGAAAAGAACAGACATGCAATGACACTGGTGGATCCATGTGTGGTTCATGAGAAGAACAGACATGCAATGACACTGGTGGATCCATGTGTGGTTCATGAAAAGAACTGACATGCAATGACTCTAGCTGTGGTTCATGAAAATAACACACATGCAATGACACTGTGAGTGGTCCATGAAAAGAATAGACATGCAATAACACTGGTGGATCCATTTGTGGTTCATGAAAAGAACACACATGCAATGACACTGGTGGATCCTTATGTGGTTTGTGAAAAGAACTGACATCCAATGACACTGGTGGATCATTATGTGGTTCATGAGAAGAACAAACATGCAATGACACTGGTGGATCCTTATGTGGCTTGTTTAGAAAAACACACATGCAATCAGACTAGGTGGATCCATGTGTGGTTTGTTTACAAGAACACACATGCAATGACTCTAGTTGTGGTTCATGAAAAGAACACACATGCAATGACAGTAGTGGATCCATGTGTGTTTTGTGCAAAGAATAGAAATGCAATCACACTAGGTAGATCCATGTGTGGTTTGTTTAGAAGAACACACATGCAATGACTCTAGCTGTGGTTATTGAAAAGAATAGACATGCAATGACACTGGTGGATCCATGTGTGGTTCCTGAAAAGAACAGACATGCAATGACACTGGTGGATCCATGTGTGGTTCATGAGAAGAACAGACATGCAATGACATTGGTGGATCCATGTGTGGTTCATGAAAAGAACTGACATGCAATGACTCTAGCTGTGGTTCATGAAAATGACACACATGCAATGCCATTGGTGGATCCATATGTGGTTTGTTTATAAGAACAGACATGCAATGACACTTGTGGATCCATGTGGATCCATGTGCGGTTCATGAAAAGAACAGACATGCAATGACACTGGTGGATCCTTATGTGGTTTGTTTAGAGGAACAAACATGCAATGACACTGGGTGTGGTTCATGAAAAGAACACACATGCAATGACACTGGTGGATCCATGTGTGGTTCATGATAAGAACACACATCCAATGACACTGGTGGATCCTTATGTGGTTTGTGAAAAGAACAGACATGCAATCACACTAGGTGGATCCATGTGTGGTTTGTTTAGAAGAACACACATGCAATGACTCTAGCTGTGGTTCATGAAAAGAACACACATGCAATGACACTGGTGGATCCATGTGCGGTTCATGAAAAGAACAGACATGCAATGACACTAGTGGATCCTTATGTGGTTTGTTTAGAGGAACAGACATGCAATGACATTGGGTGTGGTTCATGAAAAGAACAGACATGCAATGACGCTGGTGGATTCATGTGTGGTTCATGAGAAGAACATACATGCAATGACACTGGTGGATCCAGGTGTGGTTCATGAAAAGAACTGACATGCAATGACTCTAGCTGTGGTTCATGAAAAGAACTGACATGCAATGACTCTAGCTGTGGTTCATGAAAAGAACTGACATGCAATGACTCTAGCTGTGGTTCATGAAAAGAACTGACATGCAATGACACTGGTGGATCCATGTGTGGTGCATGAGAAGAACACACATCCAATGACACTAGTGCATCCTTATGTGGTTTGTTTAGAAGAACACACATGCAATGACTCTAGCTGTGGTTCATGAAAAGAACACACATGTAATGACACTGGTGGATCCATGTGTGGTTTGTGAAAAGAACAGACATGCAATCACACTAGGTGGATCCACGTGTGGTTTGTTTAGAAGAACGGACATGCAATGACTCTAGATGTGGTTCATGAAAAGAACACACATGCAATGACATTGGTGGATCCATGTGTTGTTCATGAAAAGAACAGACATGCAATGATACTGGTGGATCCTTATGTTGTTTGTTTAGAGGAACAGACATGCAATGACACTTTGTGTCGTTCATGAAAAGAACAGACATGCAATGACACTGGTGGATCCATGTGTGGTTCATGAGAAGAACAAACATGCAATGACACTGGTGGATCCAGGTGTGGTTCATGAAAAGAACTGATGCAATGACTAGTTGTGGTTCATGAAAAGAACAGACATGCAATGACAATGGTGGATCCATATGTGTTTTGTGGAAGTAACAGACATGCAATGACTCTAGCTGTGATTCATGAAAACAACAGACATGCAATGACACTGGTGGATCCATGTGTGGTTCATGACAAGAAAACACATCCAATGACACTGGTGGATCCTTATGTAGTTTGTTTAGAAGAACACACATGCAATCACACTAGGTGGATCCATGTGTGGTTTGTTTACAAGAACAAACATGCAATGACTCTAGCTGTGGTTCATGAAAAGAACACACATGCAATGACACTGGTGGATCCATGTGTGGTTTGTGCACGGACATGCAATCACACTAGGTGGATCCATGTGTGGTTTGTTTAGAAGAACACACATGCAATGACTCTAGCTGTGGTTTATGAAACGAACAGACATGCAATGACACTGGTGGATCCATGTGTGGTTCCTAAAAAGAATAGACATGCAATGACACTGGTGGATTCGTATGTGGTTTGTTTAGAGGAACACACATGCAATGACACTGGGTGTGGTTCATGAAAAGAACTGGCATGCAATGACACTGGTGGATCCATGTGTGGTGCATGAGAAGAACACACATCCAATGACACTAGTGCATCCTTATGTGTGGTTCATGAAAAGAACTGACATGCAATGACTCTAGCTGTGGTTCATGAAAATAACACACATGCAATGACATTGGTGGATCCATATGTGGTTTGTTTAGAAGAACAGACATGTAATGACACTGGTGGATCCATGTGGATCCATGTGCGGTTCATGAAAAGAACAGACATGCAGTAACACTGGTGGATCCTTATGTGGTTTTTTTAGAGGAGCAGACATGCAATGACACTGGGTGTGGTTCATGAAAAGAACAGACATGCAATGACACTGGTGGATCCATGTGTGGTTCATGATAAGAACACACATCCAATGACATTGGTGGATCCTTATGTGGTTTGTGAAAAGAACATACATGCAGTCACACTAGGTGGATCCATGTGTGGTTTGTTTAGAAGAACACACATGCAATGACTCTAGTTGTGGTTCATGAAAAGAACACACATGCAATAACACTTGTGGATCCATGTGCGGTTCATGAAAAGAACAGACATGCAATGACACTGGTGGATCCTTATGTGGCTTGTTTAGAGAATGGACATGCAATGACATTGGGTGTGGTTCATGAAAAGAACAGACATGCAATGACACTGGTGGATCCATGTGTGGTTCATGAGAAGAACAGACATGCAATGACACTGTTGGATCCAGGTGTGGTTCATGAAAAGAACTGACATGCAATGACTCTAGCTGTAGTCCATGAAAAGAATGGACATGCAATGACACTGGTGGATCCATGTGTGGTTCATGAGAAGAACACACATCCAATGACACTAGTGCATCCTTATGTGGTTTGTTTAGAAGAACACACATGCAATGACTCTAGTTGTGGTTCATGAAAAGAACACACATATAATGACACTGGTGGATCCATGTGTGGTTTGTGAAAAGAACAGACATGCAATCACACTAGGTGGATCCATGGGTGGTTTGTTTAGAAGAACAGACATGCAATGACTCTATTTGTGGTTCATGAAATGAACACACATGCAATGAAACTGGTGGATCCATGTGCGGTTCATGAAAAGAACAGACATGCAATGATACTGGTGGATCCTTATGTTGTTTGTTTAGAGGAACAGACATGCAATGACACTTTGTGTGGTTCATGAAAAGAACAGACATGCAATGACACTGGTGGATCCATGTGTGGTTCATGAGAAGAACAGACATGCAATGACACTGGTGGATCCAGGTGTGGTTCATGAAAAGAACTGACATGCAATGACTCTAGCTGTGGTTCATGAAAAAAACAGACATGCAATGACCCTGGTGGATCCATATGTGGTTTGTGAAAGTAACAGACATGCAATGACTCTAGCTGCGATTCATGAAAACAAGAGACATGCAATGACACTGGTGGATCCATGTGTGGTTAATGAGAAGAACACACATCCAATGACACTGGTGGATCCTTATGTGGTTTGTTTAGAAGAACACACATGCAATCACACTAGGTGGATCCATGTGTGGTTTGTTTACAAGAAAACACATGCAATGACTCTAGCTGTGGTTCATGAAAAGAACACACATGCAATGACACTAGTGGATCCATGTGTGGTTTGTGCAAGGAACGGACATGCAATCACACTAGGAGGATCCATGTGTGGTTTGTTTAGAAGAACACACATGCAATGACTCTAGCTGTGGTTTATGAAACGAACAGACATGCAATGACACTGGTGGATCCATGTGTGGTTCCTGAAAAGAATAGACATGCAATGACACTGGTGGATTCGTATGTGGTTTGTTTAGAGGAACACACATGCAATGACACTGTGAGTGGTTCATGGAAAGAATAGACATGCAATGACACTGGTGGATCCATTTGTGGTTCATGAAAAGAACAGACATGCAATGACACTGGTGGATCCTTATGTGGTTTGTGAAAAGAACAGACATCCAATGACACTGGTGGATCATTATGTGGTTAATGAGAAGAACAAACATGCAATAACACTGGTGGATCCGTATGTGGCTTGTTTAGAAAAACACACATGCAATCACACTAGGTGGATCCATGTGGTTTGTTTACAAGAACACACATGCAATGACTCTAGCTGTGGTTCATGAAAAGAACACACATGCAATGACACTAGTGGATCCATGTGTGGTTTGTGCAAAGAATAGAAATGCAATCACACTAGGTGGATCCATGTGTGGTTTGTTTAGAAGAACACACATGCAATAACTCTAGCTGTGGTTATTGAAAAGAATAGACATGCAATGACACTGGTGGATCCATCTGTGGTTCTGAATGAGCAGACATGCAATGACACTGGTGGATCCATGTGTGGTTCATGAGAAGAACAGACATGCAATGACACTGGTGGATCCATGTGTGGTTCATGAAAAGAACTGACATGCAATGACTCTAGCTGTGGTTCATGAAAATAACACACATTCAATGCCATTGGTGGATCCATATGTGGTTTGTTTATAAGAACAGACATGCAATGACACTGGTGGATCCATGTGGATCCATGTGCGGTTCATGAAAAGAACAGACATGGAATGACATTGGTGGATCCTTATGTGGTTTGTTTAGAGGAACAAACATGCAATGACACTGGGTGTGGTTCATGAAAAGAACAAACATGCAATGACACTGGTGGATCCATGTGTGGTTCATGATAAGAACACACATCCAATGACACTGGTGGATCCTTATGTGGTTTGTGAAAAGAACAGACATGCAATCACACTAGGTGGATCCATGTGTGGTTTGTTTAGAAGAACACACATGCAATGACTCTAGGTGTGGTTTAATGAAAAGAACACACATGCAATGACACTGGTGGATCCATGTGCGGTTCATGAAAAGAACAGACATGCAATGACACTAGTGGATCCTTATGTGGTTTGTTTAGAGGAACAGACATGCAATGACATTGGGTGTGGTTCATGAAAAGAACAGACATGCAATGACACTTGTGGATTCATGTGTGGTTCATGAGAAGAACATACATGCAATGACACTGGTGGATCCAGGTATGGTTCATGAAAAGAACTGACACGCAATGACTCTAGCTGTGGTTCATGAAAAGAACTGACATGCAATGACACTGGTGGATCCATGTGTGGTGCATGAGAAGAACACACATCCAATGACACTAGTGCATCCTTATGTGGTTTGTTTAGAAGAACACACATGCAATGACTCTAGCTGTGGTTCATGAAAAGAACACACATGTAATGACACTGGTGGATCCATGTGTGGTTTGTGAAAAGAACAGACATGCAATCACACTAGGTGGATCCACGTGTGGTTTGTTTAGAAGAACAGACATGCAATGACTCTAGCTGTGGTTCATGAAAAGAACACACATGCAATGACATTGGTCGATCCATGTGTTGTTCATGAAAAGAACAGACATGCAATGATACTGGTGGATCCTTATGTTGTTTGTTTAGAGGAACAGACATGCAATGACACTTTGTGTGGTTCATGAAAAGAACAGACATGCAATGACACTGGTGGATCCATGTGTGGTTCATGAGAAAAACAAACATGCAATGACACTAGTGGATCCAGGTGTGGTTCATGAAAAGAACTGACATGCAATGACTCTAGTTGTGGTTCATGAAAAGAACAGACATGCAATGACACTGGTGGATCCATATGTGTTTTGTGGAAGTAACAGACATGCAATGACTCTAGCTGTGATTCATGAAAACAACAGACATGCAATGACACTGGTGGATCCATGTGTGGTTCATGAGAAGAACACACATCCAATGACACTGGTGGATCCTTATGTGGTTTGTTTAGAAGAACACACATGCAATCACACTAGGTGGATGCATGTGTGGTTTGTTTACAAGAACACACATGCAATGACTCTAGCTGTGATTCATGAAAAGAACACACATGCAATGACACTGGTGGATCCATGTGTGGTTTATGCAAGGAACGGACATGCAATCACACTAGGTGGATCCATGTGTGGTTTGTTTAGAAGAACACACATGCAATGACTCTAGCTGTGGTTTATGAAACGAACAGACATGCAATGACACTGGTGGATCCATGTGTGGTTCCTAAAAAGAATAGACATGCAATGACACTGGTGGATTCGTATGTGGTTTGTTTAGAGGAACACACATTCAATGACACTGGGTGTGGTTCATGAAAAGAACTGACATGCAATGACACTGGTGGATCCATGTGTGGTGCATGAGAAGAACTGACATGCAATGACTCTAGCTGTGGTTCATGAAAATAACACACATGCAATGACATTGGTGGATCCATATGTGGTTTGTTTAGAAGAACAGACATGTAATGACACTGGTGGATCCATGTGGATCCATGTGCGGTTCATGAAAAGAACAGACATGCAGTAACACTGGTGGATCCTTATGTGGTTTCTTTAGAGGAGCAGACATGCAATGACACTGGGTGTGGTTCATGAAAAGAACAGACATGCAATGACACTGGTGGATCCATGTGTGGTTCATGATAAGAACACACATCCAATGACATTGGTGGATCCTTATGTGGTTTGTGAAAAGAACATACATGCAGTCACACTAGGTGGATCCATGTGTGGTTTGTTTAGAAGAACACACATGCAATGACTCTAGTTGTGGTTCATGAAAAGAACACACATGCAATAACACTTGTGGATCCATGTGCGGTTCATGAAAAGAACAGACATGCAATGACACTGGTGGATCCTTATGTGGCTTGTTTAGAGGAATGGACATGCAATGACATTGGGTGTGGTTCATGAAAAGAACAGACATGCAATGACACTGGTGGATCCATGTGTGGTTCATGAGAAGAACAGACATGCAATGACACTGTTGGATCCAGGTGTGGTTCATGAAAAGAACTGACATGCAATGACTCTAGCTGTAGTCCATGAAAAGAATGGACATGCAATGACACTGGTGGATCCATGTGTGGTTCATGAGAAGACACACATCCAATGACACTAGTGCATCCTTATGTGGTTTGTTTAGAAGAACACACATGCAATGACTCTAGTTGTGGTTCATGAAAAGAACACACATATAATGACACTGGTGGATCCATGTTTGGTTTGTGAAAAGAACAGACATGCAATCACACTAGGTGGATCCATGGGTGGTTTGTTTAGAAGTACAGACATGCAATGACTCTATTTGTGGTTCATGAAATGAACACACATGCAATGACACTGGTGGATCCATGTGCGGTTCATAAAAAGAACAGACATGCAATGATACTGGTGGATCCTGATGTTGTTTGTTTAGAGGAACAGACATGCAATGACACTTTGTGTGGTTCATGAAAAGAACAGACATGCAATGACACTGGTGGATCCATGTGTGGTTTATGAGAAGAACAGACATGCAATGACACTGGTGGATCCAGGTGTGGTTCATGAAAAGAACTGACATGCAATGACTCTAGCTGTGGTTCATGAAAAAAACAGACATGCAATGACCCTGGTGGATCCATATGTGGTTTGTGAAAGTAACAGACATGCAATGACTCTAGCTGCGATTCATGAAAACAAGAGACATGCAATGACACTGGTGGATCCATGTGTGGTTAATGAGAAGAACACACATCCAATGACACTGGTGGATCCTTATGTGGTTTGTTTAGAAGAACACACATGCAATCACACTAGGTGGATCCATGTGTGGTTTGTTTACAAGAGCACACATGCAATGACTCTAGTTGTGGTTCATGAAAAGAACACACATGCAATGACACTGGTGGATCCATGTGTGGTTTGTGCAAAGAACAGACATGCAATCACACTAGGGGGATCCATGTGTGGTTTGTTTAGAAGAACACACATGCAATGACTCTAGTTGTGGTTCATGAAAAGAACAGACATGCAATGACACTGGTGGATCCATGTGTGGTTCCTTAAAAGAACAGACATGCAATGATACTGGTGGATCCTTATGTGGTTTGTTTAGAGGAACACACATGCAATGACACTGGGTGTGGTTCATGAAAAGAATAAACATGCAATGACACTGGTGGATCCATGTGTGGTTCATGAGAAGAACAGACATGCAATGACTTTGGTGGATCCATGTGTGGTTCATGAAAAAAACTGACATGCAATGACTCTAGCTGTGGTTCATGAAAACAACACACATCCAATGACATTGGTGGATCCATATGTGGTTTGTTTAGAAGAACACACATGCAATCACACTGGTGGATCCGTATGTGGTTTGTTTAGAAGAACATGCATGCAATGACTCTAGCTATCGTTCATGAGAAGAACACACATGCAATGACACTGGTGTATCCATGTGTGGTTTGTGAAAAGAACAGACATGCAATCACACTAGGTGGATCCATGTGTGGTTTTTTTAGAAGAACACACATGCAATGACTCTAGGTGTGGTTCATGAAAAAAAACACATGCAATGACACTAATGGATCTATGTGTGGTTCATGAAAAGAATAGACATGCAATGACACTGGTGGATCCTTATGTGGTTTATTTAGAGGAACAGACATGCAATGACACTTGGTGTGGTTCATGAAAAGAACAGACATGCAATGACACTAGGTGTGGTTCATGAAAAGAACTGACATGCAATGACACTGGTGGATGCTTATGTGGTTCGTGAAAAGAACAGACATGCAATGACATTTGTGGATCCTTATGTGGTTCATGAAAAGAACAGACATGCAATGACACTGGTGGATCCTTATGTGGTTTGTTTAGAGGAACAGACATGCAATGACACTGGGTGTGGTTCATGAAAAGAACAGACATGCAATGACACTGGTGGATCCATGTGTGGTTCATGAGAAGAACAGACATGCAATGACACTGGTGGATCCAGGTGTGGTTCATGAAAAGAACTCACATGCAATGACTCTAGCTGTGGTTTAATGAAAAGAACAGACATGCAAAGACACCGGTGGATCCATATGTGGTTTGTGGAAGCAACAGACATTCAATGACTCTAGCTGTGATTCATGAAAAGAACAGACATCCAATGACACTGGTGGATCCTTATGTGGTTCATGAAAAGAACAGACATGCAATGACACTAGTGGATCCTTATGTGGTTTGTTTAGAAGAACACACATGCAATGACACTGGGTGTGGTTCATGAAAAGAACAGATGTGCAATCACACTAGGTGGATCCATGTGTGGTTTGTTTAGAAGAAAACACATGCAATGACTCTAACTGTGGTTCATGAAAAGAACACACATGCAATGACACTGGTGGATCCATGTGTGGTTTGTGAAAAGAACAGACATGCAATGACACTGGTGGATCCTTATGTGGTTTGTTTAGAGGAACATACATGCAATGACACTGGGTGTGGTTCATGAAAAGAACAGACATGCAATGACACTGGTGGATCCATGTGTGGTTCATGAAAAGAACAGACATGCAATGACACTGGTGGATCTATGTATGGTTCATGAGATGAACACACATCCAATGACACTAGTGGATCCTTATGTTGTTCATGAAAAGAACAGACATGCGATGGCTCGTGTATTAACAAGCTCGTTGGGGAACCCCAAGGGGAAGGTATGATGAGCACAGCAGCAAGTTTCCCTCAGTTATGAAACCAAGGTTTAATCGAACCAGTAGGAGCAAGGAAACACCCCAAAGGTGTTGCTAGCTGAGCCTTGGTAGGGTGCACTACCGGTGCTAGTAGCAACGTGGAGACCTTCACAACACAACCACAGAACTTTGTCCCCAACTTGCGATGAGGTTGTCAATCTCACTAGTTTTGCTGAAAACAAAGGATTAAACGTATCAAATGGAAGGAAGTAATAGTTTGCAGAAAGTAAACACAAAGCAGTAAACAGTTTATAGATTGTATGTAAAGAAAAGGACCGGGATCCATAGTTCACTAGAGGTGGCTCTCCTTAAGATAGATAACATGCTGGGTGAACAAATTATAGCGGGGCAATTGACAAACATCGAGAAAGCAATACATGCATATACTAATCATCTTGACTCCTTTGGAACTTGATTGGGCATTACAACATTATACATAGACCGCCATCCAACTGCATCTATGACTAATAGTCCACCTTCAGGTTATCATCCGAACCCCCTCCAGTATTAAGTTGCAAGCAACAGACTATTGCTTTACGAATTGCATGTAATGTAAACAATACGATTGTTCTATGAACAAAGGATTGTTGTTTTCTCCCTAGTAGCAACAACGCATCTAGTACCTTAGAGATTTCTGTCACTTCCCTAGATTACCAGAGAGATGAACCCACTATCGAGCATAAATACTAACTCTTGGAGTTGTTAGCATCTACTTGGCCAAGATAGCTACTAACAACAGAAAGCATGCAAGATCACAAATAACAAAGACATGATAGAATCAATAATCAATCTGAAATAGCATCTCAATATCCAGGTGGTGTGGCCGGCCCCCAGCCCTTCTCCGTCTCGTATTCTGGCATCTGGTGACTTCCAGAAAAATAGGCACTTTGGCTTTTGTCCCGTCAAATTCCGAGAATATTCATTTTCTGACTTTCCTGGAACCAAAAACAGCAGAAAATAGGCAGCTGGCACTGTGGCTCTTGTTAATAGGTTAGTCCAAGAAATCATATGAAAAGTACTCCAAAGTGTGGACAAAACACAAGAAAGTGGATAAAACCAAGCATGGAACATCAAAAATTATAGATACATTTGCAATGTATCAACATCCCCAAGCTTAACTCCTGCTCGTCCTCGAGTAGGTAAGTGATAAAAAGAAATAATAATTTTTGAGGTGACATGCACCATCAAAGACTTGATCAAAGTATTTGTAAAACATGCAAAGCTGGGATCATAGTACTTCAATCATAACATGAAAGACAAAGTTCTAGCAATAAGACAAAGAAACTATGATGCAACATGAAAAGGCACAAACAAAAGATTCATGAATAACAATGCTTTACAAGACATTTGTTTGTTTCACATAAAGAAAACATAGCATAATAGTATTCAGCTTGTCCCTCATAGAGTAGCAAATGTAAATGCATAGCACACCTTCGAAGTTCATAAGAGTGACTAGATACAAATAGTTTAAAACAAGCAATATCAAGTTATGCATCAATCAACTAGTCTTAGTACAATGCACATAGAACTAAGAATGGCCACTATGCTCTCAAAGTAGGTGCATAAAGGTAGAAGGTGGAGACTCAATATAAAGGTGGAAGAAAGGCCTTCATAAAAGGAAGCAGAGATTCAAGTTTCATAAAGAGCTTCCAAAAATTATGGTACTTAATAGCTTTCAGCTCTCATTTCCCCTATCATAAGCATCTTGAAGTGATTAAGGTTAAAGTGAACAAACTATGGTGTACATGCTTGATGAAGTATAAGTTAGAAATCTCATGTCCCTTGTATACGAGGGCCGCTCCTCATGCTACTCAAGTTTAGTCACCGGTAAGTTCTTGTTATCGTAAGTACATGTGTATCATGGAGAACCACCAACGGGGTACCCCTTGCCCGATGATACGGAAGAATCCCCATATCAAAATAACAGGGCAAGCAGACAACGAGCATCTCAGCAATCTTCTTATTTACCATGGGAATATGGTGCTTTTTTCTCTCTTTCCTCTTTTCATAATCTCATTTTTTCTCTTTTTCTCTTTTTTCTCAATATAGGACTCTCTTTTTTTATAAGAAGAATGCTTCATAGACAGCTCATTATGGTTACGCTGCAGGTTTCCACCATGTCAGCATGGATTAGACTAGCGGCCCAGGCGTTTCTCTAACACATATACATAACTCCATGGACTTACAAGCTCCCCTTTCATTTCACACCAACGACATCTATATACAAAACATCATGATATCAACTAGGTACAAGTACCAAGTGCAATGTTGAAAGCGTTCCCCATGACAACATGGTTCTGCTAATTCCCAACAAATAAGTGCAAGCATATACAACATAGACGACACAATGGTTCAAGTTTATTAAGGGCAAGAAAAGTAAAGTGTGCCATCAAGTTCGTGAGAGCTTTAATCACTAGTTTTCTCATAACAAGTTTAATTTGGAAGGTAAACGAAAGCATGAATATACTTGGAATAGCATAAGCTAGTAGGTAGGTATGGTGGACTCTTTGGAATAACTTGGTTTAGGGAGTTGGATGCATTAGTGGAACTCATACTTGGTTGTGGAGGCTAGCAAAAGACTGGGAGCGACAAACTAGGAGAGCAATAATGGCCATAATCATACAGAGCGACAAAACATCATTGATCAAAGCATAAAGTGATACTACAAGTTGAAAACTAAAGGATCATAAAGGCTATGGTGACTTGAGATAGTCATAACATGGTGTGAGCATGCGCCAAGCCAACCCAAATAAAGCATCAAAGGAGAATACCACTATACTATGCTTTAATATGCTAAAACAATGCATGATTCATCCAAGGCACATTAAGCAATCTCAATTGTTTATAACAAGTCATACTACAGCAAAGAATACTAAGCATAAAGATCAAGCATGGCATGACAAAGCATAGGCCACAGTCAAAAACAAGCTCTTTTTACCACATAAGCATGAGCTTTCCTACTTTTTTCCAAACCAAACCAAACTATTTGAAAACCAATGTATGAAAGAGGGGATCCAACCAATTTATTCAGAAAACTAAGAAAACCAAGCAAAAGAAAAACCAAAACGAAAACGAAAAAGAAGACGCTCTAAGAACAACACAATTGTGCATGAAACAATAAAAATGAAGTGTTTGGAAGAAACCTGGGATTTTTATTGATGAAGAAGGGGGTGCCTTGGGCATCCCCAACCTTTAACGCTTGTACTTATTGGATATTTCTTAGGGTGTCAGGCGTGGCATCCCCAAGCTTGAGCTTTAGTCCATCCTTCATCTCATTACTCATTCCTTCCATACACCTGAAAATTTTCCTTCATACAAAACTTCACACAATCTTTATTAGCAACATTAGTGCACTCAAGATAAATAAGTCTTAAGGTTCAGTTCCAACACCAAATAAACTTCCATTAGAACACTAGCTACTGAAGCACTTCCCTCAAAAAGCTCAATTCCCCAAAAGAACTCAAAAAGGAACCAACAAGAAGCAAATGTAGAAAATGGCAGAAATTTGTCAAAACAGACCAGCAGGTAAAGACAATTTTTTTCGAAGACCTTCTGTTGCTCAAATCAAAAAGTGTTGAACTAACGAAAGTTAGATAACAACCTGGGGCAGAAGAACAAAAATTCACGCCTCAAAAAGATGTTCAGAGATTTTACACGAATTTTTACGGTGAAGCACAGAAATCTGTTTCGGGACAGCAACATTCCCAATCATTACTTGTCTCTCATTAGAGGTTACTCTTGGCACAAAAAGCAAATAAAAAGGATAAGGAGTGGTTATTACTGAAGTAATAACTTCCAAGACTCATCTAAAACTTTTGGGTTATCTCCCAATAAGTACTTTTCTTTAACGCCTTTAAGTTAGGCATAAGAAGCAAGAAAAAGAATCAAGTGTTCTCAAATGAAGAAGCATTAAGACCAAATTTTGTTTTCATAGGAGAGGCAAAAGAAATCTTCTCTCTCTTCTTAGGGAAGTGTCCTATACCTTTCTTGAGTGGGAGTTGATATTTAATGGTGCCTTCTTTCATATCAACAATGGCACCAACAGTTCTAAGAAAAGGTCTTCCCAAAGTAATAGGACAAGAAGTATTGCATTCAACATCCAAAACATAGAAATCAACAGGGACATAGGCATTGTTAACCATAATAAGAACATCATTAAGACTTCCCATGAGTTTCTTTTTAGCATTATCATCAAGTGGGACATTCAAATAACAATATTCAAGTGGTGGCAAATCAAGCATATCATAAATCCTTCTAGGCATAATAGAAACACTACTATCAAGATCACATAAAGCTTTGAAATCAAAGTCATTCACTTTCATATTAATGATGGGGTCCCAACCATCTTCTTGTTTTATAGGAATAGAAGCTTTATGTTTCATCTTTTCTTCTTTAATCTTTATGAGAGCATCAGGAATGTGTTTTGTAAAGTCCATGTTCATAGCACTAGCATTAGGACTTTTAGCAAGCTTTTGTAGGAACTTTATAACTTTAGAGATATTGCAACCATCAAGATCAAAATCAAATTTATCATCTAAAGTAGTAGAACTATTACTAGCCTCAACACTAGTGGTGGTGATAGTAGAAACACTAATGTTTCTAGCAATTTCATCTTCTCTTTCCCACTTAGCATGTAATTCAGCTAATAGTCTAACATTTTCATCATTTATCACTTGTATGGCATTAGTAGCTGCAAAGGGATTATCATTAGTTTCAGGTTTAGCAGCCATTTTATTCAAAGAAGCTTGAGCTTCAGCCAAAGATGTTATATTTCTTTCAGCATTAGAGAGTTTTTCCTCAATAGTTTTATTGAAAGCAGTTTGCTTACTAATAAAGTCTTTAAGCATAACTTCAAGTTCAGGGGGTGCACTCCTATTATTGTTGTAGGAATTTCCATAAGCATTACCATTGTTGGGAGGATATGGCTTATAATTGTTGTTACCAAAATTATTCCTATAAGCATTATTGCCAAAATTATTATTACTTATGAAGTTCACATCGACTTGCTCTTCTTGAGCAACCAAAGAGGCTAAAGGAACATTATTTGGATCAATATGGGCTTTCCCATTAACGAGCATAGACATAATAATATCAATCTTATCACTCAAGGAGGAGGTTTCTTCAACAAAATTTACATTCTTACCTTGTGGAGCTCTTTCAGTATGCCATTCAGAATAGTTAACCATCATATTATCCAGAAGCTTTGTTGCAACACCCAAAGTAATGGTCATAAAGGTACCTCCAGCAGCAGAGTCCAATAGGTTCCTTGAAGAATAGTTTAATCTTGCATAAAAGGTTTGGATGATCATCCAAGCACTCAGTCCATGAGTGGGACAATTCTTTACCAAAGATTTCATTCTTTCCCAAGCTTGAGCAACATGTTCATTATCAGATTGTTTAAACTTCATTGTTTCACTTCTCATAGATATAATCTTAGCAGGTGGATAGTATTTTCCAATGAAAGCATCTTTGCATTTAGTCCAAGAATCAATACTATTCCTAGTTAAGGAATTCAACCATTCTTTATCGTTTCCTCTCAAAGAGAAAGGAAACAATTTCAGCTTAATAATATCACCATCTACATCCCTATGCTTTTGCATCTCACAAAGTTCAACAAAGTTATTTAGATGGGCAGCAGCATCTTCATTACCAATACCAGAAAATTGTTCTCTCATAACAAGATTGAGCAAAGCAGGTTTTATCTCAAAGAAAGTGTCTTCAGGCACAGGTGGAGCAATAGGTGTGCTCATAAAATCATTGTTGTTGGTGCTAGTGAAGTCACACAACTTAGTGTTTTCAAGAGTAGTCGTTTGTGTTTTCAAATAAGAAAGCAAACTTGTAAAACTAATTTTTGTGTGTTTTTGATAACAAAACAAGCAAACAAAGCAAAACAAAAATAACAAAGTAAAGAGATTGGTTATGAGGGACTACCCTTGTGAAGATGTCCTTGACTCCCCAGCAACGACGCCAGAAAAGTGCTTGATGGCTCGTGTATTAACAAGCTTGTTGGGGAACCCCAAGAGGAAGGTATGATGAGCACAGCAGCAAGTTTCCCTCAGTTATGAAACCAAGGTTTAATCGAACCAGTAGGAGCAAGGAAACACCCCAAAGGTGTTGCTAGCTGAGCCTTGGCAGGGCGCACTACCGGTGCTAGTAGCAACGTGGAGACCTGCACAACACAACCACAGAACTCTGTCCCCAACTTGCGATGAGGTTGTCAATCTCACTGGTTGTGCTAAAAACAAAGGATTAAACGTATCGAATGGAAGGAAGTAATAGTTTGCAGAAAGTAAACACAAAGCAGTAAACAGTTTATAGATTGTATGTAAAGAAAAGGACCGGGATCCATAGTTCACTAGAGGTGGCTCTCCTTAAGATAGATAACATGCTGGGTGAACAAATTACAGCGGGGCAATTGACAAACATCGAGAAAGCAATACATGCATATACTAATCATCTTGACTCCTTTGGAACTTGATTGGGCATTACAACATTATACATAGACCGCCATCCAACTGCATCTATGACTAATAATCTACCTTCAGGTTATCATCCGAACCCCCTCCAGTATTAAGTTGCAAGCAACAGATTATTGCTTTACGTATTGCGTGTAATGTAAACAATATGATTGTTCTATGAACAAAGGATTGTTGTTTTCTCCCTAGTAGCAACAACACATCTAGTACCTTAGAGATTTCTGTCACTTCCCCAGATTACCAGAGGCATGAACCCACTATCGAGCATAAATACTAACTCTTGGAGTTGCTAGCATCTACTTGGCCAAGATAGCTACTAACAACGGAAAGCATGCAAGATCACAAATAACAAAGACATGATAGAATCAATAATCAATCTGAAATAGCATCTCAATATCCATCGGATCCCCGCAAACACAACATGCAGAATTACAAATAGATGATCTTGATCATGAACGAAGCTCACAAGATCTAGACATGAAAGCACAAAGGAGGAGAACCAGCCATCTAGCTACTACATGGATCCGTAGTCCAGAGATGAACTACTCACGCATCACACCGGAGGCTTGCATGGTGATGAAGAAGGCCTCCAGGGTGAATTCCCCTCTCCGGCAGGGTGCCGGGAAGAGCTTCAGATCCCTCCCGATCTAGGGATGGAGATGACGGCGGCTATAGACTCTTTCGTGGATTTTTGATCGGGTCCTTAGGGTTTTCATCCCGAGGGCAATATATAGGCGGAAGGAGAGGCCGAGGGGGTGCTGGGGTCGGCCAGACCACCCCTTGGCGCGGGCCAGGCCTGGCCACGCGGCCAGGTGGTGTGGCCGGCCCCTATCCCTTCTCCGTCTCGTCTTCTGGCATCTGATGACTTCCGGAAAAATAGGCACTTTGGCTTTTGTCCCGTCCAATTTCGAGAATATTAATTTTCTGACTTTCCTGGAACCAAAAACAGCAGAAAACAGGCAGCTGGCACTGTGGATCTTGTTAATAGGTTAGTCCAAGAAATCATATGAAAAGTACTCCAAAGTGTGGACAAAACACAAGAAAGTGGATAAAACCAAGCATGGAACATCAAAAATTATAGATACATTTGCAATGTATCAACATGCAATGACACTGGTGGATCCATGTGTGGTTCATGAAAAGAACACACATGCAATGACACCGGTGGATCCTTATGTGGTTCATGAAAAGAATAGACATGCAATGACACTGGTGGCTCCTTATGTGGTTTGTGAAAATAACAGACATGCAATGACACTGGTGGATCCTTATGTGGTTCATGAGAAGAACAAACATGCAATGACACTGGTGGATCCTTATGTGGTTTGTTTAGAAGAACACACATGCAATGACACTGGTGGATCCTTATGTGGTTTGTTTAGAAGAACACACACGCAATGACTCTAGCTGTCGTTCATGAGAAGAACACACATGCAATGACACTGGTGGATCCATGTCTGGTTTGTGAAAAGAACAGACATGCAATCACATGATGTCTACGCACTTCTATTCTTGTAGACAGTTGTTGGGCCTCCAAGTGTAGAGGTTTGTAGAACAGCAGCAAGTTTTCCCTTAAGTGGATCACCCAAGGTTTATCGAACTCAAGGAGGAAGTGGTCAAAGGTATCCCCTCTCAAGCAACCCTGCAATCAAGATACAAGAAGTCTCTTGTGTCCCCAACACACTTGTCAGGTGTATAGGTGCACTAGTTCGGCGAAGAGATAGTGAAATACAAGTGGTATGGATAATTATAAGTGGTAACGGTGATAGAAAATGGCTTTGATGGCGCGTGGAAAAGACTAAAGGCAAACTGAAATAAAGATAGCAGCAAACAAACATGTAACAGATCTAGTTGCAAACGGTGTTTCAATGCTAAGAAACAAGGCATAGGGATCATACTTTCACTAGTGAACACTCTCATATAAATATCTTCTCTTTATGATACTACTCTTAACTACTCTCCTGTTGGACACTCTAATCGATGGTAGGGCTATAACAACACACCTCAAAGTAAGCCTTTCCCATCTTGATAACCCCACACCGTCACCTTGAGCTCTAGATGGTTCCAACAAACACCACAATTTCATAAAGACATCCAACTCCAAATATAACTCATAACAAGTATTTGTAATCTCTAGCCTAAGTGCCACCATGGTGTGCACGCTGTCACTTTCACACACATGGGGAGAGCAGAGATCTATTAAAGCACTTGAGTAGCAAGGTAGATCTATAAATTACAAGCTCATGATCTCAATAAGAACATGCATAGAGAGAGATGAACACATAGCTATCAGTAGAACCCTTAGCCTCGAGAGACAACTACTCCCTCCTCATCATGGCAATCAGCAATGGTGATGGAGATGGTGGTGGAGATCGATGGAGATGGCTCCGGGGGCACTTCCCCGTCCCGGTAGGGTGCCGGAACAGAGACTTTCTGTCCCCCGAATCTCCCCTTCGGTGGCGGTGGCACTGCGGAACTTTTCGTGGCTGGAGGCTTGATGATTTAGGTGTATGCATCGAGAGACTCTTATAGGCGAGACGGGAGACCGAGGGGGTGCCGGAGGGGCCCACACCACCCCCTGGCGTGGCCTGGCTGACCACGCCACCGGTTGGTGTGTGACCCCTGGCCCTCTCCCGTCTGAGTCTCAACGTGAGTCTTCCAGGAAAATAACAACTTTGGTTTTTGTCCGTCCAATTCGACTTTCTGGAACAAAAACAATGAGAAAACAGCGGTGGCATTGTGGCTCTTGTTAATAGGTTAGTCCAAGAAATCATATGAAAAGTACTCCAAAGTGTGGACAAAACATAAGAAAGTAGATAAAACCAAGCATGAAACATCAAAAATTATAGATACATTTGCAATGTATCAACATCCCCAAGCTTAACTCCTGCTCGTCCTCGAGTAGGTAAGTGATAAAAAGAAAGAATAATTTTTGAGGTGACATGCACCATCATAAACTTGATCAAAGTATTTGTAAAACATTGATAGCTGGGATCGTACTACTTCAATCATAACATGAAAGACAAAGTTCTAGCAATAAGACAAAGAAACTATGTTGCAACATGAAAAGGCACAAACAAAAGATTCATGAATAACAATGCTTTGCAAGACGTTTGTTTGTTTCACATAAAGAAAACATAGCATAATGGCATTCAGCTTGTCCCTCATAGAGTAGCAAATATAAATGCATAGGACACCTTCAAAGTTTATGAGAGTGACTAGATACAAATAGTTTAAAACAAGCAATATCAAGGTATGCATCAATCGACAAGTCTTGGGACAATGCACATAGAACTAAGAATGGCCAATATGCTCTCAAAGTAGGTGCATAAAAGTAGAAGGTGGAGACTCAACATAAAAGTAAAAGAAAGGCCTTCATAGAAGGAAGTAGGGATTCAAGTTTCATAAAGAGCTTCCAAAAATTATGGTACTTATTAGCTTTCAGCTCTCATTTCCCCTATCATAAGCATCTTGAAGTGATTAAGGTTAAAGTGAACAAACTATGGTGTACATGCTTAACGAACTATAAGTCAAAAATCTCATGTCCCTTGTATACAAGGGCCGCTCCTCATGCTACTCAAGTTTAGTCACCAGTAAGTTCTTGTCATCGTAAGTACATGTGTATCATAGAGAACCGTCAACGGGGTACCCCTTGCCCGATGATACGGAAGAATCCCCATATCAAAATGACAAGGCAAGCAGACAACGAGCATCTCAGCAATCTTCTTATTTACCATGGGAATATGGTGCTTTTTTCGCTCTTTCCTCTTTTCATAATCTCTTTTTTTTCTTTTTCTCTTTTTTTCTCAATATAGGACTCTTTTTTTATAAGAAGAATGCTTCATAGACAGCTCATTATGGTTATGCTGCAGGTTTCCACCATGTCAGCATGGATTAGACCAGCGGCCCAGGCATTTCTCTAACACATATACATAACTCCATGGACTTACAAGCTCCCCTTTCATTTCACACCGACGACATCCATATACAAAAGAGCATGATATCAACTAGGTACAAGTACCCGTGCAATGTTGAAAGCATTCCCCATGAAAGCATGGTTCTGCTAATTCCCAACAAATAAGTGCAAGCATATACAACATAGACGACACAATGGTTCAAGTTTATTAAGGGCAAGAAAAGTAAAGTGTGCCATCAAGTTCGTGAGAGCTTTAATCACTAGTTTTCTCATAACAAGTTTAATTCGGAAGGTAAACAAAAGCATGAATATACTTGGAATAGCATAAGCTAGTAGGTAGGTAGGTATGTGCACTCTTTGGAATAACTTGGTTTAGGGAGTTGGATGCATGAGTGGAACTCATACTTGGTTGTGGAGGCTAGCAAAAGACTGGGAGGGACAAACTAAGAGAGCAATAATGGCCATAATCATGCAGAGCGACAAAACATCATTGATCAAAGCATAAAGTGATACTACAAGTTGAAAACTAAAGGATCATAAAGGCTATGGTGACTTGAGATAGTCATAACATGGTGTGAGCATGCACCAAGTCAACCCAAATAAAGCATCAAAGGAGAATACCACAATACTATGCTTTAATATGCTAAAACAACGCATGATTCTTCAAAGGCACATTAAGCAATCTCAATTGTTTATAACATGTCATGCTACAGCAAAGAATACTAAGCATAAAGCCAAAACAATATCAAGCATGGCATGACAAAGCATAGGCCACAGTCAAAAACAAGCTTTCTTTACCACTTAAGCATGAACTTTCCTACTCTTTTCCAAACCAAACCAAACCAAACTATTTGAAATCCAATGTATGAAAGAGGGGGTCCAACTAATTTATTCAGCAAACTAAGCAAACAAAGCAAACGAAAAACCAAAACGAAAACGAAAAAGAAGACGCTCCAAGAACAACACAACTGTGTATGAAACAATAAAAATGAAGTGTTTGGAAGAAACCTGAGATTTTTATTGATGAAGAAGGGGATGCCTTGGGCATCCCCAAGCTTTGACACTTGTACTTCTTTGATATTTCTTGGGGTGACACACGTGACATCCCCAAGCTTAAGCATTAGTCCATTCTTCATCTCATTACATCATTCTCTCCATACACCTGAAATGTTTCCTTCATACAAAACTTCACACAATCTTTATTAGCAACATTAGTGCACTCAAGATAATAAGTCTTTAGGTTCAGTTCTAACACCAATAAAACTTCCATTAAAACACTAGCTACTGTAGCACTTCCCTCAAAAAGTTCAATTCCCCAAAAGAACTCAAAAAGGAACCAACAAGAAGCAAATGCAAATAATGGCAGAAATCTGTCAAAACAGACCAGCAGATAAAGACGAATTTTTTCGAAGACCTTCTGTTGCTAAAATAAAAAAGTGTTGAACTAACGAAAGTTAGATAACAACCTGGGGCAGAAGAACAAAAATTCACGCCTCAAAAGGACGTTCAGAGATTTTACACGAATTTTTACGGTGAAGCACAGAAATCTGTTTCGGGACAACAACTTTCCCAGTCATTACTTCTCTCTCATTAGAGGTTACTCTTGGCACAAAAAGCAAATAAAAAGGATAAGGAGCGGTTATTACTGAAGTAATAACTTCCAAGACCCATCTAAAACTTTTGGGTTATCTCCCAATAAGTACTTTTCTTTAACGCCTTTAAGTTAGGCATGATAGTTTGAGAAGATGCTCACATAAGAAATATGAATCGAAGTAAAAGAGAGCATCAAGAATCAAATTCAAAGTACATTTAAGTCTAACCCACTTCCTATGCATAGGAATCTTGTAAAAAAACAAGTCATGAAAGCACAAAGCAACAAGCATAGTAAAGTAAAGTAAAACAAGTGCAACTTCAAGACTTTCAACATAAAGAGGGGAAACTTAAATTATTGAGATGCATAAAACCATGTTTCCCTCTCATAATAACTTTCAGTAGCATCATGAATGAAATTAACAATATAACTATCACATAAAACATTCTTATCATGAGCCACATGTATATAATAATTATTACTATCCACATAAGCATAGTCATTCTTATTAATTGTAGTGGGAGCAAATTCAACAAAATAGCTATCATTATTATTCTCATCACCATAATCATCAAATATAGGAGGCATATTGTAATCATAATTAATTTTATCCTCAATAGTAGGTGGACTGAAAATATCATATTCATCATTGTAATCATCATATATTGGAGGTTTGGTATCATCATAAGCAATAGAATAGCTATCTTCCAAAGCTGGGGAACTAAAAAGATCATTTTCATAAAAAGTAGCTTCCCCAAGCTTAGACTTTTCCATAGCATTAGCAATAAGGGTGTCCAAAGAATTCATACTAAAAACATTGCTATTAGCATGCAAATAAAGTTCCATAGGTTTTTTAATTTTCTCTTCAAACACTTCATGTCCTAACTCAAGATAAATACTATAAAGCTCTCTAATTTTGTTGTTGTTTTCCATTAAGCCTAACTAGTGAAAACAAGAAACAAAAAGACAAAATTGCAGAATCTAAAGGAAATAACTTCGAGCACTCACACCGGAGGATGTGAGTACCTTTTACCTACCTCCCGACAGCGCCGGAAAATAAGGCGTTTGCCGTGGGAGGTTCTTCTTCTTAATCCTCCGGTGTGAATATCTTTTACCTTACCTCCCGACAACGGTGCGGAAAATAGCTTGATGTCTACGCACTTCTATTCTTGTAGGCAGTTGTTGGGCCTCAAGTGCGAGGTTTATAGAACAGCAGCAAGTTTTCCCTTAAGTGGATCACCCAAGGTTTATTGAACTCAGGGAGGAAGTGGTCAAAGGTATCCCCTCTCAAGCAACCCTGCAATCAAGATACAAGAAGTCTCCTATGTCCCAACACACCCAATAAACTTGTCAGGTGTATAGGTGCACTAGTTCGGCGAAGAGATAGTGAAATACAAGTGGTATGGATAATTATAAGTGGTAATGGTGATAGAAAATAGCTTTGATGGCACGTGGAAAAGACTAAAGGCAAACTGAAATAAAGATAGCAGCAAGCAAACATGTAACAGATCTAGTTGCAAACGGTGTTTCAATGCTAAGAAACAAGGCATAGGGATCATACTTTCACTAGTGAACACTCTCATATAAATATCTTCTCTTTATGATACTACTCTTAACTACACTCCGGTTGGACACTCTAATCGATGGTATGGCTATAACAGCACACCTCAAAGTAAGCCTTTCCCATCTAGATAACCCCACACTGTCACCTTGAGCTCTAGATGGTTCCAACAAACACCACAATTTCATAAAGACATCCAACTCCAAATATAACTCATAACAAGTATTTGTAATCTCTAGCCTAAGTGCCACCATGGTGTGCATGCTGTCACTTTCACACATATGGGGAGAGAAGAGATCTATTAAAGCACTTGAGTAGCAAGGTAGATCTATAAATTACAAGCTCATGATCTCAATAAGATCATGCATAGAGAGAGATGAACACATAGTTACTGGTAGAACCCTTAGCCTCGAGAGAGAACTACTCCCTCCTCATCATGGGAATCAGCAATGGTGATGGAGATGGTGGTGGAGATCGATGGAGATGGCTCCGGGGGCACTTCCCGACGGCAGTCTTGAACAAAGACTTCTGTCTCCAATCTCCCCTTGGTGGCGATCTTTGGAACTTTTCGTGGTGGAGGCTTGATGATTTAGGGTTTATGCATCGGGAGGCTCTTATAGGCGAGAGGGAGGCGAGGGGGTCTTGGGAGGGCCCACCACCCCCTGGCGCGACCTGGCCTGGCCCGCGCCACCATGTGGTGTGGCCAGCCCCTGGCCCCTCTCTGTCTTGTCTTCTGGCTCCGTGAGTCTTACAGGAAAATAACAACTTTGGCTTTTGTCCGGTCCAATTCCGAGAATATTCATTTTCTGACTTTCCTGGAACCAAAAACAGCAGAAAACAGGCAGCTGGCACTGTGGCTCTTGTGAATAGGTTAGTCCAAGAAATCATATGAAAAGTACTCCAAAGTGTGGACAAAACATAAGAAAGTAGATAAAACCAAGCATGGAACATCAAAAATAATAGATTGCAATGTATCATCACACTAGGTGGATCCATGTGTGGTTTCTTTAGAAGAACACACATGCAATGATTCTAGATGTGGTTCATGAAAAGAACACACATGCAATGACACTGGTCGATCCATGTGTGGTTCATGAAAAGAATAGACATGCAATGACACTGGTGGATCCAAGTGTGGTTCATGAAAAGAATAGACATGCAATGACACTGGTGGATCCTTATGTGGTTTGTGAAAAGAACAGACATGCAATCACACTGGTGGATCCTTATGTCGTTCATGAGAAGAACAAACATGCAATGACACTGGTGGATCCTTATGTGGTTTGTTTAGAAGAACACACATGCAATGACAGTGGTGGACCCTTATGTGGTTTGTTTAGAAGAACACACATGCAATGACTCTAGCTGTCGTTCATGAGAAGAACACACATGTAATGACACTGGTGGATCCATGTGTGGTTTGTGAAAAGAACAGACATGCAATCACACTAGGTGGATCCATGTGTGGTTTGTTTAGAAGAACACACATGCAATGACTCTAGCTGTAGTTCATGAAAAGAACACACATGCAATGACACTGGTGGATCCATGTGTGGTTCATGAAAAGAACAGACATGCAATGACACTGGTGGATCTTTATGTGGATTGTTTAGAGGAACATACATGCAATGACACTAGGTGTGGTTCATGAAAAGAACAGACATGCAATGACACTGGTGAATCCATGTGTGGTTCATGATAATAACAAACATCCAATGACACTGGTGGATCCTTATGTGGTTTGTGAAAAGAACAGACATGCAATCACACTAGGTGGATCCATGTGTGGTTTGTTTAGAAGAACACACATGCAATGAATCTAGGTGTGGTTCATGAAAAGAACACACATGCAATGACACTGGTGGATCCATGAGTGGTTCATGAAAAGAACAGACATGCAATGACACTAGTGGATCCTTATGTGGTTTGTTTAGAGGAACAGACATGCAATGACACTAGGTGTGGTTCATGAAAAGAATAGACATGCAATAACTCTGGTGGCTCCATGTGTGGTTCATAAAAATAACAGACATGCAATGACACTTGTGGATCCATGTGTGGTTAATGAGAAGAACACACATCCAATGACACTGGTGGATCCTTCTGTGGTTCATGAAAAGAACAGACATGCAATGACACTGGTGGATCCATGTGTGGTTCATGAAAAGAACACACATGCAATGACACTGGTGGATCCTTATGTGGTTCATGAAAAGAATAGACATGCAATGACACTGGTGGATCCTTATGTGGTTTGTGGAAAAAAAATAGACATGCAATGACATTAGTGGATCCTTATGTGGTTCATGAGAAGAACAAACATGCAATGACACTGGTGGATCCTTATGTGGTTTGTTTAGAAGAACACACATGCAATCACACTAGATGGATCCATGTGTGGTTTGTTTAGAAGAACACACATGCAATGACTCTAGCTGTGGTTCATGAAAAGAACACACATGCAATGACACTGGTGGATCCATGTGTGGTTTGTGAAAAGAATAGACATGCAATCACACTAGGTGGATCCATGTGTGGTTTGTTTAGAAGAACACACATGCAATGACTCTAGCTGTGGTTCATGAAAATAACACACATGTAATGACACTGGTGGATCCATGTGCGGTTCATGAAAAGAATAGACATGCAATGACACTGGTGGATCCTTATTTGGTTTGTTTAGAGGAACAGACATGCAATGACACTTGGTGTGGTTCATGAAAAGAACGGACATGCAATGACACTGGTGGATCCATGTGTGGTTCATGAGAAGAACAGACATGCAATGACACTGGTGGATCCATGTGTGGTTCATGAAAAGAACTGACATGCAATGACTAGCTGTGGTTCATGAAAAGAACAGACATGCAATGACACTGGTGGATCCATATGTGGTTTGTGGAAGTAAAAGACATGCAATGACTCTAGCTGTGATTCATGAAAAGAACAGACATGCAATGACACTGGTGGATCCATGTGTGGTTCATGAGAAGAACACACATCCAATGACACTGGTGGATCCTTATGTGGTTTATGAAAAGAACAGACATGCAATGACACTGGTGGATCCTTATGTGGTTTGTTTAGAAGAACACACATGCAATGACACAGGGTGTGGTTCATGAAAAGAACAGACATGCAATCACACTAGGTGGATCCGTGTGTGGTTTGTTTAGAAGAACACACATGCAATGACTATAGCTGTGGTTCATGAAAAGAACAGACATGCAATGACACTGGTGGATCCTTATGTGGTTTGTGAAAAGAACAGACATGCAATGACACTAGTGGATCCTTATGTGGTTCATGAGAAGAACAAACATGCAATGACACTGGTGGATCCTTATGTGGTTTGTTTAGAAGAACACACATGCAATCACACTAGGTGGATCCATGTGTGGTTTGTTTAGAATAACACACATGCAATGACTCTAGCTGTGGTTCATGAAAAGAACACACATGCAATGACACTGGTGGATCCATGTGTGGTTTGTTTAGAAGAACACACATGCAATGACTCTCGTTGTGGTTCATGAAAAGAACAGACATGCAATGACACTGGTGGATCCTTATGTGATTCATTAAAAGAACAGACATGCAATGACACTGGTGGATTCTTATGTGGTTTGTGAAAAGAACAGACATGCAATGACACTGGTGGATCCTTATGTGGTTCATGAGAAGAACAAACATGCAATGACACTGGTGGATCCTTATGTGGTTCATGAGAAGAACAAACATGCAATGACACTGGTGGATCCTTATGTGGTTTATGAGAAGAACACACATCCAATGAACTCTAGTGGATCTATCTTGGCATAATTTGATATATTCCACGATGTATTTCATTGTACAAGACACTTTCCATTTTTATAGTACTCAGTTTTGCCCTTGTTTTTATGTGGTACTACTTAGTTTTGCCCCCCTCTCTCTATATTTTGTAGAAGCCCAAACCTGTGCTCACCCTGTCTGCTACTCCCTGATTGGTTGTCACAGTTGTCACGCGGATCGTTCGCACCAACCGTTGATTCTGTGCGATCCAACGATGATTGTTGCACACGTCGTGCCCGTCACAGTACAGCGTGAGACAGCACGAATGTCTCCCTCAGCGAGACTTCTACAGGAAGGAATACGATGCCGTCCATGGAAAAAGTCGTCGAGCGGTCATGTCAAGTTTAATCAAGTCTGAAAAGCCTACTACTGCTACTACAACACATGCACAGGGCAACGGGGTCATCGAGTGCACGGTTGTCGATGGGACGCTGCAATTTATTGCCACTTGATTTTAATAAGACATATCCCATTTTTACGCAGCGCTCTCAATCTCACTACCAACTGGGCCTTACCGCTAGTAACTTCCATGAGTCAAGGGCCCTCCTCGAGTAGATCTAATGTTGCTAGAAATTGGTTCCGTGCCACTTGCATGTAGTGGAATCGAGGTCTGCCATGAGCGTGTTTTCAATGCAGCTCTAAAGTGGAGATCGTGGCTGTTTCAAAAAAAAGGGAACCCAAAAAAAGGATGGAGATCGTGGTAGCCCCCCGCCCACCACATGTGTCCACTCGAGGACCACGAACAGTCCGGTGTTTATAACCCCCCTCAACCTTCTTCTTCCATGAGCTCGTATCATTTCCCCCCAGTCTGTTTAGTCCCAAGACTCCAATCTACACCTACCGTGCGCGCCGAAGCTCCCTCACTTGCACTACCTCCTTCCCTTGGTGCGCCATGAAGCGTACGCGTGGAGACGAGCCGGAGGTGAAGCCAGTTGAAGGCGCAGCAGCAGATGGCTCGGTCGTCGCCAAGCAGGCGGAGGCGTCTTCTCCGGGCACGAACGCCGCTCATCGCCGTGCCTTCGAGGGTGCGAGCTCATCCGTCCAGCCAGTAGCCGTTGCCGCCGAGCAGCAGGTGGTAGCTGTCGCCACCGAGCAACAGGTAGTAGCCGTCGCCGCCGAGCAGCAGGTGGCCAACAACGTTGTGGTGCCAGCGGCAGATCTGGATGGGGGGCAGGCGGCAGGCGAAGGAAATCCGGTGCTCTACAACAATGACCCCATCACCGTACAAGAAATCTTAGACACAATCGCGGAGAATGACGAGTTCGAGGAGGAGGTCCTTGATGAGGAGTCTGAGGTACTACATTGCTAGCTTCTCTAGTCGCAGCCGCAGTTTTCACTGTTCATACATAGGATTTGTTCAATCGTGTACAAATTCTTTTGCTCTTGAAGTAGGGTAGTATATATATGGTTCGATCGGTCGATTGATGCATCTACCATCTAGTCACAAAACCCCAATCTGCCCATCTGCCATCTAGTTGAGTTTGCTAGTTGAGTGTTGATTTCGATACACAGCACGCCTATAACATTACATTTCTATTCCTTACTGAGCCCAATGATTCAATTTTGTCCCAAAATAGTGCAAGGGCATCTGATGGTGTCGTTTTCTTAGGGATGGTTAGTGAACCTCAGGCAGCAATGCACATAAACAATATAGGTTATGTTGTTGGTATTTTGGTTCTCCGACTCCATCGCTGAAAAAATGAGGCCCTAATTTTTTTCTCATATGGAACATATATATATAATCTTTGTATTGTTTCTGATCTATGAATGCGTTGTATGATGCATATGTATATCCCTGAATATTGTTTTTTAGATTACATTTCAATTTCTTATTATGGCCAATGATTTAAATTTGCCCCCAAAGAGAGGCAGACACATTGGTGTCAGATTTTTTCAGGGATGAGTGAGCGAACCTGGGACCATGTACAAGATCAATATAAGTTGTGCAATTGTTACTTGGTTCACTTACGCCATCTCTGTAGAAACTTATGAGGCCGCAATCTTTATTCTACATTCATAGAACTATGATATTTGAATTATCTATTCCATGCATTCATAGTGTATAAGAATTACATTTTAGTTGGTCACCGAGGCCGATGATTGAAATTTGCCCCAAAAGAGTTCAAGGGGAGACACGTATGATGTTGTCGTGTTTTAGGGATGGGTTGGTGAACCTGAGGCAACAATACACACAAACAATATAGGTTGTGTTGTTGGTACTTTGGTTCTCCAACTCCATCTCTGAAACAAATTATGAGGCCCCATTTATTCTCATATGGAACTACATATATGATCCTTGATTTGTTTCTGATCTTTTAATGATTGGTGTGATGCATATGTATATGAATGGTTTTGATCATAAGTAGTTTTTAACATGTACGTGAAGATTAATTATTTGGTTTTTTATTTATAATTACAATATTTAGGCTTGTTTTTGTACCTGACTATGTATATCCCTGAATATTATTTTGTACGATTATATTTCAATTTCTTATTGTGGCCAATGATTCAAATTTGCCCCAAAGAGAGGCAGACACATTGGTGTCCGATTTTTTCAGGGATGAGTTAGCGAACCTAGGGCCATGTACAAGATCAATATAAGCTGTGCAAGTGTTACTTGGTTCGCTTACGCCATCCCTGTAGAAATTTATGAGGCTGCAATCTTTATTCTACATTCATAGAACTATGATATTCGAATTATCTATTCCATGCATTCATAGTGTATAAGAATTACATTTTAGTTTGTCACCGAGGCCGATGATTGAAATTTGCCCCAAAAGAGTTCAAGGGGAGACACGTATGATGGTGTCGTGTTTTAAGGATGGGTTGGTGAACCTGAGGCAGCAATGCACACAAACAATATAGGTTGTGTTGTTGGTACTTTGGTTCGCCAACTCCATATCTGAAACAAATTATGAGGCCCTAGATTTATTCTCATATGGAACTACATATATGATCCTTAAATTGTTTCTGATCTTTTAATGATTGGTATGATGCATATGTATATGAATGGTTTTGATCATAAGTATTTTTAACATGTACCTGAAGATCAATTGTTTGGTTTTTTATTTATAATTACAATATTTAGGCTTGGTTTTGTACCTGACTATGTATATCCCTGAATATTGTTTTGTATGATTACATTTCAATTTCTTATTGTGGCCAATGATTCAAATTTGTCCCAAAAGAGAGGCAGACACATTGGTGTCAGATTTTTTCAGGGACAATTTAGTGAACCTGGGGCGATGTACAAGAACAATATAGGTTGTGCAATTGTTACTTGGTTCACTCACGCCGTCCCTTAATAAACTTATGAGGCCGCAATCTTTATTCTACATACACTCTGATGCAATTATTTGTCGTTGTGTTGAGATGAAATGATATATGAACCGATTAAACTATTGTTGAGATGCTTTATCTTTGATATCTATGGATATATTGTCTTACATATACATGTTGTCAATTCTTGAGTTGTAATACAATTCAATCATATGTATGAGTTCTAAGTTATGTTCTTAAAAATCAACAGGAGGATGATGATGAAGTGGACGATAACAAGGTATCTAGGGACAACAAGAGCCGCTACGTGCTAAGGCGGTTACGGTGTGGGCTAATCTGTTTCCACTGTAGGGGGGACTGTTTTGCCCATTTTGTGGCAGAGCAATCAACGTGGACCTCGACAGCATGATCCAGCACGCGGAGGGCGTTGGCAGAGGCGAAGGCAGACGCCATAGGCCGATTACCTTGGCGTGGCACGCAGCCTACAGCAAATTCCTCCGGGAGTATGTCAGGACTGGCCTGTATCCCATGACTAGGCTGTCGCTGCCTCCTGCTGATATGCCCCTGCCCTGCTAGGCGTCTCCGTGTCCCGGCCTCCTGCTGCCGCCCCTGCTTTTATTTTGTTTTAGTTAATTATTACATGTGTGTGGCATGTAAGACAATATATCCGTGGTGTCTCTGGTGAACCTTCTATATTAATCTACTCCTTTATATGGAGTGCCTTAAAATTTCTAGTGTTCAATTATATTACTGATCATGCTCATGCACACTACAAAATATTTCTAGTGCTCGATTATATTATAATTGTCAAGGAATACATCAACAAGTTAAATTGGTTGAAATTTTGTATTGAAGTAACTAAATGATCTCACATCGGTGGTGGACGTTGGTATCAGCCGAAGACCTTGGAGCGGCCTGCAGTCTTCAGCAAATTCCTTACAGGTTCAACAACGGGTTGCCGCCGCCCAGCTCCGAATTCGCTTATAGTCCAACATGATAGAACTTGAGCTACCATAGAGACCTCGGCAGAGGTGGCAAAATTGGTGCGGATGCAACCACGGCGACCGTGAGCTTGGATTATAGAGGAGGAAAACAAAACATGGTCGACACGGTGATAGATCTCATCGGGAACCAATTCTCGTCCCCGCACCGCGCCATGGGTGCGTCCATGGTGAGGGCGAGCTCCGACTCGAGATGGGGAGGAGAGCAGGGCCGAGCAGGTTCATCACGTCCTAGCTCTGCGCCATGGCCGCGACCACAGATTGCCGCTCCGGGGAAGAAGAAGACGCGTAATGGATGCAGGCGCCAATGCTACAAGCCTACAGGGAGGAGAGCTGGGCCGAGTAGGTTCGTCCATGTCCCAGCTCCGCGCCATGGCTGCGACACCCCATAGATTGCCGCTCCGGGAAAGAAGAAGATGCCTAATGAGTGCAGGTGCCAATGCTGCAAGCCTAATTGACACCTAAGCGACAGGAGCGACATAACGGCGAGAACTGACAGGGGGGGCCAACTTGACGGCCGTTAGCCTAATTTTTTGTATTGAAACGTAAAGTTGAATTTGTGCCGAAAAAGACCCTCTGAGTATTTGGCACACTAACTATAGTCATCCCGGCTGCTTTCAGGGAACTTGGGTACCGCGTTGCCTGGGCGACCCAACTTTTGGGCCGCAAAATGATATTCTCCATCACGTGGAAGCCATGGTGGTGCCCCCACCTCTTCCATCATTCATGTGGTGGATGCTCCACTCACATAAATAAGCCTCCACTCACACTTCCACTCACATGCATTAAATTTCAACCACTCATTAAATAAAACTATTTTATTCATTTTATTCAGAATTTTGTTAATTACTTTAATTAACAAACATTCACATAAAACCCCCTCCAACATTTCAATATCACAAGCAGAACCAATTTCAGCAATTTCACCCGAAACAGTTTCGGTGTCTATTGAAATAATTCCAGCAATTTCTTAAATCTTTATCTGAAACATATTTGCTCCTAAATGGTGTCGGTATCCCTTAAGTGTGTCACCCTATGGTTCGCGAATAATGCAGACATGATCGAGACCCCTCTCCGATCAATAATCAACAGCGGGACCTGGAGATCCGTACTGACTCCCACATATTCAACGATGACTCTTGTGATCGTGTGAACCTTTAACGTTGTAACTAAATCCCGTTGTCTCGTGATATATTACATGCCCGAGATTCGATCATCGGCATCCAAATACCTAGTTTGATCTCGTTACCGACATGCACTCTTTTCTCGTTCCCGTGATATAACATTCTAGTGATTACATCACTTGCTTGCAAGCTATTTCAATGTGATATCACCGAGAGGGCCCAGAGTATATCTATCCGTCATCGGGATGGACAAATCCCACTCTTGATCCATGAGCCTCAACATAACACCTTCGTAGCATTGAACCCACCTTTATAGTCACCCTGTTACAGTGTGACGTTTGATGTTATCAAGATACTCTTCCGGTGTTAGTGATTAACATGATCTCATGGTCTAAGGACTAAGATTACTTCGTATGATGTTATAGCAATATAAACATAATGACTTTGATCGTAATGCTATACTTTGGATGAATGTTCATCACACCATTCCACCAATGTTGTGACCTCGTTAGTAACAACATCCAATGTCCATGATCAGGAAACCTTGATCATCTTGTTAATCAACGAGCTAGTCTATAAGAGAGGCATAACTAGGAACTTTGTATTTTGTATATTAAACACACATGTATTAACGTTTCCAATTAATACAATTATAGCATGCAAAATAAACATTTATCATAAACATGGAATACGATAATAACCACTTTATTATTGCCTCTCGGGCATATTCCCTTCAGTATCCCACTTGCACTAGATTCAATAATTTAGTTTGTAAACTTGTATATACAACTCCTAGGTGTTGAATATACGAGTTTTCTAGTGGTTAACATAATCTCCGGATCTAGCACTTTCAGGTATGTGTGTATTTGCATGTCTTTGCGTCTCTAAGCATCACTCATTCTCAAATGAGATGGCATTGTATAAATTTGGTCCTTTGGTGAGACCTTTAGTTCGTTCAGGTTAAAATATGTTGATATTATTGTCATACAATATATCTTCATAGTATTAGCCCACTTCGAACCACACCTAGTTTGATAACAAACTACTCAACACAAATGCCCTCCTTTGCTGCTACTATAGCAGTCATATACTTAGCCTTTTGTTGTAGTATTTGTCACAATGCCTCAACTTTGGAACTCATTCAAATCCATCATGGAACATCCTTTCCATTACATTGTGCCACCCATAGTCTAAATTGAGATAAATTTAATTTGTATCTTGTGACAAAACTAGTATCAATGTAACACTTTACAATGAACTACCTTTAACTATTTGTTACTTATACATGATATATTCTTAGTTCTTCCAAAGCTCATAAGAATATCTTTACTATCGTCCAATGATCATCTTATGAATCATTCTGGTATGTGCTCATAACATTTAGAGCATAGGACATATCTGGATATATACATATCATGGTATAATCGATCAAAATATTCATGTGATTTTACTCACCAAGTGTTGAAGCACTTGAATCTTGATACAATCCTTTCCATGCAACAAGAACCTTTCTTGTTGTTTCCATATTGAACCCTTTCAATATCTCATATATGTACGTCTGGCATAACCATATTAGCGCCTCAATCTATCCATATAGACATTGATGCCAAATATTCAGGTTTTGCCCAAGTCTTTCATTGAAATCCTATTTTAATGAAATTCTTCACTTGTGTCAATAAAAGATACATCATTTCCAATCAACAATATGTACTCTGCATAATGTATTGGAAATTTGTCTCGGCGCTCCCACTTAATTTCTTGCAAATGCAAGCATCTTCATCCTCTCCGATGAAATTAAACTCCTTTAACATTTTCATCATGGTGAAGATTCCAACTCCGCTATGCTCACTTCAACTATTGAAGTTTGCATGCCCTTTTAGCACCCTTTGAATTAACAAAACCCTTCGGACTGTGTCATGTACACGTCCTAGGTAACCACTCTATTAGAAGAACCTTGGTTTGTTTATTCAACTACCATATACCAAATTATATGTAGTGGTTGCTACATTAATCCGTCAAGACTAAATATCGCTATGAAAGATCAAATCTTGTCATAGTCAACTCCTTGAACGTTGCCGTAAACTTCTTTCTGACATGTTAACTATTTCATAGATGTTAAACATCCATGTCTATTTCTTTATAGATCCAAACACGACTGATAGGCTTCACGCCTCGTGTATGGATACTATCACGAATTCTATGACTTCTAGTCATTTTATGGAGTCAGGGCCCATCATCGCTTCTTTGCATGCAGTCGGTTCATCATTGTCAAAACAATAACGACTTCTGTTTCAAATCTTACTATTTGATTCTTACCGATCCACATGGTTCAATAGGAACTCTAATCTCCAAGATCACACCCTTTGTAATCACGGGAGCCATGAGCATTGTGGCCGCCACCAGGACACTTGTCGGCGCTGCGCTACTTAGCACATATAGCTAAGGTTCAACAACCTTATCAAAGTTCTATTGTCCCCCCACTTAACTTTTCACGAAAAATTCCTTCTCAAGCAACTTGACGTTCCAAGCGACAAACTCCTTTGTCCTCGGTGTTATGGAGGAATTCCCAACAAATTCTTTGGGATAACCTACAAAGACGTGCTTATCCGACTTTGGTTGTAAACATTTTACTTATGCATAGCATACTAAAATTTAAGAAAAGACAGGTTTTATCCCAAACCATAACTCATATGGTGTCATTTCAACGGATCACGATGGTGCTCTTTTCAGTGTAAAAGTGGTAGTCTCTAAAGCTTTAATCCTTAAAACATAATGGTAGTTTTATAAATGACACCTTTGATATTTCCATGTTAAACAAGGTTTGATTTGATCTCTCGAACATACCTTACTCCTGTGGTTTATCGGGAAATGCAAATTCATGGAACAATTCCTGAAATCTTAGGTGTTTTGCTAAACCTGTAACTCAAATATCTTCCTTTATGATCAAATCATAAACTCTTTTATTTTCTTGTTACAATGATTTTTCACTTCATCTTGAAAGTCTTTGAACAATTTTCAAATGTTTCATACTTCTTCCTTATTAAGTAAATATATAGATATATTCACTCAAATTTCTAGAGAAACCATATGAAGCAAAAAGATCCATCGCATATGGCTACACATAATGGACTATATACAACAACATGCATAATATCCAATAAGTTAGTCATCTGTTCCTCTTTGGCCTATGGACGGAGTTTCAATTATCTCGAGGAAAGTTTCACAAGCGTCAATTGATCAAAATCAAAAGACTCCAAAAATCCATCAACATGGAGTTTCTTCATGTTTACTTTCCAATATAATTCAAACAGCGATGTCACTTCATAAGTGATCTTCCAGTCATTTGTCTTACGACATTTTAGCAATAATGTTTATGGATGTGATTTCTCCAACTAGACTTGTAAAAGTTCATCCATCCATTATGGAATACGGTAATTATTTGAACAACCATTGTTCTCGTAATACCGAAACAAAATAACAATTATTAAAACAAATCTTTAAGGCTAGGTTTGATGACAATGAAAAACACAATAACACTTTATTTGTTTTCGATGAACATCATCACTTATTCTCTTGCCGGTTACTTAGGACATTGCAATTCATGAATTGTGTTGTTCTATATGACACTTCACACCAACCAATTCGGTATCCAATACCGGTATTCAATACCTAAGAACCACATTGTTTAACAAGCAAGGAATACAGCCATAACATGTATATCTTCTATATACCTAATTTGGACATCTCCAACCTTTTCTTTTCTACCAAATATTTTATAGACTCTCTTTCAACAATTCTTTTTCTTTTAAAAGAATCTATCAACATCAATAGTGGTGTCATTCACATGACACATAGTACAAAGTGTATATAGTCAAATACTAATACCTTTGGACTTGCACTTTGAAGTGGATCACCATCATCAAATGTTTGGTGTTCTTTCAAAAATCCATTCTTTAGTAATCTATTAGTGTAGTAAACATTTTACTTACATCTTCTATTCATCCTTATCATGACAACTTTCATGATCAAGCTACTATAGCCTATAAGGAAGAATCGTGAGTATAATGTTAGTTCCCAAAACATTTTTGGGAGATCCGGATGCCTAGCATCTCCATCCTTCACAAATTCTCATACAATATGAGAACATGTATTTTGCTTAATTATACTCTATCATAATGCAACCAAAAACATTGTTTCAGATATCACAATATCTTTCACACATGATGGTTTCTGAAACAATTTTCATCTCCTAGATAATCTTGATATTAAAACAACTTTTGAATATCAATAATCATGGAGGCAAACATGATACTTTAGATACTAACATTGCAATTCTTACTCTTGATTTAATACTACTTATTAAACTTCATGGAGTAAATAGAGTTTGCTGAAAGTTTGCAATAGGACTTATAAACTTTAAATTGACATTCAAAACAATACGATACCAGTTTGTAAAGTAAATATCCAGAATTCTATAGTTCTATTGTCTGAATTAAAACTAAGCATAAGGTAGTGAACAGATGCCAATGACTACAACAAATTATGCAAATTCACTTCGATTTAGTTTATGACAAATTGAGTTCGACTAATCCAAATTAGAAATGAACTCCCACTCAAAAACGACATCCCTCGTTCCTTTTTGGTGATTACATGAAGCAAATCCACTACACCAAGTCTGATCATCACGTGAGTTGGAGTAGCTTCAAAGGCGAGCATCAATATGGGCATCACATCAACTATATGACTCATGCTTAACCTTTCGGTCCGTGTTCCGAGGCCATGTCTGTACATGCTAGGCTCGCCAAGTAAGAACCTTAGTATTCGCGTGTGTAAAACTGTCTTACACCCGTTGTATGAAAGCGTAGAGTCGAGTACACCCGATCATCACGTGATGTCTCGAAACACGATCCATAGAACGGTGCATACTTAAGGAAGAACACATTTTATCTTGATATTTAAATGAGGGATCATCTTATAATGCTACTAAAATGCCAAACTAACAATATAAGATGCAAACATCATATGTGTAAAGTGGAATGATATGGTCCATGCATTGATCACCATCATGTGCATCGTGGTATGATCTCTATCATTCCTTTGTGTGTAAGTCCAAGGTCTATGGAACTTGCACGCTAGGTGTGTTGTAAGAGTATCTATCATACATCTACTTACAACATTACCATATCATGACACTAGCCTAGCAACGATCTAAACTAGATGCCTCTAATTTATCCAATGCAAGTTTTACGTGGCTTAGGGCTTTCGGAGATAGAACCGGTCTTACCTACGAACATGGAACCACAACGAGGATAACCAAGTTATTAGCAACTCATTGTAAATCCGATATTGACTATAGTAGGAGAGACAGACACCTGCCAGCCACTTATGCAAAACTAGTTGCATGTTAGTCGTGGAACTGGTCTCATGTGCGATGACATGTAAGGTTGGTCCGGGCCGCTTCATCCTACTATGCCACCAATATCCGAAATACATAGAAGATGCAATAACATGATCATCATTGCCCACATATAAACATATGTGTACTACCCGTGCAAAGCACCTACGCATAGATCAGGCTCTGATACCACTATTGGGTTCACAGCATAGAAAACAAAAAATTCCTATGATGGGAACTATACGCCAAGATCTATCTACTAGATACAAGCAACAGGTGGATATACATCCATAGAGAACTTACCCTCGAAGACAACAAAGCTTTGTTAACAAGTTGGAACTCGTGGATGATGTAGTCGTACACTTGCCAATCTCAAGATCGTGATGAAGTCTAGCAGGTCCGGCTCCAGCACGTCCATCAGATCCAGCTCTAGCAAGTCGGCAAAGACCAAGTCCAAGCCAAAGCAGCGGTGCATCCGTGATCGCACACACGTCAAGTACCCCAACAACCTCCGTCCCTCGCTCCAGCAAAGCAGCGGAAGCAGCAACTTCTTTCCAGATAAAGCCACCAGGAACATGTATCTCGCTAATCCGAGACCATGGGGAATAATTAGAGGGGGAGAGAGATCCTTCACGAGGAGGTGTTTGTTGTGAGGAGGAGAGGGGGGCCTTTTATAGGGAAGAGGGCGACAGCCAAGGGCCATGGCGTGGCAGCCATGGTGGTGCCCCCACCTCTTCCATCATTCATGTGGTGGATGCTCCACTCACATAAATAAGCCTCCACTCACACTTCCACTCACATGCATTAAATTTCCACCAAATTTAATGCAAGCTCTCATTAAATAAAAATATTTTATTTACTTTATTCAGAATTTTGTTAATTACTTTAATTAACAAACATTCACATAAAACCCCCTCTAACATTTCAATATCACATGCAGAACCAATTTCAGCAATTTCACCCGAAACAGTTTCGGTGTCTATTGAAATAATTCCAGCGCTTTCTTAAATCTTTATCTGAAACATATTTTCTCCTAAATGGTGTCGGTATCCCTTAAGTGTGTCACCCTACGGTTCACGAATAATGCAGACATGATCGAGACCCCTCTCCGATCAATAATCAGCAGCGGGACCTGGAGATCCGTACTGACTCCCACATATTCAACGATGACTCTTGTGATCGTGTGAACCTTTAACGTCGTAACTAAATCCCTTTGTCTCATGATATATTACATGCCTGAGATTCGATCATCGGCATCCAAATACCTAGTTTAATCTCGTTACCAACATGCACTCTTTTCTCATTCATGTGATATCATTCTAGTGATCACATCACTTGCTTGCAAGCTATTTCAATGTGATATCACCGAGAGGGCCCAGAGTATATCTATCCGTCATCGGGATGGACAAATCCTACTCTTGATCCATGAGCCTCAACATAACACCTTCGTAGCACTGAACCCACCTTTATAGTCACCTTGTTACGGTGTGACGTTTGATGTTATCAAGATACTCTTCCGGTGTTAGTGATTAACATGCTCTCATGGTCTAAGGACTAAGATTACTTCGTATGATGTTATAGCAATATAAACATAATGACTTTGATCGTAATGCTATACTTCGGATGAATGTTCATCACATCATTCCACCAATGATGTGACCTCGTTATTAACAACATCCAATGTCCATGATCAGGAAACCTTGATCATCTTGTTAATCAACGAGCTAATCTATAAGAGAGGCATAACTAGGAACTTTGTATTTTGTTTATTAAACACACATGTATTAACGTTTCCAATTAATACAATTATAGCATGAAAAATAAATATTTATCATAAACATGGAATACAATAATAACCACTTTATTATTGCCTCTCAGGCATATTCCCTTCATGTTGTAGCAAGCGTCTTTTCTCCACAAGGGGTGACTCGAGGGTTAATATCAAACTCTCAGGAAATTGGCTAGGAAACTTCTTTTCTTGCCTTCTTCGGGCAATCTACAAAACAAAGTATTTTCCATGTGCCCCCAACTCCACCAAGTGGTTGTAAAACACAAGGTTTCGTATTAGTGAAACTATAAATAAATAAAAGTAAACAATCTATAACTAGGCAAGAAAGTAAAAACAATAAAGTAAAGTTCTTTTTGGTTGTTTGGTTGTTTATGCAAAAAGTAAATGTATTTTGTATTTTAGGATTTAATTAATGTAGAAAATAAAAAGGCAATAAAAGTATGTAGAAGGTGTTTCTTATAATAAAAAGTGGACTAGGGTTCAGGGGTTCACTTGACTACTCTCTCATAAGGTTCAATGAACATAAAAACTTCTTATGGATGATATAATGTCACTTGGAACTTTGTTATGTGTTTGATTAGCATTAATATGGGCATCACGTCCTAATATAAATATGATGGAACACATCTCACTTATACTCCTCTAGAAAGGGAAAACTCCATGCAATCTTGAATTACGAATAAATAGAGTATAGCCTTTGGTACTTTGATATGATGTTTAAATAAAAAATGTGCTACCTTGACCAAACAAGAACATCTTTGTTGTCATAGTATGTACATAACACATGCATTCACTTTATCCCTAGTGAGGTAAAAAATAAAGGTAAAAACGATACTGGATCTCGAGTTTTTTGTCAATTCCTAATCTCCACCACCATGTTACTCCATCTAATACACACGTTCCCCCACACATATTCTTGCATGCAAATATGATCTTAAAAAGTACTTAAGAAAGGCTTACATAGTATGTCTCTACCAGTACATCTTATGCATGATAGAATTCCAATCTCAAATATTATCTCACAAAATAAAGATACATCACATAGAAATTGCATAAATGACCATAGTCATGTTGGGCGGCTCATATGGTACTAGAACAATGATAACATGAGAGAGATGTAGATTAAACTACTGCCACAAACCCATAGTCTAGAGGTGGACTACTCCCTCTTCATCATGGATATGGTGTTTATGATGTTAGAGAGGGTGGAGATCCAATCGGTGGCAGCTCCGGTGACGTTTCCCCCTCCAATCTTCACTGGTTTTGGTTCTGTTTTGGTGTTTTTATGTTTCCCCTCCACCTATCTTGAGATCGTCTAGGGGGGCTTTTTCTAGGCATTTTAGGTCAAGACTTCAAGCTAGGGTTGAGATGCATTGTTGTCGATGCGCAAGGGGGGGGAGGATGTGTGGCACGACCAGGGGAGTGGGTCACGTCACCTGGGATCTTTTTGTCCTTGGGCTTATCCTCTAGTGGTTTAGGTGCTCCAGATCCTTGTCTTCTCGAAAAATCCCAGGTCCATTTGACTTTGTTTAATAATATGCAAAATAGGTTTTTCCTATCATGCGGAGTTATAAATGAAATAAAGTGGACCATTGGTAAATACCCATAAATCAATGTAAAACATGGACATAACATTATAAATGATGCAAATATGTAAGAATATGTGAAAATAAACTACAAAGTTCATGTATGCATTTTACATGCATCGTGCGTCTACATGGTGTGCCCAAGAAAATTGTCTCCGACTATGATGTTAAGTTCATGAGCTATTTCTGAAAGACACTTATGGCCAAGCTCGGCATGAAATTACTATTCTCCTCTGTCTCGCATCCTCAAACCAATGGTCAAATCGAGGTAGTTAACCAAAGCCTTTGTACTATACTCTGATTATTGATAAACAAGAACCTTAAGAATTGGGAAGAGTGCATCTCACATGTGAGTTTTCCTACAACCACGTGAAGCACTCCACTACCATGAAGAGTCCATTCATGATCATCTACGACTTCGAGCCTTTGACCGCGCTTGATATCTTACCACTCACTCTTCATGAGCGCATCAACATGGACATCAACAAGAGAGCCGAACAAATAAAGAAACTACAAGGCTCAACAAGCACAAGAAACATATGCTATTTGACAAAGGTGACCTCGTATGGATACATCTACACAAAGATCGTTTCCGTCAAGAACGAGACTCCAAGCTCAAGCCCCGTGGCGATGGCCCCTTTAAGGTCCTCAAGAAAACTAACAACAACTCCTACATCATCGACATACCCGCATCCAAGTACCTAGTGAGCATTACTTTTAACATGGCGGATCTTTCACCATTTCATGGAGATGAAGATACTCTAGAGTCAAGGACGACTCTTTCCCAAGGGGAGCTGATGCTTCTTGTCCTACCGATGATTCTACATCTCCGCCAAGTCCCATGAGTGGACCCATGACAGGTGCCCGCACCAAGGGTCTTCCAAGATAAGGTTAACTTACTCCTCTCCAGTGTGAATTGATGACCCACAAGTATAAGGGGTGTATCGCAGTATTTTCAATAAGTAAGAGTGTCGAACCCAACGAGGAGCAGAAGGTGCTGGCTAGTGGTATGGATCAGGAATTCTCTACAAATACTTAGCAAACGGATTTTTAGGGGTTTTCGATAAAGCAAGTAAACAAAGTACGAGTAAATAAAAGACAGTAGGAATAAATGCAGTAAGTGGCCCAATCCTTTATGCAGCAAAGGACAAGCCGGTTGTATTTCTTAAGATGACCAAACGTTCTCGAGGACACATGGGAAGACTGTCAAGTGCTTTCGCTTCATATAGTTGATTAATCTTCTTTAGTTCGCTAAGTGTTGTGTGGGTGAACCTGTGCTAATGTACCGCCCCATCCAAGACTAATACATACTTTTGATTATACCCCTTGCAAACATCCGTAAGTACAAGAAAGTAATTAAGGTAGAGACCTAACCATAGCTTTAAACTCTAAGACCCTTACGTCCCTTGTGTAATAGTTTCCTAACGGGGGTTCAGGTTTCTGTCACTCCGGCAACCCCTACGATTAGTAGCCAAATACACAATGCATTCCCCTAGGCCCATATATGTGAAGTGTCATGTAGTCGACGTTCACATGACACCACTAGAAGAAGTACACCACAACTTAAATAACAATCTATTGAATCTTTCTCAACGCAACTCCACTACTAACAACAAGACTTCTCCCATGTCCTCAAGAACAAAACGAACTACTCACAAGACATCATATGGATCATGATCAGAGATGGAATAATGATGTATAACAATCTAAACATAAACAATAATTCAATGGTTCACTCAATAGCATCAACTACAAAGAGTAATCAACACCGGGAAAGTTTCCCCTATGAACTATGCAAGATTCAACTCAATTGTTACAGCAATATGGAGATGGTGATGAGGGTGCTGATGGTGATGATGGTGGTGGTGATGATGATGATCCCGATGAAGTCCAGCTTGATGGTGGTGTTGTTGGCGACGATCTCCCCTCTCCGGGAAGGAATTCCCGCGAAATCTGCCCGGAGAGATCTTTCTCTCTTGGTGTTTTCCGCCCTGCAGAGGCAGCGGAATCTTTCTGTGGTTGCTCTCCGAGTCTTAGGGTTTCGGGAGGATGATATACGCCAGAGGGGAGAGGATGGAGTGGGCCAGGTTGGCCACACCACCTCCAGGCGCGGCCTAGGCCTGCCCGCGCCATGGGGTGGTGTGGGCCCCCTGTGGCCCACCTCCACTCCATCTTTTGGCATCCTTAGTCTTCTGGAAAAATAGGATTTTCCGTATATTTTCCCAGATTTTCTGATCTTCGCGAATTTTGCCTCCAAACAGCACCTTTTCCATCAGAATCTGCTTGCGGTCCATGCTCCAAAAGTCATCAACCATGCGAAAATAGATGAAATAACATAAGTATCACCTCTCAATACGAAATATATCAATGAATGATAGTGAATTAAGACATAGAATAGTGATGCAAAATGGACGTATCAACTCCCCCCAAGCTTAGACTTCGCTTGTCCCCAAGCGAAACTGAGCTCAATAAACATGACCTCGGGTTTATGGAGTGAAGAGTCGATAAAATAATACGGACAAGAAGCATCACATTCATCAAATACATAGATCATAATAGAAGACAACTCACTATTATATAACTCAACTTGTAATAAGTAAAGGAAACACAATAAAGATACATAGAGTGAATCATAATTGGTAATGGCAAACTTAGCTCTTGGTCGAAGAATAGTTGATAATTTGCTGGAGTTCACAAATAACTGGTTTTTCAATGATAGCTTTCAAAGTAGTAAACATCAGGATAAGAGCAATGTGCAAAACAAGGAACATAAGAAACATGATTGCATAAATCAACATATGAATGAATGAAACACATCAACTCAAGATACTTGCTGAGATAGAAGGGAGTAGGTCTACTGACTCAACTACAAAGTAAAAGAAAGGCCCTTCAAAGAGGGAAGCAGGGATTGCAAGTCTCATAAAGAGCTCCCAAAAATTATGATACTTACTAGCTTTCAGCTCTCATTGCCCCTATCATAGGCATCTTTAGGTGATTAAGGTTAAAGTGACACAACTAAGAGGATATGCTTGACAAGTTATAAGTTGAAATCTCATGCCCCTTACTTATGAGTACCGATCCTCATGCTACTCAACTTTAGTCACGAGCAAGCTCTTTTCATTGTAAATACATGTGTATCATTGAGAACCGCCAACGGGGTACCCCTTGCACATGACACATGAGCTATCCCATAATCAAAATGACAAGGTAAGCAGACAGTGAGCATCTCAGCGATCTTTTTATTTGCTATTTGCATAGGTTTTTATTGAGGATGCTTCATAGAATGCTCACTATAGTTATGCTGCAAGTTTCCACCATGATTAGGCATGGCTTAGGCTAGCGGCCCAGGCGTTTCTCTAACACACACATAAACTCCATGATCTTACAAGTTCCACTTTTATTTCACACCGCCGGGATCCATAAGCAAAAGAACATGATATCAACTAGGTACAAAGTACCAAATGAAGTGTTGAAAGCGGTCCCCGTGATACATGGTTCGGCTAACTTCAACTCATAAAGCGCAAGCATATACGCAACAAAGAAGGACCCAATGGTTCAAGTTTATTAAATGCAAGAAAGTAAAGTGTGCCATCAAGTTCGTGAGAGCTTTAATCACTAATTTTCACATAACAAGTTTAATTTGGGAGGTATATAAAACAAGAATTCACTTGGAATAGCAATAATGCTACTAGGTAGGTATGGTGGACACAAATGGCATGGGTTTTGGTTTAAAGGAGGTGGATGCATGAGAAGAATACCCTCTCAGTACAGGTTTTTGGCTAGCAAGGCTGGATAGCAAGTATAAGAGTTGAGGGAAACAAACAAACATACAAGTGATAAAGACAAACATGCAATCTTCCTTGGAAGCACAAAAGATCTTAACTAGAGAATACTAGACTTATGAGCAAATCCAGAAAGAAAGACGATGAAATTATTTTTCTTTAAAGGTACTTTTATCTTTTCTTTCAACTCTCAAAAATAGTGTTGCTACTGACCGAGCCAGGTTTGCCAAAACCAACTAAATTAACTCAATGATCCCAAAGTGATACCAATACTTCTCATTAATATTCCACAAATTGAAAACTAATATAAGCTATGAAAAAGTGTGAATGATAGAACTTCTCATTAATATTCCATAACGGCAACTCACACCAAGGGATACACATCTAACGAGAGAGGGGACACTTCCATAATGCAAACCATACTACATAATAACTCCTCTATTCAAGATATGACTCTACTAAAAAGGTAAAAATATAGAAGATAGTTATGTGATACCACGGCTGATGAGGACATCCCTACAATTACACCTACCCCAATGACTACTGAAGATGCTACAACTGTTGCAAGAAAGGATCAGTCCAATGAGATTAGAATTGGACCTGTTACAAGAGCTCGTGCTAAGCTACTAGAACAACAGGTGAATTTACTCCTAAACGAATATGGTACTTTGATTGATGAGAACTTTATATTGCCTAAGTCTATGCATTTATGTATGATCAGGTTCGTTGGAGAAATAAGCATGGCGTGAGGAGGAGAAGGGCTAGAAGAGAAGCCCAATATGATGATCGCCCAAGGATGCGCGAGGGAGGAGCGGGAGGAAGGCGCAAGAGAAGATCATCAAGAGGAAGGCAAAAAGATCTGCCATGACTGGAGTGTCCGGCCAGATCCACCCGGACTGTCCGGCCTGGTCGAGAGGCAAACTGGCGTGGACATTCATTATGCTAGTTCGGACACCACGGACACCACCCGGAAACTTCAAAGTTTCTGGTCGGACCAGACTGTTCGGCACACTTCACCCGGAGTGTCCGGCCGACTTCGACCGGAGTGTCCGCCCGCCGACCGAATCTGGTCCGAGTCGGTTTGTATCAGTTTGAGTCGTTTGCGTTTAGTTTCGGTTTCTGGTCACCCCAGCCGCCCTTATAAGCTATGGGACGACCCCTAGTTAGGGTTTAGACCACGTTAAAACTATTTTGGAGTTGTTTCTTTCATAGAACCTCTGGAATTACCTTGTGTTCGAATCTACCAACTATAATTGAGTGTGATCTGTTGTTCCATTGGGAATTAGTAGATTGCATACTACCGTTCGTGGTCACGGCTGCGTGCGCAAGAGTGTGGTGTTGTGAATATCCTACAAGGTTCGAGATCTGTTGCATTGGCATCAGGGATCGAGCGGGATAGGTCATAGCTACGCACTAGTTATCTATCATCCGCCATCCGCTTACTGAGAAGATCGGGCCACCCCATATCATCTTGGTATCAGATTTCCAGTGTTGCCTCGGTAAGCATCCACAAATCCATCGATAGATTAGAGAGTGTTTTCGTCCTATACAGAAAAAGCCTTACAAAAAGATTTGCCATAGACTAGATTGCGTCGTTTTCGAGTTTTAATTGCTGATTGTATCTTCTCGTAGATCCGATCTGCAGGTTTTTCCTCGTAGGAGTCTAGTTTCCGTTGGTGTCTAGGTTTAGGGTTTGATCTTGTTCTCCGATGTTCCCACCGTTACCGTTTCTGCAAGTTTTTATCTTTTTTCCGAGTCCACATAGCGTACTTTTGTTTGCATACCATAGACACAGCCTATCTACAGCATCTGTGCCTAGGAACGTACCCACGAGACTAGTTGCTTTTCTCTGACAGGCTGCTCATTAGGGTTTTGAAGTGCAAAAAATTTCGACAGGCAAAACCGGACTATCCGGCCGAATCACACCGGATTATCCGGCACAACCGGAGTCTCCGGCGCATATCAACCGGACTATCCGGCCCAGTTCTGTTATACGTTCTGTACTCGTTTGCATTGAGTAGTATAGTTGAAAAATCAAAAAAAGAGAAAAGAAAAGAGAATCGGTATAAAAAAGGAGATATAGAAGTGTGCAATATTGGAGGCCTTGTTGTGTATAGCACTAGTAGATTGAGCAATCTTGTGCCTGTTCTATTTGAGCTATTACTAGCGTCTCTCTTGTGCATTGCAATATTCCTTTTCATAAGTTGCTTTGCCACGTTTATCTCCACTGTGTGTGTTTCTTGGGTATTTGTACGATCAGCACTAGGACTTGTTTGTGGTGTAGATAGGGTACCAAACCTATAGCTCCACCTTTACATAACCTGTGTGCCATGCGATCGTTCTCTATACCTTTGATATTCACTTCATCACATCAAGTGCATTAGTCTTTGATTTCGTTTTGTAGAGCATCTCTATTCACTTTGGAATGGTAAGATCTCCTTTCTTATTAGTTGTGAGTGAGTTGTGAGAGTTTCCACCATACAAATTCTGATTTTTGCACTAACCTAATAATCATGTCTACTAGTGATGATGATGTTGTGTTGCAGAAAAAGAAGGATGAGGAGCTCGTCAATTGGCGTGAATATGAGGCTTTGAAATCCCACTTGACACGTGTGTTTACTAACACAACAGATGCCATTGACAAGAATCTCCAAGATATGAATATGAGATTGGATCAACATGTTGGGACGGTTGATACTATCCAAACGCAAGTGGCTACGCTCAATGTCAATGTCACTACTTTGCAGCAGTCCATTGAGGGTTTGACAACCGCTTTACATAGAAGGGAAAATCCTCAACATGATGATGCCTTTGATGATTTCGATGAGGGTAGCGCTGTTGATGCTGCTCCACATGTTGGCAGGGGACGTGCTATTCCCCCTGTCCATGCACCTGCTCATGGTCGTGGGTTTGCCCATCATCTTGGCGTGGTCAGCGTGTGCCCAACCAAGTGATGATGATGGTTTGGGCAAGCCAAAATTCTCGATTCCTAAGTTTGATGGTTCCATTGATCCGAAGACTACCTCACCTAGGAATTGAAGATTGAGAAACTCGCGCTTATTTGACTATCCGGAAGATAAGAAGGTCAAGCTTGCAGATCTGAATTTGATGGTTATGCTTTCGTTGGTGGGATGCTCTTGTGCAGCATAGAAGGAGGACAATGAACTTCCATGATGGTTTGGCGAGATGAAGCAAATCATGAAAGCTTCGTTTGTACCAACCAACTACTTGCGATCAGTTTTGATAAATTGACGAATCAAGCAAGGCACCATGACAGTTGATGAGTACTACATGGAGATGGAGATGCTTATGCAGCATGCTAGAATTCGTGAGTCCATTGAGATGACCATGCAGCGATTCCTAAACAATCTGAAGTTACCGATCAAGAGCATTGTTCGTCATCACAAGTATGTGTGCCATCCCGCTAAAACCACTACTAGAAAATCGCGTTGTTTTTGTGCATTGCATCATCATGACCGCATGCTCATGTCATCATGCCACCTTGCATTTGAGCATCGTCATGTCATCTTGCATTTGATTGCATAAAACTATTTTCAAAAAGTCCAGTTTTGGTTTTCTAAATACCCCGTCTTTAATTCAAATCAAAAACACCGAGCTTGTCCGGAATATTTTGTTTTGTCTATCAACGGTTTGCAAAAGCCTCATTTTTAATAAATGAAATATTTAAATTATTTTTGGGAGGCAGCCAGCCAGACCCGAAAGCCCGGCCGGCCACCTCCAGATAAAAATCCTATCTAACCCAGACTACCCAAACCCTTTTACTACCCCACCCTATCCTACCCAGCCCCCTCCACCTCACCCCAACCTATCCCATCATGCCACATCACCTCTGGCCCAAACCCCACTCCCCTGCCCGCCACTGCCCCATCCACCGCCAGCCTCCCCACCTTTTCTTGGAACGCCAGCGCCCACACAGATAAATCCCCAGCCCACCATCCACCGCCTGTCCCTCCCCGCTCCAGGCCTGCCCGCGCGCCAACTCCACTCGCCCGTCCCAAGACGAGCCAACCCACTTTGCCTTGGGATCTCCGCCCCGCTCCCCTGGCCACCTCCACTGCGCCGCCCACCCACCTACCGCGCCACTTTCTCTCTCTCCTCCTCTCCTTCCTCACCCCCAAGTCCCGCTACCCGCCCAAGGATGCCGCTCCGGCCACCGCGTTCCTCGCCCCTCGCCGCCCGGCCCGTGCTCCCTCGCCGCCGGTCATCGTCTGCTGCCTCCACCTTCCCCTCTGGCGCCGTCGGCCTCGCCGAGATCTTCCCCCGCCGCCTCGCGCCGCCGCCTCGACCCTCCACTCCGACGACCTTTGCTTTCGATGCAGTACTGCGACCGGCACGACCGTGACGTCCATCGTGCCCTCCTACAGCTCGCCCTCCACCGGCCTTCGCTCCGGCCGCCGCTGACGTGCCGCCGTCGCCGTACTCCCGAGTCGCCGCCACCTCGCCGACGCATCGCCTTCCTCAGGTTCGGGCCCGAGCTCCTCCCTAGCACCTCGGCCTCACCCCACTGCAGCCCGAGCCGCCTCCCTCTCGTCGACCGCGCTCGGCCCCCGCTGCCCTGCTCTTCCCCAGCGTCGGCCTCCTCCTCGCGAGCGACGCCGCCACAGCCTGGGTCGGCTCGGCCTTGTCAACGACACCTGCCCTTTGTGCCGTGCAGGGTGCCCGCAGATGGTAGTCCCTGTTCCTGTTTGAGACCTCTTTTCCTCATCCGCGAGCACGTGTGTGCGTGCATGTGTCTGTGTTTTGTTGTTCCGCACATGTGACCGAAAGTTAGTGAAGTGAGGCCGTGGCGATCAGCGTGTACCACTAATCTTCCAACGACAAGATCCTCTCGCCAACAAAACAGTCGCCAAGATCTACATCGAAACCCCGAGCACTCCGCCGTGGTACCCGGAGATCTCCCTCAAGGAACCGTCGAGCCACGTCGAGACCCCGGACCCGAAGACCACAGATGCGACAAGTACTCCATCCTGGATCCGATGACCGAGCCCGACACGAGATCTCCTTCACGGAACATCAAGACCGTCCGGCGCCGAGACCCGAGACCGACACCGCCACCCGAGGACTACGAAAAGATCGCCCCAAACCCGCCAAGTTCGCCTACCCAGACACCGTCCGACAAGATCTTCACGAAACCCGAACCCCTCAGAACGACATGATCTTCTTCATCGCCGCCAAGACCCAGATCCGGAAACCGCAAGATTTGCTTCCCGGAACGACAAGTACTTCACCCCCCGGACGCCAAGGTCGCCACCGGAACACCAAGTTCTTCTTCCCGAATGTCAAGACCAACTCGATGGCACGGACCCGACAAGATCTTCGCGACGACAAGATCGACACCGACCAGGGTGAATCCGATTCGCCCCCGACGCCAAACCAAGTCCTTCTTCCCGGAACGCAAAGCTCTCCTTCCGTTGTCCGAGACCGATCCCGTCGAACCGTTCCCCCGTCGAACCCCCGGAACCCAAGATCTCCGAATCCAGATGTGTGAACCCTTTTTCCTCGAGCCCCTATTTTATAAATGCTATATATAAAACCTGTTGCATAATAATTGTCCATCTCGCATGCATATCATAATCATGCCGGATCTTCTGCCGTAATATTAAATAGTGCATCCGGTGTTTCTTTTAGTGCTTTGCTTCTTCGTGGATTAGACCGATGAGTGGATGCGAGTAACGACAAGTTCTCCGGATATGAACCTTCGGCAGTGTTTCTAGGCGAGCATCTCTCCCCCTTCTACCTATTTTGCATTTATAGTCTTTATTTTCCTCCTGTTGATCTATTGCTATCCATGTCATGATGCTTTAGTTTCCGTATCCCAGTTATATCCCGTGCAGCCTCCATATTGCCTTGGACACCTCCTATTACCTGTGTTTGGTAGATAGTTGGCCTTGCGAGTCGTAGTCGCTTGCTCAGGTGTGATCTCGTGTTATCAAGTACTACAGTTGTTGGAATGCTGGCAGATGTTAATGGTGGAGCTGCTTACTGGTGGAGATGATCATGACTTTCAATACAACTATTAAAATGCTAGATATAACTAATGCAGAGGCATCGGTGGGCAATAGATGTTATTTGGTTCTTCCACGCCCACTTGTGTCCCGTAGGACCCCGAGTACTTGATACCTGTTCCTTGATTTTTCGCACTATCCACATTCGGGAGGCCTTATGGACCCCCCTGAGCTAGAGCTTGATTCATTTCTATTTCTTGGGGCCACAAAGTAGTTTGGGGCTTTATTACTATCCTGTACTTATGCCATGCTTTACTGCTTTATTTAAGATTGTGCGTGGAGCACCTGTACTGTTTTGGATTGTGGAATGTTTTCGCGGTATCGACAAGCCCAGTCACACGTTCGGGTTCCCAGTCATTTATAGCCATTGACACAAACCCTGGGTCCGTTCTGGAGCTGGCCAACTTTGTTGCGGGTAGCTTAGTGGGGTGGCCCCCTGAAATATTTCTGAATCCTGTGATCGCTTTGTCGTGAATGCCTCGTTGGGTTTTTAGTTGGTTTTTCCGAGGTTGATCGAGTGTGTGTTGCTATTTGTGCACCCCTGCAAGGTAAAACTTTCTGAAAGCCGTGTCCGCGGTTATGGACGACTTGGAGCACAGTATCTCGATCATAGACAGGCATAACTAAAGTAGTGCTATAAACTTGACTTAATATATGACTAGTAATCAGATTCAACTATAACAGAATGGATATTAAAAATGCCAACAACTGGTGGATCTGGTTGTTTGCTATACCTGCCTAGTAAGTATTGCAAATCCAATGGAATGAAATAAAAGTGCCAACAGCTACTGGGTTTGGTATATCACATGCTAATTGTATCTGACTAGTAAGTACTGCAACTACCACGGAATGGTTAACTAAAACTGCCCACTACTTATGCTATCAGGATGACTCATGCTACCTTTATCTGATTAGTAATTGCTGCAACCATAACGGAATGAGTAAAATTGCCAACTGTGTGAGTTCCTTGGTCCGACTTCCTCGTTTGGTCTCGAGGGGGAAATACCAGGATGGGTTTGTTTGGTGTTAGCTTGGTTGGATCCAATAGGTCTTTCTTATCCTCTCTGATAACCGCCATTGTATTGAGTCTCTATAGGTTGTTTAGTGTCATGCTGGGCTTCAGCCCACCATACCTATGTAGGCGAGAGCCGCAATTCTAGCCTCGCCGTGTCTTGGCCTCGATCTTGGCGCTCTTTTTCCTTTGCCCTTTGTCGGCATCCCTTTGTTTTAGCAGGTTTGAGATCGGCGTCGTTAGCGAGGTTACCCTTCCCGGCTGGCCTCGGCGAGTTATGGACGCCATTGATTATTCTTCAGGGCTCTTAGCCCCATTTGCATCTTGTCTGTAGTCGGACGCTCTATCGTTTCAAGGTGATTTGGATCTTTGTATTGTATATCTGTATCCTTGACTCTTCGAGTCGATGCTGTATATATATCTGTTCTGTGGGTCCCATCGAGGACTGTTGTGTAATGGTATTACTTTGTTTTCCACCCGCACGAAAGTGCCTGATGGGCGTCCTTGAATCGTTTCTATGCAGGTTTGGCGGAAAGGGCTAAAACTCGCATCAGGCCGATTTGAGGGTGTTACAGTATGAGACCATGAATGAGTTGTTGCATCATGCTAGAGAGGCCAAATCCCAATTGGCAGAAGAGGCAAAGTCACGTGCTCGTTTTCCGTCCTCTAGCAGATTTTCGGCCAGGTCTACACCTCCTACAATCATGCCACCATCTGCTGTTCCATTTACACCATCGGCCAAACCAGCAAGTACACCTTCGTTTGGTTCTAATGCTCGGAAACCCGCTGCTCCTGCTGCTAGCTCGGGTTCCAACATGTCTACTGCACGTACTCGTGATGTAGTGTGCCATACTTGTGGAGGTAGAGGTCACTACAAGAAAGATTGTCCAAACAGCAAGGTTATGTTTGTTAATGAACAAGGTGAAGTAGAAAGTGGAGATGAAGCTTCTGATGATGATATTGATGACAGCGAGGAAGCTGCTGATGCATATGCTGAGCGTGCACCCACTATTGTCATATCTTCACGTGTACTTAGTGTGCAACTGGTTGAGGAATCCCAGCGTTGCAACTTGTTCCAAACAAAAGCTCTAGTTGGACCAAACAAAGCTTGCAAGGTAATTATTGATGGAGGTAGCTGCAGGAATCTTGCAAGTAAGGAACTATGTGCCAAACTGAATTTGACATACTTACCTCATCCCAAGCCATACTACATACAATGGTTGAGCAACAATGGTGAGATGAAGGTAAATCATATGGTACGTGTGAATTTTCAAATAGGGCCATACAAAGATTCTATTGATTTTGATGTGGTTCCTATGACTGTTTGTCACCTACTATTGGGTCGGCCTTGGCTCTATGATCGCCATGTACAACACAATGGCCGAGCCAATACATATCACTTGGAATTCAAAGGAAAAAGATTACTATGCAGCCAATGACACCACAAGAAATTGTGAATGATTCTCGCCAAAAGATAGAGGTGAACTTGAAGGAAGATACTACCACTCGGCGAGACTGTGTAATAGCTGTTCCTGATGTAATTGAGTCTAAATTGAGTGATATAACGAAAAGTGAGAGAGTGCCTGGGTTATTGATATTAGCCACCAAGGAGGATATGAGAGAGTTTCGTGAGGATCCTATAGCCATGCCACTTGTGCTCATGTATAAGGGCGAGGTATTGGTTTCTAATGACATGATCCCTATTTCTCTTGGTGTCTCTTACATTTTGCGTGATTTTGGGGATGTGTTTCGGAAGACGTACCCAGGTTTGCCCCCATTGCATGGTATAGAACATCAAGTGGACCTGATTCCTGACGCCACACTTCCCAACCGTGCACCTTACAGGACTAATCCCGAAGAAACTAAGGAAATTCAGAAGCAAGTACAAGCGTTGCTGGATAAAGGGTACATTCGTGTCTCTCTTAGCCCTTGTGATGTTCCTGTTATTTTAGTTCCTAAGAAAGATGGTACATGGCGCATGTGTGTTGATTGTAGAGCGATTAATAACATCACTATTTGATATCGTCATCCTATTCCACGCTTAGAGGATATGCTAGATGAATTGAGTGGTGCTGCTGTTTTCTCTAAAATTGACTTGCGTAGTGGTTATCATCAAATTAGGATGAAAGAAGGGGATGAATGGAAAACTGCATTCAAAACTAAATTTGGTTTGTATGAGTGGTTAGTTATGCCATTTGGTCTTACTAATGCACCTAGTACTTTCATGCGTTTGATGAATCATGTTTTGAGAGATTTTATTGGTCGTTTCGTGGTTGTTTACTTTGATGATATACTCATATACAACCACACCGAATCTGAACATTGCACTCATATTAGACACGTTTTGCAAGTGTTACGTGATCATAAACTATATGCTAATCTTGAGAAGTGTACTTTTGCAAAAGATAAGGTCATATTCCTAGGATTTGTTGTTTCTAAGCATGGAGTAGAGGTAGATCAATCTAAAATTGAATCAATTCAGAATTGGCCTACTCCAATGAATGTTAGTCAAGTGCGTAGTTTCCACGGTCTCGCTGGTTTCTATAGGCGCTTTGTGAAAGATTTTAGCACCATTGCTGCACCATTAAATGATTTGACAAAGAAAGGTGTTCCTTTTGTATGGGGCGCGGCTCAAGACATTGCATTTGATACATTAAATCGTTTGCTTACTTCTGCACCATTACTTGCATTACCTGATTTTTCGAAGCAATTTGAAGTTGAATGTGATGCTAGTGGTATAGGTATAGGTGGCGTTTTGATGCAAGAGGGTCGGCCTATAGCTTATTTTTCTGAGAAATTGACTGGTGCTCGTTTGAATTACTCTATCTATGATAAAGAATTGTATGCACTTGTTAGAGTACTTGAGGTTTGGCAACATTATTTGTGGCCAAAAGAATTCATCATACATTCTGATCATGAAGCATTGAAATACTTGAAAGCTCAATCAAACTTGCATAGAAGATTAGCTAAATGGGTTGAGTTCATTGAGTCTTTTCCTTACATCATTAACTATAAGAAGGAAAAGAGAACGTTGTTGCTGATGCTCTATCTAGGAAGAACATGCTATTAACCAATCTTGATGTTAAAATTCCTGGATTAGAAGCTATTTGTGCACTTTATGCAACTGACCATGATTTTGCTGAACCATATCGTTTGTGTGCTCTTAGAAACGCATGGGATAAGTATCATATACATGATGGATATTTGTTTCGAGCTAACAAACTATGTATTCCAGAATCGACGTTGCGTTTGTTTTTAGTGCAGGAATCACATGCTGGTGGTTTGATGGGTCACTTTGGGCGTGAGAAAGACGTTGCTCATGCTTGCTGATCACTTTTATTGGCCCAAGATGAGGCGTGATGTGTACAGATTTGTGAGCCGATGTATTACATGCCACAAGTCGAAATCTAATCTAAAGCCTCACGGTTTGTATACACCTCTCTCTGCACCGACTACTCCATGGGAAGACATTAGTATGGATTTTGTGCTAGGTCTACCTAAAACTCAGAGAGGTCATGATTCCATATTTGTGGTAGTGGATAGGTTCTCTAAGATGGCTCATTTTATTGCCTGCCACAAAAGCGACGATGCGTCGCATGTTGCTAACCTGTTTTTCAGGGACATCGTGAGATTACATGAAGTACCAAAGACGATTGTTTCTGACCGTGATGTGAATTTCATGAGCTACTTTTGGAAGACCTTATGGGGAAAGCTAGGAACGAAGTTGCTGTTTAGTACTACATGTCATCCCCAAACAGATGGTCAAACGGAGGTGGTGAATCGAACATTGTCACAGCTGCTAAGGACCATGATTAAAAAGAATCTGCGGGAGTGGGAAGAGTGTTTGACACATGTTGAGTTTGCTTACAACAGGGTTGTGCATTCAACTACTCAGCTTTGTCCTTTTGAGGTGGTGTATGGTTTCAAGCCATTGACGCCACTTGATATGTTGCCTCTGCCATTACATGAGAGAGTTGATATGGAGGCATCAAAACGTGTTGATTATGTGAAGAAAATACATGAGAAGACTCGAGAGGCTATTGAGAAGAGAGGCAAGAACATTGCTGCTGCAAGGAATCAAGCAAGGAAAGAAGTTTTGTTCAAGCCTGGAGATATGGTTTGGGTGCATCTATGCAAGGATAGGTTCCCACTACTTCTAAAGTCAAAATTGAAGCCACGTGGTGCTGGTCCTTACAAGGTGTTAGCCAAGATTAATGATAACGCCTACTCGGTCGATATACCTATTGAGGAGTTTGGTGGAGTTAGCAATAGCTTCAACGTTGCTGATTTGTCACCATATGCTGGAGAAGACCTTGGAGCATTGAGGTCGACGCTTTTTGAAGGGGGGAGATGATGAGGACATCCCTACAATTACACCTACCTCAATGACTACTGAAGATGCTACAACTGTTGCAAGAAAGGATCAGTCCAATGAGATTAGAATTAGACCTGTTACAGGAGCTCGTGCTAAGCTACTGGAACAACAGGTGAATTTACTCCTAAACGAATATGGTACTTTGATTGATGAGAACTTTATATTGCCTAAGTCTATGCATTTATGTATGATCAGGTTCGTTGGAGAAACAAGCATGGCGCGAGGAGGAGAAGGGCTAGAAGAGAAGCCCAATATGATGATCGCCCAAGGATGCGCGTGGGAGGAGCGGGAGGAAGGCGCAAGAGAAGATCATCAAGAGGAAGGCAAAAAGATCTGCCATGACCGGAGTGTCCGGCCAGATCCACCCGGACTGTCCGGCCTGGTCGAGAGGCAAACTGGCGTGGACATTCAGTATGCTAGTTCGGACACTACACGGACACCACCCGGAAACTTCAAAGTTTCCGGCCGGACCGGACTGTCCGGCACACTTCACCCGGAGTGTCCGGCCTGACCGGACTGTCCGGCCCACTTCGACCGGAGTGTCCGCCCGCCGACCAAATCTGGTCCGAGTCGGTTTGTATCAGTTTGAGTCGTTTGCGTTTAGTTTTGGTTTCTGGTCGCCCCAGCCGCCCTTATAAGCTATGGGACGACCCCTAGTTAGGGTTTAGACCACGTTAAAACTATTTTGGAGTTGTTTCTTTCATAGAACCTCTGGAATTACCTTGTGTTCGAATCTACCAACTATAATTGAGTGTGATCTGTTGTTCCATTGGGAATTAGTAGATTGCATACTACCATTAAGTAGTCACGCTTGCGTCGCAAGAGTGTGGTGTTGTGAATATCCTACAAGGTTCGAGATCTATTGCATTGGCATCAGGGATCGAGCGGGAGAGGTCATAGCTACGCACTAGTTATCTATCATCCGCCATCCGCTTACTGAGAAGATCGGGCCACCCCATATCAGCGGCACTCCCCCAAGCTTGGAACAAACCAAGGGGATGCCAAACCTGATGACGAATTACTCCTTCGGTGGTGGTGGTATTATGCTCTTAGTTGACGTGAGGAAATCTTCCAGCATCTTGCGAAGCCTATTATTCTCCCATTGAAGCATGTCCACCTTCCTCTTCAAGTCCCGGTACTTATCGCAGAACTCCTTAGTGACTCGTAGGGCTTCCATTGATGCAGGGCAAGAGACTAAAGGTACTAGCCTCTGCTTGGGGTCTTGAAGATCCTCCTCCATAGGCTCCTTCCCTTTATCCTTGGCAGACACCATTGTGCTTCTAAGCTTTCAAAGAGTATGTCCTGACAGAAACAGATCGAAACAAAAACACGACGAAAACACGATATACGGACCTCGGGGGATCCGGGGGGTTATATATTACGAAGTTTCATATCAAAAGGAAGGTACTGGGAGAAAACGAGTCAGAGGCGGAGTCCGGGGTGGACTCACCACCTGGTGGCGCTAGGTGGGCCCACGCCAGGTGGTGTGGGCTACCCTGCCCGATTCCTCCCTTTTTGCTTCAGAACTTTCCTTATCGATAAAACTGCAAAATATAGTTGGATTGTATTTCAGAACTTTTCTTACTGTAATCATACCTATTTGAAAACAGACTCTGCAGGTCTCTGAATTTGGTATCTAGTAGATTCTTCCGGAGTCATTACTTGAATAGCATCAATATCTTCATCTTCATATACTTATTACTTGAATCATAAAACCCTTCTCTTCCTTATTACACCATTGTCTCCACTTCCTGAAAATTTCTTTCACACAAAACTTTACACAGTTCTCATTAGCAACATTAGTATAAGTAAAGTGATAAAACCTTTTGAGTCTAACTTCAACTGAAAACCATCAAAACAAAATCTACTTTAGCAACTCCTTCCAAAAACCCAAAAAGAATTCAAAAAGGAAATCGAATAAAGAAGCAAATGCAAGAGTGGCAAAATCTGTCAAAACAGACCCGCAGGTAAAGATCAATTTTTTCGAAAATCTTCTGTTGCTCAAATCAAAAAGTGCAAAACTAACGAAAGTTAAATAACAACCTGGGGCAGAAGCATAAAAAATTACAGCTCAATCCGACATACAGAGATCTCTCACGATTTTTTACGGTGAAGCACAAAAAATCTGTTTCGGGACAGCAACTTCCCCAAATATTACTTCTCTCTCATTAGAGGTTGACCTTGACACAAAAACCAAACAAAACGGATAAGGAGCGGTTATTACCGAAGTAATAACTTTCAAGACTCAAAGAAACAAAAACAAACTGAAAGCAAAAACAAATTGGGTTGTCTCCCATAAAGCTCTTTCTTTATAGCTATTAAGATGGGCATGATAATTTTGAAGAAGCTCTCATAGGGATATGGATTGAAGTGAAAGAGAGCATTAAGAAGCAAAAACACACACTCATTTAAGTCTAACCCACTTCCTATGCAAGGGGATTTTGTAAACAAACAAGTTGTTGAAACCAGAGGCTTCTTGCATAAGAAGGCAAAACAAGTGCAACATAAAAACTTTCAGCATAAAACGAGGAAACTTGATATTATTGAGATACATAAGAACACTTTTCCCTCTCTCATAGTAACTTTCAGTATCATGCATAAACTTAACAATATAGCTATCACAAGGGCCATCATAGCAATGATCACTTATTCTAACAGAAAACACGAGAATACTAGCTCTCATAACACTACTATGTGAAACAATATTAGAGGTATCCTTACAAAGGATAGTGTGTCCCTCTTTTTCATATTTAGTGACAAAGTCTTTCACATTTGCTATTATAGGTTCATCAACCATTTGTTTATCAGGTTCAACAACTTTACTTGTACTTTCATTAACCATACTAGTTATCATAGAATGTTCCTTTATCTTAACTAGGAAAGGCATTTTCTCAATATAAGGTTCAGGTAAGACATGATTAGCAGTATAAACTTCCGTATTTCTTGTAGGAACACTCTTAGCAACATCTTTATAATGTTCATGATACTTATTCCACTTCTTTTTAGGCACTTCAATGTAGGAAGCAAAAGCCTTAAAATAAGAAGCAATAGCTTGAGAGTCTAGACCATAAGCATTTTTAATATTTTGAAAGTCATCAGTTCCCATAAAAGATTCAATGCATTCATAATCATAATTTATACCTGACTTTCTACCTTTGTCATTCTCCCAAGCTTCAGCATTGTCTTGAATACGGTCCAGAAGATCCCATTTAGCTTCTTCTTCCATGCGAGTGAATGATCCAGCGCAAGAAGCATCCAATAAATCTTTACCATGTAGAGGGAGCCTTGCATAAAAGTTATTGATAGTAATATTGTTGGGGAGCTCATGAATGGGACATTTGAGCATCAGTAACTTCAGTCTCCCCCAAGCTTGAGTTGTACTCTCTCCATCAAGAGGCCAAAAGTTGTATATTTAATTCCGATCTTTATGAATCTCACTAGGAGGATAAAACTTTGAATAAAAGAGAGGCACTATTTCCTCCCATTCTAGAGCTTGACCATTCTTTAGCAGCTTATACCATTCCTCAGCTTTTCCTTTCAGTGATAATGAGAATAACTTCTTCTTAACTTGATCTGTAGTAATACCTGCACACTTGAACAACCCGCATAATTCGTATATAAAGAGTAAATGATCACCGGGATGGACAGTTCCATCCCCAACATAGTAGTTATCTATAACACGATCAATAATTCTTGTAGGTATTTTGAAAACATCATTCTCAACAGGTGGTGGCTTATCTACTACCTTAGCAGTGGTAGTAGCATTACCAAATAAGAAACTCAGCGAATTATCCATAACGAAAATAAAGCAACTAATGTAGTAAACAATACTCACAGAGAAGTTTCCTTTACCGTTCCACTCTCCAATAGCGCTTCACTCCCAAGCGCTAAAATAGTCTTGATGACCCACAAGTATAAGGGGTGTATCGCAGTATTTTTGATAAGTAAGTGTGTCGAACCCAACGAGGAGCAGAAGGTGTTAGCTAGTGGTATGGATCAGGAATTCTCTACAAATACTTAGCAAACGGATTTTTAGGGGTTTTCGATAAAGCAAGTAAACAAAGTATGAGTAAATAAAAGACAGTAGGAATAAATGCAGCAAGTGGCCCAATCCTTTATGCAGCAAAGGACAAGCTGGTTGTATTTCTTAAGATGACCAAACGTTCTCGAGGACACATGGGAAGACTGTCTAGTGCTTTCGCTTCATATAGTTGATTAATCTTCTTTAGCTTGCTAAGTGTTGTGTGGGTGAACCTGTGCTAATGTACCGCCCTATCCAAGACTAATACATACTTGTGATTATACCCCTTGCAAACATCCGTAAGTACAAGAAAGTAATTAAGGTAGAGACCTAACCACAGCTTTAAACTCTAAAACCCTTACGTCCCTTGTGCAATGGTTTTCTAACGGGGGTTCAGGTTTCTGTCACTCCGGGAACCCCTACGATTAGTAGCCAAATACACAATGCATTCCCCTAGGCCCATATAGGTGAAGTGTCATGTAGTCGACGTTCACATGACACCACTAGAAGAAGTACACCACAACTTAAATAACAATCTATTGAATCTTTCTCAACGCAACTCCACTACTAACAACAAGACTTCTCCCATGTCCTCAAGAACAAAACGAACTACTCACAAGACATCATATGGATCATGATCAGAGATGGAATAATGATGTATAACAATCTGAACATAAACAATAATTCAATGGTTCACTCAATAGCATCAACTACAAAGAGTAATCAACACTGGGAAAGTTTCCCCTATGAACTATGCAAGATTCAACTCAATTGTTACAGCAATATGGAGATGGTGATGAGGGTGTTGATGGTGATGATGGTGGTGGTGATGATGATGATCCCGATGAAGTCCAGCTTGATGGTGGTGTTGATGGTGACGATCTCTCCTCTCCGGGAAGGAATTCCCCCGGCAGAAATCTGTCTGCCGGAGAGATCTTTCTCTCTCGGTGTTTTCCGCCCCGCAGAGGCGGTGGAATCTTTCCGTGGTTGCTCTCCGAGTCTTAGGGTTTCGGGAGGATGATATACGCCAGGGGAGAGGTTGAGGCAGGTGGCCACACCACCTCTGGCGCCTAGGCTGTCACGCCATGGGGTGGTGTGGGCCCCCGTGGCCCACCTCCACTCCATCTTCGCATCCTTAGTCTTCGAAAAATAGGATTTTCCGTATATTTTCCCGGATTTTCTGATCTTCGCAATTTTGCCTCCAAACAAAGACCTTTTTCATCGTAATCCTGATCGCAATGTCCATGCTCCAAAAGTCATCAACCATGCAAAAATAGATAAAATAACATAAGTATCACCTCTCAATACGAAATATATCAATGAATAATAGTGAATTAAGACATAGAATAGTGATGCAAAATGGACGTATCATGAATTCAACACTCCTTTGAATTGTTTTCTACTTCATGCAAACACACTTTGTATACTCGGGTATGAACCTTTAAGACCATCGCCAAGTCACCAAGGAAGATGGACAAGAGGAGCATGGACAAACAACTCAAAAAACTACTAGAGTCTCCGGCAATAGCACATCGAAATCTCCATCCATGCTCACCCAGACTCGTGAAGCTAGTGGTGACAACTTGCGGTACCCTAGATCGGAGACTACTTGGAGACCAGCCGAAAACTCCAAACCTTGCGACCCCGATCGAGTCTCCGCCTCGTAAAACCTAGAGTCTCCATGGTGTTCACCGGAGTCTCCGTCCTAAGTAAAGACTGCATGCCTAGAGCCCATTGGGCCATAGCCCATGTAACCCCCGAATATGTTTTATTTACCTGTTTACCCCTGTTTAAGTGGCTGGCTATACATATGCCTCACCCTCTATTGTAAACCATATGCATAGATGATAATACTAGAACCTTAAATTGGATTCGTCTAGTTGTGTCTCCTCCCTTACTAAGGGAGCCTCTTATCAATTCAAGACCTCTTTAGGTTTTACCTTGATGGTGTCTAAGAGATGTGCAAGGCATCTTATTGTGTTGTCATGAGTTAAGTTGTCAAGGCCTATCTAAGTTGTTCATCCCTCTTTGGTTGGGATTGATAGAACGTCTTGCACAAGCTTCCTTACAAAGATTGTATTGGATCGGTGACCACCGATAAGAGCAATTGGTCAAGTTATTGTGTTTATGTGGAGTGAGTTCTTCGTGTTCTTCATGTTCATGTTCTTCGCTTTAGCATCTTCTCAATTTTCCCCACGAGTCCACGCCTCACACCCTCGAGAACAGTAAAGATCGAGTCATCCTACCAGGTGAACCCCAACATGGTATCAGTAGACTTTGGTTGCCACGGATTTCTTTTCGATTTGGTCCATTTCCCATAAATTTAAAAAATTCCCAAAAAAATAGCCCCAAAGTCAACCTCGGATCGATCTCTTGATTCAATGCGTTTTGAGTGTTTTTAATCCATGTAATACTTTTCTTAGGACTGGTACAGCTTTGTTTGCGTTTTTCCAGCCTAATTTGGCTATTTGTTTCACGAATTTGAGGCTTAGAGGACCGGATTTCCGCCAAGAGGACGAACAACTCGCAAGACTTCGAGCCCGGAGTCTCCGGCCCATAAACACCAAAGTCTCTAGCCTACACAAACCAGAGTCTCCAGCCTTTAACAATTTTTTGCCTCATTTTTCCGTTCTGCTAACTTCTATCGTTGTTTTTGTTTTGTGTGTGACATAACATAACAGCAAGCTTATATATCATCAACCGCGCCCGTCGACACCACGGAAACCAAAGCATCTCCCACCCACAGCAAGCCATCATCAAGAATGGATGCTTTAACATCACGACCGTTGATATCAGCCTGGTCTTCATTTTGCAACATTGCAATGTAATTATGGCTATAGCTGGTCCTCAGTTTGCAAATTGCAATGTAATTATGATTGTACCTGATTGTAGCCCTGGTATGAGAAAACCTTGTATTTTCATCCCAAAGCTTCACCATTGATTTTTCCTCTTTGCTTCCAATAAGTTGTCTGATTTTGAAGCAAACTAATTGACTTAGGAATATCTGTGAAAATCCAGTCATGTACTGATAAAGGTCTTATTTTTTATCCAGAATTATAATACTCCCTCTGATATAAATTAATTTACTTAGATTTATCTAGATTTAAATATTTCTAGACATGTTTTAGTACTAGGTACATCCGAATCTAGACAAATCCAATCCAAATTAATTGACTTAGATTTGTTTAGATTTAAATCCAAATTAATTGACTTAGATTTGTCTAGATTAGATGTTTCTAGACATGTTTTAGTACTAGGTATATCCGAATCTAGACAAATTCAAGTCAATTATTTTGAATCGGAGGAGGGAGTAGTTTCATTCACCTTTTGAATCAAATGTACATGGTCAGTTTTTGGCCCATAGTTTCAGAATCCTTTTCAGGTTTTTTAGCTTGTCATTGATCTTCTTTTTGCACTATTGATGTGTCCAACGGGCATATTTCATGCATTTGGTACTATTTCCTTGAAATAACTATGTTGCAGCCAGTAGTTCTCAAACCCGAAGATTTTTGCTCTTGGGATCTAAAACTCGGATTAAGTGTCAAGTTTGTACTGTAGAGTTGTTTACACAATTGGATCCTTACATAAGCGGTATAACCCTGACAAACACACAGACAAATTACATGATGACGCACATTATGCAGATGCTTTTTGATAATCCACGCCTCGACAAAGATCAGTTGGGAGCCCACTGCTGCCTTGGGTAGCCTCACGGTATTTTCTCCAATAGGCGACCAATCGATGCGAAAACAAAATTGCGGGCAGCGTATATAACCACTTTGGGCTTTCCCTACAACAGAATTTGGTAAACATGTCCCATCTTATGATCTTTAATCCTAGGCTTTTGACTTCCCAGTCTGTTCTGCTAAAAAATGCTCAAGCATGTCCTCCTCGTCATCTGTACCAACATTAGGATGCCAGATTTGTAAGGTGGATGTCATTATCAAAATTCCACAAAAGAGTGCTACGAAACTTACCTTCAAAATCTTCATCAAAGTCGATGTCCTCCTCTTCCTCGCCGTCTTCTTCGGCAACTGTACTTGCCCCTTTCTGGAAAGACAATTCATGTTATGTGAGTTCAATGGTAACTATGTATACAACGAACATCTGATAAGTACTCCCTCCGTTTTAGTGTGTCCTTTCACAAAACTAAAACATCTTATATTTTGAAAGGGGGGAGTAATAAAGAAATTAAAAAAAGGTGTAGCAGTATGTTGCGCTAAGGCTAAAAAACAGGCAATGGCACACGTCTTGTCTAGGATAAAGTACCACTATATGCCTTCCACTTTCAAAATACTGTCTCCCGGTGAGTCTCTTTTCCTTTGGGGTTGTAAGAGCTGACTCTGGCATAAGCCTGCAAAATAATGGAAATTCAGAAGACTATCTGTACACACATGTTGAAACAATCACCATCAAAATTTAGGAAAGAGATGCTCTCGAAAGGAAACATGTCATGTTAAGAAGATCCCATTATCCATGAGATCACCGAGACAAAGGTAATTTATGAAAATAAACTATAAACTTGAATGCTTACTTAGCACGCTGTAGCGCCAATTCAGCTTCAAAACGTTCTCTCCAGGCCATAAAGCTCTCCACAGTAACAGCTTCACCATGGGGTATAATGACCTAACATGTAGCAAATGCTTCATTCATAAAGTATATGCATCAAAATTATATTTGCTAAAGGGGAACATAAGAGTAATTTTCTACAGTTCAAGATTCAGTGTAACAACACATTTAAGACTTAGATTTGCTGGTGTAAATGGGCTCAGTTGGACAAGCACAAGAAATACTTCAAAACATGCAGCCAAGAGCCAGTGGAAGTAAACTTTTAATATATGTCCTCCTAGTTGGAAAAGGAAATTGTTTTTTGTGCCACTGCAGCAATGCATCGCTATATAAACCCACAGCTTTATTTCACCATCTTTCCGCTGATTCTGGTGGTTACAAATACCCAACCCTTAAACTTGCCATTGAAATCGATGGCTGAAACCAGTTGATACAGATCAACATCAAAGAACATAAGGAAAATACACTGGGATAAGTTAAGAATACCTCCTCTGCTGGTTCTTCAATTTCTTCAGGTTCCCCGTCTCCAGCATTTTGACCATATTTCTCAGTTAACCAATCTTTAGCAGAGTCGAGAAGAGTATAAACCATAGCCATGCCAAGATTCTCAGTTGCCTGATTGGAAGGTTTAACAGAACATGAGATGACATAGCAGGTTACTGATGATACTCCGCACAATCAATAATGCACTCCCAATAAGTTCTGGTGGTATTTGACCACGGAAATATTGAAAAACTGTAATTTTGTACGGTCCCTAGTGTTGACATATGAGTCAAAATGAGCTTTTCACAATTCCCAAAGTCCATCTTATCAGAGTCAATGTGTAGGTTGTTAAGGTATTGAAATTATGAATGAATGACACTCTTGATTTCTAATGCAAATATGTTGGTTGAAATAAAACTAAGTAATGTACTAAGAAAGTACATTTCATCATACATCTAATAATAACAATGTAGTGATGTAGATATTTGTATATTTCACTATATGGACGGCAAACCTAAAAATATCCTACCAGCTATGAGTCCCAAATGACCTACACTGTGATTCCCGAGGAACGGGGCCTAAGAGCATCTCCACTAGCATTCCCAGGAGGGCCTCCCTAGGGCGTTTTTCTCATCTGGACGGCGAATAATCGCCCAGTCACGTTCCCAGGCGCCCACTTTTCGCCGGATTTGTCCCATTTTACATCCGGGGTTCCCAGGCCGAACCCGAGGCGCCGAGAACCGCCTGGGAACGCCGGATGAAGCGAAAACAGGGTGGGCCAACCCTGTAGGCGACACAACCCATTCCCCACCGCGATTCGGCTCTCCCTCGGCGTAGAGTTTTCTCCCAGCTGCCCCCTCGCGCCATGTCGTCGCCGGCGAAGTCCCGCCCCGCCCAGCCGAAACCACGCCTATAGAAAGGTCCGCTGCCGCATCTCTTCCCCTCGGCCTAGGCCTTGTTTCACCTCCTACAGCCTTCGCTGCAGCTCTTCGTTCCGAGCTCCCGCCCACCTCGCACGCGAAGTGTTCGGCGTTTTGCCAGTCGGCCATGGACTCCAACGACGAGGAGATCTTCGCCCTGCTGCCGGAGGAAGAGACCACCGCAGGCGCCAAAGATGAAAAGCACATGCAGATCCTCGCCTCCCTGGCCCAGCTGTACTAGCAGACTGCAGTGCCGAAGCGTGGAGGCTCGGCGAAGGGTCGCCGGAAGTGCAAAGCAAGGCAGCGGATGGAGGGCTATTGCATGTTGTACGCCGACTACTTCGCCGACGAGCCGCTGCACGAAGTGGCCGTGTTTCGGCGCCGTTTCAAGATGAGCTGGAAACTCTTCCTCGAGATCGTGCATGCCATCCGGGAGTTCAACCCCTATTTCGTATGCAAGGACTGCACCGGCATGGTAGGGTTTTCCTCACTGCTGGAGTGCACAATGGCGATGAGGTTGCTTGCATACGGAGCTCCGGGTGACAGTGTCGATGACTATCTCCGCATGGCTGAGTCCACCGCCATCGATTGCTTGTACAGGTTCTGCAGGGCAGTGATTGCAGTGTTTGGACCACAGTACTTGAGAACACCCAATGCTTAAGACACTGCTCGGATCCTCGCAGTCAATGAAAGTAGAGGATTTCCTGGAATGCTTGGAAGCATCGACTGCATGCATTGGCACTGGAAGAACTGTCCATTCGCTTGGCAAGGAATGTACAAAGGCCACAAAGAAGGTTGCACTGTGATACTCGAGGCAGTTGCTACACATGATCTTTGGATTTGGCACTCCCTTGGCATGGCAGGATCGAACAACGACAGCAACATCCTCCAGTCCTCCAATGTTTTTGCCAAGCTTGTTGAGGGTCATGCTCCCCTTGTGGACTTTGAGATCAACGGGCACCACTACAACAAGGGATACTATCTTGCAGATGGCATCCATCCAAGATGGCCAATATTTGTGATGACTATCTCAAGCCTGATGCTCCCCAAGCATGCTCAGTTTGCCAAGGAACAGGAAGCTTGCAGGAAGGACGTGGAGCGGGCATTTGGTGTGCTCCAACATAGGTTTGCAGTTGTCCAGTTCCTTGCTATGACCCGGTCAAAAGATCAAATGTGGGAAGTGATGAACTGTTGTGTGATCTTGCATAACATGATCATTGAGGATGAGCGGAAGAATCCAGTGGATTTGGTCGAAAGGCAGAGCCATACTACGTATGTGGGGCCTCTTGCAGAGCCTGATCACCAGGTGCCGGCATCGTGGGCTGCCTTCATCGCCATGCGTCAGGAGATTCGAGACCCGGCAGTGCATCAACAGCTCCAGGATGATCTGGTGGAGCACATATGGATATGCAAGGGCAACACATAGAAGCTATGCTCAACTAGGCCGAACTATGTTGTATTTCAATCTATGGCGAACTATATGCCAAACTTGTTTTAAATTTCATGCCAAACTATGCCGAACATTGCTCTATATTCATATTTATGCCGAACTATGTGAATTTGAGCTGAATTCGAGCGAAATGTTGCCGATTTTGCCCTGGGAACCACGCCTAGGAACACGAGTGGGAAACTGTTGCCAGGACGAAAGTTACATCCATCCAGCGCTATTTTAGCGCCGGATTTCGGCCTGGGAACGCCGAATGAGTGGAGATGTTCTAACTCACTTGATTGAGGTAGTGTATGTTTTAACTCCACCACTTGGGATCAAGTCCTCACATACACAATTTTGGGTTATCCAATTGCTCACTATGTTGGTGTAAGTCTGCCAACGGTACTGGCCATGTTGTTGGTAGTATGGAAAAGGGATCTTGTGTCGGTTTTTTCTATCAAAAACTTTGCTATTGTATAATATTTCTGCTCTTCATACTTGATTAGCTGAGTTCCTGCTAGTTTTTCTACTAAAATGAATTAGTTTTCCACCCAAATAATAATAAAGATATCAGCCCATTCATATTTGGTCCATTTTAATTATTTAAGTTCAAAGACATTTAGCTTCATTGTTACTGCACTGTCAAACGAGACAGGGAAATTGGAGCCAAAATGAAGTACTTACGTACCTCTTGGTCAAGCTTTTCTTTCAAGGATGTAAGGTCTTCTGGTTTTATACCCCGTACACTGCATGATTTTGGTTGCAATTTAATAGTTAGTTTTAGAAGTACAATAAGCATACATCTTGCACCAAAAGCAAGAGTATCCACAGATGCACACAATACTTTGCTTCAAGCCATGCTAGACCAAGTTAAATAACCCAACCTTTTGACATTCACAAGTGGAGGCTTGTCTGGGTACTTCTCGGTGTGTGCAAAAATCAGAGCCATTTGAACTGCAAATAAGGGTCAGATAACATGAGATCTGATATGAACCCAGCATTCGGGATATATGCAAGCTTGTTTGGTTTTCAATTTAGTATACAACACTATAAAAGTTGGTTTACCTGGCACACGAGCTGCCTCATCGAAATCGTCATCCTAGTCAATATAAAGCAGGGACAAGTCACTAATTTCATCAAAATAAATTGCAAATGCATTTGTAAATATGACTAGCATAGCAATTTTAAGAAGCTAAAAACGTGTGACGTTCAACGTTGTCACCCAGGCCAGATTCAATAAAGTGCGTTAATGATGTATACACAACGGATTGATTCATCTGCATAACTGGAAGTACCTGAGGGGATATCAGGATCTCGAAGCAGCGGGCTCTGGTGTCGATCCCGCTCTCGCTGGGGTCGATCTCTGCAACAAATCCCATAAATAAGGGTGGTTAAGTTTGGGGAGGAACAGCAAGGCTCAGCTAGAGAAGTCAGAGAAGCGAGGAGATTCGGAAAGGAAAGAAGAGAACAACCCTTGATATCGTCCATGAGGATGGCCTTCAAGGCCTCCAGTTCCATCTCCTGCTCCTGCTCGTAGTCTGACATGCCATCCGGGGATACAGCACCATAAGCGCAATTACACACAACTGCAGTGAGTACCACGATGGAAGAGTAGGGGGAGGGGGGGGGGGGGGGGGGTACAGGGGCGTCGGCGCGAGGAAGAGACAGGGTTCGGGTTCATCGTACCTGCCATGACCGGTGAAGTCTCTGTTGCTTCTTAATCCGCTGCCCTTCTCGTGGAGGATCGAATTATCCTACCGGAGAAACTTCGGAGGCAGCGGCGGAGAGGTGAGGCAACGCAGCCGCAGCGTCGCCGGAAGAGGAGTGGGATGGGAGAGCGAGTCGGGCTTTGCGAGGGCTAGGAAGGCTCGCTACGTGTGGATGGGCTGGATTAGCAGGGCCGCGTTTGTTAGACCACATGACCTCCGGCCAGGCTCGGCGATATGAAATTGGCCCGTTTATTGCCCCGCCGTGGAGCCAAATCCCCGGAGAGCGAATTTTGTGCTTCCTGCAGACACCGGCTGGCGGCTGCCCTGGTGGAGAAGCGCCGGAGACGTGTCCCTAACTCTCATCACAGCACGTCTCGGTACTGTCACCGCTTATTGTCTACTGCCACTTCACTCGCCTTTAGCTCACGTCCCATCAACAACCGATGATGCCTCCTCTTCTCCTCCGCCACCTCCCTCGCGAGCACCGCCGACCAAGCTTGCGACCCACCGGGGCACATTGACCGCCGGGTCATCCAGGGCTACAAAGCCCGGAATCTTAGGAGCGTGGCGCCGATTGACGCGGCGGTCGTGCCGGTTATCAGCCACTTGTCGTCGTTCGTGCAAGGCCCACATCCGCTAACAAGGGCATCGGTTGCACCCATGGTCGTTGTAGGGAATCTGTCTATTCTGCTTGCATGGGTTTTTTTGAGCCCCATCAGGCCATGCGAAGTACGCCAATGCATATGTGGTAAGTGTTGGAACGCGTTCATGGGACGTTATTGCTAGTGAATGCAATGTATGTCGACAACTATGTCATGGCTCTGACCTCAACGCGGTCATCTGCATGCTTTGAGTGCCAATGTGTCGATGATCACTATGGCATGGCTTTGAACTCAAAGAGTTCATCTACATGCTTTTAGTGCCAATGTCGGCGATCACCGCGGCATAGGCCATGTCATTCATGCTCACATGATCTTGTGCATGGTTATGCTAATGTGGCAGTGTTATATATGATAGGACTAGGAGGAGATCGTGGCTAGCTACAACCTCTTGTTCCAAAGTTTGGAGGAGTGCATCCCCTTCGACTTCAGGGCCGATCTGAAGCCCGATCTCCATAGGCCGGTGGAGAAGGCAATAGAGGCCGTGTAGGTGGCCACGGTGAAGGGGAAGAAGCCACGCATCGGCCATCAGAATGTGTAGGAGCAGCGACGCAGGTTCTATGTCCATATCAAGGGTTCTGACATGTACTCCCTCACCTTACAGCCAGCTATGTGGCAGCTGATCCTAAAGGAACTGCGGCTCCAGTTGGTTGTGACAATGCTGATAAGTTTGTTCAATTTTGTGAGCATGGTGTCCAGGTCCGGTGGCACACTGGTGGACTGGTCTTCATGAAGGGTTGGCACCACTTCGCCACAAAGCTGGGCCTGAAGGATGGCGACGTGCTTGTGTTCAAGTTCAAGAACCATGGGTTTAAGATGTGGATCGACCTCCTCACAGATGGTCACAATGTGCATACACCATGGCAGAATGTGAGCTTGTGATGATCAACTGATCTTAGCATGGTAGTTGGGATGGTTACCTGAATGGCCTCGAACATTGTTTTGTGCTAGGGGTGTGTACCTCCGGCATAATTAGTCAGGTGCATGGGATGCACCTAACAGTAACCTCCTAATCTACTATTGTTAGGGACTTAAGTACTCTATTAGTTGTTAATATGGTACTATTAGTTACGAAATATGCTTACTACTGCTTGATTTATATGTGTGATTGTTCTATACTTTGCTATGGTAACCTCACCATTTTTAAAAGAGGTGAGCAGATGCACTTGTCTATGCTAGAAACAACAACAAATATGACATCCAAACAACAGTGGTTTGCATCTTCTCAGCCCTGGAGAAAAAGTGGCAACCAAACAAACTAGCCCATGGGTACCTAGTGATGTGCAGCCCACCAAACAAACTGGACAACATGGCTCATGGGTTGTTTCCCATTGCCATGCCCTCCAAGGCCTCTTCTTAGGAGCCCCAAAATTATCCCAGGCTACCAAACATGCCCTAGGGAGCCTTTGGTAGCTTGTAGATGATTTTGGGATCACCTGGGTAGTGTGCTAGTAGGCAGGTGAAAACCCCCAAGACCAGGGGATCACTGTAGCACCTCTCAATATGCAAGTAGGGTTTGAATCCGTATGAGCAAGAAGGAAAAGCTATTTACTCTCTCCGACCAGAGTGCCACAATTCTAGTTGTTTATGCACTAAACAAATTAAAGAAATAATGCAGGTTGATTTAATACTAGAAAGTGAAGTATAACAAAATAGTAATGTAGAAGTGTCCCAATCCTCTTCAATGCAAGAGGACAAGACAAAGTTTTTCTCTTATAGGAACAATATACCTTGGTTCACTCAATCATCTCTCTACATCAATGGAGATGATCATGTTATAGATGATAAAACTAAACACAATTGTCATACTTTAGCAATAACTTTTATGGTAGCTACATGTCCTAAACACATAGATGAAAAAATTACCCATATGTGTTGTTGTGTCACCCTCGTAAGGCTAGCGTGTGGATATTTGTCGGGCCCCCGGATTAGCCATCCAAGGATCCCTTATGCATTCAACTATGATCTCATGATCAGTATATCGTCGAGCATAATCAACAAGTATCAAAGTAACCATCCATTACATAAATGGATACAAGTTGACGAGAGGTTAACTCATCAATGCCCATCGTTGATGGACTTAGGTTTGAGGAATTAGGGAGCACTGTAGGCATCGATCGGCTAGCAAACAAGCACATAGGAGGACATGAGGTTTTACCCAGGTTCAGGCCTCAAAGAGGACCCTACTCCTGCTTGTCTGCTCTTTGATTATCAAGGAGTCGAAAGTTACAAGGGGTGCGCAGATGCAATCTGGCGAGGTGTATGCTAGGGTTGTGGATTGTCCTCCTCGTCGCCCCCTCCTAGCCTTTATATAGGGAGGCTAGGTCTCGGTATAGAGGCCGAGTCGGTTACAGATTAGGGTTTTTCCTTCCAGTTTCTATCTATTATTTGCCATGTTCTCCAAGGAGTCACGTTCCTTTGGGCCACCCGAACTTGTATTGGGCTTTAATGACACCATGGACTCCTCTTGGGCTGGACCGTATATGCTCATCATGAGTACCTGTAGGTTATACCCATGTCAGTAGCCCCCAAGTGTCTGGATGCTTCGAATGCTCACAATGCGGACGTGGTCAATGCTTTTTGCCATGTACAAATATATTTTCTTTTCACAGGGTGCGCGACTAGCACTCCCTATGGGAGTAGCCCCCAAGTGCCTACTCGAGTCACAGACTCAAGTGGGGACTTTGAACATTTGTTGATTGTTGTCATTATATTTAGCTTGGTCGATTGTGCTTCTTGCGCTCCCTATGGGAGGAGCCCCCGAGTCCACAATCGAATTGTTGATTCGGAAGAGGGGATTAAAATGTAAATGCCTTGGTATGTTTACCGAGGCAATTCTATGACCTTTAAAATATTCGGGTGCGCGGCCAGTGCTACTGCTAGGAGTAGCCCCCGAGTGTTTGGTCGAGTCGTATAGTCGACCAAGGACTAGATCAAACGAAGGGACTCCTGCTGGAGTGCATATCTGGATGACATCAGTGTTAACGATCCGATGAGGTCAGTTGCCCACATAAGCGATGTTGATGGGACATGAGGGAGGTGGGCCCCAAACTCTGACTGGGATTTGACTATTCACGCATAAATTACGGTTTTTAACTGCACCTCCTTGATTCTCGCGCGCAATGGGGATCGTGCAGCGATGGTTTTGTATATGCACTACCACGCGTTGTCGTCGATGTGCACCACGCGTCTGGATGAAGCTCTACGGATCATTGGATGGCATTCCTCGATGCTTAAGTAGGGATCATGTGCGGTAATTTCCGCACCGAGCTTCTTCCTCCTTTGCACACTGGTGCCATTGTCATTCTCCTCTGCTTCACTGCGCCCATCTCTTCCACTGCATTGGACATTCTCAAAGCCTTTCCTAGCTACTTCCTTCAATCCCTTTGCTGCCGGAAGATGGGGAAGAAGAAAAGTGTTGATGCCGTTGGATCTACTATTGTTGCCGTTATGGCAAAGAAGAGGGGCATCGCCGCCACTGGGTCCGGTATTACTGCCACGACCACAAAGAAGGGTCATGGTGACGCTCCTCCTTGAAGGATCATGATATCTGGACGCATCGCTAGGATGGTTTGCTTCCAGCCAACGAAGCTGATTGGAATGCCTAGGCTAGAGGTAATCCCCGATCCCCCGCTGGATTTTGGGTGATGTTTCTGGCTTTTATCCTCCGGGGTCTCTCTCTCCCCCTACACAAGTTTGTGCGAGGGTTGCTTTGCTTTTATGGGCTTCAGCTACATCAGTTGACCCCCAACTCCATCTTGCACATCGCGTGCTATATTACCCTCTGCGAGTGTTGGCTCGGAATTAAGCCACACTTTGGTCTTTTCAAGAAACTGTTCAAACTGAAGAGGCAGTCGGGGTCCAGCTCTGTAGTATATGACATCGCCGGATGCGGCATATACGTGGAACCCAATGTCTAGTATTTTAGCATCAATATTGTCGAGTCTATCTACCCTCAAAAAAATTGTCGAGTTTGTCCAAGGATGGAGGGAAAATGGTTTTATATCCGGGACCAAAAGGTGGATGGCGAAAGATTTGGACTTGCCCCTTTTGACCCGAAAGATGAGCTGAAGAGAAGGAGATCCTGGAAGAATGTCATAATGCCGGGCGAAGCAGAGGAAGTCAAAGTCTTGTACGAGCGTGTCTGTGACCTTTAGCTTGTCTGAGGCCAGGAAGTTACCGGCATGGATCTCATTCACACATGGTTGCAGCGTCGGGTGCAGCCTCTGCAGGCCAGGGCACACCCAATGTCGTGATGGACCAGTGTGGATGACCCAACTCGCATCTCTCCTAAAGATATGTCGTCGGTGGATAAAAAGGTCAGGGTGCTGACTAAGTTCATCACGAAGGATGTCCTTCCTGGAGATTTAGCCACCCTACCCTTCCATGCGAGTAACTCTCCCCTGAGGTAAGATTTCCATCGACTGCTCTTATTCTATCTGTTCGCGGGACATTTTGTGATTGTAGTTTGATGCTTGCACCAGGAGTGGAAAGTTGCAAGTGCGTTGCCACCTCAGTCGGAGGGGGTACTGCCTCCTGAGGCCGGACGAATCAAGGTCGACTGTGCCCATCCTTGACACGCAGAAATCCCTGATTCCAGCGAAGATGGCACTGGCAAGCACTCCCGGAGCGAAGTGTTGGAAATATGCCCTAGAGACAAATAGTAGTAAGGACTATTATCATATTTCATATAGTTTATGATTAAGTTTTATATCATGCTATAACTGTATTGAGTGGAAACATCAATACACGTGTGATATACAAACAACCAGGGGTTCCCAGTGAAACTCTAGTCACTGGTTCATTGGTCAACAGATGATGATGTTTCCTGATCATGTGGCATTTATGCCAGTTGGAAATGAAGTCATCTCATTCTGAGAATGAGATGATGGACCAATACCCAACCTAAACATCGTGACCCGATCATGTCACGAAGTTCCAGTTATGATGATTAGAAATGGATTCTCGTAGACTATTCCTTAGACCGTGAGGCCATTTCAATCACTGTCTCCCGAGAGTGCTTAGATAGCATCAAGCGCCATTTGGTAATACAGTGGTTATAAAGGTGTGTTCAGGTACTCGGAGGAAACCGTAGAGGCAATATATGTCAAGAGCGGGATTTGTCCGTCCATGTGACAGGAAGATACTCGAAGGGCCCACTCAGAGAGGTTATATTCAATAGCTGCGCAGCGTGTGATTTGATCACGAGGATATCACTTGTCGGAACGAGTCAAGTAGCATTGTTCAGTAACGAGATTGAACACGACATGGTGATGTCATTGATCAGATCTCGGGAAATGCAAGTATCGAGGGACAAAGGGAATAAGACACGACTGTCCCGGTTCAAATGATGAAAGATCTTCGTGGAACACGCAGGGGTCACATGGCCATCCAGGTCCCTCTGTCCATCATTGGTGCGGGAGTGTCCCAACCATGTCTGGAGTGTTCCTGAACCGTGGGGTATCACGCTTAAGGGCTTGATGATGCTTAGAGAGTGTTTATAGGATCGGTGGAATCGCCGAAGATTTGTAGAGAGAAAACCGAAAGGGTTTCGGTAAGTCAGGATGTCCAGAGTGGAGGTGGAAGGTGTTCCATAGCCATGGAGGTTCAATAATATGTGAATGAATGTTAAATATTGAATTAATCATTTATTCATAATTATTTAATAAAGTGAAAAATCAATTTAAATGGTCAAAGGCTTAATGGGCCAATTTCCGGAGGGAGAGGGCCCATTAGGGAAAGGAGAGAGGGAGAAGGGAAAGGGGGCTAGCCGGCTGGGCCTAGCCCCCCGCACGGGGCCCACTAGGGGCTGGCCGGCGGCTTCCCCTCCCCCTCCTCTCCTTTAGTCCCACCCCGGGACTTTGAGGAAGGTAGTACCTCCCCTCCCCCTATATATAGTGGGGGTATTTGGCCAAATAAAATACACCAATAATCAATAAAGGTCTTCTCACTTTTGGGAGGACCTCTAATTGATATTTTCTCTCTCCCCCTCTCTCTTTCGTGACCGTGGTCCCAAGTCTAGACTGCACGAACGAGAGACATCTTCACCGCGGAGCGCCGTGGTGCTACAGGATTCAGATCCGGGAGCTCTACTTCCGCAACTTCTGCTAGATCAGGGAAGCGGAAGTCATCGTCAGGCACCGGACGTGTGTAACTCCCCACGAGGTGTCGCACTTGAGGCACTCAAGTCGTTAGAGCCAAGGAGCGCAAGGACTTCATCATGACCTTGAGGTCGGCTTCGGCTCGTCTACATCAACCATGCTCTCCTGAGCGTTGACAACGCTTTTCGGTCTTCAAGGGTAAGTTCGTGAAAAGCCCCTCCCATTACTGTATTACTAATAGATAGGTCCTGGCAGCTTCAGGGATTCAAGGGCATAGGATAAAATTTATTGTTTTCATACGCGGAACCCCTAAAGTGGTATCAGAGCTAGATCTATGCGTAGTAATGCTAGTACAGGTAGAACACACGAGATGTAGCGTGTGGGCGTTGATCTTTTAGTTGTTACCCTCCCACGTGTACTTGTGTATACCGCAGTAATGCTTGATGAAGCGCCCCAACCGACTTTTACGCTGCTCATTCATGACTGGTCCATGCTTGACATACGGCTTATACCGTATAAAGTGGCTTAGGGGGGTGTCTGTCTCTCTCGCATTAGTTGGTATACCATTTGCAACGGAGGGCCCCGAAAGGGGTGTAGTAGAGACAACTACTCGATCAACATTGTGCTGAAAGTTCGTAGGTAAGAACGGTTCTTGTACGAAAGCCCATTCAGCCACGTAAAACATGCAAAGATAAAGTAGAGGCGTCTAACTTTGTTTTGCAGGGGGGCGTTGCTTTGTGATATGGTTGTGGAAAAGGTAAATTGATTACCTTATGTCACGTAGTAGTAGATAGTCACGGAGGAGACGGACTACCATGCCGGAATGACACCGGTACCCTGGTGTCGACGGCGTCGGAACCCGGTGACGACGGATGGAGATCACGATGTGAAGGACCATATCACATAGCATTTACATTCAATGTTATTGTTTGTATATCTTATTGTGCGCTAGTATTAGATACTCGACGGTAGCCTAATAAGATGATCCCTGTTAAAATTACCAACGATTGTGTTCCCCCTTAGTGTGCACCACCAAGAAAGTTCTTCGGTATGAGGCGATCCATGATACAGGCATGTGTGTCAGACATATGTACATTCGCATACAGTGGGTATAAGTCATGTTGCACAGCGAATACACTAAGGTTGAGTTGGCGAGCCTAGCATGTACAGACATGGCCTCGGAACGCGGATGGTCGAAAGATCGAGCACGAGTCGCATGAATGATGTGACCGACGTTTAGCGTCCACCCTTGAACCCACATCGATGGCCGTGACGATCGGGGGAGATGTGGCTGATAGGGGTCGTGTTATCACTAGGAACCATTTTGGGGATAGGAGTTTCTGAGTGGAGTTATTATTAACTCATTTAATTATAAACCTAGTCTAAATTCCTTTTGCAATTATAAATGTAGAAAATGGTTCTCCCCAAGATTACTTTCCCTATTAACGATTGGTTAAAAGGAGAAAAGCTCAAGTTATGTGATAATATGTGAAAGTCATTCGATTTCTTATCACATATAAATCATGCCTAAGTTCGGCAAAATAACTTGAACACCGTGTATTACTTGAATGCACAGTGTTTAATGAATTGTTAAAAGTAAATACATATTCTATGTATTGTGTTTTAACGAAAATGGTAATTATTATTAAATGATTGTTTAAATGCGTAAAGAAGATTACCAAAGGAAACATGAATATGAAACTATTTGATTTGATCAAAGTGTTTCATCAACAAAGGGTATAAATATAAAAGAGAATCTAATTACTATGATTTGATCAATGGTAATGAAATTCGACTTTATAAAGAATGACATAAAAGAAATTGTGAAATGCAAAGCATTTTGAAACGTTAAAATGCAAAGCATCACAATGTGATATTAGATATCAAAGTGGGTGAATAGAAGGCACCAAATAAATCGTTGTAGTGTAGATGTAGAGACCATTAGTTAGAAATAGTTAGCACTCAATTAGAATGTAGTGAACCATTTGAATTCGTGAGAGTTTTGGGGTTATTCGATATGACCAAAATAATAGCGAATAAGTCCTTGTAGAGTATTTCATTGGAAACTTTGAATACGAAATCCATAGGTGAAACCAAAAGAGAAGCAAAATTCGTATTGCTTGGATTTTGGTGCATTCTTGAGAAAGTTCACTTTTAGTGATGTTTCTCAATTATGGAGCAAATGGAAGATAGTGTAAAACACGATGAGGATTCAAAACCCTGCATCAGAATGTTGAGAAGCACAACGGACAACGTTCCTGAACGATTCTCTTCACAAAAGGAAAGAATCAATGATATTGATCATTGTTTTTTCCTCACTAGTGTTTTCACTACATGAAGTAGGATTCAAAATGTAATCCATAGCTTGTATGGAGACATTTGTGAATCATTTGTCATGATTCTTGGAATATGACATACCTACGAACTACTAAGGAAATAATGGTAAACTAGAATTATGAGAAATCCTAAAAGCAAAATTCACTTGAGATTAGAAAGCAATTCGTTGCTGAATCTCACAAGTAAAGGAGATTACTTGAATTTTCCCAAATGACTGCAAAGCCATAGTGGAAAAGGGGTGAATGACAAAAGCACAATTTGTCAAGTATTAGACAAATTCAAATGAATTCGATTCAAGTGTGCTAAATGTCTAGAGGATTTAAAACTAGTAATAGTACTAGTATCTCATAGTAAAACTCCAAGTTTGATATTTGATCAAAGGATTTTGAAGTTATTCAAAATAGTGAGTAGATATGCAATTTGCATAAAATTGAGTGGGAGCTATAAAAGTCTTCCTAAAACAATATGTGATTGACATATTTTTGAGTGGGAGCTTATAGGAGTAATTCTTAAGTGTGTTAAGAATGAAAGCGCAAATACTTATAAATAATGATTTATAAGATGTAAAAGTTGATAATAGGTGTATTATGATATTATGTAGTATTCCTTAAGGGATTCTGAAAGGGGTTTCAGAATAGAAGTTAATTAAGGAACTGGTCCTTAATAACTCAAATTAGGAATAGTATTAAGTTTAACATCAATGGTTGATAGAAAGAAAAGGATGATCATCATCCACTATGTTGAGACATAGGTTCTATCTTAGTAAACCATGATGATAACTTAGCATAATATATGATCCAAATAAGGAACGTGATGAGGATATATACAGGGATTATGATGATTCTGACTGCCTGAACTGGAAGGAAATATTGAGTCAAATCAATAATGACTATCAGGTGAATTCATTCCCAATTGAACCTGATGTTTTACTTAATGAGAACTTTATACTACATAAGTCTATGCATCTTTGTATGATCAGGTTTATTGATAACACAAGCGTTGCGCGAGGAGGAGGAGAGTTGCAGCAAGAAGGACAAGCGCTGATTTCCAATATCAACAAGTGCACGAGGGAGGAGCGGGAGGCATGCGCACTAGGAGGCAATGAGGAAATCACGTATGAGCAAGAGAGAGAGATGGCGCACCAAGAATTACATGTTTGAGGTGTTCCACAACGTTTGGACTGCGTGCCAATAAGGCCGACCCCATATATGGGTCGGTATGTATCAGTTTGAGTCGAACCGAGTCGGTTTGGGCCAAGTTATGGCTGTTTTTAGGCCCGTTTAGAGGGGAGGACGCCCCAGCCCTCATATAAACCTCCGTAGCCGTCACAAGTTAGGGTTTAGACCACGTTAAAATATTTTGGAGTTGTTTCTTTCATAGAACCTCTAGAATTACCCTGTGTTCGAATCTACCAACTATAATTGAGTGTGATCTGTTGTTCCATTGGGAATTAGTAGACTGCATACTACCGTTCGTGGTCACGGCAAGGCGCAAGAGCGTGGTGTTGTGAATATCCTACAAGGTTCGAGAGCTGTTGCATTGGCATCAGGGATCGAGCAGGAGAGTTCATAGCTACAGGCTAGTTATCTATCATCCACAATCATCACCGCCATCCGCTTACTGAGAAGATCGGACCACCCCATATCAGAACGTTTAAAAGTGATCAAGTTTGAATCACAGAACGTTGAGCTGAGTTTTGTCCGTAGTGTCTAGTAGAGAACTGCAGACATGTTTTCCAAATCCGAAAAGGATGACATATCTTAAAACATAAAGAGTTATGTTATAAGGGAATATGTTGGAAACTCCTATAGATACCAATTAGAGTCAAGTAGGAAGCGAGGTGAACTAAAACATTTAAAGTTGCACAGAGCGCACTAGTGTTTCGATGAATACATTTATAACAATAGATAAGGGTACCATCTAAAGTGTTGTATAATGTTATGGCGGGGCTAGTTCACTTTTAACGTAGAATGATGTGTCCCAGGGCATAGTGCCCATGAGAAACCCCTCGAGGTTGATCTAATGTCACTGTAGGCTCCTGGAATCAGGCCTCTTTCTGCTGCCATAGCGACGACACATACACACAGATGTTATCATGTGATGATAAAGTAGTAATGTAAATCAAGGTGACATTAGTAAGTTGAAAAGGATTTGGGACTGTAAAGTACAAACCCAAGACTCAACCTCTTCCATTAGCAAGCATGTTCAGGGTACCGGATATATGGTGCCAATGATTGAGAACAAATGCAGCTACTGTATTTGTACTCTAGTGGAAGTGGGAGACTGTTGGAAATATGCCCTAGAGACAAATAGTAGTAAGGACTATTATCATATTTCATATAGTTTATGATTAAGTTTTATATCATGCTATAACTGTATTGAGTGGAAACATCAATACACGTGTGATATACAACCAACCTGGAGTTCCCAATGAAACTCTAGTCACTGGTTCATTGGTCAATAGATGATCATGTTTCCTGATCATGTGGCATTTATGCCAGTTGGAAATGAAGTCATCTCAATCCGAGAATGAGATGATGGACCAATACCTAACCTAAACATCGTGACCCGATCATGTCACGAAGTTCAAGTTACGATGATTAGAAATGGATCCTCGTAGACTATTCCTTAGACCGTGAGGCTATATCAATCACTGTCTCCCGAGAGTGCTTAGATAGCATCAAGCGCCACTTGGTAATACAGTGGTTATAAAGGTGTGTTCAGGTACTCGGAGGAAACCGTAGAGGCAATATATGTCAAGAGCAGGATTTGTCCGTCCATGTGACGGGAAGATACTCGAACGGCCCACTCAGAGAGGTTATATCCAATAGTTGTGCAACGTGTGATTTGATCACGGGGATATCACTTGTCGGAACGAGTCAAGTAGCATTATTCAGTAACGAGATTGAACACGACATGGTAATGTCATTGATCATATCTCAGGCAATGCAAGTATCGAGAGACAAAGGGAATAAGACACGGCTGTCCCGGTTCAAACGACAAAAGATCTTCGTGGAACGCATAGGGGTCACATGGCCATCCAGGTCCCTCTGTCGATCATTGGTGCGGGAGTGTCCCGACCATATCTGGAGTGTTCCCGAACCGTGGGATATCACGCTTAAGGGCTTGATGATGCTTAGAGAGTGTTTATAGGATCAGTGGAATCGACGAAGATTTGTAGAGAGAAAACCGGAAGGGTTTCGGTAAGTCTAGAGGATGTCCGGAGTGGAGGTGGAAGGTGTTCCATAGCCATGGAGGTTGAATAATATGTGAATGAATGTTAAATATTGATTTAATCATTTATTCGTAATTATTTAATACAGATAAAAATCAATTTAAATGGTCAAAGGCTTAATGGGCCAATTTCCGGAGGGAGAGGGCCCATTAGGGAAAGGAGAGAGGGAGAAGGGAAAGGAGGCTAGCCGGCTGGGCCTAGCCTCCCACGCGGGCCCACTAGGGGTTGGCCGGCGGCCTCCCCTCCCCCTCCTCTCCTTTAGTCCCACCCCGGGACTTTGAGGGAGGTAGTACCTCCCCTCCCCCTATATATAGTGGGGGTATTTGGCCAAATAAAATACACCAATAATCAATAAAGGTCTTCTCACTTTTGGGAGGACCTCTAATTGATATTTTCTCTCTCCCCCTCTCTCTTTCATGACCGTAGTCCCAAGTCTAGACTGCGCGAACGAGAGACATCTTCACCGCGGAGCGCCGTGGCGCTGCGGGATTTGGATCCGGGAGCTCTACTTCCGCAACTGCTGCTGGATCGGGGAAGAGGAAGTCATCGTCAGGCATCGGACGTGTGTAACTCCCCGCGAGGTGTCGCACTTGAGGCACTCAAGTCGTTAGAGCCAAGGAGTGCAAGGACTTCATCACGACCTTGAGGTCGGCTTCGGCTCGTCTACATCAACCACGCTCTCCTGAGCGTTGACAACGCTTTTCGGTCTTCAAGGGTAAGTTCACGAAAAGCCCCTCCCGTTGTTGTATTACTAATAGATAGGTCCTGGCAGCTTCAGGGGTTCAGGGCCGTAGGATAAAATTTATTGTTTTCATACACGGAACCCCTACACGAAGACTCTGATGCATCTACACCGGAGACACCGAGAGGTCCGTCGGCTGAGGTGGGCACTACGAATCCGATTCCAGCGGTGCCTGTCCACAGTATGGCCCCGTCACCACTAAAGAAGCCAAAAAGGCTGAAGAAGAAGCTGGATGATGACTTCGACCTTGACAGATTTGACAGGTAAGTCTTTACTGCTTGATGTATTAAATATCAGTCTGGGTTGTAGTGTCTTTGTGCTGAATGTTTGATTATGCTTGCATAAGCGTGACTGCATCGTCATCGTGCGGCACTGACCGCATCCTAGAGGGCCTAGGAGTCGTGGACTCAAGGGGTAAGGAAGTGAAGGCATCCGAGCCATCCCCGAAGATGGCGGCCACCTCCGACACGAATTCCTCGAGTTCTCCCAATTTGGGGGAGCATAGGTTTCTTGCCCGGACGCCAGCACATAAAGAAACTTCGGAATCTTCGGGTGACCACGTAAGTGCGCATAAGCTTTTTCCACTCGAAAAATTGTTTAGAGTCGAACTCTTCCTTGACATGTGTTGTCTTCTATAACCTATCATGCAGGTGGTTGTTCGTCTTGGCGAGCAAATTGTGACCCTGGGCCGGCAGCATGCGCGGCTGGATAATGACCATCACTAATTGTAGAGTAAGTGTTCTGCTCTTGCAGTGCTTTTGCTAAACACGGGTTTCGATTGTGTTTGACTTTCTCCATTTATTTTGCTAGTAGAAAACAATGACCTTCTTCATTGTCTAAGCTCCCTTAAAAAGGGGCTCAATGCGGCATAGAAAAAAGGGGATGAAGCACTCGAATCTCTCGAGTGCTCCCAGCAGGAGTCAAAGAGGCGCGAGGAGGATATGCTGGCCGCTGCAGCTGACGGAGAGAAAGGGTTCGCAGAACAACTTCTCTCTGTCGCCCAAGCACTTTTTGGTTTGCTTTGTTGTAGTTTTGTTCAATTCAATTTTCTTCTTTGTTTGTTCATGTGCTGACTTGTGCAAGTCAATCGTAGATGCCACCGGAGTGGACTTCCACTGCCAGGATCTGGCTCGCGAGGACACACTGGCGGTGCTATTGTTGCAGTCGAAGACCACAGTGTCTCCACCCAGGATTCACTCAAGAAGACCAAGCCCATTCTTGGGTGCCTTCGTGAAGAGATGCTCCCCAAGGCCGAGATTTTTGAAGACATTGCTGGCCTGGCCGAATCCTTTGCTGATGGCATTCCTATAAATTTCAAGAACGCGTAGAAGAGAGTCGGTGCATCATTGGGGTTGGCGATGGCGTAGGCCTATGGTGCTAACCTGAACATCAGCAGGATTACTTCGAAGATGCCGACGACCACGGAGGGTGAAGAGGTAGCTTTCTCTCCTTTTGCTACTCGCTGTCATAAATATGGGCCTCGGCTCATAGAGACACTCGCGAAGTACTCTATGGAGCGAAAATGGCTGGACGCGGCAAAGGCCACGGCGTCAAAGGCTACTACTGTGAAGGCCACGGTGTCGGAGGCTGCCATGGAGTCGATGAAGCCCATGAGTGCCGATGCGCCGGTCTAGGTGTCCTTTGCTTGGTTGTATAGTTGTCTAGAAACTTTGATAGTCCAGTAGTAATTCTGTCTGTGTGCTATTTTGATCTAAACTTGCTTTTGAAGTACAATGTATCAATGTTGGTTGCTTGATGCCTTTCTTTTTTTATTTTTAAACTTGTGCTCGTTGAGTTGTGCCTCTTATTATGTGACTGCTTCCTTGGCTAGGGGTCGTCGAGTGACGTGCCAGTCGTGGCTTCTCCTGATGTGCCGATGGCACCGCCGCGCTCGAAGGTGGAAGAAATGTCACTTTTGTCCCGACTGCGTGACCGTGTGAAGCATTTGTAGCAGGATACACTGATCATCCACGGTACAACATGTGGAAGTCGAAAGCAGAGAAGGTCGTCGAACACGAGAAGTACCTTCTTGGCAAGGTGGATCAAATCAATGAGCAGCTACAATGTGAGTGTTTCTTCGAGTCCTTTGTTCTTGTTCGTCTGTATCATCGTATTGTTGACTGATGTCTTGTTGATGCTATCTGTGCAGTTGTCAACCTCATTCCACAGGAAGAGAGGGATCGCATTAGCATCCGATTGAACTGCTTAACTCAGGAGCAACTGGAAGCTGGTGGGTTCTTCTAGACCGACCGAAATCATGCAATTGTGCTCGCATCGTTGCAAGTTCATGTGTCGCAGGTGCTGCATTTCCCGAAGAAGGCCCGGTCATGCTTGAGGCATATATTTGTGGCGATGTATCCATTGGACGTTGCACCGGCGAGCCTGTATGCCTTGCTTCATAGGTTTCAGAATGTTGGTGTTGTACGCGAGTGTGTGCACCAGCAACTTGTCGTGGGTTCCAAGGCTGTGCGGGCACTTGTGCGTATGAAGTGTCCATACGTCGATTTGGAGGTAATCATAGAAGGTCCGCCAGCACCTCCGGCGGGAATGGCATGGAACATGGTTCCGCACTACCGGGCAGTCGCCGAGCTAGCGGAGAGTATTGTAAATTTGTTTGACGAACGCACCAATGTACTCCTTCAGTGTCAGTAGAGTAGTTTTGTCCTGCACAAGGTGTATAAGTAATGTAAAGCTTGTATAATACTTCGACTCGGTGTTTTGGTACCCGTGATGTATGTAAAGCTTGTTAGCCTATGTATTTTGCGAGTAAGTTTCTTATGCAGTGCCTTTTCCTTAGCCTGACGCTTATGGATCTCACCACCTTGCCAGCCTGTCAGTTGCATTGCAACTAGGTTGGAGTTATCAAGGGTTTGATTGACAGCATGGTCAGCTACTCGGGTAATTGCCTTATGAGGTTGTATATGTGACGAGGTCATCAAGGAGGCGCAGCCCCCGAGTGCAAAATACGAATAAAAATAAATGTAACAAGACACATAGTTGAGGAACTTAGCTTTATTTATTTGGAGAATATCAGGAGGTACAATGTTTGGCTAAGTAGCCTGGCTGAGTAGCCTTATTTTAAAGTAAAAACATCTAGAGGTAGAATCGTTGCAGCTGCGCGACATTCCATGGGTTGGAGTATTCGACTCCACTCTCTATGTCTTTCATGTGATATGCGCCACCTGGGATTACTTCGGTGACCACATAAGGTCCTTCCCATGGAGACTCAAACTTCAGGTGCCCCTTCTGCTTCAGATGCAGGACGGGGTCTCCTTCGACGAAGGATCATGGACTCAGCCGTCGGCTATGGTAGTTGCGGAGGCTTTACTGGCAGATCGTTGATCGCTCCGCTGCAATTTCACATGCTTCATCGAGGAGGTCGACGGAGTCTTCGAGTGTGGCCGTAGATTCCTGATGACCCTTGGGTCTTTGCAACGCACTTCCGCAAGTAGTACTGCTTTGGCACCATGCACCGTGAAGAATGGTGTGTATCCTGTGGCGTTGTTTGGCGTTGTGCGCAGGCTCCATAGTACATATGGCAGTTCATCGGCCCAGCAGCCGACGACTTGTTCGAGAGGCCGAAGGAGTCGTTTATTGATGCCGTTGCAGACGAGGCCATTGGCTTTTTTGACTTGACTGTTGGTTTGAGGATGTGCTATGGAGGCGTAGCTAATATTGATTCCCAGGTCTTCGCAAAAATCCTGGAATTCCTTCGAGGTGAAGTTCCTCCCGTTGTCGGTGATGATGCTGTGAGGCACCCGAACCTAAAGACGATGGACTCGAAGAACTTGACGATGATGGCGCATGTATGGTGAGTCACCATCATGGCCTCGACTAGTGAACTTATCGACGGCGATGAGGAGGAAGACGTAACCTCCTGGCAATGATTTCGGCAGCTTGCCGACCATGTCATGTATCCATTGCGCAAAGGGCCAAGCCACATGTATTGGCCTGAGTTCTACGCCTGGTGCGTGCGGTTTATCCGCGAATCTTTGACAAGTGTTGCACTTCTAGACGATGTCCTTGGCGTTGCGCATTGCCGAGGACCAGTAAAAGCCTGCTCCAAGAGCCTTGGCGACTAGGGCGCGACTGCCAGCATGATGTCCGCAGGTGCCTTCGTGTATTTCAAGGAGGATGCCTCTTCCATCACCATTGGTGACACATCGCTGGAGGACTCCTGTGATGCTGCGCTTGTACAACTCGCCATTAATGATGGTGAAAGCCTTGGAACGCCGCACTATGTGTCGCGCATATGTTGGGTCATCTGGCAGACTTTTGGTGAGCAGGTATGTGATGTATGGCTGCGTCTAGGATGGCTCGATGAGCATGACCTCCATGGGACCTTCGGGTGCGGATTGCTGCTCTGCATTGCTGGAACCATCGGCCTCTTCGGGTGGCGCATCCCTCGAGTCCGTTGCCATGCTGGATGGTCCTGTAGGAGTCTTCATCTTGATGGAGCACTCACAGATCTGCTCGAGGAATACGCCTGGTGGCACCAGGGCATAGGTGGAGCTAATGTTGGCGAGTATGTTAGCCTTCTCATTTCTTTCGTGGCCCACGTATCGCAGCTCGTAGCTGTCAAAGTCTCTTTTGAGTGTGTTGTAGAGGTCACGGTACGCAACCATGTTGTCTCTCATAGCATCGCACATGTTCATGGTTTTATGGACTACGAGGTTGGAATCACCGTAGATGACGAGCTGCCTGGCACCATAGGCCTTGTCCATCCGCGCCTCGTACTCCGCTTCATTGTTTGATGTGCGGAACTTCATCTGAAGGATGTATCACATCTTGTCGCCTTAGGAGACGTCAAGATGACGCATGCGCTAGCTCCCTCCTTGCGCTTGGATCCATCAAAGTGCATGGGCTAGAGGTTGGACATATCTAGTGTGTCAGGGAGCTGGTTCTCCATCTAGTGGACGAGGAAGTCCCGTAAGAAATATGACTTGATCACCACTCGCTGCTTGTAGGTGATGTCTTGCGGGGACATCTCGATTCCCTAGATGGCGATCCGCCCTGTGGCGTCGATGTCGTGGTGTGGAACATGGCAGTGCCATCGGGGATGGCATGGGAGGGGACAATCAGGATGCTATTAGTGGCTACACGCAACGGGTTGGGCACATATACTACAAACACAACGATTTACCCAGGTTTGGAGCTCTCTTGTCGAGGTAACACTCCTACTCCTGCAAGGATCTACTATCTTGGGGGCGAATGCCCAGTACAAGTGCTCCTTGATCTATTTCCCTAGCTGCTATGGAGAGCTAGAGGAAGAAGATGAACTATCTGAGAACTACTTGAGTGTACCTAGAACCCTAGCTCTACCCTCGCTTATATACTGGCTGGGAGGGGTAGATTACAATGTGGGCTCTAGGGTTTACTGTTTGGGCTTTGAGTTTACAAAGTGGGCCGACTAGCAAGGTCCAGTCGGTGGGCCAGGACCCAATCAAGCCTCCAGTATAGGGGGACAACGCTACAGTGTCCCAACGCCGTTGCTTTGGGCATCACCTGGTGCTTTAATCGTCAGTTGGTGCTTTATTCGTCAGCTGGTGCTTTAGCGGTGGATCCGACAATGCTCTCCTCATCTTCCAGCCTTGGCACTTTGGCGCATCTATCTTCTAGCACCGACAGGACGGTGCGCTACCCTGTCCGGTCAGGGGTGCGCTCAACAAGGAGCCTCACCTCCTCCATATCCTGGCCAATGGATTTGAGGCGGTCGGGTGGAAGCGGCCAACCAGCCGTTTCTTCTGGCTATCCGACTAGACGGGCCAGTTGGGAAATCTTGAGGGCGGACCGGATGGAGTGGTCCACCTGGTTGTGGCTCCTTGTCTTGCAGCCATCTGGCCAAGCACCTCTAGAGCCGGCCAGTTGAGCCTGGCTTGACCTACCTGGGGTTCATGCCCCCGACACTAGTCCTCGAGCGCATTGGGACTTTGCCTCATGAAGAAGTTCTTGCATGCTCATTGACTAAACTGAAATGATTAGTGATGAAGAAAAAACTAGTTGCATATTTGTTTTGAAGCGTTTATCATTTTCCAGCTCGAGATGCTTGTCATTTCCTGGCTGGAGTTTACCGGCTACGGAATCGGTGGCCCACCCATAGGGTGTGAGCAGCGATCGAATCAACCGGTTGCTACACCCAGAAAGGGAAGATGGATCGCCTGGTCGCTGAGGTCAGTGCTTGCGTCGGCCACGCCTAGTGCCTTGATACGTCCAAAACGTATCTACTTTCCCGAACACTTTTGCTATTGTTTCTCCTCTTAACTTGTGTGATTTGGCTACAACGAACATAGACTGACGTTGTTTTCAGCAGAGTTACCTTGGTGTCTAGTTTTTGTGCAGAAAATCAACTATCGGGAAAAATCCCGAAAAATATGCCAAAAATCTTATTTCACCAGAAGACTCATGGAGCCAGAAGACGAGATGGAGGAGGGCCACGTGGGGCCCACACCCCCTGGTCGCACGGGCCAGCCCAGGCCGTGCCTAGGAGGGGTGTGGCCGCCTCGGGCATCCTCTCGACCTCCCTCTTCGCCTATAAGATGCCTCTTGACCTAAAAACAAAGGGGGGTTCGATGTTTTTCCAGATAGAGTTCCGCTGCGCCGTCACCACCAGGAACCGCGATCCGGAACCAGAAACTCCGTTCTGGCACCCGTCGGGATGGGGAATTGGAGGAGATCATCATCGTCATCATCACCATCGCTTCTCCATCGACCATCCATGATTCCCCCATCCATGAGTGAGTAATCCCCCGCTATAGGCTATGGGGATGGTAGGGATTGGATGAGATTGCTCATGTAATGGCATCAGATTGTTAGGGCATGGTGCCTAGTATCTATTATTAGTGCTTTTTGACTTTGTTGCAACTTGTTATGCTTAATGCTTGTCACTAGGGCCTGAGTGCCATGATTTTAGATCTGAACATGTTATTGATTCATGATGATAGTATTGTTTATGATCTTACCTGCAAGTTGTTTACACATATTATTATACGGAACCAAAGGCCCCGAAGTGACAATAATCGGGATAACCGGAGGGGGTGGCTTTGATGTGAGGATCACATGTGTTCACGAAGTGTTAATGCTTTGCTCCGGTGCTCTATTAAAATGAGCACCTTAATTGCCAGTAGTTCCCTCGAGGCCCCGCTGCAAACGGGCTGGCAGGACAAAAGATGTTGTGCAAGTTCTCATTACGAGCACGTATGACTATATATGGAACACATGCCTATGCTTATTTAGTACTTGGATGCTTTATCTTATTTATCTGCAAATGCCCTATATCTTGATTGCTATATGAATTGTCTTGTCCATGCAACGCCCGTCCATCCATCCCTATGCCTACCGCGCGTTAATCCTACTGTTTACTACAATTGTTACTACTGTCTTTACTTTTACTACTACTTTTACTTTGCTATTATTACTACAAAACTATTGCTACTGATAAACTGCTGTGAGCAAGATTGTTTCCAGGTGCAACTGAATTGACAACTCAGTTGTTAAGGCTTATAAATATTCTTTGGCTCCCCTTATGTGGAATCAATAAATTGGGTTTCACTTCCCTCGAAAATACTGCGATACACCCCCTATTCTTGTGGGTCATCAAGACTATTTTCTGGCGCCGTTGCCGGGGAGCATAACTCTATTTATCAAGTTCACTTGGAATCACTATTGTTCGCTGCTATCCATTCATCATGGGTAAGTCTCGTGATGGAAAGGTTCCTATATTACCATCCACTACAAGGAGAGGTACGGTTATGAACACCTCTATTGCTCTTGATTCACCATCTGTGATGAGTAAGCTCCTTACACCACCACATACACATGCTACACATACTGCTACTACTGCTGGATCTGAAACTTCTGATACTTATGATGCTGCTTCTACTGTGCTTGATAAGAGTGGTTCATTAGGTCCTTTCCTAGATGCTATGATTGCTAGAACTATAGCTGGAAACACTGAAACTCCTAATGAAGACACTACTACACCTGTTAGTTCACTTGAGTCTATAGAGAGCTATGATATTGAAGACGGATATATAGAAATGAATGATGAATCTATTAAAGAATGTCAAAATACTCATGGTAAAAGTGCTATTAAGAGTCTCCTTGAGAGGCGTATTATAAAACCCAAATTATCTCCTAATGATAAGTTTGCTACATCTCCCATAAACATTAAAGATAAGGATTATGATTTCTCTCTTGATTTATCTTACATAACCATTGTTGAGAAAGAACCTTTTTGTGGGACTAAGAATGAAAGTGCTGTAGCACATATGACTGAGCTTTCTACCATGAGTGACCTATTTTCTGATGATATTAAGATGCGCACCTACTTTGTTGCTAAATTTTTCCCTTTTTCACTGAAAGGAGAAGCTAAGGCTTGGTTTAATAATTTACCCCCTGGATCTATTGATAGCCCTGATTGCTTGATTAGTACTTTCCTTCAGAAATATTTCCCTCCTAGTGCTAGACATGCCATTTTGCAGGAACTTTTTGATTTTAAACAGGGAGAAAAGGAGATATTGCCTGAATCATGGGCAAGGTTTTGTGCTTTGATTCATGCACAGGCTGGATGTCCATTACCTAAGAATGATCTTCTTGATATATATTATAATGGACTAACTAAAGAATCTAGGACATACCTGGATAGTTGTGCTGATTGTGTTTTCAGGAATAGAACTCCCAAAGAAGCTGAGGAATTAATGGCTAGAATAAGCAAGAATTATGATGACTGGACTTCACCTAAGCCACCTACACTTGAGACAACTACACCTGAGTTAAGTGTGCCTGAGCCAACACCAACACCAAAGAAGAGAGGAGTTATTGAATTAAATGATGAAGTGATGAAGGAAGCTAAGAAATATCTTAAGGAGAAGGGTATTAAAGCTGAAGACGTGAAGAATTTACCTCCTATAGAAGAATTATGTAAGCCAATCTCCCACTCATCCACTATTGAGGTACACTCCCTCCATCATTTTGATGAAGGTGATATTCCTTATTCTAAACCTCCTGATCAATGCTTAGAAGAATTTGATATTTTTATTGTTAAGCAAGATAATTCTAATAAAAGAGTGCATAATCATTTGATGGAAAACTCTAGAGCTATTATTGAGTTAAAAGATATTGTGGAAAAAACCTCTAATGATGTTAAAATGCTTGTTAAACATTTTCAAATGGTTCAAACTCAAATTGATCAGCTTATTAAAGTACAAAGAGATTTGTTAGTGAATGCTGCTAAAGAAAAACATGCTTATGAAATTAGAACTAGAAGTGGTGCTGCCACTCAGGATCCTCTATATCATGAGGGGCATCCTAAAAGAATTGAGCAGGATTCTCAACAAATTGAAAATAGTGGTACTTCTCCTAAGAAAAGGAAAAAGAAACATAAAAATATTGTAGAGTCTTCTGAACCTACTAAAGATCCTAATAGTATATCTGTCTCTGATGCTGAAACTGAAAGTGGTAATGAGGAAAGTGATGCTCCTGATAAAGAAAAAGTTGAAGAAGAACCTGAAAGACACACTAAGAATACTAAATACACTAAGGAAGATTTTGTTGCTAACAAACATGGTAGTGAGAGAGAGCCCTGGGTCCAAAAACCTATGCCTTTCCCTGATAAGAAACACAAGTCAAAGGAAGACGAACACTATAATAAGTTTTGTGAGTGGATGAAACCTTTATTTTTGCAAATTCCTTTAACTGATGCTATTAAACCGCCTCCTTATTCAAAGTATATGAAGGATATTGTCTCTAATAAAAGGAAGATCCCTAATGAGGAAATTTCCACTTTGCTTGCTAATTATTCCTTCAATGGTAAGGTTCCAAAGAAACTTGGAGACCCAGGGATTCCAACTATTGCTTGTTCTATTAAAAATAGCTATGTTAGAACTGCTTTGTGTGATTTGGAAGCAGGAGTTAGTGTTATGCCTTTTTCTCTCTATAAGAGACTTCAATTGGAAAAATTAATACCAAATGATATATCTTTGCAAATGGCTGATAAATCTACTATTATTCCTATTGGTATATGTGAGGATGTACCTGTTCAAGTGGCTCATAATTGCTTGATATTAATTGACTTTGTTGTGCTTAAAATGCTTGAAGATGACAATATGTCTATTATTCTTGGGAGACCTTTTCTTAATACTGCAGGAGCTATTATTAATTGCAATCAAGGAAAGGTAACTTTTAATGTTAATGATTAAGAGCATACTGTCTATTTCCCCAAGAAGATTGATAGGAATTATGGCTTAAATTCAATTGAAAATATTGAGGGCATCCAAGTTGGAGAAATATATTGTCCCATACCACGAGAAAAATATGAGACTATTATGATTGGGACCATTGCTATCAAGGTTGAGGTAACATAATCATTTAGTGGAATACAATGTTTTGTTTCATATAAAATTGTTTTGGTAACAAGACCTGATCAACCTTGTTAACAAAGAGATTTTAATGAACAAAACAATGTTTTCACCATGATTATCTTCGCTTACTTTTATTTTATCCATTTTAATTTTTGCTTTCACTTAGATTACTTTTCTATTGCTAGTTGCTTGCATATTAGAGTGTCTTAGAACTTCTGAAGTTTTAGTTTTGTTTTGTTATTGCATTATTCCAATATTGTCTTTCTACGAGAAAATCATTCATCAATACCTAAAAATTGCTAAAAAATAAAGTGTCTCTAAACATTCCAGAAAATTCATATTAAATTTTTACGTCAAAAATGGGGCAGAGAAGTACCTAGAGTGACCCAGGGGGCCCACTAGGCAGGCACACCACCTGGTGGTGCGGCCACACCAGGGCGCACCTGGCCATGGTGTGGGCCACCCCTGGCCCTCTACTTACTCCCCATCCTGTCACTCCTTTCTCTCTCCTGAGGAAACATCAGTTCATTGTTCAAACTCACGTTCTTGCTGTTCTTGCTCGCGATTTTTCGATTTCCTTGCTCAGCCCATCTTTGCTGCTGAAATTTGGAGCCTTTGTTCTCCGGTATGTGACTCCTCCGCTTGTCCAAGTAGATTTGTGATTAATGGATTATATCTTGAGTATTTTGCTACTGTAGGTGACAGGTTATGTGAGTTTGTAAGCTTGTTCAATGCTTAAAAAAATTGTTTTGATGCATGTTTAGGCCCTTTACAAGTCCCTATAAGTAGTTCCTTTCATTATGTATTCACTTTGCAATCACTTGTATGATGGTTGTCTAAAATTTCAGAATAGTTGAGATGAACAACCACACTTTTGGAGAAGTATTTGAGAGGGACACACCCAGGAGGGCAAGGCCTTCAAGATCAGCTTCTCAATTTAGGCCATCATATAATGAAGTTCTTATTGCACCATGCTTTGGCAATGAAGGAGAAGAGGGAGATGCTCACCCATCTACTTTCCCTTGTTTTGCCTTTTTGCAAGCTGCAGGGATCCTCGATGATTTCTTACTCCTTGTTCAGAGGGTTAGTTTGACCACTTAAATGGAAGATGAGAGTGAGCAATATGCCGTGCTCACCAAAACTTTTGTTGAAAGTTTCGTTTTTACTAACACCCCTTATCGGTCAATTGTTTCGTTCAAAATTTATAATATGCCTATTACCATGCCATTGGAAAGATTTTGCAGCATTATAGGCATAGGCATGACTGGGACAGTGAAGAAGATCCAAGGTCGACCCGCTGATTTGCTGGAGCTCTACTGAAGTGTGACAAATGACGATGACCACACAGCTTAGCACGGGAAGATAAGGAACATTCAACTCCCAGCTCTTAGATATTTTGCTTATTATCTTGCCACTAGCATTCTTGGTAGGGAGAACATTAGTAATATTTCTAATTATTATTTAGCCTTTCTTGTTGCTGCACTTAATAATGATACCAAGTATAATATTGGTTCCCTCGTTGCTTGTCGCTTAGCTGTTGTGAACTGCATGTGAATATTTAGGCTGTTCTTAGGAAGAAACAAGTATGACACTAGAAGACAAATGATACAATGTTGAACTCCATAACTCGTTGTGCTTGTTTGTTCATCTGTAGTATCGCTAAACAACTGGGGCATGCTCCTCTAGCTGTATCCTATAGCAATGCATGCAGGCCTACAGTTGTTGGTTGTAGTCATCAATTTGCGAGTGTAGATAACCAAAATTTCTTGTGCATTCTTGTGAACCAATTGGCTTTTATCCGCATCACATTGACCAGTTGCGACGTGCTCTGTGGAACATTGTGGCAAGTCAGAAATAATTTTGTGGCTATTAATGTAGCGTAATGAGAAAACTAACCAATCTCTTCCTTTTCTTATCTCTGCAGCCACCTGTGAAGCTCATCTCTGCTATGAAAGGAAGCCGCCAAAAGAATGGGGTGCCATCTCCAACAGAGAATCGCCACATCAAATGGGCGGAGGACGTATATGACCCCCTGTCACATCTGTTTCTCATTCTGTGAATAACAGTTACAAGAGACAGCCCAATCCCCATAAAAAGGATAAGAGCAAACAGAAATAGAAGCAGAAGGGCAGATCCAAGAAAAAGACCAAGAATGTTTACCAGAATCCTGCTGTAACCCAGACTCCTGGGTAAGATTGCTAGTACTTTACTACTGTAAGTTGCCTAGCAAATCAGTTTGACGTAATTTGCTGATTTCTGCTGCGTTTGCTTGCCAGACTGGAAGAACTTGGCACCTCCATTGTTAGAGAAGCTCCGGCTGATCCTGGTAAGCATGAGACCGAGGTCTTGGACTACAGAATCAACAGCCAAGATGCCAAATGCGGAAGCAGCTTCCTGCTTGAGACGGTTGCGAAAATGCATTTCTCCACCGCCGAGGCTTCATGAAAAAGCTAGAGGGAGACTCCGGACTCTACCAGACACATCTTTGCTATGTAAATACGACGGCTGTACATAAATAAATCATGTGTGTTGTTATCGCTAGAGGACCTATTTATGGGGGTATTATTGCCTCACGTATGGTTGCAGCCTTAGAACTTTCTATTGATACTAATGATACTATGTTGACACCACAAAGGTTTGATCTTGCTGCTATGAAAACACATCACTTTATCACTACTAACTCTAGTACGGAGAGTTTAGTTTACATGATGTTGTTTTCTGACGGAGATGCGAGGGAAATTCCCTTGCCACAACCTACTTTATTCAGTATTTGCAGGATGCCATGGCCGCGCTCCAAGGAGGAGGTGGACGAGCAGCTCCGCTTGCTTGATTTTCACAGGCAACACTAGGGGGATGTGCCCTCTTACGACTACTCTGCGCACTACGCTGGGGCGTCCTCAAGTTCATATCAAGATGAAGGCACTTCTTCACCATATTATGGAGGCGCTCCTTCCTGGCCAGCTTGGGATTGATACCCACTTAGGAAAAAAGCCTAAGCTTGGGGGGAGGTACACCGACATCACACTCATCTACATATCATGTTCAGTCGATATCCATGTTTCGTTTTCTTTTTAATCGTTGTTCTTGCTTTATTTCTGCTTTCCAAAACGCAAAAAGACCAAAAATATTTTCTTTATTTCTCTTTGCTTGCTTATTTATCTTTTTAGCCTTGGTTTGCTTCTTCCTTTTAGCTTTGTCTTAATTATTCGAAAACCCCCAAAAGATTTAGCTTTGCTTGTTCTTCCTTTTTGTTCTTGCTTTAAAAATCGAAAACACCAAAAATATTTGTTGTTCTTCTTTAGTTTTGTGAAGTTCATTGCAGGGTTCAGCAGTCCTTAGTGGAGTTTGGTTTCATATTATTATTCAAGCCATACAAGTGAAGGGAAATAATGAAGATTAATGACAACTTGAGGTGTGGTAAGAGACTGGCAACGAACTCTATTTGTTTTCATTTTTGTACATATACTCATCATTATGGGCATGCTTAGTCTGTTCATGTAAGGTGTATGTTATTTATGGATGCTTACTAGTTCTTGCTTTCTTATGATTAGCTCCAGCTTGCTAATGGTTTGTAGCATGTCATATGAACGTTTGCTTGCATTGTTCTATTCATAACTTGGTATGATATTGTTGTATCCTCCTCTGAATGTTTCATTTGAATCGACTTGGCACATGCTCACGCATGCATATGACTGAAACAATAATCAGTTAAGCCTCGATGAATTAGTTTGCCTCAGGGTTTTTGAATCACTTTCATGCCATAATTAGTCATGTTTTGTTGCAAACATGATTATGACAGTTATTGCTCTCTTGTTTGTCGCTCCCTTTCTATTGCTAGCCTTCACTTGCACTGAGTATGAGCTCTACTCGTGTTTCCAACTCCCCAAAGCCAATATTGCCAAAAGTGTCCACCATACCTACCTATTAGCATCATTTGCTATTCCGTGCATATTCAGTATGCCTTGTTTTCTTCCGAATAAAATGTTTGCTTGTTACGAGAAAGTTAGTTAGTAAAGCTCTCACGAACTTGATGGCACACTTTCAACACCTGTAAATATATACCCAGTTGATATCATGCTCTTTTGTTTACGGATGTTGTCGATGTAAAATAAAAGGGGAGCTTGTAAGTCCATGGAGTTATGTATGTGTGTTAGAGAAACGCTTGGGCGGCTGGTCTAATCCATGCCTAATCATGGTGGAAACCTGCAACGTAACCATAATGAGCAATCTATGAATCATTCTTCTTATAAAAAAGAGAGAGATAGAGATTGAGAAAAAGAAAAAAAAGATAAGAAAAGAGGAAACATAAAAAAAGCACCATTTTCCCATGGTAAATAAGAAGATGCTGAGATGCTTATTGTCTGCTTGCCTTGTCATTTTGATATGGGGATTCTTCCGTATCATCGGGCAAGGGGTACCCCGTTGGTGGTTCTCTATGATACTCATGTATTTACTATGACAAGAACTTACCGATAACTAAAGTTGAGTAGCATGAGGAGCGGCCCTCATACTCAAGGGACATGAGATTTCCAGTTTATGGTCTGTCAAGCATGTAACTCATATTGGACCTCACTTTCACCTTAACCATTTAAAGATGCTTATGATAGGGGCAATGAGAGCTCAAAGCTAATGAGTACCATAATTTCAGCATTTGGAAGCCTTTCAAACTTTTCAAAACCTTTTTCACTTCCTTATTGAGTCACCACTTATTCTATGAGCACTTTCTTGAGAGCATAGTTGTCATTCTTAGTGTAATGTGCTTGTCTCAAAACTTGGTTAATTGTGTCATGACTTTGATGCTTGTATCTTTAATATCTTTACTTCTAGTCTTCACTTGAACTTCAGAGGTGCCTTGGAATTTATGTTTGCTCTACAATCAAAGGCAATCAAGATACCACTCTATCATACCTTTTTATGAGCATTGCAATGTTGCTTATGTTTATGTTTCATGCTACTTATTATTTTTGAGTTGGAATCTCTTCATAGCTTGCAATGACTATTAAGTAAACTTATTTGCATATTCTTTATTATGAATTGCCTAAGTACTTGATCATATGCTGAGAATATATACATCTTATGAAGCAAATGTGTTCGTGAAAGTTTTTTTATCGCATTCAGTTTTCAACTGAATTGCTTGAGGACAAGCAATAAGCTAAGCTTGGGGAGTTGATACGTCCAAAACGTATCTACTTTCCCAAACACCTTTGCTATTGTTTCTCCTCTTAACTTGTGTGATTTGGCTACAACTAACATGGACTGATGTTGTTTTCAGCAGAATTACCTTGATGTCTAGTTTTTGTGCATAAAATTAACTATCAGGAAAAATCCCGAAAAATATGCCAAAAATCCTATTTCACCAGAAGACTCACGGAGCCAGAAGACGAGGCGGAGGAGGGCCACGTGGGGCCCACACCCCCTGGGCGCGCGGGCCAGCCCAGGCCGCGCCTGGGAGGGGTGTGGCCGCCTCGGGTACCCTCTCGGCCTCCCTCTTTGTTTATAAGATGCCTCTTGACCTAAAAACAAAGGGGGGTTCGACGTTTTTCCAGATAGAGTTCCGAAGCGCCGCCACCACTAGAAACCGCGATTCGGAACTAGAAACTCCTTCTGGCACCCTGCCAGGACGGGGAATTGGAGGAGATCATCACCGTCATCATCACCATCGCTTCTCCATCGACCATCCATGATTCCCCCATCCATGAGTGAGTAATCCCCCGCTATAGGCTATGGGGATGGTAGGGATTGGATGAGATTGTTCATGTAATGGCATCAGATTATTACGGCATGGTGCCTAGTATCTATTATTAGTGCTTTTCGACTTTGTTGCAACTTGTTATGCTTAATGCTTGTCACTAGGGCCCGAGTGTCATGATTTCAGATCTGAACATGTTATTGATTCATGATGATAGTATTGTTTATGTTCTTACCTGCAAGTTGTTTACACATATTATTGTCCAGAACCAAAGGCCCCGAAGTGACAATAATTAGGATAACCGGAGGGGATGGCTTTGATGTGAGGATCACATGTGTTCACAGAGTGTTAATGCTTTGCTCTGGTGCTCTATTAAAAGGAGCACCTTAATTGCCAGTAGTTCCCTTGAGGCCCCGCTGCAAACGAGCTGGCAGGACAAAAGATGTTGTGCAAGTTCTCATTACGAGCACGTATGACTATATATGGAACACATGCCTATGATTATTTAGTACTTGGATGCTTTATCTTATTTATCTGCAAATGCCCTATATCTTGATTGCTATATGAATTGTCTTGTCCATGCAACGCCCGTCCATCCATCCCTATGCCTACCGCGCTTTAATCCTACTGTTTATTGCAATTGTTACTACTGTCTTTACTTTTACTACTGCTTTTACTTTGCTATTACTACTACACAACTGTTGCTACTGATAAACTACTATGAGCAAGATTGTTTCCAGGTGGAGCTGAATTGACAACTCAGTTGTTAAGGTTTATAAATATTCTTTGGCTTCCCTTCTATCGAATCAATAAATTGGGGTTCACTTCCCTCAAAAATATTGCGATACACCCCCTATACTTGTGGGTCATCACACCTCTGGCGCACTTCACGTCAGTTTGATCGCTTGGTCTGCCGCGGCAGGTTTTGGTAATTGCGCGCACGTCTTCATCATTGCAGTTTCTTGGGGGTCATGCACACACCTCGCCTCCCATAGTAATGCCAGCGGGATCTTCTTAGAGAGTTGTGTTGGCGCATAGGATCCGTAACCGAAGCATCATGGGGGAGTGGAGAGGTTGATTGCCCCATGGTGGAAGGGAGCATAGGAGGCGAGCGAGGCCCGCGGCGATAAATAGGGCCGCGGGGAGGGGTTTTCCCCACTTCATCTTCCTCCTAGTGCTTGCTGCTCCTGCCCCTGCGCTCTACCTCCTCTTGCTCTTGCGCTCTTCCCCTTTCTTTCTTGCGCCACTAGTTCTAGGTCGCTTCCTCACGACAACGGGACCTCACTTCTCCACCACGGCCGCCGCACCCGACAACATGTTGCTGGAGCAGGGCAGAGGTTGGTGCGGTTCTTATGTCACCAAGGACCTCATCCTCAAGTACCGGCGGGGGAAGTTCATCCCGTCGTAGCGGGTGGTGAAGCACCGCCTCGCGCTGGAGGGGGAGTGGGTCCCCAACCCTTAGGCCAACGAGGTGGTGGCCTTCCTCATGCACTTTGCCTGTGGCTTCGGCTTGCCGGCGAGTAGGTTCGTCCTCGAGCTTTTCGGCATGTTAGACCTCCAGCTCCATCATCTAGGGATGAATGCCGTTGTGCAACTGTCACATCATGCGGCTTGCTGCGAGGCCTAGTTGGGGGTTCGCCCGGACGAGGTGAACTTCCTCAAGTTCTTCAACTTCAAGGTCCAGGTGGTGGGGAAGGAGGGACCGTCGATGGAGACCGACTGCTGCGCCATCTACCCTCGGTCGTCATCCATGCTGCTGCGGCTGGACCTCCCCGACACGGTGAAGTTGTGGCAGCGCTCGTATTTCTATGTGCGCAACACCACCAACATCGACTGGATCCGGCTGCTGCCCTTTGCCAATGTCCCGTCTACCCGGAAGGCCTAGACCGCGAAGGGTCTAGGAGCCTAGGCGGACATGGACCGGATGGCGACCCGGCTGGAGGTGCTGGTGGAGAGGGAGCGGCTCACCGCCCGGGACATCTCCTTGTCCTGGATGACACGTCGCGTGCTTCCGCTGATGTAGTGGTTGCACAAAATGTGGCACCTCTCCGGCTCCTGACCCCACGTGGGTCTCCTGGATGGAGGTACTGCATGAGCTCCAATGAGAGTGGATTGCAATGATCTCGAAGGAGGATCTAGAGGAGGGCTGGAGATTCTTCTGCGAGCTGTTCCACCGGGGTTGACTGCCTCCCAAGGTTAGTTCTGTTTTCTTTCTGGGTGGTTTTTTCCCAAGCGGTTTCTGCTTGCTCCTTATCTGCCCCTTTTGAGTAGCTTTTTATGGCACAACTTGCAGAGGATGGCATGGGCGACCATGAGCTTCACCTCTTCGCGGCTGACGTCAAGCCGCAGAAGTACCCGCAGACGGAGCCGGAGCGCTTCCCCACCCAGGCCGACGAGGGTGCGAGGACCCGCCTGGTGAGTGCTTTCTCCTTGCATTCGTTTTCTTGCCGTTTTCTTCAGCCGATTTTTTACGTCTTTATCTTTACTAGTGTAGCCGCGCACGGTGAGGACGCGACTCCTGCCCCCGCCGCCTTAGGGAGGGCAAGGGGGAAGCGGCCCGCCTCAGCCAGCATTGTTCCTACTGGTGGTGGCGTGAAGAGGACTCGACGTCCAAGGGTTGCAGCCGTCATGCCGAGCGTCGCCGGGTATGTGTCCTTGCTCTTCTTAGTTTGGCTTGTCCTTGGTGAACTCTGATGGGAGCTTCGTCTCCCTTTATAAGATTGTCCAATGCTCTTATGTTTGCACTTTCTGATTGTTTTGATCTGCCTTCGCCATTTGCAGTCTTTTGTGTGGGGGCGAGGGAGCGCACCCACATGGTGTAGTCCCCGAGGTTTGGGCCGGCTGGAGAATACAGCCAGGCCGAAGCTCCTTTGTGTTGTTGCCGTTTTCACGTATTTGTGTGGGGGTGCGGGAGTGCATCGATAGGGTGTAGTCCTCGAGGTTCGGGCCGGTTGGAGAATCCAGCCGGGTCGAAGCTCCTTGCTGCCTTCTTCCGTCTCGGGGTGATTAGTACCCAACCCTAGTACTTGGCTTGGATTTTCACTCGTGCAAAAATAAAACACAAGTAACTATTTTTGTGCTAGATATGCGTAAGGGGAACATAGTTTGTAGTTCATTCGTTAAGGTTGGAAACTTTTCCATATCGCGCTAGGCCAACAACTTTGTCCTTTTCTCAGTCAGCATTGGCCGTTTAAGCTATGTCCTTGCCGGCCGCGCGCCGGGTTGGGGTCTGTAGCCATTTAAGATGTGTCCCCTTCGTCAAGGCGTAACCTCAGCAATGCCCATGGTTATGGACTTAGGGTTTCATGGAAAAGAGAACACTAGGGATTTCGTCAGATGTCAGGGAAACAAGGGAGTCGAAGTCGCCTAATTATTGATGAACAAAGCTATTACAGATTTCTTGAGAGTTTTTAGATACCTCCTCTTAGGCTTCTCCCATCCTATATATAGTAGGCCAGGTCTCAAAGCCATATACAGATAGGTTACATATTTATGATCACAACACCAACACAATGTCGGTTCATATTTCCTTATCTAATACAACTAAGGCTTCCATCAGATGCTCCTTGGGCCATCATCTTGAATCTTCATGGGCCGTGAGGCGTTATACAGCTAGGGTAGCAAATCATAAGCACCCGAGTAATTATACCCATGTCAGTAGCCCCTGATTCTCTACCTGAATCGTAGATTCTGGTTGAGTCTCAAAGTTGTTTTCTATTTTTCATAATTTAAGATTCTATGAATCGTCTTTATTTTTCTAGCTTTATAGGGATTTGGTACAACAAGCCTGATGCATCCGACAGATCGGGAATCAGTTAATTTATCCTAAGAAAAAACACTGTAGACCAACATCAAATTCAAGTCCCTAGGCCCGAACTCGGAATTATAACCAGCGTAACTTAGTTCGGGCCGTTGAGGTCTTATCAAATACTAAATTCCAGTTCTATTTTATTGTGTACCCAATGCGTCCGTCGGGATTTTTTATCGTATCATCGATATGGATATTTCACTGGCAGAGCGTATTCTTGTGCGATTACCAGGCCACACAGGACGAATCCCGGGGGTCTTACCTTCATGTCTTGGACACGACATTCAGAGTTTTATCGCATCGAGTGCGATCCGAGATTTTTGTATAACTTTCATCGACTGCCTTGTTTGACTGCTGGAATTTCTGATCTTTATCAGTTTTTGTAATGATTTTATAGAATCTCCCGATGGGAGTACCCTTTTGAGGATACACCGAAGTAAAACTCATAGGTTTTTTTTGCCGATATCTATGTTTGGGTCGAAATTGCTTTGACCTTATATGCATAATATAATTTCTATCGGGTGCACGCCAGTGCTCCCGATGGGAGTAGCCCCCGAGGCTATGTTCGAATGCCTGTTTCTAGACACATGCTCATAATTGTTGCTAGTTTTAACAGAATAATGCTCAAAAAAAATTATTGAAACCCCTGTTTTGTGGGTAAAAACTATAAATAAAGACTTAGAGTATGAAAAAATTATATTTTATTTATATTCTAAAGCCAAAGATACATTGTTTGGCGGATTTCGCCTGGCCATTGGCCTTAATATTCTGGATAAGAACCAGGCCATAAGGCTTATTAGAATTTAAATTGCGAGAAAACATAAATTCTAAGTGCAAAAGCGCCATAGTTGTGCGACGTTCCATGGGTTGGAGTATTTGACTCCTATCTTCTTGTCTTGAAGCTGATATGCTCCTCTGGGGATAACTTAACAATGTAAGGCCCTTCCCAAGGCGACTCCAATTTACGGTGACCATCTTTCTTGAGGCGAAGAACTAGGTCCCCTACAATGAAGGACCTAGGACGCAATCATCAACTATGGTAGTTGCATAAGTTTTGCTAATATAAAGTGGATATTTGTAAGGCAATATCACAGGCTTCATCAAGTGCATCAACATCGTCTTCAAGTGCTTGCCTTGATGCTTCTTCATCATATTCACTGACTCGTGGAGACTCGTGAGATACTTCGACTGGAAGGACAACTTCAGCGCCGAGGACCAGAAAGAATGGTGTTTCTTGTGTCGAATTATTTGGAGTAGTGCGAAAACTCCACAAAACAGATGGTAACTCATCAACCCATGCTCCTTTTGCCCCGTCAAGTGGTGCTAGTAATCTTTTCTTGAGACCAACAGTCATGAGGCCACTGGCTTTTTCCACTTGCCCATTAGTTTGCGGGTGAGATACTGAGGCGTAGCTTATTTTTATACCCATCTCCTCGTACTATTCCTTGAACTCATTGGAAGTAAAAATAGTTCCATCATCAATGGTGATGCTGTTTGGTATGCCGAATCAAAACACTATGGATTTGATAAAATTCACAGCCGAAGTTCCATCCTGGTTGATGACAGGCACTGCTTCAATCCATTAGTGAATTTGTCGACTGCTACTAGCATAAAGATGTGTCCTTTTGTAGATGATTTGTGAAGTTTACCCACCATATCAAGTCCCCACTGAGCGAAGGGCCATGCAAGAGGTATGGGATTTAACTCGGCAGTAGGTGCGCTGGGTTTTGTTGCGAATCACTGACATGCCTCGCATGTTCTGACTATATCCTTTGCATCTTGTACTGCTATGAACCAGTATAATCCTGCCCTGAATGCTTTGGCGGGAATTGCCCGGCTGCTAGCGTGATGGCCACACACTCCTTCATGTATATCCTTAAGTATAATTTTCCCTTCGCCGGGTGTGACACATCGCTGTAACACACCCGAAATACTTCTTTTATATAATTCTCCTTTGATGATTCTAAAGGTTTTGATCTTCGAGTGATTCATCGAGCTTCCTTCACGTCTTCAGGGAGTTTTCCCCGGGTCATATATGCTATGTATGGATGCATCGATGTAGGCTCTATTATCATGACCTCATCAACTTCTGGCTCTTATTTGAAGATTTCTTTTATACTTTCACTAGCTGGTGCAGCCCCCGAGTCTTTTCGCGGCTTAATCCTTTTCCCTGTCTTGGGTGCTATGACCTTAGAGACTCTCTTGGCCTTGATAGAGCGCTTAATTATTTCCTCCCAAAAACCCCGGGTGGGACTGGTAGGCATAAGGACCTGGTGTTTGTGAGATTGTCGGCTTCTTTATTGCTTGCTCTTCCTATGTGCGATACTTTAGATCCATCAAATTGGGCCTCCATAATGTTGTACAGATCTTGATAGGCAATCATGTTTCCGCTGATAGCGTCGCACTTGTTCGTTGCTTGTTGTTCTACAAGATTGGAATCACCGAATATTTTGAGGCGAGTTGCACCGCAAGCTTTAGCCATACGCATACCATGCAACATGGCCTCATACGCATACCATGATTTAATTGCTTTTCGCTTCTCGGACGTGATATATCGAGGGGAAAGGTCAATGCCCTATAGAGAGACACGTCCATTTGCTTCTGGATTATTGAGGATATTGGATAGAGGTGCTTCATTGACCACTATGATGGGCTGTTCTGAAAAATAGTGGCACAATTTTTGTGCTGTCATAAACACTCCATATGCTATTTTCTGATAATGCGGGTACCTTTGTTTGGATGGCGAGAGGACCTCGCTCAGGAAATAAACTGGTCTCTGAACATCGTGGATTTTTCCTTCTTAGGGTCGTTCTACGACCAGAACCGTGTTGACCACCTGATTAGTGGCGGCAATGTAAAGAAGTAATGACTCTTTTTGTCACGGAGACACGACGACAGGAGATCTCGAAAGTCTTTTCTTGAGATCTTCAAAGGCATGCTGAGCTTCTTCTGTCCAGTCAAATTTATCTGATTTCCTCATGAGGGTGTAGAATGGTAGTGCCTTTTCTCCTAGACAGGCAATAAAATGGTTGAGTGCCGCGACTCGCCCAACCAGCTACTGTACGCCTCAAAGACTCATTGGCTCTTTCATTGTTAGGATCACCTGTATTTTATCGGGATTGGCTTTGATTCCTCTTGCTGATACGAGGTATCCGACGAGTTACCCTGCAGGGACTCCAAAGGAGCACTTCGTCGGGTTGAGTTTGATGGAAAACTTGTTGAGGTTTTCAAATGTTTCTTGGAGGTCATTGATAAGAGAGGACCATTACTTTGTTGTAACTATGACGTCGTCGATGCACACTTTTACGTTTGTGCCAATTTGATTTCCTAGGAAATTATGCATCATCCGTTGATATGTTGCCCTGGCATTTTTGAGGCCAAAGGGCATTGTTGTGTAGTAGAATACGCCATAGGGCGTGATAAATGTTGTTTTATCCTGATCTTCCTCCTTCATCCGAATTTGGTAGTATCCTGAATACGCGTCTAAAAAGGAAAGATGTTCGCACCCCGCGGTCGCATTGATTATTTGATCGATTTGTGGCAGTGGGAAGTGATCCTTTGGACAATGTTTATTCAATGCACATCCATGGTTCTTTTATATTTTTTGGGATGCACACTGGATTTGCGACCCAATCTTATTTCTTTAATTCCTTGATGAATTTGGCGTTAGTTAGGCGATGAAGCTCCTTTCCAATGGCCTTTCGTTTTGGCTCCGTGAAGCGACAAAGCGACTGTTTTACTGGCTTTGCCTTTGGATCCAAGTTTAATGCGTGCTTAGCGAGTTCCTTGGGAATTCCTGGCATGTCAGAAGATAACCATGTGAAAACCTCCCAGTGCTCACGGAGGAACTCGATGAGTGTGCTTTCCTTTGCGGGACCAAGATTGGAGGCCACAAATGTCGTCTTTTTCGGGTCAGTAGGGTGGATCTGCAATTCCTTTGTATCTTTTGCAGTATCAAAAGCCTGGTCGGGATTGACACGCGCTATTGCCAGAGGTTCTGCAGTTGCCGACATTTTTAGCTGCTCAAACTCAGTTGCCATCCCGAATGATTCAGAGATTTTGTTAAACTCGTGATCGCAATTGTCAGATCATGTGAAGCTGTCCTTTACTGTTATGAATTCCTTTGGGGCTGGCATTTTCATAACAAGATATGCATAATGTGGGACTGCCATGAATCATGCAAAAGCTGGGCGACCCAGGATCGCATGATACTGTGATGGCCAGTCCATGATTTTGAACTCGATCTTTTCTCGCTTGAAATTTTCCTTGGATCCGAAAACAATGTCAAGAGATATTTTATCTAAGGGAATTTTGGCTTTACCTGGTACTATGTCATGGAAGGACGTTTTTGTTGGTGCTATATTTACCAAGGAGTAATTCATTGCTCTTAGCATTTTGGCGTAAATCAAATTGATGTTGCTTCCTGCATTCATGAAGACTTTGCTCATGTCGAATCCACCCACTTGCGCTTCTACTATGAAGGCTGAGTGGCCCGGTTGTGGTACTCGAAGTGGATGATTAATCTGCTGAATGTGATTTCCTGTTCCGACCAATGGAGATACTCGGGTGTGGCTGGTGGCATCATCTCGGGTGTGATTTCCTGTTCTGACCAATGGAGATACTCGGGTGTGATTTCCTGTTCTGACCAATGGAGATACTTGTCTTGTAATTAGCTTCTGGATCCTATTGGATGGGCACCCTTTCTGAATCATTGACATTGCTCCCTTTGACCTAGGGTATTTACTACTTTGATTTGTTGTGTTTTGCGGCTACCCTATTATCGGGTGTACCAGCGATGGTGGTGGTCCGCCGATGGCTAACGTGCCAGGCGTAGTGGTGTTTCCTCGGCTTGCTATTTTGGTTGCCTTTGCGTTGCATAGCTCTTGCATCTTCAAAAATGTTCGACAGTCTTTCATGAGATGGTTGGATCGTCTTTTGCCTATTGAGTCGATGTAGAAGTGCATATTACAGGGTCCTTCCAGGATTTGCATTGCAGACATAGGTGGGTCCCGGGCTCTTGGATGATATCGCTGTGTTGATTGGCTTCCTTCGACATCGTCCCTGTTGTTGCGGTTCCTGGCATTGTAATCATCGTTTCTATGATTATCCTCTCCCGAGAAACTAGAAGCAACATAACTTGGTCCCCTGTGTCTGTCGTTGTTCCTCTGTCTTCTATCACTATTGCGTTTGTCCCTGTCTTCTTCGGGTGAACATTTTTGTTTGTTATATAGTGCGTCCTATCCATCAGCCCAACGATTTGCTATGTCCATCAGCTGCGAAATTGTTTTGGGTTTGACCCGTCCTAGTTCTTCTATGAACTCTCGACGGCGGAGGCCATCATTGAAGGCGTCAATTGCCCTTTCATCGGATATGGCTTCAGCTGAGTTCTTGATGATATTCCATCGCTGAATGAAGGCTCTTATTGATTCTCCAGGTTTCTGTTTGCACGCCCCATAGTTGCTCCAGAGATGCTGGTAATTTATCTTCAAGGTCATTCCAGCTACTTATGGAATCTTCGGGTAGTTGTCTAAGCCATGACCGTGTAGCGCCAATTAGGTGCAGCTGTAGGCTTTGCATTGCGGTGGCCATGGAGCCGCTTGTAACTTGACGATGGCCAAGTAATCTGCTAACCAAGACCCCGGGTTCCTATAGGCCATCATACTTCTGGTGGTCATGCGGAAGTTTAAAATCTTTGGGTACTGGGGTTTTACGAACCCGTTGGGTAAAGCAGCTGGCTCCGCGTAACTCATAGTCTTCTTTGCTGTCACCGTTGTAGTATCTTCGGCTACGGCTCTCATCTCTTGATCCGTCGTTCCTGTGTTGTGTGTTATCGTTTCTTGGGCTGTTTCACGGTTCAGACCCTGAGAAGTGCACCCGATGTGGTGACCAGGATCTTCGGGTGTGCCCCACCTGCCGAGGGCTGCTGTGACAGCGTGGGGATCTGTCAGGTTGATGCGTGATTCCCTGTTCTACTTATGCAAGAGAGGCTCCCACCATGCCGAGGTTCATTAGAGCAGAGTGATGTAGAGCCGCACGGGGATCGTCGGGTGCAGGTTGAGTTGTAAGTAGATACGTTTGTGCAGCTACAATTGCGTTTTGGGCTGTTTTTTCTTTGATGCGTCTTGTTGGATCTACTGACATAAACGACAGATCGAGGTCTCGAGTCAATTCGTTTCTTTCAGCTTTGGGGATGTTCTGCAATCGTGATATTCCCCTTGTTGGTGGTGCCCCCAGTTATGCTTCCTGATCCTCGGGTAGAGCTTAGCTGCACTCGCCGTAGGCTGGATTCATCGGCTAACCTTTTTCTTTCGTCGAGTTGACTTTGCATCCTTAGGAGATCCTTTTTTTTGTGATGAAGCAAATATTGGTAGGCTAGTAGATCTTCGCATGTGGCCTCAGCTGTCATTGGAACTGCACCCGAAATTGCTTCCCTTGCTCTTTGCCATGATTCGACTGGTAGTCGGAGAGTTTGCCTCTCGCCTGATATGGGGTGGCCCGATCTTCTCAGTAAGCGGATGGCGGTGATAATGGTGGATGATAGATAACTAGCCTGGAGCTATGAACTCTCTTGCTCGATCCCTGATGCCAATGCAACAGCTCTCGAACCTTGTAGGATATTCACAACACCACGCTATTGCGCACGCAGCCTGACCATGAATGGTAGTATGCAATCTACTAATTCCCAATGGAACAACATATCACACTCAATTATAGTTGGTATATTCGAACACAGGGTAATTCCAGAGGTTCTATGAAAGAAACAACTCCAAAATATTTTAACGTGGTCTAAACCCTAACTAGAGGTCGTCCCATAGCTTATAAGGGCGGATGGAGCGACCAGAAACCGAAACTAAATGCAAACGACTCAAACTGATACAAACCGACTCGGACCAGATTCGGTCGGCGGGCGGACACTCGACCGTCGGACAATCGGTCAGCCGGACACTCCAGTGAAGTGTCTTGGACAGTCCGTCTGGCTGAAACTTTGAAGTTTCCGAGTGGCATCCGTGTAGTGTCCGAACTGGCATACTGAATGTCCACGCCAGTTTGCCTCTCGACCAGGCCGGACAGTCCGGGTGTATCTGGCCGGACACTCCGGTCATGGCAGATCTTTTTGCCTTCGTCTTGATGATCTTCTCTTGCGCCTTCCTCCCGCTCCTCCCTCGTGCATCCTTGGGCGATCATCATGTTGGGCTTCTCTTGTAGCCCCTCTCCTCCTCGCGCCATGCTTGTTTCTCCAATGAACCTGATCATACATAAATGCATAGACTTAGACAGTATAAAGTTCTCATCAATCAAAGTACCAGATTCATTTAGGAGTAAATTCACCTATTGTTCCAGTAGCTTAGCACGAGCTCTTGTAATAGGTCCAATTCTAATCTCATTGGACTGATCCTTTCTTGCAACAGTTGTAGCATCTTCAGTAGTCATTGGGGTAGGTGTAATTGTAGGGATGTCCTCATCATCTCCCCCCTTCAAAAGGCGTCAACCTCGACGGTCCAAGGTCTTCTCCAGCATATGGTGACAAATCAGCAACGTTGAAGCTATTGCTAACTCCACCAAACTCCTCAATAGGTATATCAACCGCGTAGGCGTTATCATTAATCTTGGCTAACACCTTGTAAGGACCAGCACCACGTGGCTTCAATTTTGACTTCCGAAGTAGTGGGAACCTATCCTTGCGTAGATGCACCCAAACCATATCTCCAGGCTCGAACAACACTTCTTTCCTTGCTTGATTCCTTGCAGCAGCAATGTTCTTGCCTTTCTTCTCAATAGCCTCTTGAGCCTTCTCATGTATTTTCTTCACATAATCAGCACGTTTTGATGCCTCCATATCAACTCTCTCATGTAATGGCAGAGGCAACATATCAAGTGGCGTCAATGGCTTGAAACCATACACCACCTCAAAAGGACAAAGCTGAGTAGTTGAATGCATAGCCCTGTTGTAAGCAAACTCAACATGTGGCAAACACTCTTCCCACTCCCGTATATTCTTTTTAATCATGGTCCTTAGCAGCTGTGACAATGTTCGATTCACCACCTCCGTTTGACCATCTGTTTGGGGATGACATGTAGTACTGAACAACAAATTCGTTCCTATCTTGCTCCATAAGGTCTTCCAAAAGTAGCTCATGAACTTCACATCACGGTCAGAAACAATCGTCTTTGGTACTCCATGTAATCTCACGATGTCCCTGAAAAACAGGTTAGCAACATGCGACGCATCGTTGCTTTTGTGTGTGCAATAAAATGAGCCATCTTAGAGAACCTATCCACTACCACAAATATAGAATCATGACCTCTCTGAGTTTTAGGTAGACCTAGCACAAAATCCATACTAATGTCTTCCCATGGAATAGTCGGTGCAGAGAGAGGTGTATACAAACCGTGAGGCTTCAGCTTAGATTTCGACTTGTGACATGTAATACATCGGCTCACAAATCCGTACACATCACGCCTCATCTCGGGCTAATAAAAGTGATCAGCAAGCATGAGCAATGTCTTCTCACGCCCAAAATGACCCATCAAACCTCCAGCATGTGATTCCTGCACTAAGAACAAACGCAACGACGATTCTGGAATACATAGTTTGTTAGCTCGAAGCAAATATCCATCATGTATATGATACTTATCCCGTGCGTTTCTAAGAGCACACAAACGATATGGTTCAGCAAAATCATGGTCAGTTGCATAAAGTGCACAAATAGCTTCTAATCCAGGAATTTTAACATCAAGATTGGTTAATAGCATGTTCTTCCTAGATAGAGCATCAGCAACAACGTTCTCTTTTCCCTTCTTATAGTTAATGATGTAAGGAAAAGACTCAATGAACTCAACCCATTTAGCTAATCTTCTATGCAAGTTTGATTGAGCTTTCAAGTATTTCAATGCTTCATGATCAGAATGTACGATGAATTCTTTTGGCCACAAATAATGTTGCCAAACCTCAAGTACTCTAACAAGTGCATACAATTCTTTATCATAGATAGAATAATTCAAACGAGCACCAGTCAATTTCTCAGAAAAATAAGCTATAGGCCGACCCTCTTGCATCAAAACGCCACCTATGCCTATACCACTAGCATCACATTCAACTTCAAATTGCTTCGAAAAATCAGGTAATGCAAGTAATGGTGCAGAAGTAAGCAAACGTTTTAATGTATTGAATGCAATGTCTTGGGCCGCACCCCATACAAAAGGAACACCTTTCTTTGTCAAATCATTTAATGGTGCAGCAATGGTGCTAAAATCCTTCACAAAGCGCCTATAGAAACCAGCGAGACCGTGGTAACTACGCACTTGACTAACATTCATTGGAGTAGGCCAATTCTGAATTGATTCAATTTTAGAGTGATCTACCTCTACTCCATGCTTAGAAACAACAAATCCTAGGAATATGACCTTATCTTTTGCAAAAGTACACTTCTCAAGATTAGCATATAGTTTATTATCACGTAACACTTGCAAAACGTGTCTAATATGAGTGCAATGTTCAGATTCGGTGTGGCTGTATATGAGTATATCATCAAAGTAAACAACCACGAAACGACCAATAAAATCTCTCAAAACATGATTCATCAAACGCATGAAAGTACTAGGTGCATTAGTAAGACCAAATGGCATAACTAACCACTCATACAAACCAAATTTAGTTTTGAAAGCAGTTTTCCATTCATCCCCTTCTTTCATCCTAATTTGATGATAACCACTACGCAAGTCAATTTTAGAGAAAACAGCAGCACCACTCAATTCATCTAGCATATCCTCTAAGCGTGGAATAGGATGACGATATCGAATAGTGATGTTATTAATCGCTCTACAATCAACACACATGCGCCATGTACCATATTTCTTAGGAACTAAAATAACAGGAACAGCACAAGGGCTAAGAGAGACACGAATGTACCCTTTATCCAGCAACGCTTGTACTTGCTTCTGAATTTCCTTAGTTTCTTCGGGATTAGTCCTGTAAGGTGCACGGTTGGGAAGTGTGGCGTCAGGAATCAGGTCCACTTGATGTTCTATACCATGCAATGGGGGCAAACCTGCGGGTACGTCTTCTGGAAACACATCCCCAAAATCCTGCAAAACAGAAGAGACACCAAGAGAAATAGGGATCATGTCATTAGAAACCAATACCTCGCCCTTATACATGAGCACAAGTGGCATGGCTGTAGGATCCTCACGAAACTCTCTCATATCCTCCTTGGTGGCTAATATCAATAACCCAGGCACTCTCTCACTTTCCGTTATATCACTCAATTTAGACTCAATTACATCAGGAACAGCTATTACACAGTCTCGCCGAGTGGTAGTATCTTCCTTCAAGTTCACCTCTATCTTCTGGCGAGAATCATTCACAATTTCTTGTGGTGTCATTGGCTGCATAGTAATCTTCTTCCCTTTGAATTCCAAGTGATATGTATTGTCTCAGCCATTGTGTTGCACATGGCGATCATAGAGCCAAGGCCGACCCAATAGTAGGTGACAAACAGTCATAGGAACCACATCAAAATCAATAGAATCTTTGTATGGGCCTATTTGAAAATTCACACGTACCATATGATTTACCTTCATCTCACCATTGTTGCTCAACCATTGTATGTAGTATGGCTTGGGATGAGGTAAGTATGTCAAATTCAGTTTGGCACATAGTTCCTTACTTGCAAGATTTTTGCAGCTACCTCCATCAATAATTACCTTGCAAGCTTTGTTTGGAACAAGTTGCAACGCTGGGATTCCTCAGCCGGTTGCACACTAAGTACACGTGAAGATACGACAATAGTGGGTGCACGCTCAGCATATGCATCAGCACCTTCCTCGCCGTCATCAATATCATCATCAGAAGCTTCATCTCCACTTTCTACTTCACCTTGTTCATTAACAAACATAACCTTGCTGTTTAGACAATCTTTCTTGTAGTGACCTCTACCTCCACAAGTATGGCACACTACATCACGAGTACGTGCAGTAGACATGTTGGAACCCGAGCTAGCAGCAGGAGCAGCGGGTTTCCGAGCATTAGAACCAAATGAAGGTGTACTTGCTGGTTTGGCCGATGGTGTAAATGGAGCAAATGGTGGCGTGGCAGAGGAGGAGTAGGTCGCTGAAAATCTGTGGAGGATGGAAAACGAGCGTGACTTCGCTTCTTCTCGCCAACTGGATTCGCCTCTAGCATGATGCAACAACTCATTCATGGTCTCATACTTGTGATGACGAATAATGCTCTTGATTGGTAAGTTCAGATTGTTTAGGAATCGCTGCATGGTCATCTCAATGGACTCACGAATTCTTGCACGCTGCATAAGCATCTCCATATCCATGTAGTACTCATCAACTGTCATGGTGCCTTGCTTCAGTTGCGACAATTTATCAAAAACTAATCGCAAGTAGTTGGTTGGTACGAAACGAGCCTTCATGATTTGCTTCATCTCGCGCCAATCCATCACAGGAAGTTCATTATCCTCCCGCCTATGTTGCACAAGAGCATCCCACCAACGCAAAGCATAACCATCAAATTCAGATGCTGCAAGCTTGACCTTCTTATCTTCTAGATAGTTAAATAAGCGCCAGAGTTTCTCAATCTTCAACTCCCATGTGAGGTAGTATTCATGATCAATGGAACCATCAAACTTAGGAATTGAGAATTTTGGCTTGCCCAAACCGTCATCAGCAGCTTGGTTGGGCACACGTGGACCACGCCCAAGATGGGCAAACCCACGACCATGAGCAGGTGCATGGACAGGGGGAATAGCACGTCCCCTGCCAACATGTGGAGCAGCATCAACAACGCTACCCTCATCGAAATCATCAAAGGCATCATCATGTTGAGGATCTTCCCTTCTATGCAAGGCGGCTGTCAAACCCTCAATGGACTACTGCAAAGTGGTGACATTGACATTGAGCGTAGCCACTTGCGTTTGGATAGTATCAACTGTCCCAACATGCTAATCCAATCTCATATTCATATCTTGGAGATTCTTGTCAATGGCATCTGTCGTGTTAGTAAACACACGTGTCAAGTGGGATTTCAAAGCCTCATATTCACGCTAATTGACGAGCTCCTCATCCTTCTATTTCTGCAACACAACATCATTATCACTACTACACATGATTAGTAGGTTAGTGCAAAAATCAGAATCTGTATGGTGGAAACTCTCACAACTCACTCACAACTAATAAGAAAGGAGATGTTACCGTTCCAAAGTGAATAGAGATGCTCTACCAAACGAAATCAAAGACCGATGCACTTGATGTGATGAAGTGAATATCAAAGGTATAGAGAACGATCGCAGGGCACACAGGTTATTTAAGGTGGAGCTATAGGTATGGTATCCTATCTACACCGCAAACAAGTCCTAGTGCTAATCGTACAAAAACCCAAGAAACACACACGGTGGAGATAAACGTGGCAAAGCAATTTATGAACAGGAATATTGCAATGCACAAGAGAGACGCTAGTAATAGCTCAAATAGAACAGGCACAAGATTGCTCAATCTACCAGTGCTATACAACAAGGCCTCCAATATTGCACACTTCTATATCTCTTTTTTGTCAGGCTTGTAGCTCTTTTCTCTCTTTTTTCTACTGATTCTCTTTTTTTTCCAACTATATTACTCAATGCAAACGAGCACAACAACTTATAACAGAACTGGGCCGGATAGTCCGATTGATATGCGCCGGAGACTCCGGTTGGGCCGGATAGTCCGGTGTGAGTCGGCTGGATAGTCCGGTTTTGCCTATCGAAAATTTCTGCACTGCAAACCCTAATGAGCGCCTGTCGGAGCAAAGCAACTAGTCTCGTGGGTACGTTCCTAGGCACAGATGCCGTAGATAGGCTGTGTCTATGGTATGCAAACAAAGTCACGCTATGTGGACTCGGAAAAACGATTAAACACTTGCGGAAACGGTAACGGTGGGAACAACGGAAAACAAGATGAAACCTTAAACCTAGACACAAACGGAAACTAGACTCCTACGAGGAAAACCTGCAGATCGGATCTACGAGAAGATACAATCAGCGACTAAAACTCGAAAACGATGCAATCTAGTCTATGGCAAATCTTTTTGTAAGGCTTTTTCTGTATAGGACGAAAACACTCTCTAATCTATGGATGGATTTGTGGATGCTTACCGAGGCAACACTGGAAATATGATACCGAGATGATATGGGGTGGCCCGATCTTCTCAGTAAGCGGATGGCGGTGATAATGGTGGATGATAGATAACTAGACTATAGCTATGAACTCTCCCGCTCGATCCTTGATGCCAATGCAACAGCTCTCGAACCTTGTAGGATATTCACAACACCACGCTCTTGCGCACGCAGCCGTGACCACGAACGGTAGTATGTAATCTACTAATTCCCAATGGAACAACAGATCACACTGAATTATAGTTGGTATATTCGAACACAGGGTAATTCCAGAGGTTCTATGAAAGAAATAACTCCAAAATATTTTAACATGGTCTAAACCCTAACTAGAGGTCGTCCATAGCTTATAAGGGCGGCTGGAGCGACCAGAAACCGAAACTAAACGCAAACGACTCAAACTGATACAAACCGACTCGGACCAGATTCGGTCGGCGGGCGGACACTATGGTCGAATTCGGCCGGACAGTCCGGTCAGGCCGGAAAATCCAGGTGAATCTGCGTGCATACCGTCTGGCCGGAAACTTTGAAGTTTTCGGGTGGCGTCCGTGTAGTGTCCGAACCGGCATACTGAATGTCCACGCCAGTTTGCCTCTCGACCAGGCCGGACAGTCTGGGTGTATCTGGGCGGACACTCCGGTCGTGGCAGATCTTTTTGCCTTCGTCTTGATGATCTTCTCTTGCGCCTTCCTCCCGCTCCTCCCTCGCGCATCCTTGGGCGATCATCATGTTGGGCTTCTCTTGTAGCCCCTCTCCTCCTCGCGCCATGCTTGTTTCTCCAACAAACCTGATCATACATAAATGCATAGACTTAGGCAGTATAAAGTTCTCATCAATCAAAGTACCAGATTCGTTTAGGAGTAAATTCACCTATTGTTCCCGTAGCTTAGCACGAGCTCTTGTAATAGGTCCAATTCTAATCTCATTGGACTGATCCTTTCTTGCAACAGTTGTAGCATCTTCAGTAGTCATTGGGGTGGGTGTAATTGTAGGGATGTCCTCATCATCGCCCTTGCGTGGTTCTCCTCCTAGGACTATGCGGTTATTTGTCGGGTCTCCTTCATTCATGTTATTTCCTTTGTTGATGTGGTTTCCTGCATTGTCATCTGATAGAATATCACCAGGGTTAAGAATAGGGTTATCGTTAGAGTCGCGCCATGTTGAAGGTTCCCTGATGATCACACACACTTGGTGGCGTGTCATGTATAGACTAATGGTATCATCGTCGGATTCAAGGAGACACTATTTTGGGGATCAATGAAGTCCAGCGGTTCCTGTTCTGGGTAGATATCGGCTATCCTAATTCCAAAGTCGATACTTTCTCCACTTTTGTCGGGTTCCGCATTTATCAAACTTTATTCACGTGGCATAGTTGGCTGGGGGTCTGACTAATCGCAAGTAGTTGGTTGGTACGAAACGAGCCTTCATGATTTGCTTCATCTCGCGCCAATCCATCATAGGAAGTTCATTATCCTCCCGCCTATGTTGCACAAGAGCATCCCACCAACGCAAAACATAACCATCAAATTCAGATGCTGCAAGCTTGACCTTCTTATCTTCTGGATAGTTAAATAAGCGCCAGAGTTTCTCAATCTTCAACTCCCATGTGAGGTAGTCTTCAGGATCAATGGAACCATCAAACTTAGGAATTGAGAATTTTGGCTTGCCCAAACCATCATCAGCAGCTTGGTTGGGCACACGTGGACCACGCCCAAGATGGGCAAACCCACGACCATGAGCAGGTGCATGGACAGGGGGAATAGCACGTCCCCTGCCAACATGTGGAGCAGCATCAACAACGCTACCCTCATCGAAATCATCAAAGGCATCATCACGTTGAGGATCTTCCCTTCTATGCAAGGCAGCTGTCAAACCCTCAATGGACTGCTGCAAAGTGGTGACATTGACATTGAGCGTAGCCACTTGCGTTTGGATAGTATCAACTGTCCCAACATGCTGATCCAATCTCATATTCATATCTTGGAGATTCTTGTCAATGGCATCTGTCGTGTTAGTAAACACACGTGTCAAGTGGGATTTCAAAGCCTCATATTCACGCCAATTGACGAGCTCCTCATTTTTCTATTTCTGCAACACAACATCATTATCACTAGTATACATGATTAGTAGGTTAGTGCAAAAATCAGAATCTGTATGGTGGAAACTCTCACAACTCACTCACAACTAATAAGAAAGGAGGTGTTACCGTTCCAAAGTGAATAGAGATGCTCTACCAAACGAAATCAAAGACTGATGCACTTGATGTGATGAAGTGAATATCAAAGGTATAGAGAACGATCGCAGGGCACACAGGTTATTTAAGGTGGAGCTATAGGTATGGTATCCTATCTACACCGCAAACAAGTCCTAGTGCTGATCGTACAAAAACCCAAGAAACACACACGGTGGAGATAAACGTGGCAAAGCAATTTATGAACAGGAATATTGCAATGCACAAGAGAGACGCTAGTAATAGCTCAAATAGAACAGGCACAAGATTGCTCAATCTACCAGTGCTATACAACAAGGCCTCCAATATTGCACACTTCTATATCTCTTTTTTGTCAGGCTTGTAGCTCTTTTCTCTCTTTTTTATACTGATTCTCTTTTTTTTTCAACTATATTACTCAATGCAAACGAGCACAACAACTTATAACAGAACTGGGCCGGATAGTCCGGTTGATATGCGCTGGAGACTCCGGTTGGGCCGGATAGTCCGGTGTGAGTCGGCCGGATAGTCCGGTTTTGCCTGTCGAAAATTTCTGCACTGCAAACCCTAATGAGCGCCTGTAAGAGCAAAGCAACTAGTCTCGTGGGTACGTTCCTAGGCACAAATGCTATAGATAGGCTATGTCTATGGTATGCAAACAAAGTCACGCTATGTGGACTCGGAAAAACGATTAAACACTTGCGGAAATGGTAACGGTGGGAACAACGGAAAACAAGATGAAACCTTAAACCTAGACACAAACGGAAACTAGACTCCTACGAGGAAAACCTGCAGATCGGATCTACGAGAAGATACAACCAGCAACTAAAACTCGAAAACGATGCAATCTAGTCTATGGCAAATCTTTTTGTAAGGCTTTTTCTGTATAGGACGAAAACACTCTCTAATCTATGGATGGATTTGTGGATGCTTACCGAGGCAACACTGGAAATCTGATACCGAGATGATATGGGGTGGCCCGATCTTCTCAGTAAGCGGATGGCGGTGATAATGGTGGATGATAGATAACTAGCCTATAGCTATGAACTCTCCCTCTCGATCCCTGATGCCAATGCAACAGCTCTCGAACCTTGTAGGATATTCACAACACCACGCTCTTGCGCCCGCAGCCGTGACCATGAACGGTAGTATGCAATCTACTAATTCCCAATGGAACAACAGATCACACTGAATTATAGTTGGTATATTCGAACATAGGGTAATTCCAGAGGTTCTATGAAAGAAATAACTCCAAAATATTTTAACATGGTCTAAACCCTAACTAGAGGTCGTCCATAGCTTATAAGGGCGGCTGGAGCGACCAGAAACCGAAACTAAATGCAAACGACTCAAACTGATACAAACCGACTCGGACCAGATTCGGTCGGCTGGCGGACACTATGGTCGAATTCGGCCGGACAGTCCGGTCAGGCCGGAAACTCCAGGTGAACTGTGCCAGACAGTCCGGTCTGGCCGGAAACTTTGAATTTTTCGGGTGGCGTCCGTGTAGTGTCCGAACCGGCATACTGAATGTCCATGCCAGTTTGCCTCTCGACCAGGCCGGACTGTCTGGGTGTATGTGGCCGGACACTCTGGTCGTGGCAGATCTTTTTGCCTTCGTCTTGATGATCTTCTCTTGCGCCTTCCTCCCGCTCCTCCCTCGCGCATCCTTGGGCGATCATCATGTTGGGCTTCTCTTGTAGCCCCTCTCCTCCTCGCGCCATGCTTGTTTCTCCAACAAACCTGATCATACATAAATGCATAGACTTAGGCAGTATAAAGTTCTCATTAATCAAAGTACCTGATTCGTTTAGGAGTAAATTCACCTATTGTTCCAGTAGCTTAACACGAGCTCTTGTAATAGGTCCAATTCTAATCTCATTGGACTGATCCTTTCTTGCAACAGTTGTAGCGTCTTCAGTAGTCATTGGGGTAGGTGTAATTGTAGGGATGTCCTCATCATCGCCCTTGCGTGGTTCTCCTGCTAGGACTATGCGGTTATTTGTCGAGTCTCCTTCATTCATGTTATTTCCTTTGTTGATGTGGTTTCCTGCATTGTCATCTGATAGAATATCACCAGGGTTAAGAGTAGGGTTATCGTTAGAGTCGCGCCATGTTGAAGGTTCCCTGATGATCACACACACTTGGTGGCGTGTCATGTATAGACTAATGGTATCATCGTCGGATTCAAGGAGACACTATTTTGGGGATCAGTGAAGTCCAGCGGTTCCCGTTCTGGGTAGATTTCGGCTATCCTAATTCCGAAGTCGATACTTTCTCCACTTTTGTCGGGTTCCGCATTTATCAAACTTTATTCACGTGGCATAGTTGGCTGGGGGTCTGACCCAAAGGAGAGATCGTCATAAAGACCATCAAGATCCCCCAGATCTGTCGTGTTTTCATTATTTTCTTCAACTTTCTCCGCCTGTAGCGTGGCTTCTGCAGGTGATCCAATGGATGATGCAGCTATCGCCACAGGCGTAGATTTCTCGACCGACTTTTCCAATGAGATCTGAGCCGAAAGGTGTGGTGCTTCGGGATCCTCCACTTGAAAGTGGAAACTTCTGATGATGAGATCGGATCCGCCGTTGAAATCGGCGGGTACCGAAACAAGGGTGGGCGGGCGTGGTGCTGCTTCCTATGGATTGTTGCTTGATGAAAAGGGGTCCACCGAATCCATGACTCCAGTGTTCAGGTTTCCCACAGACGGTGCCAATTGACGATGCGTAACCTCGGAAATGCCTATGGTTATGGACTTAGGGTTTCGTGGAAAAGAGAACGCTAGGGATTTCGCCGGATGTCAGGCAAACAAGGGAGTCGAAGTCGCCTGATTATTGATGAACAAAGCTATTACAGATTGCTTGGGAGTTTTTCGGTACCTTCTCGTAGGCTTCTGCCGTCCTATATATAATAGGCCGAGTCTCAAAGCCGTATACGGATAGGTTACATATTTACGATTACAACACCAACACAACATTGGCTCATATTTCCTTATCTAATACAACTAAGGTTTCCATCGAATGCTCCTTGGGCCATCATCTTGAATCTTCATGGGTCGTGAGCCTTTATACAGCCAGGGTAGCAAATCATAAGCACCCGAGTAATTATACCATGTTAGGTAGCTAGTGAGCATACTGCACGATACTTCAGATTTCTGTTATTAGCGTCGAGCGAGCGAGCGCAACCGGAATGTCCAGACATTTTTGTTTTCCTTATGAATTTTCGTGTAGGGGTCCTCGAGATTTCTGCTCTTGCCAGATCTGTTAGCCGGATTGCGGTCTACAACCGGAATCAAAGAGGAAACCCTTAGAGCCGCATACAATACTTCGCTGTTTGGAATGCGCGGTCGTCTGGGCCACCTGGCGAGTCCCTGGGAGAGATCACCGAATCCGGGGTTAAAAAATAATGTAGCCGGAAAATGTCAAATGATGTAGCAAGACATGCCAAATGATTATAGAGTTCGTGGGACTGTGTCGAGGCTCCTCAACTTTTTCATTACATAAAAGTAAGATACATACACTTCTTGTTTAAGTGTAAAATGGGCGAAGCAGGTTCGCATTCCATGGGCCTTCAGTTTTTTCGCTGGAATGGTCCATCTTGTTCTTTGCCAGCTGGCAGGCGTCGATGAGGTAGTATGAGTTGTTCTACATCGCTCGGCTGACAATCAATGGCCCCTCCCAAGGTGGATACATCTTGTGCATCCCCTTGGTGTCTTGTACCATTCGTAGCACTTGGTCACCCTCTCGGAACGAGACGTGGCAGATCCGGCTAGCTTGGTAGCGGCACAGGTTCTGCTGGTAGATGGCGGATCTGGACAAGGCCAGCTCGTGCGCCACTTCGCGGAGGTTGACGCTATCCTCACGTGCTTCTTTGGCTTGCTGCTCTATGTATAACATCTTACGAGGTGCGTCAAACTCGATGTCAGTTGGCAGGACTGCCTCCACTCCATAGACAATGAAGAATTGTGTGTAGCCAGTGGAGCGGTTTGGCATGGTGCGTAGGCTCCACAGCACAACCGACAACTCTTCTATCTAGCATCTAGGGGATCTCATCAGTGGCTCAATCAGCCGGGGCTTGATTCCGGCTAGGACCAGGCCGTTTGCTTGCTCGCACTACCCTTTGGACTGGGGGTGCGCGACGGAGGCGAGGTCTAGGCGGATGCCCTTTTCTCCATAGAAGCACACAAAGGCCCCTTTGGCAAAGTTTGTGCCATTGTCGGTGATGATGCTTTTGGGGTACCCAAAGCGTGTGATGATGTCTATGAAGAACTTGATCACTGCTGGTTCGTCCATCTTCTTGATTGGATTTGCCTCAACCCATTTGGTGAATTTGTCCATCGCCACTAGCAAGTGTGTCATGCCGGATCGCGCTGTTTTGAAGGGGCCCAACCATGTCCTGCCCCCAGACGGCAAATGGCCAGGTGATGGGGATTGTCTTGAGGGCCGCAGCCGGTGTGTGCTTTTGCTGGCTAAATCGTTGGCACCCGTTGCATGCCTTCACCATTTGCTCGGCGTCTTCTAGCGCAGTAGGCCAGTAGAACCCATGGTGGAATGCATTTGCCACTATGGCTTGTGATGATGCGTGGCGGCCGCACTTGCCTTGGTGAATGTCCACCAGCAGCCATATTCCTTCCTCTTGGCTCACACAACGCTAATAGATTCCTCCAACGTTGCGCTTGTATATCTCGTTGTTGATGATGGTATACACGCTTGCTCTGTGCTTTACTTGCCTTTCCTCGACCTCTTCGTCGGGCAGCTCCCCTTTGGTCAGGAAGTTCATGAGCCGCTTGGCCCATGGAGGGGTTTCCCGGATGGCATACACGGTCTCCATGATCAGCTTGATTTCCTCACGCACGACTGACTCGGGCTCGTCAGGTGGCCTACCGGGTAGAAGAGCGGAGCCGGCAGTCCCCAGGCTACCAGAGCCGGTTGGGAGTGTCGTGGCCTTCGACCCGGCAGTCCCCGAGATTAGTGGGGAAGTCCCTAGGTTTGACGCAGCAGTCCCCGGGAGATTTGCGGCAGTCTCTGGCCACCTTGGAGCCGACAGTCCCCGGGTCCGCGTCCAGTATGATGGAGTCGGATTCTGGAGACGGCGTGATGGATGTCTCGTGCAGGTGCTCAAGGGAGACCCTAAGTGGAATTTCTTTCCTTGTTAATCTGACATAGGCGAGTGCATCTGCGGCCTCGTTGTTGGCTCGAGGGACATGGTGAAACTCGCACCCTTCAAAACAGGCACATAGCTGCTGCACGAAGAAGCGGTAGAGGGCCATGTTTGCATCCTTGGCGTCCCAATCGCCCGATACTTGTTGTTTCTGTACCACCAGGTCTGAGTCGCCGAAGTAGAGGATGCGCCGGATGCTGATCTCTTTTGCCATTTTGAGGCCATGGACGAGCGCTTCGTACTCGGTGACGTTGCTGGATGCGCGGAACTGGATCTGCAGCACGTACTCTAGCCGGTCTCCTTTTGGAGATGTGATGACGACTCTGGCTCCGAGTCCCCCGTACATGATATGGGCATGAAGGAAAGCCTAATTTTAGGACTCCACCAAGCTAGGTGATTCGGGTGCATCCCATTGATGATTGGCACACCAGGACGACCTAAGATATGTAATGATAAGTCTAAGGTTGTGTCAAATATTGTTGCTATATTATTGAGTCCAAGTCCAGGTTAGGTTCGAGTCCGTTGTGTGTTTGTTTTGGGTCTATCCAACCGACTAGTTGCAGTCCTCCTATATAAAGGAGCCAACCACCTAGGGTTTAGGGGAGTTCAGCTGTTTAGTCTAAAAACTATATTGTGCTCCACCATGTATCATCCCTCCGGGGACGGCGATACCGTTTATCATATTATTGCTGCGGAGGTTCTTGTGTTCATCAAGGATTGTCGTGCTCAGGTTTGAGGCATGGTGATCTTCATCACATTACTTGCTGGATTCGTTCCTCTTCTTCAGGGTGACGTTCATCGCGTTATTGGAAGGATTATTATCCGGGTTACTCGCTGTGAAAGATCGGGACAAATCTAAAGGATCATCGGCTAGATCCGTATCAGGTGGTATCAGAGCTCTCGTTGATCACATCGTGTTTTTAGATCATCTGTGGACTATTTTTCTACAAGCAGTTTGCAGATCAGTATGTTTGGAGGAGATTGAGATTTATGGGCAGATCAGATCAGATCTTGGAGGCGTTCTTGTGCGTGTTGGGATCTTCAATTCTCTAGTTGATTTGATCTAGCGAGGGGGCAAGAGCATCTGGCGCAGCTGTTCTGTATTGCTAGTCCTAGTTCCGATCGATTGGAGATCGCCAGATCGGTTTTTCTGTTCAAGATCCCTTTCGTGGGCAGTTTAAAAAAAAAAGGACACCAGCCACCGTACGCCACGACCGAGGCAGTCGAACCCGCCTCTGTTCCTTGGCCCACTCGCGATCAGGGATCGTGCGCCTTAATGGGAGTCCTGCCGATCGTGGGCAATAAAAAAAAGAAGCGGCAACAAACAGCCTCGCACTTCACGATTGTCACGGGCAAGGTTGTTAATCGCGTGGAGTCTGGGATGGAACCTTGAAGCCTCGTTCATCAAAGATGTTGAACCGTGCAGTCTGCTCCGGCCTCATTTTAGCAAGTTCACGACAAAGAAGAACCAAACCGTGGATAGTGCATAAGCGCACGCGCTACTTCCATCTTCAGATTGTGAGCTTGTTTCCACATGCTCTTCCCATCTACTAATTTAATGTGGTAGCCGCAGATGGTGACCCGAACCATGTATTTGGGTTCAGCGGAGATCCTAGTTAACAGAAAATTAGAGACAAAAGATAAGAATTGTTTATCAGCGTCGTGCTAACAAACAATTCTATGTTCGATATATCTCTGTAATGCCAATAGCCAGCTAGAAGTTATAGGTAGTGCGAATAGCAAAGAGAAGAGTAGCTCACCCGCAATTAGCCAGAAGTACTTCTTCCTCGGCAAATGTATCTTCCATCCTTCGCGCTGCTCAGATCGTCGGCGGTAGAGGCGGGCTAGATCGTCGCAACGGCTGGCAGGACATTTGGCATTAGAGCTTGGTAGCAGCGAGTAGGCGCAGCAACTTGGCACCGGAAGTCATATGCCCAAAGAGATCATTCTGGTTGGAGAGGGGATTTCGACACTGCCGGTGCTAGGGTTCATGCGAAAGGAGGGAGGGCGTGGATTTGTGAATTTGATCAACGCACCATGCTCCTTTAGTCTCTCGCTTCGCCTACGTGGTTGCCGCGTTGGCGCTCGCGTCACGGAAATATTACTGACATGAGGGTCCCGACCGTCTACTTTACGGGGCAGTTTCACGGCATGTTTGGATTTGGTAGGGGTGAGACGAGTTTGCATAGAAATGGCCCCTCTCGGTAGTTGGCGGCCCAACATTTCAAAACGCGGCAATTTCAGGCAACTTAGGTACCACGGTGCACTCGCCCGCGAACTTTGGTACCGCAGCCCGGTAGCCCCATTTTGGTGTAGCAGTAAACGCCAAAGGGAGTGATGAAGGCTGTCTTCTCCTGGTCCTCTTCCTTCATTTGAATCTGATGGTAGCCTGAGCAGGCGTCGAGGAAGCAGAAGCGTTCGCTTCCTGCGGTGGAGTCAATTATCTGGTTGATCTGTGGTAATGGAAAGTGGTCCTTCGGGTAGTGCTTGTTGAGAGAAGTGAAGTCCACACACATCCGCAGGATATCCATGTCCTTTTTAGGGACGAGCATGGGGTTAGCTATCGAGGTGCTTTCATTTATTTCACGTATAAAATCAGCGTCGAGGAGTCTGTTGACTTCCATGCCAACCGCCTTTGCCCTTGGTTCTGATAGTCGACGCATCGACTGCTTTACTAGTCTTGCATCTAGATTCACGTTGAGTGCCTGCTCGGCGAATTCCCTGGGAACTCCTAGCATGTCCGTTGGACACCAGGCGAAGATCTCCCAGCACTCATGGAGGAATTCGACGAGCACGCGTTCCTATGCAGGACTCAAGTTGTTGGTGATGAGGGCCATCTTGGTCGTGTCCGTTGGGTGGACCTGGACCGCCTTGGTGTTCACCGACGAGTCAAAGGACTGGTCTAGTGCGTTCTGCTTGCTCATAGGAGGAGGATTGTTTTCTGTCAACTCCTTGTGTCTCGCCAACTCTTCTTTTATGCCGAAGGATTGGGAGGTTATGTTGAATTCCCTGTCACAGCTATCTGACTTGGCAAAGCTCCCGCTAACGGTGATAATGTCGTTGGTTCCTGGCATCTTCATCTGCAAGTAGGAGTAGTGCGAGACCGCCCTGAACCTCGCGAACGCGACACGACCGAGAATTGTGTGGTATTGCGATGACAAGTCGACCACCTCGAATTTGAGGCATTCTCGTCGAAAGTTTGCGGGCATGCTAAAATGACGTCCAGATTGATTTTTCCCAAGGGGTATACGCCTTTCCCTGGGACAATGCCATGGAAGGTTGTTTCGGATGCCTCTAGGAAGGAGGGGAGGATCCGCATGGCGCAGAGGGTGCTAGCGAACATGAGGTTGATGCCGCTGCCGCCGTCCATGACGACTCGACTCATCTCGTAGCCACCGATCTATGCCTCGAGCACCAAGGGGAAATGGCCTGGGCGAGGGACTTGGAACGGGTGGTCACTCTTTTCGAAGGTGATGCAGGACTCGCACCTGCTGGGGTACTCAGTAGTCGAGGGTGGAGAGTTGATGGCCAAATTAATTTGGCGAGTGATCGACTTCTGTGTCTTGTTGGACGAACGCCCCTTTTGGATCGTACCCATGTTTCCCAGTGCTCGTGGGTATTGTTTGCCTCCGTTATTTTGTATAGGCGCCGCCGCAGGCAGCGCGGGTCCTCTGGGTGGTGGTGCTCCATGAGCTATGGCGCCTGGGGCAACTCTTTAACCCTAATTTATCGCGTCATGATTCATCTGGACGTGGCCTTCGTGGAGCTTCAAGAACTCGCGACAGTCCTTGAGGAGGTGACTAGACTTCTTCTTTCCATCATGCTTGTCGATGTAGTAGTGGACGTTGCAGGGTCCGGGCAACTTCTCCTGGATGGATGTTCGAGGTGCTTCGTCACAGGTGCTGTGTTGCCACACTTGCGCGGTTTTCCCGCTATCGCGGTAGCTTCTACTATGGTACCCGCTGCTGCGGTTGCCTTCATCACACTTGTCAGCGTAGCTAGCTACGACCATGTCGACTTCTTCACGGTCTTCGTAGCCGCGCATCTGACGCTTTCCTTGAAGGTCGCGTCTATGGCCGAGGTTGTCCTCGTCATCTGAGTGAACACGATGCTTGTTCACCGAGTCTTGTCCATCTGCCCACCGATTCGTGATGTCCACCAGGTGGTCGATGGTTTTGGGCTTCGTGCGACCCAGCTCCTCCCTGATCTTTGCGGTGAACACCATCATTGAATGCATCGATTGCATGATCCTTGGAGATGTCTTCCACCGAGTTTTTAATGATGGACTATCTTTGGATGTAGGAGCGAAGGGATTCGCTCGGCTTCTGGCAGCAGGCTTTGAGCACTTTGATGGACGCAGGCCGCTTGTAGGTGCCCTTGAAGTTTCACACGAAGCTGTAGACTAGCTCCTCCCAGCTGCGGATCAACCCGCGGGGCATATTGTTGAGCCATGCGTGAGCAGCGCCTTGCAGCTGCAGCTGGAGGCATTGCATGGTTGTGCACTTGTTTCCGCCATGCAGCTTGACGGAAGAGATGTGATCCTCTAGCTAGATCTTCGGGTCCTAGAGGACATCGAACTTCAGGTTCTCTGAAAGAAGTTTGAACCCTTTCGGCATTCACGTCTGCCGTATGGCTCTGCTGAAGCAGCTGGCGCCGTAGAGCTCTCTTCCTTCATCCTCAGACTCTATTGAGTAGCCGCGTTTGGCACGCATCTTGTCGACTTTGCGTTGCGTGATGTCATCATGTGCGTCGTAATCGCGATCGTGTTGACATGAGCGGCGTCGTCGCAACAGGTCGTGCTCATCCTCGCTAGAGGAGAGCGAGTAGTACTTGGGTGGAGCCTTGCTTTTCTTTGGCCCATTTGGCTTCGGGTTGGATCCTTGGTGAGCGCGGCTTCGACCAGTCCAAGGCCGACGATCGTAGATCGGTGCATGGAAGGTCGTGGATCTCCGGCTGGTGGTTGGTTGTTGAGCAGGTACATGGTGACTGGCCACCGCTGCTTGTGGCATTTTTGGGGTCATGTTTCCCTGTGAGTCCACCGACAGGAGAGAGAAGTCAAGGACTCGAGTGGCCTCTTCTCGCTCCTTGTCAGTGAGATGGTCCATGTGAGAGCGCCTTTTGGCGACCGCATGTCTGTTGACCTTGGAGGAGGATCCACCGATTGAAGAGAGCGCTATCCGTCGGGCACTCAGCTCATCCGCGACTTTCCTGCAGGCCTCGAGTTGTGCGTTTACCACCTGTTGGTGGTTGCACTCCTGGATAAGTAGCCAATGGTACCCTATTAGCATCTGCTGTGACGCGTTTGGTGGTAGGGGATTTTCTTGCAAGGCCTCCTTGCACCTCGCCCATTTTGCCTGGTTGAGGTGAATTTGCTGGCGCTCCGTCCCATTGTTGGCATGTTCGCCGTTATTTTCGGGGTTGGGAGGGATGGGTGTGCTGCTACCGGGGGCTCAGTTGCTAGGAGCACCACTATCGATTGGGGCGCCATTGTTGATGATAGTGGCGGTGTTCCCTTGGGTGCCGCCGCCGGTGTTGATGAAGACACACATGTAATGTCCGGGGAAACTGCTTCTCCCACAACTCTCAGATCCAGAGCCATAGACTCCGTCTTTTGACGTTAGATCACACAGATTGGACTCGCAACTGTTGTTGCTATCCATATCATCGGTTGGTGCTGAGGCGTTGAGCTCGCTCAGGGTGCCAATCGGCCGTGGAAACCACGTGGCAAGAGCAATCAAAGGAGCTTGCGACCGATCAGGGAAGTAGAGCGTGCCGATCTGACTGACCTGGAAGCATAGGCTTCTGATCAGAAAAACCTACTCCGTCGCCTACGGACTCGAAGTTTGGGCGAGCCACCGGCAAGTGGACGGTGAAGTTCAAGGCACCAAAGAGGAGGCGATTCTCCACTGTAGCAGAGTTGTAGATCGCAGCCAATGGGGCCGAGGAAGCCACAACATCAGCACTCCTGATTCTCACCGACGGCGCCAATTGACGAGGGGTTAACTCATCAATGCCCATTGTTAATGGACTTAGGTTCGAGGAATTATGGAGCACTGGAGGCATCGATCGGCTAGAAAACAAGCACATAGGAGGACACGAGGTTTTACCCAGGTTCAGGCCACGAAGAGGACCCTACTCCTACTTGTCTGCTCTTTGATTATGGAGGAGTCGAAGTTACAAGGGGTGCACAGATGCAATCTGGCGAGGTGTATGCTAGGGTTGTGGATTTTCCTCATCGCCTCCCCCTCCTAGCCTTTATATAGGGAGGCTAGGTCTCGGGATAGGGCCAAGTCAGTTACAGATTAGGGTTTTCCCTTCAAGTTTCTATCTATTCTTTGTCGTGTTCTCCAAGGAGTCGCATTCCTTTGGGCCACCCAAACTTGTATTGGGCTTTAATGACACTGTGGACTCCTCTTGGGCTGGATCGTATATGCTCATCACGAGTACCTATAGGGTATACCCATGTCACAAGTCATACGTCAATGCCATTATGTCTAAACCTTACTTAAGCCTTGATGGGCTAACATCAGTCATTAGCAGCGGAACTTTATCGAGGCATCGAGCCCAAGTCACGCCTTAACCCTACAGACAACTGACTGTGATAATGTCCTAGCTCGCATAGTCGTAATGCTTCCTTCTTCTTCTTTGTCGTCCTTCTCGAAGTCTGACCAAGTAGATATCTAGGGACAATGACAGTGAGTACGTTTGAATGTACTCACAAACCACCTTAAGAGAACAATAATCATAGGATATGCAATATGGTCGTGGTAGTAGGATGGCTCTACCTAAGGCTATTTTCTAAACCAATTTCTCTTATAGATATCGCATCTCTATATATTTGTTGAAAAACATTTCGAAAACATTTGAAAGCATTTGAAATTGAAAACTACTAGGTTAGGGTCGCCCACTTTTATCTGTCGGTCATCCTATGACCAAGTCACCTCCCTCTACGGTCATCCCGTGACCAAACCATCTCCAAAGCCTTTACTTTTCTAAAATCCTTTTCGAAAACAAAACCAACACCGCTATGCAACAACATTCCTAATCGTCCATGACCACAGACACAACTATGCAAATAGATTTACACTCTATAGATATAGAGGTTGTACACTTTACCCACAAGATTTGACTACCCTGCCCTGATCCTACATGGGTTGAGTAACCAAACATAACCCTTAGAAAGCCTACCTCAACATGGGACCTACCCTATGAGGTGTTCCTCTCAACACCGGGATGTCGGGTACCAAGGACCAATTAGAGTACATTTTTCGCTCCTCTTGAGTGTGCACTTTCAATGAGAGGCTCATAGTATCACCCGACTTCCTACAAGGACAGTTTGCATCTCCCCCAGGCCATTGTCATGGACAAGTGGCCCTCTTTCCTAGGGATACACGCCATTCGAGTGGCCCGAACCCTTATAGTAGTTGTGAGGCATCCCAATCTAAGATAAACTAACTTCAAGTTAGGCCCCGTCCCATCCTAGGTTAATGTAGTTGCACGGGTTAATTTTTCCAACAATATTACATAGAACCATGTGTGTTTTCATAAACCTTTTTCCTCCTTTCCCTTCCAGTATCATTTCTAAAATAAATTTTTTTTGGTCTCCAAAACTTCATGTAGGGCCAGTGGCTATCAGGGTACCACGACCCACTTGCTGCTAGGCCTCTCCAAAAGACGCATCTCTTCAAGGAAGAAAGGCGCCAAGCAATCTCTACAAGGACTCTCCAAGGAAGAAGGAACCGCGTGAAGTGCACTGAGACGACAATGCTCTAGTGCTGAAGCTGAGGCGCAAGGGGGCCACTGGACTACCCCTCGCCCAATGCAAGGGCCTTCTTCTTTCTCAAGCCTAGAGTGGCCGGCAAGACCTACACCTGGTGGGGACCACCTCACTGGATTGCGCCAGAGGAGCGTGCAGGAGAAGAAGAGCAATAGAGACACGGCTCCTGCCGGTGGACCAAGTCCACAGTAGATTCTAGTTGTGCCCCACATGCCCTCGGTCGGATGGCCATGTGGGAACCCTTCTCGCCCAAAGGCGGGAAGAGGACAGGGGCACCTATAAAAGGGGGAGGAGGGAACCCTAGAGAGCAAGCTTCTTCCACCTCTGGAAACCCTAGATCTGATTGCACGATCAACACTTGTACTATAAACCTTGCCAAGCAGCACAAGCAATCCTGACAAGCATGAGTAAGGTTTTACACCGTACAGTGGCCTGAACCCGGGTAAATCTCCGTGAGCCTCTATCGTGTTTTCTCTGTTGTTTCCTTGCTAGGCTTCGGGAAGGTTTGGGGAGATCGTGTTCAGCCCCCAGTATTCGACTCCATCCTACTTTGATAGGTCCCCTGCAGGGACAACCTCCAACATTTGGCACTCCAGGTAGAGGTCTGAGGCGTATCTCTCACCTCTCCGTTGAGTATGACAGGGATAACTCATAAGGAGCAAACGTGTCGTAGTGCAATTGCTGCTACTGCTGAGGCCGCTGCCGCTCGCCAGGCGGGGCAAAACCTCAGCAACGACAACAGACGCGTCAACATCGACCCCCATCAAGATTAGGGTGCAGGGAACCACGAGGTACACCTCTCCAACCCCATAGAGCAGTAGGAGCGTGCTCACCAGCACACCGAGCCTGCCTCCAGAAGCGAGTACAACAGTCGTCCTTCCCCAGAAGACGCAATACTCATGACACAAGAACTGCTATGTCACCATCCCGCCCCTGACGCGTGCAACGCATGGCTTTAGAGCATCGCTAAGCTTGTCAACGTCGCTGGTGTCACCCCGACATGCTCCTATTCGGCAACGTTTCTACCAACGCAGTTCTCGCAAGTGAACCTAGTTGCGCATAGTGCTCCGACACAACCACCGCCCCTCCACCACCCCGACAAGCTGGAAATATGGAGAACCCTCGTGACCCACTAGGACCAAGAGGAGACCCATCTAAGTCACATACCGCTTCTTCGCCGCAAGACATCGAGGGATCACTAGAAGATACCCGTCTCTCCATCGAGAAATGTCGGCAGCGCCAGGAGCGCACCGCCGTAGGAGCTATCGAGGTTGGCATCTGATCCGGCATAGCTTCGTCACTTGGGGCACCACCTCCCCCTCCAACCTTGGTCTCACCCTCCGACCGAGAAAGATCTGTATCTGGCGTCCGAGGAGTGCTAGGTCGAACCGGGCTATGGACTCAAGTCTCTTCCGGAGGAGGAGATAGTAGCATGATAATCGAAGAGGCCATGCTGGAACCACTTCGGGATACATCCAAAGTAGCCCTGCAATTTGATATAATAAGATAAAAAGAGTCAGAGACAAACAAGCAATATAGAGATATCTTGAAAGACGAAGTTTAACCGGAGCTAACAAGTGGTTCTCTCTGCTTCCGAGGTTTCTTGAACCCCACTCTGCACCTCTTCGAGGGCCTAGGTGACTTGGGTTGTGTGGACGAGGACGAGGCAGGTTTCTTCACTGCACCTTGACCTCCCACAGCGACAGGAGCCACTCATGCACCTAACCAGCCAGGTTAGCTGGTGTAGAGTGGAGCGGATAGGTGAATGCTATTGGCATAGGGCCAAGTACCTCTAGAATATGACACACATCATCATCATCCGGCCATTCCATTACTTGTTCTAAAATAGGAGTCTTACCATGTGATCGACCGGAACCTACATCAGGAAGGGGCATGAAATCCTCGGAATCTGGGTCCTCTAGATCCGAGGCATCGCGATCCTTAACCCAGCTGCTGGGAGGTTTCTCGATGTCCTTGACAATCTGTCGAGTAAATTTCTACACATTTAAACATACGAAAGTGAGTTAAATGATGTGCCGACATAACTAGTATGACGGCAAGGATATTGTCGTGGTATTGCCGACGAGTATGCCATGGAGGGTTCCTCACAATTGGTGTTTAGAGACGTGGGGTAAGGCGAAGAGTTGGCAGGTACGAGGTAACACAGTTTACCCAGGTTCAAGTCCCACAATGGTGGCGGAACTCTAGTCCTGCTATAAATCACTATAATGGCAATACGCCGAGTTACAGAGATTGGTTCGCTGTGTGAGGGTGTTATGAATCATTAAGTGTTGTGCGCTAAAGGCTCCCATAGGTCCGGTTTATAAAGACACCGGAACCTAGGGTTACAGGGAAAAGATCTTGCCGAACAAGGTAAAGCGTTCTACACTAATACAAACTAGTCTTTCATGTCTTGCACTCCAAGGCTTCGGGTACATCGGTGACTACTGCGTAGCCTTCCTTAATCTGGCATGGGCCTCCCTTCTAGATCCGTCTAACTAGGCCGCCCAGCAGGCCATAGGCCTTGCTACCAACTGTGGGCCACCCGCGTTAGCCGGATTAGAGACATGCTATGATGATACCCATTTATCATATCCCCAATAGTAGCCCCAGAAGGACTTTGAAATCTTGCACCGTCTTGCTTATTAATCTTGAATGCTCCATTTATGTGATGTCGGCAATCCGTCAAGCAATATTTCAAAGGTCTCCCAAAGAACCCTGCAATCCTCTCCGGCTTCGCAATGTAGCCGGAGATTCCTCGAGTCTTCATTTTTCTAAAGCCGGACATTTTCCGCCTTCGATGGAATCTTCAGACGTGACTCTTCACTGCAACTGTTAGGAGGATGACGTAGGGTACAACCTATGCTACCTTGAAACTCACAGAAGATAGGGAATTAATCATTAGCTATTTTTACACGTGCGTAAAATCCGAAATAGTAAAGCGGAAAAGACGGAGGACGTGGCGAAATTACCGCGCACGCTCATCTCCACGTCGGCAACACTCCACCCGTAGGATCTTTCTGCACGAATCTTGACACCAGGCATATATATTTTGACTGCGGTTAGATTATTTTCTGTTACCTACATCTCCCCTGTGTCTTTGTCTTCCTCCAGCCGCACGACCGTTCGATCTCCTCATCGGAAAACCCTAGCCAGAGCTCCCCCTTTTCTTCGTATGAAGAAATGGCGACCAAAATACTAAAGGATCTGCAAGTTCAACGACCAACTATAGTTGGTAAAAAGGTCGCAAACGATGAGATTTCTCCCGAGAGAAGCACCAGGACCTACCCTACCCCCAGTCACGCAATGGCTTCTAGCAGCTCCGCCCCTTCGACAACGGCGACTCCCGAGGCTACAACGGAGCTATCTCAGGGAGTGACAGTCCCACCGGAGGGGTCGTCGTCCCTGTCACCACCATGGTGGAAACCAGCGGCAACGACCAAGGATGGGAAGCACCAGAAGTTGCTGAATAGGATAATGACTCCCACAAGGGAGTGTGGAGAGGCTCCGACCTCACCGCTGAGGATCTGCAATAACTCATCACTGAGGGGTATCTCCCCACGGCGGAGGGTTTGCCCTGGCGGACGGTGCCGGCCGGCGAGGTGACTCCTTCTCCCCAAGCCGAAGAGAAGGTATACCTCAAAGCTCAGCTAGTTCACGGCATAAGCCTGCCAGTCTCCATCTTCTTCCTGGATGTCCTTCGCCACTTCCGAGTACTTCCCCACAACCTCTCTCCCAATAGCATCCTCGTACTTAGCAACTTCATTGCCTTGTGCGAAGGATACCTAGGAATAAATCCTAGGTTAGATCTGTTTGTTTACTTTTTTACCGTCAAGAGAGAGTCCGTAGAATCCAAGGATGAGCTGCGGATATGCGGAACAATTAGCTTTAAGATCTAGCCTAGCCGGTGCTGCCTCAACATCGTGGGTGACGAATCTTGCAAGAACTGGCAACGCACATACTTCTATGGCCCCGACATTCCTCTGCCTGACCGTCTTGAGATGTACCCCAACTTCATCGATGGAGCTGCCGCCGAAGCACCCACCTAGGAGGTCCCCTTCCCCTCTCCCATCCGACAAGAGAGCCAATCGCGCTGTAAGGCGGATTGAATGGCTCGTAGACGGAGGTCTGACGGGCTTGGAACTAGCCATGTGCTGGTTCACTAGGCGGATCCAAGCTCTGCAGCACCACACCGAGCTGATGTGCAAGTACACCAAGATCCGGAAGGATCCTATGCATATTTCGCAGGATAACTTCTCCACTGACTCCATCAAGCTCCCACTAAAGGACATAGTCAAGGTGAAAGACAGGAAGCGTGGCTTCAAGATCACCTAGGACATGTTCAAATGCGTCAAGTGCCCATAGGTAGATTCTGTTTCCTTTGTTGCTCTTTACATATATACTCTAAGGCTTTTCTGTCTTGAAGTTATCACTCTAACACACCTTTGCTTCACAGCTGGTGACCTTGGCGGAAGATCAAATGGCCTCCCAGGTCTATGATCCTAAGCTGAAGGATATCTAGGTGGTGTCCGACAATGACACCCCCAAGGATCAACCAGCTCCGGCAACGCGAAAGCAGAAGAGCTCCACCTTTGACGCTACTACCGAGGCCAAGAAGAAGAAATCAGAGAGTGGAGTCTCCAGACGATCCACCGCCGCCTTAGAGGAAGAGAAGAAGAAATCCAGCGGCATTCCCATAACCAAGGCTTCTGCCGTGGAGTAAGTGTATTCATTCTCCAGCTTGTATTTTTTAGCTCGCATCCTATTCAACTCCTATACTTATACTTTGTACATTTTAGGAGGAAAGCCAGTGTTAGCCTGAAGAGGTTCTCTAGAGATGCTAGAGGGTCAAAAAATATTCGTGACATGTTGACCAGGGATTTGGCCGCCAAGCCTTCTCCCGCTACTGCTCCCGCTACTCCTACCACCAAGACCACCGCTGGTCCTACTGGGCCTTCGTCCCCTGTCATCCCTAAGATCTCCGCCATGGAGATAGATGTCAATCCAATATTTGATGTCTCATACTCTATCGGGATGGACGTCGCTCCCAGCGGACAAGCAACGCAGGAGAGTACTTCCTCCAAAGTGGCTGATGCTCCGGCTAAGGATGCCACTGAGAAAGGGAAACATATAATGGACGGAGAGGAGGCAGAGGCAGTTGTGGCCATGGAAAAGTCGGGAGCCTCTGAGCCATCAACTGCTATGATAACACAACAGGCGACTAGGACATCATCCATGCCTCCGGCTTCAACAACTCCTCTAGATGCGACTCCTCCGACATTGTGCCTGGATGACCTTATTATACAGGCATATGCCATGTATAATAATGCCGACATCTTCCATAAAACATATGCCAATTTGGCCAACAATCTCAAAGTTATTGCCATTGTAATTTTTTTAAACTTTACCTTTAATCATATAACATATCCCTCTGTAGCCCCCGAGCTCTTAGGCGGATAAACAAGAGTTATTAGCATGAGTGCTCCAGAGAACTAAGAGTAGAACTTGATAGTGTAGCCCCCAAGCGTCTAGGTGAAACTAGAAAAAGTTCCGGCTAGATGATCTAAGAGTAGCATACTTGTCTTTAAATTTTAGTCCTGTAGCCCCCGAGCGTGTAGTTGAAACTAGATAGTTCTAACTAGATTCTCTAGAGAGACTAAGCATGTTTCTTCTTGGCAGAATGAGAATAGAAGGAGGATAGCCGCCAATGAGAGGTTTGTTGCCTTGCGGAAGGAACTAGACCTTGAACAAGGTAAACGAGCTTTCCTGAAGCAACAAATCAAAAATAGCCAGAGTCTGTTTCTTTTAGCAGCACCTTACTTTTCCTCATGGATTCATTTCTGCCGTCTTCTCATAGTGCTTTCCATTTTTAGTCTTGCAGAGGCCATTGCCAAAGCCAAGAGCATCGTCGAGCAATCGATGCATATGCAAGAGCTTGACGATGAGAATAAAATTTTGAAGAAAGACCTGGCTGATGCTGTCAAGGGCCATGAGGAGGCGATGAAGGCTATGCAAGAGTTTGCTGACGCCGAGATGCAGCGCCTGAAGTAAGAAATTGAGTGCCTCAAGGAGCAAAATCAAGCTGCCCAAGAGCAAAACTCTCGGAGCCTTGAGGCGTACAAGAAGCTTTAGGACGAGCATGGCATCTTGGTGGAGACATGCAAGCAAGCCAAATCCAGCATCTTCGGTACGTTTCCTCCGTCTTGGTCAATTTTGTACCTTGGAGAAATGTATGATGTACTTATACTCATGATCTTTGTATCTTACGCAAACCATAGCTCCCATTGGCTTGGCCAACTTGGGTGAAAGTGCTCCGGATCCCATGGAATGCATGATTCTTGCCGGCAACTTCGTCAGCCCCGCCATCGCTCAGGCCAAGGAGATAGCCCAACCTTCAGGGATAAACATCAAGGCGACAGACTCGACGGACAAGTACTCTGAAATCCTGCGCTGAGCCCCGAGAAAGTCAAGGACTAGAAAGCCTCTTGCGTTTGGGCTGGTGCAAGGATGACCCTATCCTTGGTCAAAGCACACTACGACAATGCCGACATCGATCTAGTGACCTCCGACCTGCCCAAGCTGGACGAGGAAGGGAAAGAGATCCATAGCGATGCTATTTGGCACTCCCTTGCTGGCTACGACACCAAAGTTGCCAAGATGGTCAAGGCGGACGTCGTCGTGCCTGTTGAGATTCTTGATGATGACATGGCTTCTTCTGAGTCTAGCCCCTCTCCTTTCGAGTGTTATGATCTATCACGGCCTGGCTCTCCTGTTGCTGATGATGCCACCACGAAGTCCCCCTGCAGCAGAGCCATAAAAACAATACTTGTATTAAATGTGCCTTTGCAATGTGTATGCGGAAAAACTAATGAATTTGTAAGGCGGATTGAACTCAAGTTTCCAGCTACTTATCTATTTCCATCATGTATATATTTTTTAAGCAAGGGCTGGCTTATCTATTATTCTGGTTCGTATGCTTGACCTTTCGTGAGACGAAAGACTCACAACATAGAACTATGCTCTTAGGTGATGATGCTTAATAGGACCATCAAGAACCTAAGAGCAAAATCGCTGGCTTTGAGTGCCGAGAAGTCACTACTCCGGAATCCACATAAAAACTTCAGAAAACTTGTAGACCAGAAAACTTAAGCTAACGCCCATAGGCGGAATTTTCACAAGTGCAAATGCAAACTTGCACATAAAGGGTTTATATGATCCAAAAATGAACAACTAAAGTAGGTAAAAGACTCAGAGAATATGAGTAAACCAAATGCTTTATTTCATTGATCATATAAGAAACTTATTACATAATATAAAATATGCTAAGTGTAAAGGGACGTAGCTGTCCAATGTTCCATGGCCAATCTGTCTCTAGGTAATCATCATTAGAGTCACGTTGCTTGCGCTTGTGATTTTTAGGCCTATCTTTCAACTCGCGAATATCAACGAGGTAATAGGAACCATTTAGCAATTCTTTGCTTATGATAAACGGTCATTCCCAAGGCGGGGATAATTTGTGTGATTTCTCCTACTTAAGTCTAAGCACCAGACCCCCTTCTTTAAACGAGCGATGCTTAACGCGGTGACTATGGTAGCCACACAGCTTCTACTGGTAGATGGTGGATCTCTGGCATGCTAGCATGTGCTCTTCCTTGAGTAGGTCCACAGATAAGCATATGGATTCTTCGGCGTCATCTTCCTCGTAGGCAGCGACTCTTGGTGCATCGTGGAGGATGTCGGATGGTAGGACAACTTCTACTCCATAAACCATGAAGAAAAGAGTCAAGCCAGTGGATCTGTTGGGTGTTGTTCTTAAACTTCACAATACAGATGGTAATTCCTCAGTCCAGGCTCCAACTGCTCTGTGTAGCGGTGCCTCTAAGCGTGGCTTGATCCCATGCAGAATTAGTGCATTGGCCCGTTCAACTTGTCCATTATACTGTGGGTGATGAGGGAATACCAATCGGGGTATATCCATGAAGCGGCGTCGCCAGCTGAATCGAGCCGACTGAATTTTAGCCCATGGCGAATCGACTCGCCAAATACGTCGACTGGCGCATACTGGACCCGAACGACTTGCCGACTAGAGGCCCAAGATGGTGACTCCAATACAAAGCCCATTAGCACAACCATAAATCCTAAGTGGCTACATATATAAAGCCACCAGAGGCACCCCTTTGGGGAGGACATCTCTCACGTCATATTAGATCTAGTCTCACCCTCCACCTACAGTGACTCTGTTGTAAATGAATCTTGATGAGGATATATACATGGATTATGATGATTATGACTACTTGAACTGGAAGGAAATATTGAGTCAAATCAATAATGACTATCAGGTGAATTTATTCCTAATTGAACCTGATGTTTTATTTAATGAGAACTTTATACTACCTAAGTCTATGCATCTTTGTATGATCAGGTTTATTGATAACACAAGCATTGCGCGAGGACGAGGAGAGTTGTAGCAAGAAGGACAAGCGCTGATTTCCAATATCAACAAGTGCGCGAGGGAGGAGCGGGAGGCATGCGCACTAGAAGGCAATGAGGAAATCACGTATGAGCAAGAAAGAGAGATGGCGCACCCAGAATTACATGTTTGAGGTGTTCCACGATGTTTGGACTGCGTGCCAATAAGGCCGAACCCATATATGGGTCGGTATGTATCAGTTTGAGTCGAACTGAGTCAGTTTGGGCCAAGTTATGGCTGTTTTTAGGCCCGTTTAGAGGGGAGGACGCCCCAGCCCTCATATAAACCTCCGTAGCCATCACAAGTTAGGGTTTAGACCATGTTAAAATATTTTGGAGTTGTTTCTTTCATAGAACCTCTGGAATTACCCTGTGTTCGAATCTACCAACTATAATTGAGTGTGATCTGTTGTTCCATTGGGAATTAGTAGATTGCAGACTACCGTTCGTGGTCACGGCTACGTGTGCAAGAGTGTGGTGTTGTGAATATCCTACAAGGTTCGAGATCTGTTGCGCTGGCATCAGGGATCGAGCGGGAGAGATCATAGCTACGCACTAGTTATCTATCATCCACCATCATCATCGCCATCCGCTTACTGAGAAGATTGGGCCACCCCATATCATCTTGGTATCAGAGCGCTGGGTTTACTCGGTGAGCAATATCATCTTGATCAGATTTCCTCGTTGCCTCGGTAAGCAATCCACAATCCATCCATAGATTAGAGAGTGTTTTTCATCCTATACAGAAAAGCCCCACAAAACGAGTTGCCATAGCCTAGATTACATCGTAATCGAGTAATAGTTGCTGGTCGAGTTCCTCTATTAGATTAGATTTAGATCTGTTCTTCGTAGATTTGTTTTCTAGTTGTTCTAGTTGTTTTCCACCATCTTTTTCCGCTACCATCAAGTCAGGTCCGACCCAAGTAAAGAGTCCTAGTTGTGTACTACTTGGCAAGTCGGAATAAAAAAAAATTGGCTCGCTGCCTCACGCCTGACCGCAGAGAGGTCTGTGCTCCAGCGTGAAAAAAAAAATTGGACCGTCGCCTTACCATAGACCGGTCTGCCCTCATACGAGAATTTTTTTTTGAGTCTGCCGACCTCCTGCCGCGGCAGGATTTTAGGCCGTTTTTCTATCGTGGCAGAGACCAATTCTCAGGTCAAATTTTTTTCTTTTTTGTTTATTTTTTTTACTGAGTCCACATAGCGTACCTATCCTTGTGAGCCTTAGTAAACCTTTTTTTGTGTCTAAAACTATCCTACGAGACTAGCGTGCTTAGTGCTCTGCGGGCTGCTCAGTTTAGCAATCATGTGCCCGTTTCGTTGAGACATTGATAGCGTCTCTCCTTGTGCATTGCAACACGAGCGTTCCTCCGACATACCTCAGTTTTTTGAAGCTCATTTTCATAGTTGCAATTGCCCCATTTATCTCCACCGTGTGTGTTTCCGTGGGTCTTTGTCATACGATCAGCACTAGGACTTGTTTGAGGTGTAGTTAGGATACCATACCTACAGCTCCACCATAAATAACCTGTGTGCCCTGCGATCGTTCTCTATACCTTTGGTATTCACTTCATCACATCAGTGCATTAGTCCTTGATTTCGAATTGGTAAGCATCACTATTCACTTTGGAACGGTAAGATCTGCTTTCTTGTTAGTTTTTGAGTGAGTTGTGAGTGTGCCACCAAAACAGTTTTGTGTTTTTGCACTAATGTACTAATCATGACTTCTACTAGTGTTGATGTGATGCAGAAATCAGATGATGTTTACCATGACTATTTAGCTATTGTGGTTGGCATGGCATATGATCCAACTACAATCAAGTGACGATTGGAAAGTTCCGCCACACCCGCAGAATATCAGATTTGGGAAATTGATATGGGATTTGGTTTTGCGAGATGTCGTACTTTCGATAGCAAGTTTAATGGCCATATAGAATACATTCTTGCTCACCGACGTGTGGATGAAGAGGTAGCTCATTGGTGGAAGGACGCAAGGATTGTGTATGGTGTCATGGGTAAAAAATCCTTTGGGAAGATTTCAAGCAATTTCTACGTTCTATGTTTTTAAACAACTGCAAATGGCCTCTTCCAGAAATTTTGAGAGTGGACACTAATGAGAAATATGAGTTGTCTACTAACGTAATCATGTCTACTCCTAGTGTTGTATCTTGTGATGTGCAGGTTGCTTTTGAAGAAAGGGAGCCGCCTATTTTACAACCTGCATCACACGATCTGGTATTGTTACTTGAGGAGGATGTCGTAGTACCTACTACAGCTGAGAAGATTGTTAATGACATTGGTACTGATTTGGAGCTTCAGCCAACATGTGCGACATATTGTGAGTCTATTCCTTTACTGAAGCCTCCTTGTGATTTGCCTTGCACTACCGTTTCAGCACCATGTGATAGTTTACCAAATTCAAATTTTGATCATGTGGTACTGATAACACATAAGGAAATACTTTCTCGAATACCACCTGCTGATATTGTGTATTCCATCATGCTAAATGAACCTATGAGTATGAGTTGTCCTATGGATAAGATTTCTGAAATTTCATTTCTAAATTCTAGCACATATTCTCCTTGTTTCATTTTCAATCTGATTGGTGAATATAGCATGCATGAAAATTTTCTTATGGATCACATATACATTACTTGTGATAGAATCGCTGAACTGAAACATGCTGTTTTCAGCCATACATCACAAAATGTTTGCTATGGGACAATAGTTCATGTTCCAGATATTATGGAAATACATTCTGGTCTAGTTGATATATTGCAACCAACACAAGTAATTTTACCTATGTTGGATTGTTCTAATCTTGCTAGAATAGGACACAAGTTTTCATATTCACTGTGTTTGTTCCAAAAGTCTTTGTCTAGTTTTGTTACTACTTTAGACTTCCTTGATATTTGCAAAATGAGTTGCATTTTACATACTGGACAACATGATCATGTTCATAATAATCAGAGTAGCGCAGTTGAAGCATGGCATGATTCAATTTGGTTTTCAGACATATTGAATTGGTTTGATCTTGTTCACAAATTTGATCATAGATCTTCTTTGACAAAACTGAATTTAATATTGAAAAACATGACTATCTATTTAGTTGTTTTTCACCATGATCATGATTCTTTGTACTTCACTTATACCTACAATTTAAGTTGCTTGATGTATACTGGACATACTTTTCATGTGAACAACAATAATACAACATGTTATATATACATATACTTTGCGTACACGTTGTTCTTTTTGTTTCTCCCACTTTCAGCTTACCTAAAGCCGAGGGCGGCTTTTCATGAAGAAAGGGAGGATGATGAGGATATATACATGGATTATGATGATTATGACTGCTTGAACTGGAAGGAAATATTGAGTCAAATAAATAATGACTATCAGGTGAATTTATTCCTAATTGAACCTGATGTTTTATTTAATGAGAACTTTATACTACCTAAGTCTATGCATCTTTGTATGATCAGGTTTATTGATAACACAAGCGTTGCGCGAGGACGAGGAGAGTTGCAGCAAGAAGGACAAGCGCTGATTTCCAATATCAACAAGTGCGCGAGGGAGGAGCGGGAGGCATGCGCACTAGGAGGCAATGAGGAAATCACGTATGAGCAAGAGAGAGAGATGGCGCACCCAGAATTACATGTTTGAGGTGTTCCACGATGTTTGGACTGCGTGCCAATAAGGCCGAACCCATATATGGGTCGGTATGTATCAGTTTGAGTCGAACCGAGTCAGTTTGGGCCAAGTTATGGCTGTTTTTAGGCCCGTTTAGAGGGGAGGACGCCCCAGCCCTCATATAAACCTCATGGCGTCACAAGTTAGGGTTTAGACCACGTTAAAATATTTTGGAGTTGTTTCTTTCATAGAACCTCTGGAATTACCCTGTGTTCGAATCTACCAACTATAATTGAGTGTGATCTGTTGTTCCATTGGGAATTAGTAGATTGCGAGACTACGTTCGTGGTCACGGTGTAGCGCAAGAGTGTGGTGTTGGGAATATCCTACAAGGTTCGAGATCTGCTATACCGCATCGTGGATCGGCGGAGAGATCATAGCTACGTACTAGTTATCTATCATCCACCATCATCATCGCCATCCGCTTACTGAGAAGATCGGGCCACCCCATATCAAATCTATGATCATATACTGGACTGGAAGCAGCATGTAGCAATCCTCCATCTAGGGGACGTGAACCTAGGTACATCGTGTGCCAATATCTCTCCTGGTTCTTCTACGTCGCCTTGCCTCCTCTACTTAAACTACCTCGTAGCATCTGCCGTGGTCAATACCATGACAGCTGGCGCCCACCGTGGGGCAAGCGACGCTTGGAGGTGATGATCCAGGCGGGATCCAGCAACATCTTTGTCAGCGATCTTGGTGGAATGTGTGCCTACAAATTTGGTTAAGCAAAAACACGCACGCTCCATCGCAGGTCACAGGGACTAATGGGTTTTTCTATTTGATCTTGTCTCTCTCATGTGTTGATTACTACATGAATACTTTATTTAGATCTAATCACCTGTTTTGAAATCTATGCACCATACCATGTACAGTGATGGAGAGGTTGCTCTTTAATTGTGACCTGGTGGATCAGTTCTGTCCACGTTTACGAGATCAGCATCCAAGAAAGAAATATGCTCGAGGGACGACGGCCAATGGCGCATGCTCAATTGCATGTGGCCACGATCGCATGACTTAATGGCTTTTTATAGTCAGTCTCTCTCTCGAGCATTAGTTACTCTTCTATCAATAAATTATTCTATTTGAACCTAATCCTTTGTGTATCTATTTTGCAATACAAGATGCTAGTGGGCAAATATGCTTTGTGTCGGAACCAATCGAGTCCGGACCTAGAGTTTTTCTCTGCAATCAGCTCCACATCTAGGGGCTATCACTGGACTCAGCGACTATCGAGATTGTTGCCTATAGGCGGCCTACCAATAGGCATGCATGCGATCACAACTGCTCCTAGTCCAGCTACACAAACATCAGAAGAACCGCACTAAGAAACATGCAGCTAGCGGCATCGAGAATTATTCTCTATCACAACTTCGTGCCAGGTGTTATTTTCCCAATTATTTGCTTCATTTTGTAAATCAGTTTATAAATATTTTTCCCTGGTTTGTGCTGCCGCTTTGGTGCAAATTTATCAATACGAGACATTTCCAAAAAGCCGTGGGACCACAATACAGAAAACAAGGAGACACCTTTGTTCAGTGCGACTGCAACCATTGCATCGACCCCTTCCGGTTAAACACCGCACTAGCCCGCCATGAACTCTCCACGGTCAGGGACTCGCCACGTTCGGCGACTTGCCCGCCGCGAACTCAGCATCGAGGGCTTACCATGCCCGGGGACTGGCCACAACGAACTCGCCACGGTCACGAACTTGCCACGCGACCTGCTAAACGCTGCACGACTCCTCCAAAGCGTAACCTTTGACCGCCGCGTCGACTCTGTGTCCACTACATCGACTTTGCCATAGCACGACCTCCGTCCGCCGCGTCGATTTCGTCATAGTGCGACACCCGTCCGCCGTGTCGACCCCATGTTCGCCGCGTCAACTTCGCAATAGCGTGACCTCCGTCCGCCGCATCGACACAGTGTCCACCGTGTCCACTTTGCCATAGCATCACCCCCGTCCACCACGTCGACCCCGTGTCTGCTGTGTCGACTTTGCCATAGCGCGACCTCCGTCCGCCGCGTCGATCCCGTGTCCATCGCGTCGACTTCGCCATAGCACGACCCCCCGTCTGCCGCGTTGACCTCGTGTCCGCCGAGTTGACTTTGCCATAGCGCGACCCCATCCGCCGTGTCGACCACGTGACTTCCGTGTCGACTTCTCCATAGCACGACCTCCGGCTGCCGCATTGACCCCGTGTTCGCCATGTCGACTTTGTATAGCGCGACTGCCATCCTCCGCGTCGACTCTTTGTCTGCCGCGTCGACTCCGCCAAAGCGCGCCTATACTTTCACTATGTCGAATGCGTACGCCGCGCCTGCTAAGGGCCCCTCATCGTACGAGTCACCAGAGAGGGTCGCATGCCACGCTACATGGACTCACCACTGGGCGTCTCTTCCCGCCGGAAACACTCAATTTGCCTTTGTCAACCATTGAAACAGTGACTCGCAATGGCCAAGTAGTGAGGACGAGGACTCGCAAACTGAGCCTCGGGTCGTCCATGAACAACGCTAACCGAGAGCCATCATTGGGTCGCCTTCCTCGACTGGCCTTCCGGGACAAGACAAATGGTAGTGCTACATAAACAGCACCATGTCCCCGTCAACCTTAGATAGTGTGACTCGCACAGCCAAGTACTACGGAAGAGGACTCGCAACCGAGCCTCAAATCGTCCAGGAAGAACGCCTAGCCGAGTGACATCTTTGGAGTCGCCATGCGACTGGCCCCCCCGGGCCAAGACGAGAGACTCGCTAACAAAAATAGCGCAATCAATCCCTCCCAACATCGGATGAGCGACTCACTATGCTCGGGGACTCACCCCTCACAGACACGTCATCATCATGGACTTGCCATCATCGCAGACTTGCCACACTCTGGGACTCTCCCCACGCGAACTCGCTCAACATGGACTTGCCACACTCGGGGAATCTCCCCTCGTGGACTCGCTCAATGCGAAGTCACCATGCTCGAGGACTCGCCATCACGGGCTCATCCTCGCAGACTCCCCTTACAGGCTCTACCTTTGTGGACTCGCCACACTCGGTGTTCTGTCAGTCTCCTGTCTCCGAGACTCGTCAAGCTCTCCACCACTCGCAACACTCGGGAACTCGCCACTCACCATGCTCGGCAACAACCACTATTATTTCTAGAATATGCATCTCAAAAGAGCCTCAAGTTGCCTCTACAAGCCAACTCGAGTCTCGGGTACTACTCCTAGCAATATTGTTGAGCTAAACATAAAGCAAGTCAACTCCAAATCGGCGAACAACTCGTCAAGTTTTCAGTTATTTGGCTCGGGGCTCGACAACAACATTGTCCCTCGAGTGCGACATCGCGCTTGATATGGGGTGGCTCGATCTTCTCAATAAGCGGATGGCGATGATGATGGTGGATGATAGATAACTAGTGCGTAGCTATGATCTCTCGCCGATCCCGATGCCGGTATGGATCTCGAACCTTGTAGGATATTCACAACACCACACTCTTGCGCGCATGTGACCATCGAGCAGTGATCCGAATCTACTAATTCCCAATGGAACAACAGATCACACTCAATTATACTTGGTAGATTCGAACACAGGGTAATTCCAGAGGTTCTATGAAACAAACAACTCCAAAATATTTTAACGTGGTCTTAACCCTAACTTGTGACGGCTACGGAGGTTTATATGAGGGCTGGGGCATCCTCCCCTCTAAACGGGCCTAAAAACAGCCATAACTTGGCCTAGACTGACTCGGTTCGACTCAACGATACATACCGACCCATATATGGGTTCGGGCGCTATTGGCACGCAGGTCCAAACGTCGTGGAACACCTCAAACATGTAATTCTTGGTGCCATCTCTCACTCTTGCTCATACGTGATTTCCTCATTGCCTCCTAGTGCGCATGCCTCCCGCTCCTCCCTCGCGCACTTGTTGATATTGGAAATCAGCGCTTGTCCTTCTTGCTGCAACTCTCCTCCTCCTCGCGCAACGCTTGTGTTATCAATAAACCTGATCATACAAAGATGCATAGACTTAGGTAGTATAAAGTTCTCATTAAGTAAAACATCAGGTTCAATTAGGAATGAATTCACCTGATAGTCATTATTGATTTGACTCAATATTTCCTTCCGCTTCAGCAATGTAATCATCATAATCCTATATATCCTCATCATCCTCCCTTTCTTCATGAAAAGCCGTCCTCGGCTTTAGGTAAGCTGAAAGTGGGAGAAACAAAAAGAACAACGTGTACGCAAAGTATATGTATATATAACATGTTGTATTATTGTTGTTCACATGAAAAGTATGTCCAGTATACATCAAGCAACTTAAATTGCAGGTATAAGTGAAGTACAAAGAATCATGATCATGGTGAAAAACAACTAAATAGATAGTCTTGTTCTTCAATATTAAATTCAGTTTGCTTAAAGAAGATCTATGATCAAATTTGTGGACAAGATCTAACCAGTTCAATATGTGTGAAAACCAAATTGATTCACACCATGCTTCAACTGCGCTACTCTGATTAATATAAACATGATCATGTTGTCCAGTATGGAAGATGCAACTCAATTTGCAAATATAAGTGAAGTATAGAGCAGTAGCACAGCTAGACAAAGACTTTTGGGACAAACACAAAGGATATGAATACTTGGGTTCTATTCTAGCAAGATTACAACGATCCAACATAGGTAAAATTACTTGTGTTGGCTGCATTATATCAACTAGATCTGACTTTAGTTTCATACTATCACAAATTTCAGCATATGTCCCACAACAAGTCATCGACACACAACACTATGGCTGAAAACGGCATGTTTCAGTTCAGCGATTCTATCACAAGTAATGCATATGTGATCCACAAGGAAATTTTCATGCATGCTATATTCACCAATTAGATTGAAAGTGAAACAAGGAGAATATGTGCTAGAATTTAGACATGAAATTTCAGAAATCTTGTCCATAGCACAACTCATACTCATAGGTTCATTTAGCATGATGGAAAACACAATATCAGCAGGTGGTATTCGAGCAAGTATTTCCTTATGTGTTATGAGTACCACATGCTCAAAATTTGAATTTGGTAAACTATCACATGGTGCTGAAACAGTAGTGCAAGGCAAATCACAAGGAGGCTTCAGTAAAGGAATAGACTCACAATATGTCGCACATGTTGGCTGAAGCTCCAAATCAGTACCAATGTCATTAATAGTCTTCTCAGCTGTAGTAGGTACTACGACATCCTCCTCAAGTGACAATACCAGATCGTGTGATGCAGGTTGTAAAATAGGCGGCTCCCTTTCTTCAAAAGCAACCTATACATCACAAGATACAACACTAGGAGTAGACATGATTACGTTAGTAGACAACTCACATGTCTCATTAGTGTCCACTCTCAAAATTTTTGGAAGAGGCCATTTGCAGTTGTTCAAAAACATAGAACGTAGAAATTGTTTGAAATCTTCCCAAAGGATTATTTTACCCATGACACCATACACAATCCTTGCGTCCTTCCACCAATGAGCTACCTCTTCATCCACACGTCGGTGAGCAAGAATGTATTCTATATGGCCATTAAACTTGCTATCGAAAGTACGACATCTCGCAAAACCAAATCCCATATCAATTTCCCAAATCTAATATTCTGCGGGTGTGGCGGAACTTTCCAATCGCCACTTGATTGTAGTTGGATCATATGCCATGCCAACCACAATAGCTAAATTGTCATGGTAAACATCATCTGATTTCTGCATCACATCAACACTAGTAGAAATCATGATTAGTATGTTAGTGCAAAAACACAAAATATTTTTGGTGGCACACTCACAACTCACTCAAAAACTGACAAGAAAGCAGATCTTACCGTTCCAAAGTGAATAGTGATGCTTACCAATTCGAAATCAAAGACGATGCACTGATGTGATGAAGTGAATACCAAAGGTAAAGAGAACGATCGCAGGACACACAGGTTATTTATGGTGGAGCTGTAGGTATGGTATCCTAACTACACCGCAAACAAGTCCTAGTGCTGATCGTATTACACTCAATTATACTTGGTAGATTCGAACACAAGGTAATTCCAGAGGTTCTATGAAAGAAACAACTCCAAAATATTTTAACGTGTTCTTAACCCTAACTTGTGACGGCGACAGAGGTTTATATGAGGGCTGGGGCGTCCTCCCCTCAACGGGCCTAAAAACAGCCATAACTTGGCCCAAACTGACTCGGTTCGACTCAAACTGATACATACCGACCCATATATGGGTTCGGTGTTATTGGCACGCAGTCCAAACGTCGTGGAACACCTCAAACATATAACTCTTGGTGTGCCATCTCTCACACTTGCTCATACGTGATTTCCTCATTGCCTCCTAGTGCGCATGCCTCCCGCTCCTCCCTCGCGCACTTGTTGATATTGGAAATCAGCGCTTGTCCTTCTTGCTGCAACTCTCCTCCTCCTCGCGCAACGCTTGTGTTATCAATAAACCTGATCATACAAAGATGCATAGACTTAGGTAGTATAAAGTTCTCATTAAGTAAAACATCAGGTTCAATTAGGAATGAATTCACCTGATAGTCATTATTGATTTGACTCAATATTTCCTTCCAGTTCAGGCAGTCAGAATCATCATAATCCTTGTATATATCCTCATCAGTTCTTCAGTCATTGTGCCCATATGATTGCCGTGGTGTATATGCGGACTTTCCATCGTGGATCTGCCCTCACGGAGTCTTCACGCTCGGGGACACGCCGCCCTCGAGGAGTCTTCATGCTCGGAGACTCGCCGCCCTCACGAGGTCTTCACGCTCGGGGACTCGTCGCCCTCACGGAGTCTTCATGCTCGGGGACTCGCCTCGCCCATCACGTAATCGCCACGCTCAGGGACTCGCCCATTATCGGCTCACCTATCATGGAGTCTCCTGCGCCGACGCAGCGACTTCATCTTCAGTCACTTGGCAACCTCCACGTCTGCTATTCATCAGCCTCAACAACATCAAGTTGACAAGGCGCTAGTCAAACTTCTCCAAGGGGCAACTCCACCCAAAGGCGACTCGCCTGGCGCGTCGACTCGCAATGACGAATGAACTACTTCATAGGCTATTTCTCTATTTCAAGAGCTCGCCAACAAGTCACCATCGACTCCACCCTGAAATCGCCTGCGCTGATTCGGAGGCTTGAAGTCATTGCCGAGTCCCCGCTCGGGGACTACTAATGAGGTAATACCAATCGGGGTATACCCATGAAGCAGAGTTGCCAGCTGGATCGAGCCGACTGAAGCTTAGCCCATGGTGAATAGACTCGCCAAATACGGCGACTGGCACATACTGGACCCGGATGACTCACCGACTGGAGGCCCAAGATGGCGACTCCAATACAAAGCCCATTAGCACACCTATAAACCCTAACTGGCTGCATATATAAAGCCACTAGGGCACCCCTTTGGGGGGACATCTCTCACGTCATATTAGATCTAGTCTCTCCCTCCGCCTACGGCAACTCCATTGTAAACCAATCTATGATCATATACTGGACTAACAGCAGGATGTAGCGATCCTCCACCGAGGGGACGTGAACCTAGGTACATCGTGTGCCAATCTCGCTCCAAGATTCTTCTATGTCGCCTTGCATCCTCTACTTAAGCTACCCCATAGCATATGTTGTGCTCAATACCACGATAGTGGGTGTGCCACAGATGCTAGGTCAAGGCGGATGCCTTTTTTATGACAGTACTCGTCAACTTCTCCGAGAGAAAAATTTCCGCCATTGTCGATGATGATGCTGTGTGGGAGACCAAATGTCACCACTAGATCCCGGACAAATTTTAGGGCTGTTGCCCCATCAAGCTTTCTAATGGGTTTAGCTTCAATCCATTTTGTGAACTTATCCACTACTACTAGCAAGTGTGTAAATCCATAGGGTGTTGTCTGCAAAGGTCCCACCATGTCTAGCCCCCAGACTACGAACGGTCAAGTTATTGGTATGGTTTGCAATTCTTCGGCTGGAACACTTGGTTGTCTTGCATAGAACTGACACCCAAGACATGTTTGTACCAACTTGTCAGCGTCTGCCTTGGCAGTTAGCCAGTAGAATCCTTGTCAGAAGGCCTTAGCCACCAACGATCGAGGAGTGGTGTGATGCCCGCAATCTCCGAGATGTATCTCTCCAAGGATGTCAATACCTTGCTGCTGGGAGACACATCGAAGGAAAACTCCTGTGGTACTTCTTTTGTATAGATGGCCGTCAATAATGACATAGTGTTGGGGATATACTTTCCGGGTATCCTCACAGTACCTCACTGACCAGGGTGGCCCACTTCGGGTTAGAGCTTTGCTTCACGGGCGGCCCAGTCAGGGAGAAGAGACGGAGTCCAGTCCGGCTACGTGAAGGCCCAGAAGACTTACCGACATAGGCCCATAGTGTTACTTGTAGTTCAAGATGTACTCTGTAACCGACTCTTAGTCGTAGCCGGATAGATCTCTCCTATAAACCCTAGGCCGAATATCTATATAAGTCGTCCTAGGGAGAGCCTTTAGGGCACCCTCACAATAGTCTACAATCTCAACTCGTGCAGGCGAAACCCTTGTAACCCATATTCCGGCTCTGCCGTATTATTGGATTGCTAGCAGGAGTAGGATCCGTCCAAAGCCGGCGGATTCGAACCTAGGTAAACTTGTGTGCTCACCATCCCGGAATACCGTACGTCTCACACCCCTCTCTTCCACACGCCTCGAGGACCCCCTCATGGCGTACTTGTCATCAATCCGACGATAGTTGGTGCCCACCATGGGGCAAGTGAGCTTCGGATCTGCGTTCCGAGCAGAATTTGCAAAAATCAGAATCGGCGAGAGTATCACCGTCGGTCGCATCCTCTACGCCAGCGAGGTCCCTCTCATCGTTCTCGACGAGACCTGGATTCCGGCTAGGGAGGCCGTGACTACCTACACCATCATGTCTTTCGGCGAGATCGATGTGTACATCGGATTCACTGAACCTGTCCCACCCACCCCAGCGGTGATGATAGAGGCAGAAGAAACTTCTAGATCTGCTTTGTCCGCGGAGGCGGCAGAGGTCCAGATCTCAGAAAACCCTAATCCCACCTAGCCCGCACCCGTTGCGGAGATAGTGGAGAGATAGTGGAGAAATCCGAGCCTGAAGCAGACCTTGCGGTTCAAGTCGAATCTGGAGTGGATCTCCCTAGCGAGGCTGAATCCCAGATTGATCCACTTGCTGAATTCGAAATCCAGGAGGATCATAGCAACAACCTTGGCTCCGGCCTTGCAAACGCCAGAACAGGTCAACCGTTCCTGAGGCACACGTTGAGGCGCATGATGATGCAAGATGCAAACGTGGATGAGGTTCTCGAAACCATCAGGATCTTTGAGGAAGCCCACGAGGAAAGCCGCAACTACCTCAAGACTCACATGTCACACTTTGTCGGATACGTTGGATCTAGATCTGGCTCTGCCGATGCTGGAGAAAACACCGACTCAGTGCTGGAGGCGATCAGAACAAACACCGACTTACCCGCATCCTCGGATGACTCGATGACATCGGCGGACTTCCGAAAGTTCTCCATGGAGTATGAAGAGGAGTACAACTCCAAAGTTGTAGAGGAAGGAGAAGCCATGGATGAAGGATCCGGGGAAAACTCTCCCAAAACATAGAATGATATGGAGATCGGAGATAATCTCGAGCTCCAGATGTCCGAAAGTACCGATCAGAGCTTGACTCCGGGAAATGGACCCAAAGCCGTCTTTTCTACCGGCGCTGCCAAGAAGACAAAGAAGAAGAACAAGACCCCGACAAAAGATCCTCCGGCAGAGGAGGTGATTGCCGAGGAATACAAGGAAGACTCGGATGCAGCACTTATCCCAGAAGAGCCGAAAGAAGAACCGGTGGATGGACACATGATCACCGCAGGTGCGCGTGAACTCATGGATGCTGCACTAACCACACCTATTCCTACAGCTGCAGAACTTACTGCCGAAGAGCTAGATGAAAGGGCCCAGGCCCTAGAAGCGCGTCGCCAAGTACTCCTCGATGAGGCCAAAAACATTGAGGAAGAAAAGAAACGCATGGCAATTGCGGAGAAGTACATCTCTCGGCAGCATCAGAAGACCCGGAAGCATCACACTCGTGACGACCAATTCCCGAAAATTCACAAAGTCCTCTTTGGAGGAGACCATGGGATGCCTCGACTCGACAGCAAGGGAGACTAGGTGTATCCAACACCAGTGCAAAACACTATTGCGGTTCGGGAAATCCTAGCAAATAATCCAGGCCCGGAACAGATTCAATTGGGCATTAAGCTATTCAACAAGGGTCTGGAGAAACAGAAGGCCGCCTTGTCCGGAAGCGGAAAACTGGTCTCCCAATCCGACCAATGCTGCACGGATCCGGCCTAGAATGTCGTAAGACCCCAACACGCTCCAGAACAGCATCACCGTTCTGACCGTTGGGAAGACAACTACTCAAGAACTGGATCTTCAGGACAGCATCACAAAGCTGCACGTGACTGGCGCAATGTTACCCCAGCTGCAGAGCAAGAGGCAATTGCTGCACTAAATCCGAAGAATCCTCCCCGGCGAGAGTCGAACGATCACAGGGAAGAAGACAAAGAGAAACATCGGGAGGAGGACTGTCAAAGGATGCCACCTCCTAGACACACAAGCCGCTGGCTGACGGACGAAGGAACGACGGACATCGTGCTGAGTCAAGCCGGCAGGGGGCTCCTCGTAATGAAGATCCTCCCCGGAACCGGAATAATGACGCTCCAGACAGAGGCCGGCGATCAACCGGAAACAACCCAGCTGCTGCACCCTCTCCACCAAGCAGCCATCACAATGGCTCCCAAGGAGGGCGTCGTGGTGGAGGAGGTGGTGGCAGAAGCCGAAGTCCGGCTCCAAGGCACCGCAGCCATATCCATCAATCAGGGCGATCTCTGTCCCCAAGTGATGCAAGGCACATGACTAACTCCAACATAGAGGCACGGCGCTACGAAAATGATGATATATACGTGGGCCCAAAGTGCTTCGGACCACGCATAAGAGCCATAAAATTCCCGGAAGGATTTGTTATCTCAAGGCACATTCAAGCCTACGACGGTATGGCTCGGCCAGATACTTGGCTGCAGGATTTTTTCCAGGCTTGTTGTATTGCCAAAGGCAGAGATAACCTAGTGGCGACCCAATATCTCCCACTCATGTTGCGGAAGACGGCACGATCATGGCTCAATGAACTTCCGGAGAACACCATCCACAACTGGTATGACATGCAAAGTGCGTTCTTTTGGAATTTCGAAGGCACATATCGGAGGCCCTATATGGTAGGAGACCTACAGCGTTGCACCCAGAAAGCCGGAGAAACTTGTCGGGATTATCTCGGATGATGGATCGACACCAAGAACTCTTGTGATGGAGTAAATGACCAAACTGCGATCGAAGCCTTCATTGCAGGACTCCCAATTGGTTTACTACGTCATCGCTTGAAGTGTGACAAGGTCACTGATTTGGGAGAGATGATAGAAACAACGAGCAAGTATGCAAATGCTGACGACGATGCAGAGGGATTACTTAACGCCCTAGCTGTGCCACAGTCGGCAAAACAACCAAAGCAGCAAGCTCAGAAGCGCAAGAATAACTCGGAAGAAAAGCCCAACGCGGAAATGGTAGTGGTCACTACTACTTTTGGGTCTGGATGACGAGGAGGGCGCAGCAGTGGCCATGGACGCGGTCGTGGGACATCAAGAGTCTAGGGTAGAGGAGACCAGCAACCTAGCAAAACCTACTCTTGGGCCGACATTGCCAGTAACCCATGTGTGCATCACTTAGACGCCAATGGGGGATCGTCCCACACAAACGCCGAGTGTCATTTCAATGACGACATCAAGAAAGACGATACCTCTGGCTACAGGGCTAAGCGGAAGAAGGGAAAGAAGAATCCCGAAAAAGATAAAGAGACCAAGGATGATTCCGACATGGAGGAAGCCGATGCTTCAAATACCAAGCCATAAGGGAAGAAGAACTTCCCGACAAAGAAAGACATTTACGTCACCTTCCTCGGATCTCAACCAGCTAAGGTCAAGAAAGCAGTTCTACATGAGCTCAACGCAACAGTTCCGACTGCCCTCAGTTCCTAGACTGGTCGGAAGTGGCAATCACCTTTGACCGCACTGATCATCCGCCTAAGTTGCACAGGCGAGGAAAATACGCCTTAGTCTTCAATCCACTTATTGACGGTTATGGTTTCTCTAAGACTCTCATGGACGGCGGCAACAGCATTAACATTTTGTATGTCGAAACGCTACGCCGAATGAAGATCTCGGAGACCCAGCTGAATTACAGCTCTGTGATCTTTCACGGAGTTGTCCCAGGAAGACAAGCAAATTCCCTGGGAGAAATCACTTTGGATGTGACCTTTGGAACTCCAAAGAACTACCGGACGGAAGCACTTTCCTTCGAAGTTGTCCCGTTCAAGAGCGTGTACCACGCTATATTCAGACGTCCGGCTTACTAGGCTTTTATGGCTCGTCCGTGTTACATTTACAATATGATGAAAATTCCAGGTCCCAACGGCGTGATCACCATCAGGGGAGACCCGAAGAAAGTGCGAGAGTGCGAGGATGGATATGCTTCCTTCGCTGAAGCCGTGCTGCACACCTAGGAGTACCAGGAGATCAAGAAGACCATAGATCCGTCCGAGATGCCCGCGACAGAGAAGGAGGTGACAAAGCCGAATCCGGAGTTCAAGGCATCGGAAGAGACAAAGAAGACACCATTGAAGGATGATGACCCCTCCAAGGTGACCTAGATAGGCGTAGGCCTAGATAGCGCATAGGAAAGCGCGCTCGTCAAGTTCCTCCAAGCAAATCAAGATATCTTCGCATGGCAGCCATCTCACATGGCCAGAGTACCTAGGGAACTTGCCGAGCACTCTTTAAATGTACACCGAACGCTAAACCTGTCAAACAGTCCTTACAATGTTTTGGCGATGAAAAGCGTAAGGCAATAGCTAAGGAACTAGCACGGCTCGATTTAGCCGGATTCATAGAAGAGGTCATCCACACTGAGTGGTCAGCCAATCTGATTTAAGGATGTGTGTTGATTATACTGCCTTGAACAAGGCTTGTCCTAAAGATCTGTTCGTTTTGCCTAGGATTGATCAAGTTATCGATTCTACGGCACGCTCGGAACTCCTATGTTTTGTCGACGCATATTCCGGTTATCACCAAATCCAGATCAAGGAATCTGATAAAGTCAAAATGTCATTCATAACCCCCTTCGGAACCTTCTGTTTTGTTATGATGCCCTTTGGGCTCAAGAACGCAGGAGCTACGTACCAACGCACTATGCAGCGTTGCCTCCACGATCAAATCGGACGCAATGTACATGCATATGTGGATGATATTGCGGTGATGTCCAAAAAGAAGGAAATCTTGAGTTCCGACCTGGAGGAAACGTTCGCTAATCTACGAAAATACAACATAATGCTTAACCCGAAGAAATGTTTCTTTGGAATCCCATCCGGAAAATTGTTATGTTTTATCGTGTCTCAAAGAGGCATAGAGGTAAACGGAGACAAAATCAAGGCTATACTCAATATTTCCAAGCCGACTTGCCTGAAGGACGTACAAATACTAACTGGTTGCATTGCTGCAGTCAGTCGGTTTGTAAGCCGGCTCGGTGAAAGAACCGCACCACTATACAAGATCCTGAAAAAGACCAAGAAATTCGTTTGGACTGACGAAGCTGAAGCTGCGCTACAAGACCTGAAAGCCGTACTCTCATCTGCTCCCATCCTCGCAGCACCGGAACCACAGGAACCAATGTTGCTCTATCTCACTGCGACAAACAAGGTCGTCCGTATTGTCATGGTGGTGGAGAGACCGGAGGAAAATCAGGAACACCTGGTGCAGCGTCCGACTTACTATCTCAGCGAGGCTTAACTGAATCAAAACAGCGGTATCCACACTATCAAAAGCTGGCTTACGGTGTGTTCTTAGCATCTCGTAAGCTACGACATTATTTTCAGGAACATCCAATTACCATGGTGAGCACAGCTCCCATGAGAGATATAATCAACAATAGTGACACCACAGGACGCGTCGCCAAATGGGTCATAGAGCTTTCAGCTTTCGACATTGAGTACAAACCTCGTACAGCAATCAAATCCCAAATCCTCGCTGACTTTGTCGCTGATTGGACAGAGACAATGGAGAATATGACCTTGCCAGAGTCGGAATACTGGACCTTGCATTTTGACGGGTCTAAAGCGCTCGGGGGCTCGGGGCTGGCGTGGTGCTCAAGTCACCCCAAGGAGATAAACTTTTCTATGTATTGCAGATACACTTCACAGCGACAAACAACATTTCCAAGTATGAATCATTATTGCATGGAATCTAGATTGCTAAGGATCTTGGCATCCGATGTTTAATGTGTTATGGAGATTCAGATCTTGTTGCTCAACAAGTGTCGGATATCTGTATGGCAAACAAGCACATGGCGGCGTATAGGGCTGTCGTGGATGAACTATCTAAATCGTTTGAAGGGTTTGAAGTTCAACACATCCCTCGAACAGAAAATGAGGAAGTAGATGCACTATCTCGAATAGGCTCTGCCCGGAAAAAGGTCCCGGATGGCGCTTTTTTAGAGCACCTCAAAGTTCCCTCTATAAAGGGAGTGGACGAGGAATATCTGACAAAATCGGACTCACCTTTAGTAGCAGTTCTGGCTGTGATTCCTAGCTGGACTCAACCCTACCTTGATTTCTTGGTAGACGGAAAATTACCTGAAGACGAAGTTATGAGCCGGCAGATCGTCCGACGAGCAAAAGCCTATACTATAATTAGTGATGAGCTCTATAAGCAGAGTGCATCTGGGGTATTTCAGCGCTGTGTATCTCCGGAAGAAGGAGTGGAAATCTTACGAGAGATCCATGAAGGCGAGTGTGGTCACCATGCTACAGCCAAATCTTTAGTGGAAAAAGCTTTCCGTCACGGTTTTTTCTGGCTTATAGCCAAGGCAGATGCCGAACGACTGGTCAAGACGTGCAAAGGCTGCCAAAAGTACGCCAAACAAGCTCACGTTCCGGCTGATCAGCTGCGAACAATACCTATAACACAACCTTTCGCGGTCTGGGGGATTGACATGGTAGGACCGTTTAAACGGGCTCCATGTGGATTTACTCACCTCTTATTGATGGTGGATAAGTTCACCAAATGGATTGAGGCTAAACCCGTCACTAGTTGTGATGGAGCAACAGCCAGAAGATTTATTGAGGATGTTATAATCCGATACGGTTATCCGCATAGCATTATCACGGACAACGGGAGTAACTTTTCTATGGGAGAGCTTGTCGAATTTTGCAATGAACAAAATATCCGGCTTGACATTGCGTCAGTCGCACATCCGCAAGCTAATGGACAAGTCAAAAGAGCAAATGGTTTAATACTACAAGGCCTAAAACAAAGACTCGAAGCACCACTACGATGTGCTGCGGGGGCTTGGGCAGAGGAATTACCTTCTGTAATATGGAGTTTACGAACAACTCCAAATAGGTCAACCGGATACACACCTTTCTTCTTGGTCTATGGCGTAGAAGCAGTTCTTCCCAATGATTTGATTCACACTTCTCCTAGAGTGGCCGCGTATATTGAAGAGGATGCTGAAATTTCTCGACAAAATGATCTCGACTTAGTCGAAGAAGTTCGCGTCATCGCTGAGATGAGATCAACTGCCTATCAGCAGAAGTTACGCAAGTATCATAGCCAGAGAGTTAGAAACTGGTCTTTCAATAAGGGCGATTTGGTTCTCCGGCTTGTGCAGCAAAGAAAGCACAAACTTTCCCCAATATGGGAAGGGCATAATGGTTCATACTACCTAACTGATATGCGGCTAGTCAAAGAAAGACCTACTACTAAGAAGAGAAAGAGAGCTGGAGGCAGTACAAATCCGGATGAGTTAGACAGACCATGGAATATTGCTCAGCTACGTCCCTTTTATTCTTAGTTTATTTTTCTTTGTAATCATATATGTGTACATGTTCAATGAGAAATAAAGTCTTGGTTGCCTCAAAATCTTTATGAGAAGTTTTTACCATCTTATTTTTGAATGATCATGTCACAGTCGAAAATCCTAGAATACTTGAAAGTACTTTATGCTCATGTATGTTCTGGTTTAGATTTCTGATTCTAAAATTGCTACCTTCGGGTATAAATCTAAATTTTCTAGTCTATACTTTGGCTATTTGTCTGATTGTTGGATGCGGGCATTTTCCGAGTAGTGAATTGTTGGTACTAGAAGCCGGCTTTGTTTCCAAGTTTAAACTGGTTTAGCAATTGAGCTCCGTTGCTCTCGGTGAAGTTTCCGTGCTAAAAGTTGGCCAGCTCACGAAAGGGACGAGGCGGAAAGCCAGATAAACGATAAGTACAGAAAAAATACAAGTGCTTATGCAGACATTTCAGGCACATAATATCAAAGCCAAAAGTGCTGAATAGATAAAATAAAGCTTAGAACTAGCTGGCATGGTTATACCCTACGGGTACGTAACTTCAGCATACCTGGTCCAGCCCAAGGAAGGCCCACGGCCAATATACGCCAGCCCATGAAGATTTTCGGGTGGCCCAGGCCCATGACGCCTTCGGATCCTTGAAGAACAAGACTAGAGTTTCAATACAACTTGTAACCTACTCGTATTGGCACCCGAGACCTAGCCTCCCCATATATAAAGGCTAGGAGGGTCCAACGAGGAGGACAGACGACGATTACACCCAACAACGATTACGCCCTGCGATTACGACATACACACCTCCACGCCAGATCGAATCTGCGCACCCTGTAACTTTCGGTTCCGCCGCAATAAAAAGCGAGACAAGCGAGTAGGGTTTTTCCCTCGGGGCGAACACAGGTAAATCCGTGTCCCCGGTTGCTTGTCCGTTAACCGTGCACGATCTCCAAAGATCCCCATCTTCTCCAAAACCCAAGTCCATAACAATGGGCATTGTGAGTTGAAACCTCGTCAATTGGCGCCGTCTGTGGAATTGGGGCTGATTGTGTCGTGACGGTTCGACCCGATCGATCTACAACTCCTGGCGACGGAGAATCACCTCCTCTTCGGCGTTTTGACTTCACGCCCACTCATGGCCACCATGAGGATTTCGAGCCCGTGGCGGCGACTCGAAATTCTGTTGAAGCTTCGCTTCCGGGTGGGACAAGCCGGCACCCTCCGCCTCCCGGCGGATGCCCGTTACCGATCAGGCCCGGCCGTGGCTCCACACCCGTGCCGCACGTCACCATCAACAGATGAGTTCTACAGCAGCAGCTGCTGCAACTCCGATCTGTGCGATCCACCTTCGGATGAAGGGACCTACGGTTCCGAATCCGAAAGCTGCGGCAGCAGCCAACCAATCTGCAGGCGCTATCTGTGCGCCGCAATCATCCAAACCGACGAGGAAATCGGCGACCCGTTGTGGCTTTCGGCTGCGGTGACCTGCTGCATCTTTCGGATGCGTCGACCCGACGCGATCTTCGATTGCCGCAACTGGCCGCATCGGCTTCAGCGATCGACTTCGACTGGGGCTTCCTCGACATCGGCGACCCAATGCGGTTTTCGGCTGCGATGACCCGATACATCCTTCGGATGTGGCGACCCCGTGCGGTCTTCGACCGCGACAATCTTCGGATGCGGAACTCACTGCCGCTACCGATCCCAGGAGCCCGTCGCTGCTATGACCGTGGTCCGCCGCATCGACTACGTCCGCCGTGTGACCCGCTACCGCGTCGACTCCGTTCACGACAACTACAACCAACAAAGCTAAGTTCTCTACTCAGAGTTGATTTTATTTCTTACTTTAATCGCACTCGAAACATTCGGGGGTTGCACCCTCTTCGAGTAACCTAACGTGCCATCGGCTCCACGCACTCAAAACACTCGGGGGCTGCGCCCTCTTCGAGTAACCTAATGTGCCATCGGCTCCACGCACTCGAGCACCTCGAACGCGACAGCCCGAGTAGCTGATTCTGCCTGATCGTCGAATCCTTGAACTCCGAGTGCCTCGGCAAGGTACTGAGACTAAGGGTAATCAGGCTAACAAAAAGGCCTAGCATACAGTGCAAAAGTGTCTGACTCGATCGGCACCAGAATCTTACTATACAAGCCGACAGGCAAATATTCTTTACAAGATACAAGTACTTCACAACTTTTTATGTTTTCTATAGCTTACAAGGATGTCGACTGCGTCGAACTATTCTATCGGGTCCTCCAACAGGAGTCGACAAAGCAACTGGCTACGCCATAAACTCAAGGCCCGAGTCGAAACCCTCCTCGGATGGTTGCATCGCTTGATGCTACATAAGCGCCGCCGACTATGTACCGATCAAGCAACGGCGTCGACTTCATCAACGCGTCGAGTCCTTCCGCTAAAATGCCGCATCACTCCACCACGTTGACTCCGGCTCCTTATGCGTGAGGCCGACTCGATGCACTTTCGGGTCAGTGGTTTTTCCTCGCATGAGTCTCTACTCGAGTCTGCGACTCGACTAGACACCCGGGGGCTACTCCTCGCTGGTCGCACACCCGATGTACTTCCGGGTCAGCGCTCATGATATTGTCGATCGTCTACAAGATACAATACTGAAGTTTACGCCGAGTCTCGACTCCGCCGAGACACTCGGGGCTACTCAAACTGGAGGCTGATCGCGACACACAAGATCTTGAGTCCCACGCCGAGTCTCGACTCCACTACGGACTCGGGGCTACTCCATAGGGAGGAAGGATTTCAGCATCCGAATTTTTCGAGTCCTACGGACTAAACAACTGAGCAATGCTTGTTCTAAAAGTCTCCGCTCGAGTCTACGACTCGAACAGACACTCGGGGGCTACTCCCATAGGGAGCGCTGGTCGCGCACCCTATGAAATCTTCGCGATCTTCCGGATCCGCATGCAAAAACTTTCTCAACTCTGCCCCAATTAATGCTAAGTGAGTAACATCCTCCTTGGCCACCAAACACCTCGCGTTGATAAACATTCGATGCTGCGTCTGACGCAAAGATAAGACCTCTGATATCATCTCGATGGCACGGCAACGCACCTTCTGCGCTCGCTAGTATGAATCCGCACTGCAGTAATGCGATGAAAAATCTGACGACGTTGGGTACATCATTTAAAAACACTAGAATTCCACTCGTAAGTCCTCCGCGGCCCGAGTCGAATTACGCCATATGTTCGGTTCGAGTCGAGGACTCGCACTGAAAGAAGATCGTGTTGTTTTGTCCTAAGACGATTAACGACCACGATCCGTCGGGTGAGTCGCACACGCATCAACAATCCCTACACATTCTCTTGAAAGATGCGAGTTACACCGAAGGATTGAAGAGTCCTCACCGAATCTACGATTCGACTAAACACTCGAGGGCTCTTGACATGGTTATACCCTCTACGAATGCAGTAACTTCAGCATACCTGGTCCAGCCAAGGAAGGCCCACGGCCAATATCGCCAACCATGAAGATTTTCGGGTGGCCCATGACGCCTTCGGATCCTTGAAGAACAAGACTAGAGTTTCAATACAACTTGTAACCTACTCGTATTGGCACCCGAGACCTAGCCTCCCCATATATAAAGGCTAGGAGGGTCCAACGAGGAGGACAGACGACGATTACACCCAACAACGATTACGCCCTGCGATTACGACATACACACCTCCACGCCAGATCGAATCTGCGCACCCTGTAACTTTCGGTTCCGTCGCAATAAAAGAGCAGACAAGCAGGAGTAGGGTTTTCCCTCCGGGGGCCTGAACCTGGGTAAATCCCGTGTCCCCTGGTTGCTTGTCTGTTAACCGTGCCACGATCTCCAGCATCCCCATCTTCTCCAAAACCCAAGTCCATAACAATGGGCATTGACGAGTTGAAACCTCGTCACTAGCAAAAGTATTATACTACTTATTTACAGACCCAAAATTGTTTTCAGAATAACACATTGTTCTTTCTGATATTCTATGATGCAGGAGGAGAGGTAGGAGCTGCCGGTTCGCTGGATACATCAGCCTTGTTTTGATAACGTTCCGAGATGTTCAAATCCGATATGGTTTGATCATCATCGGAAACTTCAGTTGTTTCTTCGGAAGGCGGAGGCGGCGTGTCCACGTGGGTGAAGAAGGTAGTGTCATAGCTGGTCAAATCAGCTACGTGGCACCCATATCCGGCGCAGGAGTCCATGATAGCCTTGATGTCTTGCTCCTATCCGTCTTCGTCCACCTTGTAGTACCCTCTGGTTACTTGCCACATTTCCATGTTTCCATGGTGGCTCATAACCATGGTGAGAGCATTTTGCGCTGTGGTTTGCGTGTAGGACATGTTCCAGTCCTAAACAAGCTGCGGCACATCCTTGGCCTTATCTCGCACCTCAAAGCCGGACATGCTATGCATGTCCGGAACCTTGAGAACTTCGCCAATATCTTAGAGGGATTGGTGGAAGTCATGCAGCAAATCACCGACTTGGGTAAGCCGATTGGTGCGAGATTCAGCAGAGGTTGAGTCCATCAAGTTCAGAGGACCTGCGCATATAATGCAAAGGGTAAGTTAGGTAAACCCGGACTCCAAAGTCGGCAGATGCAGATAAGTCAGAAAAAGGGAAAAATACCAAAGATGACATCGTCGACTTTGGCCTTCTCTTCTCTAGAGTTCAGCCCGGAGTGCCTCGGAAATGTCCTTTTCTCTGAACAGTTCATTGCCGAGATCCGAGATTTTCTTATCCTGAAGCGTAATCTAATGATCACGGTCCTCGGTGGCCATGGAGGTGGATTCGAGAATTTGAGCAATGCTCTTCTCATGATCTTCCTTAAGCTTATCCAGCTCTTGGCGAAGTTCCTTGTTTTCCACCACTAGGGTCTTAAGATTCTCGGCCTCTTCAATCATAGCGCAGGACTACTTTACCAGTGCTATAAGTCAAAAGAACAATAGTTCAACAAAAATTCGACTATGTAATACAAGACAAGGTTTGAGTTTCGGAATGTTTACCTTCGACCTCATCCTTGGAAACTTTTAATTGTGCATTTTCAAGCCAGAGAGCTCTGATTTCTTCCCGCTTGTTGCAAACATTCTTCAACAAATCCTGGTTATAGGAATATATACTTTCTGTAAGTCAGAATACCCAGAGTCAGAAGTCTACTAAAGACTTGGGCTAATATTTTTACTAATATCAGCACGAGCCTTGGGGGCTACACTAGTTCATTCTTTGGCATCCTAAGGAAGCATAAAATCGGATTTGATTTTCTAGCTTCATGCTTGGGGGCTAGAGGATACGATATGAAATAAGGAAAAATGGGAGTTGGAATTCCGACTTACATATTGTTCGTGAATGAGTTTGTCTAAACTCGTATTCACTTCGGTGGAAACCTTTTCGGCGAAGGTTAGGGGGATCATCGCAGCTTGGAAGCTCGGGACCTCGACTTCCGTTGCAAAAAGATTTAACATGTTCAAGAAGATCAGAGTGCTTGATATCCTCTGCTTCTTGCGCTTCTTCTTTGGCAGAGATAGTCTGGCTCTCCAGGCATTGCCAGGCTAGCCGTTGAATCTCCTACACAGACTACCGAGATAAGCCAAGTTTGGCAAGTCCTGGATTGTCCATGAGATTGTCGACGAAGGTCTCTGCCGAGCGATCATTACCCGAAGAGGGTTCACCCTTATCAAAACCTGAGTCACCCATGGTGACATCAGTTTGCGATTCAAGGATCGTTGGCTCTGCTGGTTGAGCCGGATCTTCTACAACGATCGGTGATAGACTAATCTCCGGCGCTGTAGAAGGCCGAGGGGCAGGAGTCGGAGGAGCCACGGTAGGCGAAGCCAATTTGAGCTTCGACTGACGCAGGGGTTTCGAGGCAGCTCCCTTCTCCTTGCCTTTGATGAGCTGTTTAGCTCTGAGAATGTAATAGAACAAAGAACATTACATCTCAGAAGGAATTATAAGAAAAATATAAAAACACTTGTGAGGAAGGATTACCTCTTCACAATGGGTACTTCTTTTGTGTCAATGGCCAATGTCGGAGCTTTGCGTTTCTGAGGAACGACGTCCGCCATTGGAACCAATGCACCCTCATCCTGAGAAAACTCAGGAGGATATCCCTCGATAGGAGCGAACTCCAACTCAGGCAGGCTAGCATGATGAAAAGGACAAGTATCTCAGTATTGCAAACATAACATAAAGATGAGCACATAAAAAGAGTTGCTGCTGAAGCTTACCGGCACAACAGGATCTTCTGATGTATGCATGTCCAGGGACAGCTCCAGAATCTTCCTCTCGACCCGCTCCCTTATCAGCCATCTGATTTGGCTTACATAATCTTCTGGCTCTATGGTTTTGGGGCTGATGCGAAGGGAATCCTTCTTCGGCGACGTGATGGAATGCATCAGTCGATCTCCATGATGTTGAAGAGGTTGGATCCGGCATGCCACCCAGCATTAAACCAAGTCGGACCCTTTCAGTCCCTTGTGTTTCATTAGATGCTCGATCCGCCTCTTGGCGAGGAGCAGATCATCGCTAAGAGCCGGAGCAAGCTCGTCCCAGGATTCTTGGGGCATAGCGGCACCATCGACAAAAGCTGGCAAAGCATGGTCTTTGCCGGGAGCGGGAATATCCTTGTGATAGAAAAAAGTGGACGGCCATTGTTTGAACCACTCACTTGCCATGATCTGAGGATAGACGCGCTCTCGCCTAACCGAAAAACTAATAGTACCGGTAATATAAGGATTACTGGTAGTAATGGAATTTCTCCGGACATGGAAGTAGTACCGGAAGAGAGTAAGTCTCAGCCTAATGCCGAGATACCCCTCGCACAAAGAGGCATACGCACTCATCTCTAAGATGGAGTTCGGGGGAGATGAACTACATAATGACCTATAACCTCGGAAAAGAAATCTGAGGGAGGAAAACTCAGACCTCTGTCAAGGTGAGTGCCGAAGTGCACTTGCTCATCGTCACGGGGGTTGGGGATGGTTTTGCTGAAGCTACTCTGCCAGTCGCCGGCGCGGAGGAGCCCTTCATCTTCAACGACACGGAGCTTGGGATCATCGAGGAAGCACGGGATCCAAACCCCACGGTAGCTCTCCTTCTCCGCCGCTGCCGCCGCTGCCGTTGCTACCGAGCCGGAGGATGATGCAGAAGCCATTTTTGCCGTGCGCCGGTGACCTTGGATGGGCGGCGCTGGAGGTTTTTTGGGGATCAGAGGAGCTCTAAGTTCGTGGGAGGAGTAGAGGAGAAGGAAACAGCGCTGGGAACTGGTGAATGAGATGGGGAAAATAATCCTCACCACTTATATCCGCCAGACGCGTCAAGATTCGTGTAAACACAATAGTGAACATGCCACGCGTCATGGAAATGACTGGGAAACCCCCACGCGATGATTACGCCGCCTCGATCTCCACGCACGCGTTGAAACTGTGCCTCGGTTCTGCGAAAGGCGGACCCACCAACGGTCGTGCTGACAGGAAATGTCTGTCAGTGACGTGACTTGACCATGATTGATGTCAGGTTACGTCAGAGATCAAGTTTCGGCTTAGTTTGAATTTCGAGCTAGAAACACGAATAACGTATTTATAGGCCCAACTCATTTTTTGAGACCCGGATCGTATATTTTGTTTTGAAGTTTCAGGAACCCTTCAAGATTCTGCAAGCCGAAGATCAAGCTAGATGATGATGAATCCGACTTTGGATCTTGGAGGCTTTCGGGGGCTGCTATTGGGGATATACTTTCCGGGTATCCTCACAGTACCTCACTGACTAGGGTGTCCCACTTCGGGTTAGAGCTTTGCTTCACGTGTAGCCTAGTCAGGGAGAAGAGACGGAGTCCAGTCCGGCTACGGGAAGGCCCAGAAGACTTACCGACATAGGCCCATAGTGTTACTTGTAGTTCAAGATGTACTCTGTAACCGACTCTTAGTCGTAGCCGGATAGATCTCTCCTATAAACCCTAGGCCGGATATCTATATAAGCCGTCCTAGGGAGAGCCTTTAGGGCACCCTCACAATAGTCTACAATCTCAACTCGCACAGGCAAAACCCTTGTAACCCATATTCCGGCTCTACCGTATTATTGGATTGCTAGCAGGAGTAGGATCCGTCCAAAGCCAGTGGATTCGAACCTGGGTAAACTTGTGTGCTCACCATCCCGGAATACCATACGTCTCACACCCCTCTCTTCCACACGCCTCGAGGACCCCCTCATGGTGTACTTGTCATCAATCCGACGACACATAGCCTTTTGCTCTACATACTATTTGCTGGCTTTCGACTTTGTTGGCGGGTAGAGTTCCGTCTTGTAGATAGTCTATGAATGGTTTCTTCCAAGCCGGAGAGGTCACTATTACTGTGTTAACAAATGAGTCCACTTTATCCGGGTTGTCGGGGTCCGCCCCCTTCATGGATGGGGTCTGTAAATGCTCGAGGAAAACGTCTGGCGGAATTGGTCGGTGAGCTGATCCAAGCTTTGTCAATAGATCTGCTGGCTCATTCTCCTCCCTTTTGATGTACTTGACTTCATAGCCGTCGAAGCACTTGGCTATTTCGTCTACTTCATCTCGATATGCCGCCAACATAGGGTTCCGCGTGTTCCAGGTGCCAGCTACTTGCTGGGCAACCAAGTCGGAATCTCCACCGCAAACTATGCACTTGATGCCAATATCCTTGGCTACACGAAGTCCGTGAATGAGGGCCTCATACTCCGCCATGTTATTGGTAGCGTTGAAGTGGATCTGCAGGACGTATTGCAACTTCTCTCCTGTTAGTGATTGTAATACCCCGATCCATTGAGTATCTTTGATCCGTCAAAGTGCATGACCCAATACTCTGGCTCTAGCACAGCAGTGTCTTCTGGCAGTTTTGTCCAAACTGCAAGAAAATCCGCCAATGCTTGTGATTTGATAGCGTCACGTCACTTGTAGGTGATGTCGAAGGTGGCAAGTTCAATGCCCCACTTTGCCACTCTCCCTGTAGCGTCACTTTTGTTGATGATGTCGGACAGTGGAGCTTTGCTCACTACTGTGATAGGATGCTCCTGGAAGTAATGTCGAGGGCAAACCTCTAGTCTTTCACGATTCCCTTTCAAATCGAGGATGGAGTGCGGGGAGAGGAGGGGAGGATGAACACGACGAACGCATGCACCAAGAACACAAAGAACACACACACACAAAACCACGATACACACCAATAGCTCACGCCGGCGGTGACCGGTCCGGCGCAATCCTTAGGATCGGCGTCGGGCGGAGGACTCTCTCTCGAACCGGCACGGCGAGATGGGAGACTCGGTGAGATCTTGACGTTTAGGCAAAGGGACACCGATGCCTAGGCCTTGTACAACGCGGAGGCACGATGCAAACTCCAACGAGGTTTGGGGATATTGGTGCTCCTAAGTCAAGGAGCATGAGGCAAGAATTAGATAGATCCACAAAGGGGTTTCCACTAATTCCAATATCATGCCTAGGGTTTACAATGGAGGTGGGGGTCTATATATAGGCCAGCCACTTAAACAGGGGTACTTTAGGAATAGAAGACAAGTTCTGGACGGACTAAGGTGTACATGGGCCGAAGGCCCAAAGGCCTTTTCATGCCTGGCGACGGTCGGACCGGAGACTCCGGTGTGGTGGACCGGAGACTCCGGTCTAGGCCGGAGATTCCGGTGTAGTCTCCGGATCGGCCTCCGGAGGGGCACACGGATTGTCCCAAGGCCTGGTGCAGGGGGTCAGACCAGAGATAGGGCCAGAGTCTCCAGTGTCTTCAGGCCGGAGACTTTGGCAGGCCGAAGACTCCGGTGTGTGCAGACCGGAGACTCCGGTGTGTGCAGACCGGAGACTCCGGTCTAAGCAGCTCCAGCAGCGTTTGCTTCACGTTCTGCTCCTTGTCCACCATCCTTGGGTGCTTGGTGATGTGTCGAGGCTTCGTACCTGATGATGCATAGGGTAGTTGCATGAAGTAGCATACCATCCAAGGAAGTATCGAATTGGAACGAGCAGAGGAGCGAGTTCACCTTAGCTTGTAGGAGTTTGGCTCAGGCACGAGTCATGGGTCCACTTGGGGGACTTGTTGGTGTAGATGTAGAAGCGTCCATAGGACGGGCTGCATCAGCTCCCCCCCTTGGGAAAGAGTCGTCCTCGACTCTTCATGGTTATCATCGTGAACATCCCCATGGTAGAGTGAGAGGTCCTTGACATTGAATGTATTGCTTGCAAGGTACTTGGAGGTTGGTATGTCGATGATGTAGGCGTTGTTGTTGATTCGTTTGAGGACCTTGAAGGGACCATCTCCTCTTGGCTTGAGCTTGGAGTCATGTTCCTTGGGGAAGCGGTCTTTGCTTAGGTGTATCCACACCAGATCACCTTCCTCAAAGATCATCTCCTTCTTGTCCTTGTTTAACCTTGAACCTTGGCGAAGGACTTGTTGTTCGATAGTAGCTCTTGTTTCTTCATTAAGCTTCTTCATAGCTTGTGCGCGCTTCTCGATGTCCATGTTTGTTCTCTCATGTAGAGGTAGTGGTAGGATGTCGAGCGCGGTGAGGGGCTCGAAACCATAGACGATCATGAATGGACTCATCTTGGTTGTTGAGTGCTTGGCACGGTTGTAGGCGAACTCAGCGTGTGGGATGCATTCCTCCCAATCCTTCAAGTTTTTCTTGATCAACACACGAAGTAGAGTTCCGAGGCTTCGGTTGACAACTTCAGTTTGGCCATCAGTTTGAGGATGTGATGCGGATGAAAAGAGGAGCTTGACGCCCAGCTTGGCCATGAGGGTCTTCCATAAGTAGCTCATGAATTTGATGTCGCGGTCGGAGACGATTGTCCTTGGCACACCATGAAGACAGACGATTTCCCTGAAAGACAGATTTGCAACATGTGAAGCATCGTCGGTCTTATGGCACGGTATGAAGTGTGCCATTTTGGAAAAACGATCTACAACAACAAATATAGAATCATGACCATGCTTAAATCTAGGCAATCCTAACACGAAATCCATGCTAATGTCGGACCAAGGTGTATGAGGAATAGGCAATGGCATATAAAGACCATAGGGATTAGCTTGCGACTTAGCTTGAACACATGTCGTGCATCGTTGAACGTAGCGCTCCACGTCCCGCTTCATCTTGGGCCAAAAGTAGTGGTTGGAGAGCATGTCCAATGTCTTGTCGCGACCAAAGTGACCCATGGGGCCTCCACCATGAGATTCTTGGAGGAGCAAAAGTTGAAGCGATGACTTCGGGATGCATAGCTTGTTTTGTTTAAATAGAAAGCCCTCATGCAAATAGAAATCATCAACTCCTTTGTTATTGGAGCACTTTGCGAAAATTGGTTCAAAGAACGGGTCGGAAGCATACAAAGATTTTATTTCCTCAAGACCCAACACGTTGATTTCAAGTCTCGTAAGAAAGCTTGTATGTTTGCGGGACAATGCGTCCGCAACTACATTATCTTTGCCCTTCTTATACTTGACAATGTAAGGAAAAGACTCCATGAACTCAACCCACTTAGTGTGTCTCTTGGTCAAGTTAGCTTGGCCTTTTAGATATTTCAACGACTCGTGGTCGGAATGTATGATAAATTCCTTGGGCCACAGGTAGTGTTGCCAAACTTGAAGGACACGAACTAAGGCAAAAAGCTCTTTGTCATAAATCGGATAGTTAAGGCGAGCACCATCAAGTTTCTCGCTATGGTAGGCTATAGGACGTCCGTTTTGCATAAGGACTCCTCCAATGCCAATACCACTAGCATCACACTCTATCTCAAAAGTTTTTGTGAAATCCGGTAACACAAGGATAGGTGCTTTGGTGAGCCTCTTTTTGAGTTCATCAAAAGCTTTTTGTTGTGCTTTGCCCCACACGAAGGTGACATTCTTTTTGGTCAATTCATTAAGGGGACAAGCAATGGTCGAAAAGTCTTTCACAAAGCAACGATAGAAACCGGCCAACCCATGAAAACTTCGGAGTTCACTCACATTTGTTGGGATGGGCCAATCTCGTATGTCCTTTACCTTGGAAACATCAACTTCAATTCCCTTCGAAGAAACGACAAATCCAAGAAAAATCAACTTGTCTTTAGCAAAAGTGCACTTGGGAAGATTAGCATAAAGCTTTTCATGTCGAAGGATTTGCAAAACTTCCTTGACATGTGTTATGTGGTCCTCAAGTGATTTGCTATAAACAAGAATATCATCGAAATAGACAACAACACTTTTTCTAATGAGAGAACGCAAGATATGATTCATTAGGCGCATGAAGGTGGATGGGGCATTAGACAAACCAAAGGGCATAACCAACCATTCATAGAGACCAAGTTTGGTCTTGAAGGCGGTTTTCCACTCATCACCTTCAGCCATGCGTATTTGATGGTAACCACTACGAAGATCAATTTTCGAAAAAATAGTGGCTCCACACAACTCATCAAGCATGTCATCGAGACGTGGTATGGGATGTCAATAACGCACGGTGATAGCATTGATTGGACTGCAGTCCATGCATAACCGTAATGTATCATCCGTCTTTGGAACAAGAATCACGGGTACGACACTTGTACTAGTGCTAACTTGGATTAAACCTTTGGAGACGAGTTGGTTGATTTGACGTTCAATCTCCTTTGTCTCCTCCGGGTTCGTGCGGTAAGCGGCGCGATTAGGAAGTGGTGCACTGGGATGAGGTCAATGTGATGTTCTATGCCGCGAAGAGGAGGTAGTCCATGTGGAAGCTCCTCGGGGAACACATCCTTGAATTCCTGCAAAACACTCATCAAAGATGGAGGAACATTGGTTAATTCGTTAGTTCCTTGCGCTAGTCCCTTGCAAAGGAGGACATAGTGCAAGATGGATGGGTTGTTCCGAACATCTCTCATCTCACTTTTGGTGGCAAGGAGAACACTCTTAGTTTTTCCACTCGAATTTGGCTTGTGGCTCTCACTCACTATGAGGTGGTTCTCTCTTTCACCGCTCTTCTCACAAGTAGGTGTTATGCTTTGCGCCCTCGCTAAAGCCTTTGCATTGTCCGCAATTATTTGGCTAGGAGTCATCGGTTGCAAAACACATGTTTTGTTGAGCCATTTGAAGGTGTATATATTGGTGCGACCATCATGTTGAGCAGCCTTGTCAAATTGCCATGGTCGACCAAGAAGCATGTGGCAAACTGTCATAGGAACCACATCACACTCCACCATATCTTTGTAAGGACCAATGGCGAAGGAGACCGATACGGTATGCTTGATCTTCACGGACCCTTGGTCACTTAGCCATTGCACGTGGTAGGGGTCCGTGTGTGGATGGAGGGTGAGGTTGAGCTTCTCACACAACTCGGTGCTAGCAAGGTTGTTGCAACTCCCTCCGTCAATGATCACCTTGATAGATTTGCCATTGATGTCGGCTCGTGTTTGGAAGATATTGGAGCATTGGTCTTCATGCTCTTGTGCTTGAGTGGTCAAGATCCTTGTGACGACAAGCGATGGACTTGCGTCATGTTCACACATGAGGAGTTCTTGATCATCTTCCACTCGTTGCCTTGCCATTGCTTCCTTGACACGGGCATCAAACTCATCTTCACTCAAGTACTCTTCATCACCATTGTCGTGGATGAACAAGACTTTCTTGTTTTCACATTCGGCTGACTTGTGTCCTTTACCTCCACACTTGTAGCATTCACCGTTGAAAGGTGTATCACTTTTTGCTTGCTTGCCACTTGGGGGTAGTTTTCCTTGAGGAAGTGTGGGCTTGAAGGAAGGCTTGGAGGTACTTGAGGAGCTACCATTGAAAGTTGTTGGTGTAGGGGTTAAAGCTTGCTTGTAGGTGAAGTACGTCTTGGGCTTATTGTACTTGATATCCTCTTGCACTTGACGTTCAGCCTTTGTTGCTATGTGTACAAGCTCAACCATGGTGTTGTATGTTTGGAACTCGACGATGCGCTTGATTGGGTGATTCAAGCCAATAAGGAAACGTGCCATTGTTTGCTCCATGCGCTCATCAGTGTTGGCGCGAATCGAGTTGAGTTCCATTTCCTTAGAGTACTCTTCCACGGTCTTTGTCCCTTGACAAAGCGCTTGAAGGTTGTTGAAGAGGTCACGCGTGTAGTGCGCGGGGACGAACCGGAATCTCATGTGAGCCTTCATGTCATGCCAAGTTGTGATTGGCGGTTCTTGTCTTGCATCACGAGCAACTTGAACTTGTTCCCACCAAAGGTTAGCGTAATCATCAAACTCTAGCGAAGCCATGGCGACCATCTTCTCGTTGCTATAGTTGTGCATGCGGAAGATCTTGTCGACTTTGAGTGCCCACGAGAGGTATTCTTCGGGGTCATTGGATCCGGTGAACTTGGGCATTGTGAACTTGAGCTTGCCAAAAGTTTCTTCATTGTTGTGGTCATTGCGACGAGCTTGGTGACCTTGTTGATGATCTTGTAGTTGGGGAGGTGGAACTTGGTTCTCGTGTCCTTGTTGCGGAGCTTGCTCTTGGTATTGTTGTTGAGGTGCTTGAGCCTCATGGTGGCGAGGGTGTGGAGCCTCTTGACGCGGATGATGACGAAGAGGAGGCTCGTTCCTCGGTTGGTGATGTTGGTTAGGCACAAGGGCCTCACGGCGAAGAACATGGTCATGAGCCTCTTGACGTGGTGGGCGTCGCTCAACTTGTATCACTTGACGCTCCAAGTGTTGTTGATGTGGAGGAGGCGCCTCGTGATGACCATGGTGTCGTTGTTGACGTTCATGACGTTGATGACGAGGAGGAGGATCTTGGAGAGCTTCACGTCGATGACGAGCTTGATTCTCCAAGTTGGAGTCATCACTTGTTGTGTCAAGTATGTGTCGCGGTCGATGGTGGTAGACTTGCGGTTGTACTTGCGGTTGCGCTTGCGGTTCCTCTTGTGGTTGCTCTTGTCGGATTACTAGTGCCCTTGCATGATGACGGTGTGCTTCTTGCCTTGCTCGTGGCCTTGAGGAGAGGTCACCACCATAGCTTGACGTTGCGGCATGCCTTGGGGAAGGTACATAGTTCGAAGAGATTCCATCTTCAACCACGGGGGCATCATTGCGTCTTTGAGCACTTTGATGTAGATCTTGTGGGAGAGGTGCATGACGATGCGAAGAACTTGCCGAGCTTGATGCGCGTGAACATGGTCTTGCCATGCCATCGATGAGGCGTCGAAGGTTGTCGTTTGTTTCAGCGACGGAGCGTTGAAGCGCTTCATTTTGGTGGCCGAAGTTGTGATGCATTACTTGCATTTGCCTTTCGAGGCCGTCGAAGCGGTTGTCGATGTTCTTGAACTCGGCTTGTGTCTCGCCAAATTGTTCATCTTGTCTCGTCTCAAGTGCTTGGCAACGTTCACGGAACTCTTGTCGAACGATGAAGTGACTTGCGCGCGTCATCTACGGACCTTGATCTTCTTCTTGGGGAGGTGGTTGGCTCGACTCACCGTGCCTATCCATCATGCAAAACACACAAGTATTGTATATGGAAGTTGAATATGGTGGTGTTAGCCTTGTACCTCACCTTGGGGATTGCACCAAACTAGAAACCACAAGTGAGAGCTATAAGCGTGCAAAGTGGAAATGCAAAGAAAACTCACACTAAAGAAAGAACTAACTCTCAAAAGCTTGTTGGTGGTAGGTTAGGATTGTGGAAAGCCAAAGAACCAACCAAAAGAAAAGGGATAGTCAAATGTGGGTAAAATCCAACAAAACTCAAGTCAAAGGGGAAGGTCAACAACTCAAAAGGGTGACGGGAACCTACGACTATGTACACACATGTGGAGAAAGTTGGGATTGACATGACTATGAAAATGAGCAAACAAAATGTCCTAACGAAGACTAAGCTCGTTGTTGTGCCAATGCAAGGAGAGACCGTGGCTCGTTTGCAAAGAGGAAAAATGAGCAACGGATTTGTGCACTTGCCTTGGGCGCTCTTCTTTCTCTCTTGCTTACAAGCTTTGAGACTCTCTTTGGCAATGGGAGACTATCTTTCTTTTGTTTTTTCTTTGTATCTTTTTCTTTTTTTTTTTGCTCTCCCTTGATGCTACCTAGTCACACTTGATATTGCTCTTGCACTCTTACTATCCAAGGACAAATGCACAATGCTCAAGCAAACACAAGATGAGCCACTCTCATAGGATAGGTACACACAACGAAAGATAGGGGTTAACAAGGTGACGCAAGTTATACCTTCTTTGATGATGAACTTAGCATCGGTGGTGTGGGATGATGTTCGCGGGCCGTGGTGTCGATGAGCGCGGGGGTTGTCGATGCGGAAGCTTGTTGTTAGTTGACGGCACGCACACGGGCACAAGCAAACAAGGAGAAATTAGCCAATGCAAGATTAGAGGCAAAACTGTCAAAATCAGGCGTCAGGCCGGAGACTCCGGGGTTTCAGGCCGGAAACTCCGGTGTAGGCCGGAGACTCCGGTGTGGGTAGGCCAGAGACTCCGGTGTAGGCCGGAGACTCCGGTCTGGAGTCAGATCTCGAACTGCTCGTGTTCTTGAGCGAAAATCCACGCCTTGGGTCCTCAAATCCGCGAAAAAAATGGCCAAATTGGGCTAGGAAAACGCAGGATAAAGCTGGACCAACACCTAAGACAAGGTTTGGTCGGATCAAAACCACAAATAACACTCCAAATCAAGAGATCGATCCAAAGGCAAATATGGGCTGTTTTTTGGGGATTTTCGAATTTTTGGTGGATAGAAGAAAATTTTGTGGGGGAAATCGTGAGCAACGAAGCTCTTGATACCAATATGTTGAGGGCAAACCTCTAGGGTGGCCCGATCTTTCACGATTCCCTTTCAAATCGAGGATGGAGTGCGGGGAGAGGAGGGGAGGATGAACACGACGAACGCACGCAAGAAGAACGCGATGAACACACACACGCAAACCACGATAAACACCAATAGCTCACGCCGGCGGTGACTGGTCTGGCGCAATCCCTAGGATCGGCGTCGGGCGGAGGACTCTCTCTCGAACCGGCACAGCGAGATGGCAGACTCGGTGAGATCTTGACGTCTAGGCAAAGGGACACCGATGCCTAGGCCTTGTACAACGCGGAGGCACGATCCAAACTCCAACGAGCTTTGGGGATATTGGTGCTCCTTAGTCAAGGAGCATGAGGCAAGAATTAGATAGATCCACAAAGGGGTTTCCACTAATTCCAATATCATGCCTAGGGTTTACAATGGAGGTGGGGGGTCTATATATAGGCCAGCCACTTAAACAGGGGTACTTTAGGAATAAAAGACAAGTTCTGGACGGACTAAGGGGTACATGGGCCGAAGGCCCAAAGGCCTTTTCATGCCTGGTGACGGTCGGACTGGAGACTCCGGTGTGGTGGACCGGAGACTCCGGTCTAGGCCGGAGATTCTGGTGTAGTCTCCGGACCGGCCTCCGGAGGGGCACACAGATTGTCCCAGGGCCTGGTGCAGGGGGTCAGACCGGAGATAGGGCCGGAGTCTCCGGTGTCTTTAGGCCGGAGACTTTGGCAGGCCGGAGACTCCAGTGTGTGCTGACCGGAGACTCCGGTGTGTGCAGACCGGAGACTCCGGTCTGAGCAGCTCCAGCAGCGTTTGCTTCACGTTCTGCTCCTTGTCCACCATCCTTGGGTGCTTGGTGATGTGTCGAGGCTTCGTACCTGATGATGCATAGGGTAGTTGCATGAAGTAGCATACCATCCAAGGAGGTATCGAATTGGCATGAGGAGAGGAGCGAGTTCACCTTAGCTTGTAGGAGTTTGGCTCGGGCACGAGTCATGGGTCCACTTGGGGGACTTGTTGGTGTAGATGTAGAAGCGTCCGTAGGACGGGCTGCGTCAAGTAATGCCTTAGCTTGCGAGAAGCAAGGAAAACTCCATAAGCTATCTTTTGGTAGTGCAGGTAACGTTGCTTGGATTCCGTCAAGACCTCGCTTACATAGTAAACAGGCCGCTGAACTCCGTATTCGTGCGTTGGTTCCTTGCGCTCCACCATGATGACGATGCAGATTACTCGGTTGGTTGTCGCCATGTAAACTAACATAGATTCCCTTGGCACCGGTGCTGCAAGTATTGGTGGGGAGGAGAGTATTCTCTTCAACGCCTAAAGTGCTGCATCAACCTTGTCTGTCCATGTGAATTTGTCCGCCTTTTTGAGCAACTTGTAGAGCGGCATAGCCTTCTAACCAAGTGGGCTGATGAACTGGCTTACTGCTGCAATGCAGCCTGTGAGCTTTTCTATGTACTTCAGGCAAGTCGGACGTTTGATGTCAAGGATGGCCTTGATTTTCCCCAGGTTCACCTTGATTCCATGATGCGAAACGATGAAGCCCAAAAGTTTGCCGGATGGTACCTGGAAGACACACTTCTTGGGGTTCAGTATCATGTTGTATTTCTAGAGATTGTCGAAGGTTTCCTGCAAGTCGGTGATAAGATCATTTGATTCCTTTGACATTACCACAATGTTGTCCACGTAAGCGTGTATGTTGCGACCTATTTGGTCGTGTAGGAAACGTTGCTTCGTCTGCTGGTACGTAGCACCAGCGTTTTGCAACCCAAAGGGCATCATGATGTAGCAATACGTGCCATAGGGTGTGGTGTACGAAGTGGCCCATTGGTCCGATTTTCGCATCCGGATCTAGTGGTATCCTGAATAGGCATCGAGAAAACACGGAAGTTTCGAGGAAGCCGTCGAGTCAATGACTTGGTCAATGCGAGGCAAATCAAACGGATCCTTCGGGCACGATTTGTTCAAGCCGGTGTAATCAATGCACATTCTTAATTTCATTGGTTCCCTTTTTGGGGAAAAGTACAGGATTTGCCACCCATCAGGTTGGAATAACTTCTCGGATAAAGCCAGTCTTAAGTAACCTAGATATTTCTTTGCCTATAGCCCTTCGTCTTTCATCACCAAAGCGTCATAGAGGTTGCTTCACCAGTTTGGCATTAGGATCAATATTCAAGCTGTGCTCGGCGAGTTCCCTAGGTACACATTTCATGTCGGCAGGTTACTAGGCAAAGACGTCCCTATTATCACAAAGGAACTCGACGAACGCGCTTTACTATTTGGGATCCAGGTCCATGCCAATGGCGGTGGTCTTGGAGGAATCACCTTCGACAAGCTCCACCTACTTGGTCTTGATGGTGGCCTTGAAGGCGGGTTCGGCAACAGTAATCTTCTTCGAAGCCGGCATCTCCGAGGCATCAACCTGGTTCTAGATCTCCTTGAACTCCTCGCCGTAGAGGACTGCTTCGGCGAAGGCGGCTTCACTAAGCTTGAACTCCCGTGCCTTGGTGAAGCTTCCGTCAACGGTGATGACGCCATTTGGTCCGGGAATCTTGAGCTTGTTGTAGACAAAGCATGGCCTTGCGAGGAAGGAGTGGAAGATGTCGCGTCCAAAGATGATGTGGTACACGCTCTTGAAGGGCACTACTTCAAAGGTCATCCGTTCTTAGCGGTAATTATTGACATCACCAAAAGCGACCGGAAGGGTGATGCAGCCCAGGGAATTTGCTTGTCGGCCAGGGACAACCCCATGGAACACGATGTTGCTCTTCCTTAGCTGGATGATGACCCACAAGTATAAGGGGTGTATCGCAGTATTTTCGATAAGTAAGAGTGTCGAATCCAACGAGGAGCAGAAGGTGTTGATGAGTGGCTTGGAGCAGGAATTCTCTATAAATACTTAGCAAACGAATTTTTAGGTGTTTTTGAAAATGCAGGTAAATAAAGTACAAGTTAATAAAAGAAAATAATAATAAATGCAGCAAAGGACAAGCCGGTTGTATTACTTAAGATAACCAAACGTTCTCGAGGACACACGGGAATATCGTCAAGTGCTTTCGCTTCATATAGTTGATTAATCTTCTTTAGTTTGCTAAGTGTTGTGTGGGTGAACCTGTGCTAATGTACCGACCTTCCTAGGACTAATACATACTCATCATTATACCCCTTGCAAGAATCTGCAAGTACAAGAAAGTAATTAAGGTAGAAACCTAACCACAGCTTTAAACTCTAAGACCCTGACATCCCTTGTGCAAAGGTTTCCTAACGGGGGTTCAGGTTTCTCTCACTCCGGCAACCCCTACGATTAGTAGCCAAATACACAATGCATTCTCTTAGGCCCATAAAGGTGAAGTGTCATGTAGTCGACGTTCACATGACACCACTAGAAGAAATACACCACAACTTAAATATCAAACTATTGAATCTTTCTCAACACAATTCCACTACTAACAACATGACTTCTCCCATGTCCTCAAGAACAAACGAACTACTCACAAGACATCATATGGATCAAGATCAGAGATGAAATAATGATATGTAACAATCTGAACATAAACGATAATTCAATGGTTCACTCAATAGCATCAACTACAAGGAGTAATCAACACCGGGAAAGTTTCCCCTAAGAACTATGCAAGAGTCAACCCAATTGTTACAATGGTATTGATGGTGGTGCTGGTGGAGATGATGATGGTGATGATGATGATGATCCCGATGAAGTCCATCTTGATGGTGGTGTTGATGGCGACCATCTCCCCTCTTTGGGAAGGAATTCCAGCGGCAGAATTCTGTCTGTCGGAGAGATCTTTCTCTCTCTATAGTTTTCTTCCCCGCAGAGGCAACGAAATATTTCTGTGGTCACTCCCCCGGTATTAGGGTTTCGTGGGGATAATATACGCTAGAGGTGAGATCTCGAGTGGGCAGGTGGCTACACCACTACTGGCGCGGGCCTAGGGTCGCCAAGACTGGGTGGTGTGGGCCCCCTGTGGCCCATCTCCACTCCCCCTTCTGGCAATCTTCGTCTTCTGGAAAAATAGAATTTTCCATGTATTTTCCCGGATTTTCTGATCTTCGCGAATTTGGCCTCCAAACAGCCCCTTTTCCATCATAATCCTGACTGCAGTGGTCCATGCTCCAAAAGTCATCAACCATGCAAAACAGATGAAATAACATAAGTATCATCTCTTAATATTAAATATATCAATAAATAACAGTAAATTATGATATAGAATAGTGATGCAAAATGGACGTATCAACTCCCCTAAGCTTAGACTTCGCTTGTCCCCAAGCGAAAACTGAGCTCAGTAAACATGACCTCAGGTTTATGGAGTGAAGAGTCGATAAAAGAATACGTACAAGAAGCATCACATTTATCAATACAAAAATCATAATAGAAGACAACTCACTATTATATAACTTACCTTGCAATAAGTAAAGGAAACACCATAAAGATACATAAAGTAAATAACAATTGGTAATGGCAAACTTAGCTCTTGGTCGAAGAATAGCTAACAATTTGCAGGAGTTCACACATAAAGGGTTTTCAGATAGTTTTCAAAGTAATAAACACTAAGATAAGAACAATGTGCAACACAAGGAACAAAAGAAACATGATTGAATAAATCATCATATGAATGAAGAAACACAACAACTCAAAATACTTGCTTGAGATAGAAGGGAATAGGTTTACTGACTCAACTAAAAAGTAAAAGATAGGCCCTTCGCAGAGGGAAGCAGGGATTTCAAGTTTCATAAAGAGCTTCCAAAAATTATGGTACTTATTAGCTTTCAGCTCTCATTACCCCTATCATAGGCATCTTTCGGTGATTAAGGTTAAAGTCATCAAATATGAGGATATGCTTGACAAGTTCTAAGTTGAAAATCTCATGTCCCTTGAATACGAGGGTGGCTCCTCATGCTACTCAGTTTAGTTACCGGTAAGTTCTTGTCATAGTAAGTATATGTGTATCATAGAGAATCGCCAACGGGGCACCCCTTGCCTGATGATACGGAAGAATCCCCATATCAAAATAACAAGGCAATCAGACAACGAGCATCTCAGCAATCTTCTTATTTACCATGGGAAAATGGTGCTTTTTTCTCTGTTTCCTATTTTCTCATCTTTTTTTATTTTCTCTTTTCTCAATCTCTATCTCTTTTTTTATATAAGAAGAATGCTTCATAGATTGCGCATTATGGTTACGCTGCAGGTTTCCACCATGATTAGGCATGGATTAGACCAATGCCCAAGCGCTTTCTAACACACATACATAACTCCATGGACTTACAAGCTCCCCTTTCATTTCACACCGACGACATCCATAAACAAAAGAGCATGATATCAACTAAATAAAGTGCAATGTTGAAAGCGTTCCCCATGACAGCATGGTTCTGCTAATTCACAACTTACAAAGTGCAAGCATATACGCAACATAGATGGGCACAATGGTTCAAGTTTATTAAGTGCAAGAAAGTAAAGTGTGCCATCAAGTTCGTGAGAGCTTTAATCACTAATTTTCACATAACAAGTTTAATTCAGAAGGTAGATAAAAACATGAATTTACTTGGAATAGCAATAGTGCTAGTAGGTAGGTATGGTGGACACAAATGACATAGATTTTGGTTTAAGGATAGGATACACGAGAAGCATACCCTCTTAGTACAGGTTTTTGGTTAGCAAGGCTGGGTAGCAAGCATAAGAGTTGAAGGAAACAAACAAACATACAAATGATAAAAACAAACATGCAATCTTCCTTGGAAGCACAAAAGATCTTAAATAGAGAATACTAAACTTATGAGCAAATCAAGAAAGAAAGATGATGAAATTATAATTCTTTAGAGTAATTTTTATCTTCTTCATTCAATTCCCAAAAATAGTGCTGCTACTAACCGAGCCAGGTTTGCCAAAACCAACTAAATTAACTCAATGCTCCCAAAGTGATACCAATACTAACAACAAGATCAATCATATAACATGAATTGAAAACTAAATAAGATATGCAAAAGAGTCAATGAAAGAACTTCTCATTAATATTCCATAACGGCAACTCAGATCAAGGGATACATAGATATCTAACGAGAGGGGGGACACTTCCATAATGCAAACCATCCTACATGATAACTTCTCTATTCATGATATGACTCTACTAAAAAGGTAAAAAGATAGAAGATAGTGATGTGATACCATGGCACTCCCCCAAGCTTGGAACAAACCAAGGGGATGCCAAAACCTGATGACGAATTACTCCTTCGGTGGTGGTAGTATTCTCTCGTCATCGTTCGACTTCCAAGGTATGGGCTCCCCATCAACAAAAGACATCCTGGTCTCCATCATCCTGAAACTAGTAGCAACACTTATGCGTTTAAACCTAACCTCATACTCACAGTTTTGGTTTTGCACGTCGTATAGTTGTGCTTGCAGTTGGTTGTTCGTTCAGTGGAGTGAGAGAATTCCATCCTTTAGCTCAGCAGCCTCCTTTTGGTGCTCGGCGATGAGTTCGGAACAAATCTTATGGATGATATCCACTTCGTGTTCTGCCATCTTCCTGTACCTAAAGACTTCTTGCTCCAATGCTTCCATCCCGTCCTCTCGATTTCCTTCACCTTTAGGGCCCTGAACCTCCTTTATCTATACCTTCCCATCTTCGAGCAACAACTCCTTGGGATAGATCTTCAACTCGCGAATTTATGGGTTGATGATGTCCGCGGAGGGATCTCCCTTGGCTGATCCAGAGGAGGACATTGTGGCTCCAAAACTGAGATTCTACCTGTCAGAAACAGATCGAAACGAAAACACGACGAGAACACGATATACAAACCTCGAGGGATCCGGGGAATTATATATTACGAATTTTTACAACAAAAGGAAGGTACTGGGAGAAAACGGGTCGGAGACGGAGTCCGAGGTGGCCACCATCTGCCGGCCGCGCTGGGGCCCGCACTGGGGTGGTGTGAGCCACTCAACTGTTCCTCCCTCTTTCGCTTCGTTGCATTCCTTGTTAGAAAAGAATTCCAAAAATATAACTGGACAGAATTTTGGCGGAACTTTTCTTACCAGAATTGTTACCTATTCGAAAACGGACTCTACAGGTCTCTTAATTTGGTCTTTGATAAATTTTCCGGAGTTACTACTTGAATAACATCAATATCTTCATTGTAAGAATCTCCAGCAATATAGTGCTTGAGTCGTTGACCATTCACCACTTGTGTAGTGTTATCTTTTAAAGAAGAAATTTTTATTGCACTTGAACGATATACTTCTTCGATAACAAAAGGTCCTTCCCATTTTGAAAGTAGTTTCCCTACAAAAAATCTGAGACGAGACCTATACAATAGAACCTTCTAACCAACATGGAACTCTCTCTTAAGAATTCTCCTGTCATGCCATCTTTTAACTTTTTCCTTAAAGAGTCTAGCATTCTCATATGCTTCACTCCTCCATTCATCCAACGAACTTAAGTCAAATAATCTTTTCTCACCAGCAAGTTTGCAGTCTCTATTAAGTTCTTTCACTACCCAATAAGCTTTGTGTTCTAATTCTAAAGGCAGGTGGCAAGCTTTCCCATAAACCATTTTGTAAGGAGACATTCCCATAGGATTTTTATAGGCAGTCCTATAAGCCCATAAAGCATCGTTCAACTTTTTAGCCCAATTTTTTCTAGATCTATTAGTAGTCTTTTGCAAGATGGATTTAATATCTCTATTTGATAACTCTACTTGTCCACTAGTTTGGGGATGATAAGCTGAAGCAATTCTATGATTAACATCATATTTGGCAAGGGTCTTTCTAAAACCACCATGAATGAAATGAGAACCTCCATCAGTCATAAGATACCTAGGCACTCCAAACCTAGGAAATATAATATCCTTAAGCATTTTTAAAGAGGTCTCCCCATCAGCACTTTTTGTAGGTATGGCTTCTACCCACTTAGTAACATAGTCAACAGCAACAAGAATATTGGTATAACCTTTTGAAGGGGGAAAAGGACCCATAAAGTCGAATCCCCAACAATCAAATAGTTCAATAACTAGAGAGTAATTCATAGGCATCTCATTGCGTCTAGAAATGTTACCAACTCATTGGCACTCATCACATGATAAGACAAATTTTCTTGCATCTTTAAAAAGGGTAGGCCAGTAAAAACCTGATTGTAGCACCTTCTGTGTTGTTCTATCTCCCGCATGCTGTCCTCCATAGGCACTACCATGACATTTCCGCAATATTTCCTTTTGTTCATATTCTAGAACACATCTTCGCATAATACCATCTACTCCTTAATATAAATGTGGGTCATCCCAAAAATAATGCCTCAAATCATAAAAGAACTTCCTTCTTTGCTGAGCTGTAAAAGTTGGAGGCAAATACTTGGAGACAATAAAGTTAGCATAATCAGCATACCAAGGGCTCCCTCGCGAGCTTACCCCTACTGCAGCCAACTGTTCATTTGGGAAACTATCATTAACAAGCATAGGATCAAAAGAGATGTTTTCCAATCGAGATAAATTATCAGCAACAAGATTTCCAGCACCTTTCCTATCTACAATATGTAGGTCAAACTCTTGTAAGAGCAACACGCATCTAATAAGCCTAGGCTTAGCATCTTTCTTCATCATAAGGTACTTAATAGCAGCATGATCAGTATGAATGATAACTTTTGAGTCAACAATATAAGGTCTAAACTTATCACAAGAAAAGACAACAGCTAAGAATTCTTTTTCAATAGTAGCATAATTCTTTTGAGCAACGTCAAGAGTCTTACTAGCATAATGGATAACATTTAACTTTTTATCTATTCGTTGCCCAAGGACAACACCTATAGCAAAATCACTAGCATCACACATGATTTCAAAGCGTAAGCTCCAATCAGGTGGTTGAATAATAGGAGCAGTAGTTAAAGCCTTCTTTAGAGTTTCAAAAGCTTCCTTACAATCATCATCAAAAACAAAGGGTACATCCTTTTGAAGAAGATTAATGAGGGGTTTTGATATCTTAGAGAAATCTTTGATAAACCTTCTATAGAAACCAGCATGACCAAGGATACTACGAATACCTTTGACGTCTCTTGGACAGGGCATTTTCTCAATTGCCTCAACTTTACCTCTATCAACTTCTATGCCTCTTTCGGAAATCTTACGTCCAAGGACAATCCCTTCATTGACCATGAAGTGACATTTCTCCCAATTAAGAACAAGATTAGTTTCTTCACATCTCTGCAAAACTTTATCAAGGTTGTGCAGAAAATTATCAAAAGTTCCATAGACGGAAAAATCATCCATAAATACTTCCACAATTTCCTCACAAAAACCATGAAAGATAGCAGACATGCATCTTTGAAAAGTAGCAGGAGCATTACACAAACCAAAAGGCATACGTCTATAAGCATAGGTTCCATAAGGGCATGTAAAAGTAGTTTTTTCTTGATCTTGTTGTTTAACAGCAATTTGAGAAAACCCAGAGTATCCATCAAGAAAACAAAAATGGGTCTTTTTAGACAACCTTGCTAACATTTGATCAATAAAAGGAAGTGGGTAATGATCTTTCTTAGTAACTTTGTTAACTTTTCTGAAATCAATGCACATCCTATAACCCACCACTATTCTTTGGGGAATAAGCTCATCATTATCATTAGGCACAACGGTAATTACCTCTTTTTAGGGACATAATGAACATGACTAACCCATTTACTATAAGCAATAGGATAAATAATAACAGCATCAAGGAGTTTTAATACCTCGTTTCTTACCACTTCCTTCATCTTAGGATTTAAACGACGTTGATGTTCTATCACTGGCTTTGCATCTGGTTCTATATTGATAGCATGCTGACATATAGTAGGATAAATCCCCTTTAAATCATCTAGAGTATAGCCCATAGCTCCTTGGTGTTTCTTCAATACCTCTAATAATCTTTCCTCTTCCTTCCCTAAAAGTTTAGAACTAATAATAACAGGATATATTTTATTATCATCAATGTAAGAATATTTAAGATCATCAGGTAAAGGTTTTAGATCGAAAACCGGATCCGTTTTAGGTGGCAATGTGGTACCCAAATCTTCCACATGCAAGTTATGCTTAATCATCTTTGGTTGACGATGGAGAATCTCGTCAATCTCATTTCTTTCTTCCATGAAGATTTCACTTTCCTGGTCTTCCATAAATTGCTACAAAGCATTGTTAGGAGCAAGAGAGATAGAAGCAAGTTGTTCAACTCTATAATCCTCATTAGGGGCTTCATTTTCACAAGGAACTTTAGTAAATTTCAAAAAATTAAACTCATAAGATTCCCCATCAAATTCTAACAGAAAGCATAGGGACACTAGTCTTTTTAGTTCTATTTGGATGTGAGATAATATTAGAAGCATCCTCACAGAAGACAATGTGTCCTTCTTCTACACTTTTAGTGACCAGGTCTTTCACAATTGCTACTTCAGGTTCAATGTTTATTTGTTCATCAGGTTTTACAGTTCTCTTTGTACTTTTATTAATTACACTAGTTATCATAGGGTGCTCCTTTACCTTATCCGGAAAGGGTATTTTCTCGATATAAGCTTCATGTAAGATGTAATCAATAGTGCAATTTTTTTTGACCTGAATAGTGCAAAATTCAGTACTTCTAACAGGAACATAATCAACATTATCTTTATATGGTGCATGATACTTGTTCCATTCCTTTTTCGGAATTTCAATATAAGAGGCAAAAGCCTTAAAACAATTTGCAATAACTTGAGAATCTAAACCATAAGCATTACTAATATTCTGAAAATCATCAGTTCCCATAAAAGATTCAATGCATTCATAATCATAATTTATACCTGACTTTCTTCCTTTGTCATTCTCCCATGCTTCAGCATTGTCTTAAATACGGTCAAGAAGATCCCATTTAGCTTCTTCTTCCATGCGTGTAAATGATCCAGCACAAGAGGCATCCAATAAATCCTTATCATGGAGAGAAAGCCTCACATAAAAGTTATTGATAATAATATTGTGAGGGAACTCATGAATATGACATTTGAGCATTAGTAACTTCAATCTCCCCCAAGCTTGAGCTGTACTCTCTCCATCAAGAGGCCAAAAGTTGTATATTTGATTCCGATCTTTATGAATCTCACTAGGAGGATAAATATTTGAATAAAAGAGAGGCACTATTTCCTCCCATTCAAGAGATTGGCCTTTTTCAGAAGCTTATACCATTCCTCAGCTCTTCCTTTTAGTGATAATGAGAATAACTTCTTCTTGACTTGATCTGTTGTAATACCTGCACACTTGAACAACCCGCATAATTCGTGTATAAAGAGCAAATGATCACCGGGATGGACAGTTCCATCTCCAAAATAGTAGTTATCCATAACACGATCAATAATTCTTGTAGGTATTTTAAAAGTATCATTCTCAGTAGGTGGTGGTTCATCTACTATCTTAGCAGTGGTGGTAGCATTACGAAATAAGAAACTCAGCGAATTATCCATATTAAAATAAAGCAACTAACAAAAGTAAACAATACTCATAGTAAAAGTTTCCTTTACCAGTTCCACTCTCCAATAGCGCTTCACTCCTCGGCAACAGCACCAGAAAATAGTCTTGATGACCCACAAGTATAGGGGTGTATCGCAGTATTTTTGATAAGTAAGAGTGTCGAACCCAACGAGGAGCAGAAGGTTTTGATGAGTGGCTTGGAGCAGGAATTCTCTGTAAATACTTAGAAAACAGAATTTTAGGAGTTTTTGATAATGCTGGTAAATAAACTACGAGTAAATAAAAGACAATAGTAATAAATGCAGCAAGTGGCCCAATCCTTTCTTTAGCAAAGGACAAGCCGGTTGTATTACTTAAGATAACCAAACATTCTCGAGGACACACGGGAATATCGTCAAGTGCTTTCGCTTCATATAGTTGATTAATCTTCTTTAGTTTGCTAAGTGTTGTGTGGGTGAACCTGTGCTAATGTACCGACCTTCCTAGGACTAATACATACTCATCATTATACCCCTTGCAAGAATCTGCAAGTACAAGAAAGTAATTAAGGTAGAAACCTAACCACAACTTTAAACTCTAAGACCCTGACATCCCTTGTGCAAAGCTTTCCTAACGGGGGTTCAGGTTTCTCTCACTCCGGCAACCCCTACGATTAGTAGCCAAATACACAATGCATTCTCTTAGGCCCATAAAGGTGAAGTGTCATGTAGTCGACGTTCACATGACACCACTAGAAGAAATACACCACAACTTAAATATCGAACTATTGAATCTTTCTCAACACAATTCCACTACTAACAACATGACTTCTCCCATGTCCTCAAGAACAAACGAACTACTCACAAGACATCATATGGATCAAGATCAGAGATGAAATAATGATATGTAACAATCTGAACATAAACGATAATTCAATGGTTCACTCAATAGCATCAACTACAAGGAGTAATCAACATTGGGAAAGTTTCCCCTAAGAACTATGCAAGAGTCAACCCAATTGTTACAACGGTATTGATGGTGGTGCTGGTGGAGATGATGATGGTGATGATCCCGATGAAGTCCATCTTGATGGTGGTGTTGATGGCGACCATCTCCCCTCTTTGGGAAGGAATTCCAGCGGCAGAATTCTGTCTGTCGGAGAGATCTTTCTCTCTATAGTTTTCTGCCCCGCAGAGGCAACGAAATCTTTCTATGGTCACTCCCCCGGTATTAGGGTTTCGTGGGGATAATATACGCCAGAGGTGAGATCCTGGAGTGGGCCAGGGTGGCCACACCACCTGCTGGCGCGGCCTAGGGCTGCCCGCACCAGGGGGTGGTGTGGGCCCCCTGTGGCCCATCTCCACTCCCCCTTCTGGCAATCTTTGTCTTCTGGAAAAATAGAATTTTCCATGTATTTTCCCGGATTTTCTGATCTTCGCGAATTTGGCCTCCAAACAGCCCCTTTTCCATCAGAATCCTGAATGCAGCGGTCCATGCTCCAAAAGTCATCAACCATGCAAAAACAGATAAAATAACATAAGTATCATCTCTTAATATGAAATATATCAATGAATAACAGTAAATTATGATATAGAATAGTGATGCAAAATGGACGTATCACTGGGTCTCTTTCAAGTTCATCTTGTGCAGTGTATCCAAGTACATGATGTTGATGCTGCTTCCACTGTCCACGAGGCACTTGGTGAACTCCGTGCCGTCAATCAAAGGGTCGATGACCATGGCATATTGGTTCTCTGTTGGGATAAGTTCTGGGTGATCCTTCCTATCCCAAGTAATTGGAACTTCCGTCTACCTGACGTACTGTGGAACCGGAGGGAGGGTAGCCATCAGTATCCTCAGAGAGGTTTTCTGGGCCCGGAAGGTTGGAGTGCCAAGGAAGGTGTGGTAACATGGGGCCTTCTTTTCGAATGGATTTTTCCCTTTATCCTCTCCCTTGTCGAAAGATTTTGGGTCCACATCTTCATCCATATCACTTGATTCCTTGGGCTCTTCCTCCTTCTTCCCTTTGCCCTTTCTGTGGGGTCTGTTTTTCCGACTTCGCTTGTAGCCGGACTCTAGGTCCTCCTTGAGATCGTTGACAAATTTGCATTGGCGGTTGGTGTGGGTGGCTTTGCCATTTCCATCAAGGTAGATGAAACACAACATATCATGGTATTCTTCATACGTTTGGGGAATGCGGGGCACTGAGGGTGTAGTGTCACTCCTCTGCTGGCCACTGCTAGCCCCCCGACCACGTCCACGCTGTCCTCCATTGCCTCTACCAGTGAACGTTGTGGCGACCATGTCGGCTACTTGCTTTTCTTCGGGCGGATTCTTCCGCTTGTTATCGTTGTTCTTCCTAGCCTGGGTAGGGATTGCTATTGTCGGCAACAATCCACGTGCGTCGTTGTCAGCAACGGCGAACTTGCTAGCCATGGCGATCATTGCATTGAGGTTGTACTCATTGTTGTCTTGCTTGCACTTCAATGTATGCTGGAGCAAAGTTCCCTTTTTCAGACCATCGATGAAGGCGGCCATAGCGGTCTGTTCGTGCACCCCTCTGTAGGAATTTTTCATATCCAGCCAGCGAGAGAGGTAGGCACGAGAGGTTTCATCCTTTTCTTGCACACACCGCTGTAGGTCTCCGACAGTGCAGGGACGCTTGTACGTACCCTCCAAATTCTTGGTGAACACTACATGCATGTCCAACCAGTTGCATATTGATTTCTCCTGTAAGTTGTTGATCCATTGTCGGGCGGTGCCGGTCAACATGAGTGGGATGTACTTGACGGCGACATTGGGGTTTCCTCCTACGATGTGGATCGCTTCGTTGTAGTCCTACAACCACGTTGCTGGCCTGGCAGTGCCATTGTATGGCTTGATGGTCTTGTCTATCTGGAGTCCCTTGGGATAAGTTGTGGCCCATATTACCGGTCCAAAACATCGGGGCCCAAGGTATGGGAGCTCCCGAGCCTCTTGGATCTTGTCCAGCTGTGTACATGCATCGTATGGCTCTGGTTGCTTCCCTTTTCCGTCATGGGGAGGGGAGTTGTGGCGTGATCTATGAGATCCTTCGTGTCCTCCACCATGATGGCTGCTAGGTGGCGATGGTGGTGGTGTAGGAAGTGGGTTAGCTCTCTTGTTGTGCCCCTCCTGCGATTCCTCACGCCTATCGCGGTTACTTGTCGGACGTGGCGGCTCCTTGTGGGACCTGCTCCTATGTCCTTCAATGCTGCTGCATTCTCCAGCATGCCGAGGCTGCTCGCCCTGATCGCGTATAACGATGTTGGGTTGGGGACGCCTTGGCGGTGGCATCCTTGTATGTGGCGCGGGTCTGGTTCCTTGTGACGCCGAGATAGAGGTGGAGGTGGCGACCGGCGGAGACAAGCCTTTTCTCCATGATCAGAGGATATGGGATGGCGTCAGTCCTATTGTGTGCCTATCTCCGTCTTTACTCTGTGGATCCTGTGTGGGATCCCTCGTCATGGGGAGATTTTGGCCTTCTGCGGCTGTTCAGGGCTGACTAGCAAAGCTCCGGGTTGGACTCAAGCCTCTGTGAGGTGGCCTTTTCTTGTTGCTTGCATGCCTTAGCGACGATGTCGTACACCTGAGCAACTGCTTCTGGCGACCTGTCCTGCTTCAGGAGTGTCTTGGCGATGGCAATGTTGAGGGCGGGAGAGGGATGACCTGCCTCCCCTCTGAATCGATGTAAGGGTGGATTTTGTCGGCTTAGACCCGTTATATCCCAACCTTCGCCAAACGCCGGGATCTTCGACGACATGAGCTGGTGCTTTCTTTGTCTTTTGCTTTAACAACAATTGCTTGTACTCAGCCTCCATAGCTCTTGCCGCCTTGATGGATTGTTGTGCCTTAGCCATGTCTTCGTCCAGCTTAGCGCCCTGCTCCACGATGCACTTGGCCTCCGCCAAGATTTCCATGCACTTCTCATCAAACTCCGTAACGCTCCGGATATGGGCGATGGTGATTGGCTCAACAAGAAGTGCACCGTAGATTGCTTTGTCAGCGGGAGTGGCCAGTGGGTTGCTATCTATAGACGTTGATGGTGGCATTGGCGGTTGATTTGATTGTCGGGCCGTATTACGGCCGTGGTGAGTTACTGCGCCGGTAGCGGGCGAATAACTGGAGGAGGCATATCTTTTGCCGGAGCCGGAGGCTCGGCGGATTTCTTAGCTGCTGCTACTCTGGTGACCGCTGGCATGGGTGGAGCTCTCTCACGTTCCGGTTCCTGTCCGTCTTCTTCCATCACGCTCCCAATGGCGACTAGCACCTGGTGGGAAGTGTTGGTCTTATCGGCGTGCTCCTCCTTCTCGATCTCCTGCTCGATTTCCCTCATAACAGCGTCGTATTCCTCCGAGTTAGCATCTGACCCACCGGCATCCATGGTGATGTCGGCGTAAAGCGTGTCAAGGACGGAGTCGGAGTTGGCTTCGGTGTTGACAATGGCAGATGTGGAGGGTGATGGAGTCGGGCCGTTGTTGTTGGTTCCTCCTCCGACTACGACGGCGATTGCCGTCACGGCCTCTTCATTGGCATCCGCGTATTCGTTGACGATGGCAACCATCTTGCCAAGGGTGAGAGAGCCCGCGGCCTGCCATCTTCGGAGGGTATGCCGGAGGAGTGTTTCGAGTGTGAGCCCTTCCACGAAGTGGTATATGAGCTTGTCGGCACGGTCGCCCTCTAGGGTTTCCTTTACCCTCATCCATCTAGCGAGGTATTCGCGGGGAGGTTCTCCATACCTTTGAACGCATCTAGCTAGATCGAAGATGGTGATGACGCTGACAAAGTGTGACCTGCACATCTCTAACGCTCGGGGAAGCCAAGAGGATTTGCGGGGTCCTTCCACCTTTATATTCTGCATAGGGGCGGTTTAGGTGGGCCTTGAAATTTCCTAATCCGAGCCACCATACTCCAAGGAGAGATATGGGCCAGATCCTTCCGCGGACGTGTCTTGCTCATAGGAGGTCCGTGCGGGGCTTGAAGAGTTTCCAACTTCCTAGGAGCTAGGACCCAAGTCAGTTTCTCCGATGAAGATGTGGATGTCTCTGAAGGGGATGACGGAGCAGTGTGTGGGGTTTGTCTTCGCCGGACCCAGAACTCATCTGGAAGGACGATCGGGACGTTGTCAGAGAAGAGAACGCGACCGATGTCTATGGTATCGCCGATTTCCGCAAAGAGATTGGACCTTGCCCGGTGTAGAGCTTGAAGGGCCTCTTGCCCCATGGTGGGCGCCAACTGTCGTGGTATTGCCGACGAGTACGCCATGAAGGGGTCCTCAAAGTGCGTGTTTAGAGAAGTAGGGTAAGGCGGAGAGTTGGAGGGTACGAGGTAACATAGCTTACCCAGGTTCAAGTCCCACAACAGTGGCGGAACTCTACTCCTGCTATAAATCACTATAATGGCAATACGCCGAGTTACAGAGATAGGTTCGCTGTGCGAGGTGTTGCGTGTTGTCCATAGCAATCTAAGAGGTTGTCTGCCCTAAAGGCTTCCGCAGGCCGGCTTATAAAGGCGCCAAGACCTAGGGTTTATAGGGAAAGGTCCTTGCTGGACAAGGTAAAGAGTCCTACACTAATACAAACTAGTATTCTATGTCTTGTACTCCAATTCTCCGACTATGTCGGTGACTCCTGTGTAGCCTTCCTTTATCCGGCATGGGCCTCCCTTCAGGATCCATCTACCTGGGCTGCCCAGCAGGACATAGGCCTTGCTACCAACTATGGGCCACCCGGGTTAGGCGGATTGGTGACATGCTATGAGGATACCCATATAGCATATCCCCAACAAACTCCATATTCATGCGTTGGCTTCTTACACTCCACCACGATGAAGATGTTGATTACTCGGTTGGTTGCCGCCGTGTAAACTAACATAGGCTCCCTTGATATCGGTGCTACAAGTATTGGCGCGGAGGAGAGTATTCTCTTCAACTCCTGAAGTGATGTGTCAGCCTCGTCCGTCCATATGAATTTGTACGCCTTCCTGAGCAACTTGTAGAGCGGCATAGCCTTCTCTCCAAGTCGGCTGATGAACCGGCTCACTGCTGCAATGCAGCCTGTGAGCCTCTATATGTCCTTCAAGCACATTGGGCATTTGATGTCAAGGATGGCCTTGATTTTCTCCGGGTTGACATCGATTCTGCGGTGCGAAACGATTAAGCCCAATAGCTTGCTGGATGGCACCCCAAAGATGCACTTCTTGGGTTTAAGCATCATGTTGTATTTCCGGAGAATATCGAAGGTTTCCTGCAAGTCGGTGATAAAGTCGTTTGATTTATTTGACATTACTGCGATGTCGTCCATGTAAGCGTGTATGTTGCGACCTATTTGGTCGTGTAAGCAATGTTGCATTGTCCGCTGGTAAGTAGCACCAGTGTTTTTCAGCCCAAAGGGCATCGTGACTTAGCAGTACGAGCCATATGGTGTTGTGAATGAAGTGGCCAGTTGGTCCGACTTTGGCATCTGGATTTGGTGGTAACCTGAGTAGGCATCAAGAAAACACAAAAGTTTCGAGCCAGCCGTCGAGTCAATGACTTGGTCAATGAGAGGCAAAGCAAACGGATCCTTCGGACACACTTTGTTCAAGCCGGTGTAATCAACGCACATTCTTAATTCACTAGTTCCATTTTTGGGGACAAGTATAGGATTTTCCACCCATCGGGTGTGAATAACTTCTCGGATAAAGCCACCTTAAGTAACCTAGCTATTTCTTTGCCTATATCCCTTCGTCTTTCATCATCAAAGCATCGTAGAGGTTGTTTCACCGGTTTGGCATTAGGATCAATATTAAAGCTATGCTCGGGAAGTTCACTAGGTACACCTTTTATGTCGGCAGGTTGCCAGGCAAAGATGTCCCTATTCTCATGGAGGAATTCGACGAGCGTGCTTTCCTATTTGGGATCCAGGTCCATGCCAATGGCGGTGGTCTTGGAGGAATATCCTTCAACAAGCTCCACCTACTTGGTCTTGATGGCGGCCTTGAATGCGGGTTCGGCAGTAGTGATGTGCTTCTTCGAAGCCGGCATCTCCGAGGCATCGACCTAGCTCTAGATCTCCTTGAAATCCTCACCATAGAGGACCATTTCGGTGAAGGCGGCTTCGCTGAGCTCGCACTCCCGTGGCTTGGTGAAGCTTTCGTCAATGGTGATGATGACGTTTGGTCCGGTTATCTTGATCTTGTTGTAGACAAAGGATGGCCTTGCGAGGAAGGAGTGGAAGATGTTGCATCCGAAAATGACGTGGTACACGCTCTTGAAAGGCACCACTTCAAAGGTCATGTGTTCTTGGCAGTAATTTTTTACATCACCAAAAGCAACCAGAAGGGTAATGCAGCCTAGGGAATTAGCTTGTCGGCCAGGGACAACCCCATGGAACACGTGTTGCTCTTCCTTGGCTGGGTCTCTGTCAAGTTCATCTTGTGTAGTGTATCTAGGTACATGATGTTGATGCTACTTCCACTATCCACGAGGCACTTGGTGAACTCTATGCCATCAATCAGAGGGTTGATGACCATGACATACTAGTTTTCTATTGGGATAAGATCTAGACGATCCTTTCTATCCCAAGTGATTGGAATCTCCGACCAGACATACTGGGGAACCGGAGGAAGGGTAGGCATCAGTATCCTCAGAGAGGTTTTCTGGGCCCGGACAGTAGGTGTACCAGGGAAAGTGTGGGAAACTGGAGCCTTCTTCTCGAAGGGGTTTTTCCCTTTACCCTTGCCCTTATCGGCAGATTTAGGTTCCACGTCTTCATCCATATCACTTGAATCCTTAGATTCCTCCTCCTTCTTCTTCCCTTTGCCCTTTCCGCGGGGTCTGTTCTTCCGAATTTGCTTATAGCCAGACTCAGGGTCTTCTTTGAGGTCATTGACAAAATTTGCATTGGCAGTTGGTGTGGGTGGCTTTGCCGTTTGCGTCGCGGTGGACGAAACATGGCATATCGTGGTACTCCTCGTATGTTTGGGGAATGTAGGGTGCTGAGGGTGTAGAATCACTCCTCTGCTGCCCATGGATAGCCCCCGGCACGACCATGCTGTCTGCCTCCGCCTCTGCCAGTGAATGTTGTGGCAACCATGTAGTCTATTTGCTTCTCTTCAGGCATAGTCTTTCGCTTGTTATTATTGTTTTTCCTGGCCTGGGTAGGGATTGCTATTGTCGGCAACGATCCGTGCGCATCGTCATCAGGAGCGGCAAACTCGCTAGCCATGGAGATCATTGTGTTGAGGTTGAGCTCATCGTTATCTTGCTTGCGCTTCAACGTGTGTCGGAGCAAAGTTCCCTTCTCCAGACCATCGATGAAAGCAGCCATAGCGGTTTGTTTGTGCACCCATGCGCAAAAAAATTTCATATCTAGCCAGCGAGAGAGGTAGGCACGAGAAGTTTCATCCTTTTCTTGTACACACTGCGGTAGGTCTCCTACAGTGCAGGGACGTTTGTACGTACCCTCAAAGTTCTTGGTGAACTCTTCATGCATGTCCAACCAATTGCATATTGATTTCTCTGGCAAGTCATTGATCCATTGCCTAGCGGTGCCGGTTAGCATAAGTGGGAGGTACTTGACGATGACATTAGGGTTTCCCCTGCGATGTGAATCGCTTCGCTGTAGTCCTGCAACCACGTGGCTGGCCTGGCAGTGCCGTCATAGGGCTTGATGGTCTTGTCTATCTGGAGACCCTTGGGGTAAGTTGTGGCCTGAATTATGAGATCCACAGTGCGACGTATGGCTCTGGTTGTTTACCTTTTCCGTCATGGGCAGGGGAATTGCGGTATGATTTATGAGATCCACCGTGTCCTCTGCCATGATGGCTGCTAGGTGGCGATGATGGCGGTGGAGGCAGTGGGTTAGCCTTCTTGCTGTTCCCCTCCTGTGACTCCTCATGCATGTCGCTGTTACTTATCGAACGTGGAACTTCCTTGTAGGATTTGCTCCGGTGTCCTTCAATGCCGTTGCGCTCTCCGGCATGCCAGGGCTGTTCGTCCTGGTCGCGTATAACGATACCGACCTAGGACGCCTAGGCGGTGGCATGCTTGTACGATGGCGTGGTTGTGGTTATTCGTGAGACCAAGATGGTGGTGGAGGTGGCAACCGACGAGGGCGAGCCTTTTCTCTGTAATCGGAGGATATGGGTATGGTGTCAGCCCTATTGCGTGCCTCCCTCCTTCTTCGCTCCGTAGAGCCTATGTGGGATCTCTCATCATGGGGAGATCTTGGCCTTCTGCGGCTATTCAGGGTTGATTGGCAAAGCTCTGGGTTGGAGTCATGCCTCTGCGAGGTAGCCTTCTCATGTTGCTTGCATCCCTTGGCAACGAGGTCGTATACTTGAGCAACTGCTTCTAGTGACCTGTCCTACTCCAGGAGGGTCTTGGCGATGGCAATGTTGAGGGCAGGAGTTGGCATTACTTGCCTCCCTTCTGAATCAATGTATGGGGTGGCTTCTGCCGACTTGGATCCGTCATATCCCAACTTGCGCCAAACGCCGGGGTCTTTGACGACATGAGCCGGTGCTTTCTTTTCTTTGTGCTTCAGTATCAACTGCTTGTATTCAGCCTCCATGGCCCTTACCACCTTGATAGATTGCTACACGTTGGCCATGTCTTTGTATAGCTTTGTACCCTGCTCTATGATGCATTTGGCCTCCGCTAGGATTGCTACACGCTTCTCATCAAGCTCCGTAACACTCCAGATATGGATGACGGTAATAGGCTCAACGAGGAGTGCACCGTAGATCGCCTTGTAAGCAGGAGTAACCAATGGGTTGCCAGCTGCAGATGTTGATGGTGGCATTGGCGGCTGATTTGACTGCTTGGCAGTACTAGGGGCCATGGTAAGTTCCTGCGCCTGCTGCGGGCGGATAAGAGGAGGGGGCATGGCCTTGGCCGGAGCTGGAGGCTCAGCGTCTTTCTTGGCTGCTACCGCTCTGGTTACCACGGGTGTGGGCGGAGCTCTCTCACATTACGGATCATGTCCGTCTTCTTCCATCATGCTCCCAATGGCGACTAGCACCTGGTGGGATCTGTTGGCCTTCTTAGCGCGCTCCTCCTTATCGATCTCCTGCTCGATCTCCCTCATAATAGCATTGTATTCCTCTGAATTAGCGTCATAGCCACGGCCATCCATATTGATGTTGGCATATAGCGCGTGAAGGATGGAGTCGGAGTTGGCTTCAGTGTTGTTGAGGGAGGATGTGGAGGGTGATGGACGCGAGTCGTGGTTGTTGTTTCCTTCGGCTTTAAGCCTAGGCATAGCTTGGGTGTTCTCCTCAGTGTCCTCGTATTCATTAACGATTGCGACCATCTCGCCAAGGGTGAGAGGGTCTGCGGCCTGCCATCTTCGGAGGGTATGCCGGAGGAGTGTTCCGAGCATGAGCCCTTCCACAAAGTGGTAAACGAGTTTGTCGGTCCGATCACCCTCTAGGGTTACCCTCACCCTCATCCATCTGGCAAGGTATTCGCGGGGAGGTTCTCCGTCCCTTTGAACGCATCTGGCCAGATCGAAGATGGTGACGACGCCGACAAAGTGTGACCTTCGCATCTCTAATGCTCGGGGAAGCCAAGCAGATTTGCGGGGTCCTTCCACCTTTATATCCTGCATAGGGGTGGTTTGGGTGGGCCTTGAATTTTCCTGATCTGAGCCGCCATACTCTAGAGAGAGGAATGTCCCAGATTCTTCAACGAACGTATCCTGCCCGTATGCGGTCCGTGCGGGCCTTGATGAGTTTCCGACTTCCTAGGAGCTAGGACCCAAGTCAATTTCGCCGATGAAGATGTGGATGTTTCCAAAGGGGATGACAGAGCAACGTGTAGGGTTCGTTTTCGCCGGCACCCAGAATTCATCTAGAGGGATGCTCGGGACATTGCCGGAGAAGAGAACACGTCCGGTGGCTACGGTGTCGCTAATTCCCGTGAAGAACTTGGACCTCGCCTGTTGTAGAGCTAGAAGCGCCTCTTGCCCCACGTTAGGCACCAACTGTCGTGGTATTGCCGACGAGAACGCCATGGAGGGGTCCTCACAGTGCATGTTTAGAGACGTGGGGTAAGGCGGAGAGTTGGCGGCTACGAGGCAACACAATTTACCCAGTTTCAAGTCCCACAACGGTGGTCGAACTCTGCTCCTACTATAAATCACTATAATGGCAATACACCGAGTTATAGAAATTGATTCGCTGTGTGAGGGTGTTATGAATCGTTGTGTTGTGCCCTAAAGGCTCTTGTAGGTCCGGTTTATAAAGACACCAAAACCTAGGGTTATAGGGAAAAGACCTTGCCGGACAAGGTAAATAATTCTACACTAAAAGAAACCAGTCTTTCGTGTCTTCCACTCCAAGGCTTCAGGTACGTCGGTGACTCTTGCGTAGCCTTCCTTAATCTGGCATGTGCCACCCTTCTGGATCCGTCTAACACTACAAGAAAAGTTGGCTTTTACAACGGACGATTTTCGTGGTTCAAGGCCCGTTTTTCGTGGCCAAAGAGTCTTGCGTGACAGATGGCCTTCGTGGTAAAAGCCCTTTCACAAATGAATTAACCACGGTATTTTTTTGACCGTGGCGGATCGCACCCTTTAGCCACGAAAACTTGTTCCGTCGTAGATCTGTTCACCAGCCACTCTGACGGCTGACGTCATGCAAACTGCCATGTGGCAACCGCCGTTAGCGGCTGGTTACCGCCCTTAACGGTCATAGAATCCGTGGCAGAAGCCAGGCCTATCCAAGGCCTGCTAAATACTAACTGGGCCGGCCCATCAGGGGAGCCCAACAAGAATATGGCCCGTTACTATTTTGTCCTGCACAGTTTGAAATGGGCCCAGAAATGCAGCCAGCAGCGGCCCGCGAACTTTCAGGCCCGATTCTGTTTCGGCCTACAGAAGGCCCATGTTGGTCCAACACTATGTTGCCACTTGAGGCCTGCACAAATCCGGCCTGGCACTGTTCAGGCCTATTACCAATTTAGCCTTTTATGTCCAGTCCTATTACTGTTCCAGCCTTTTAGGAATTTCAACCCGTTACCGTTTAGGCCCTTTAGTGTTTGGGGTTTTTCCTATTCAGGCCGACACTGTTTGGCCTGTTACTATACGGGCCTGCCACCATACTGGCCTTTTGCTGTTGATACCTTTTATGGTTCTGGCCTTTTCACTGTTCCAGCCTTTTACTATTCTAGCCTTTTATGGTTTTGGCCTTTTACTGTTTTGGCCTTTTGCTGTTCTGGCCTTTTACTGTTGTGCCATTTAATGCTACCGCATTTTACTGTTCTATCCTTTTACTGTACTGGCCTTTTATTGTATTGGACATTTACTTTTCTGGCCTTTCCCTGTTATGGCCTTTCCCTATTTTGGCCTTTTGTTGTTCTGGCCTTTTACTGTTCTGGCCTTTTACTGTTCTAGCCTTCTACTATTCTGGGCTTTTACTATTCTGGGCTTTTATTGTTATGGTTGTTTTGGGACGTCCATGCGCACGTTGTTTCAACGTTCGGCATGCTACTGCTCCGGCTTGTTACTGTTTCGGATTTTTTTGCTAGCGCCTACTTTTCACAGAACAGGTGAATATCAAGACAACAATTAATAAACACACAGAAATTAAAATTACTTATTACACAACAATAAACGTTTGTTACAACAGGTTATACAACAAGATCGTAATTCCGACATATTACAACGTGTCAGTACCATCAATAAGAGATCGGTACCTGGCGATTCGCTTCAATGTATCATTTGTCCTCTTCTTCAACATTTCAGCTACAGATCTAATAGCAGCTACACCCTTTCGTTATGCATGCAATACATCATTTATATATTTATCACCTGCAGGAGTTGTTCTAAGTGGACAGTTAAGTAAGTTGTTTGCTTCGGCAATGCAATGGGAGGATGAATGGGACGAGGGATCACAACTTTCAGTCCTGCCTTCCAAGGACTCCTGCTAGGTTTTAACTGCAGTCTGCTAAAATATGGTGAAATAGGTTAAAACAAAGAACAAGGGAAATTAGAAGTATTATATAAAGTAGAGATCATTTAAAGTATGAACTTACAGTAGCACGTTTAGGCTGATAGTAGCTCCTTCTCGAGAGGGTGTGACTCCTGGTCAATCCGCTAGAAGAATCTGAGTAGAGCAGTTGGAACTCTGATCCTTGTACTCCATTGTCATTTCTCTGCATGACATTTGAAACCAAGTTGGTTGGTTTGGAAGGATGAAAACTCTTGAAAAACACCAAAAACATAGCATTAAAAATTACCAGATGTATGTTTCAAACTAGATAGCTGGTTTGGAAGGATGAAAGCAGGTGAAAACACCAACATATAGCATTAAAAATGGCCAGATATATCATCCAAACTAGATGGACATTTTCCAAATTAAGCATTCGCACATATATTCACAATTGAACATAAATGCAAATGGCATGCAGGTTATACATCTAATTAACATGACAAGAAACTGTCCTAAGTAACACAAGGAAACCTCACGATTCAGCATTGCTGGGCATCAGATTGTCAGTGTTGGATACTCTATGAGCTGTTTGCATGACCCGTGCGAGCACTCGGAAAAAATAGAATATGTGAGTTCGTGTTGGAGGATTAAAACGATAGCGTGAGAATAAAGAAAGGGAATAAAAGCAAGAAGCTAATGAGGTGGATAGGACCTACAAGATGAAGAGTGCAAACGAAATGGCAATAGAATCTAGGATATTGAGCAACATCCTAAATTTTCGTAGCTTACGAGTACCAAAAATATAGCAAACGGGCAAGAGAAATTACCGCTACACGGCGAGGACAGGTGGGACGGGCAAGTGGGCGGTGGGGGCGGCGGCTCGGCATTTCGGGGTCAGCAACAAATGATTCAGTGAAGCGGCCCCGGTAGGGTAGACGACGGCGTTGGCAAAGCAGATTCGGTGCTATGAGGGAGTCGGTGAAATAGTTCTAGTGAAGAGCGCCTACAGTGGAAGAGCTCCGGTGTGGAAGAGAGGGCTGGCGGTGAAGCAACTTGAGGAAGATCGAGGTTGGAGGGGTGTGGGCAGGGAAGAGAAGATGGGGGATATAGGTGTGATGACAAACATTTACGACCTATACCCATCTATTATTGCAGTACTCCCACGGTCCTTGTTTCTAGAGCAAGGATAGAAGAGGAATTTTGCATTTAAAAAAAGCATGGCGGGATATTTGAATAGATGCGTGGGATATTTGAATAGATGTGCACGGGATGTTTCGGCGCCATGCGGAAATTTTGAGGTTGAAGCTTTCGACGTATGCTACTCTGACGCGGCCACTCTCACATGTTGGCCCCGTCTAGACCCACATGCCAGTGGCAGTATGCTTACCAACATATAAATGAGTTTCCACACATTCGCCGAAATTGATAAACAATATATTTGGAAGGCTTTCATATAAGATGACCAAGTTCACGGCCATATCTCTATTATTGTTTATAATAGTGTGTCCATATCTGGTAGATAGCTGCATCTTGGCATTTCAAAAGAAGATTCTAGATTTGATGGACAATGCCCAATGTTCATGAATTTCCAAACTTTCTAGCTAAATCTATGCAATAAAATGACTTTTTGACAATCTCAAGTAAATATGTCTAATTTCGAACTAGAAAGTGTGTGATATACCTTGGTCTTGACTTTTTAAAATAATTCAAAGATATCAAGTAGTCAAATATTGGAGAACCACCGAGAGTTTCGGAAAATTCAACTTTTTGATATGAATGGTCATGACACCATTTCGGCCATTTTAAAAAAATACAAAGAAACAAAATATAAAAAGAAATGCATCCATTATTTTCTCTCTTCGTTTCTCACTATGTGCACTAGCTAGTTTCCATGGAAAATATAATCTTGAAATTTGATAATTTCTGAGAAAAAATTGTATCACAATATATGGAGTACCATGTAAGAATATGCATGGCTTTCAAACCAGATGACCAAGGTCATGGCCATATCTTTTCTATAGTTTATAATAACCTATCCATATTTGTTATGGTGTGTATTGGCATTTAAAATATTATTTACAAAGGAAGCTTTTGAATTGAAGTTATTTCAATTTTCTAAGGCACAACAATGGCTTTAGTCATGAAGCTACTACAAAACATGGCTTAAAATCCCACTGCCCTGGTTTTCACTCAAAGTATATATAGCTAGGATTAAGTTTAGGGTTCGGGGTTTTATTTTGGGTTGAGGATTTAAGGGTTCATGGTTTATGGTTTAGGATTTTAGGGTTTAGGCTTTTAGGGTTTAGTGGTTTAGCTAGGGTTCATGATTTAGAGTTTAGGGTTGTTCAAGGTTTAAGGGTTTATGATTGTTTAGGTTTAGGGTTTAGGGAATTTTCAGTAATAATTTTCAAGATTTATATATCTGGTTATATTCATGGAATAGAATGGCGTTATCGCAATTTAATAAAAGTATTTCAAAATTTGATCTATAAGTGCATTATACCTCCTTGGTAAGGGTTTAGGGTTCTATGGTTAGGAAGTTAGAGTTCTAGGGTTAGGAGGTTATTAGGGTTTACGGTTAAGGGTTTTTGATTTTCAATGATGTTGAAGCTTTATGATTATATTCACCACAATTTAACGAAAGTATCTCCAATTTTGATCTATAAGTGCACGGTACCTGCTGGTTTAGGGTTTATGGTCAATGATTTAGGGTTTTACGATTTAGGTTTTATGGGTTGTTTAGGGTTTTGGGATTAGGGATTAGCGATTTTTCAATAATGCTCAAAGATTTATGCTTATATTTGTCGAATAGAATGGCGTTACCTGCTTTAATAAAAGTATCACAAATGTTGATCTATCAGTGCATGATACCTGCATGGTTAGAGTTTTATAGTTTAGGTTTTATCGTTTTATAGGGTTTAGAGTTTAGCGAATTTAGAATAATGCTCAAGCTTTATTGTTATATTCATCGAATAGAATGATGTTATCTAATTTATTGAAAGTATCTCAAATTTTGATCTATAAAGTGCGTGATACCTACTTGGTTAGTGTTTATGGGTAGAGGGTTTGGGGTTTTAGGGTTTAGGTTTTAGGGAATTTTCGATAATGCTCAAGATTTATGCTTCTATTCGTCGAATAAAATGGCGTTACCAAATTAAACGAAAGTATATCAAATTTTGATCTATAAGTGCATGCTACGTGCTTGGTAAGGGTTTAGGGTTTAGGGTTTTAGGGGTTTTGGGTTTTGGGTTTTAGGAATTTTCAATAATGTTCAAGTTGCTTTATGCTTATATTCATTGAATAGAATGGCATTACATCAATTTATTGAAAGTATCTCAAATTTTGATGTATAAGTGCACAATACCTGTTTTGGTTAGGGTTTATGGGTCGAGGGTTCAGGGTTATAGGTTTTTACGGTTTAGTTTATGGGTTTTTTAGGGTTTAGCGAATTTTCAATAATGCTCAAGATTTATGCTTATACTCGTAGAACAAAATGGGTGTTAGCTGATTTAATGAAAGAATCTCAAATTTTGATCAATGTGTGCATGACACCTGCTTGGTTAGGGTTTATGGATGAGGCTTTAGGGCTTTAGGGTTTATGGTTTAAGTTTTAGGGGTTGTTTAGGGTTTGAGGAAATTTTGATATTAATCAGGATTTATGCTTAAATTCGTCAAATAGAATTGTGTTACCCAATTTAACGAAATTATCTTAAATTTTGATCTATAAGTGCATGCTACGTGCTTGGAGGGTTTAGGATTTAGGGTTATAGGGTTTAGGGGTTTAGGATTTAGGTTTTAGGGGTTTCGGTTTTCAAGAATTTTCAATAATGTTCAAACTTTATTGTTATATTCATGGAATAGAATGGCGTTACCGCAATTTAATGAAAGATCGAATCTCAGATTTTGATCTATAAGTCCATGATACCTACTTGGTTAGGGTTTATATGGGTCGAGGGTTTAGGGTTTTATAGTTTAGGTTTTATAGACTGAATAGGGTTTAGGGGCTTTATCGAATTTTCAGTAATACTCAAGCTTTATGCTTATATTCGTTGAATAGAATATATATGGCGTTACCTAACTCATTGAAAGTATCTCCAAATTTGATCTATAAGTGCATGATACCTGATCTGTTTGGGTTTATGGGTTGAGGGTTTGGGGTTTTAGGCTTAGGTTTTATTAGGGGTTGTTTAGGGTTTAGGGTATTTTCGATAATGCTCAAGATTTATGCTTATATTCATCGAATAGAATGGAGTTACCAATTTAATGAAAATATATCAATTTTTGATCGATAAGTGCATGCTACGTGTTTGGTAAGGATTTATGGTTTAGTGTTTAGATTTTAGGGTTTCAGGAATTTTAAATAATGTTCAAGTTTTATGCTTATATTCGTGGAATAGAATGGCGTTACCACAATTTAATGAAACTATCTCAAATTTTGATATATAAGTGCACCGTACCTGCTTGATTAGGGTTTATGGGTCAAGGGTTTAGGGTTTTACAGTTTAGTTGTATGGGTTGTTTCTGGTTTAGGGTTCAGAGAATTTTTGGTAATGCTCAGGATTTATGCTTATATTCGTCTAATAGAATGGCGTTACCTGATTTAATGAAAGTATCTCAATTTTTGATCTATAGTTGCACGATACCTGCTTGGTCAGGGTATAGGGGTTTAGATTTTATGGTTTAGGATTCAGTGAATTCTCAAAAATATTTTCAAACTTTATGGTTATATATATTCGTGGAACAGAATGGTGTTACCGCAATTTAATGAATGTATCTCAAAAATTGATCTACATGTCGATGATATCCTGCTTGGTCATATTTTTTGTTAAATAAAATTGAAGGTACCTAGGTACTAAAACAAGGGAGAAAGAGGAAGAGTTCGTTGAGATTTAGACGTTGTTTGGTTGGGCTCTAATTCTGGCTTTTGATTTTTGGCTTATAAAGCTACGAACATGTTTTTGGCTTTATTTTTTTAGCTTTTACTCTAACATAGTGGAATGATAGTATAAGCCAAGTTGGATGATTTTAATGATTTTTATCTCGGTTTAGCGAAAAATGTTTGAATTTTGAACAACAAGCGATGGGAATCTCTACTTCCCGTAATTCTGGCTCACTAACATGTGGATCACTTGCATAGTGGGTCCAAAAAGTCAGTGTAGGTCGGAGTGGGCGGGCAGGTAAATATTGAAGAAGGGCTGGGAAACGTGGATGGGGTGATGCACTTGGGAGAATGCGAATTTACCACCTATATCCCTCTGTTATTGCAGTGCTCCCTCGGATTCTTGTTTCCGGAGTAGGGATAAAAGAGGAATTTTGCATTCTAGAAAGAGGTGAAGCATGTTTGAATGGATGCGCGGGATATTTTAATGTTTGGGCGCCGTACCAAATTTTAAGGTCGAAGCTTCTAGCATATTCTACTCCGGCGTGGGGCCTCTCAGACGCGCTATCACCGTCTAGGCCCACATGCTAGCAAGAGTTGCTTCCTAGCATTTAAACTAGTTTCTAGGCATTTGCTGGAATTTTCGAACAATTTAAGGCTTTCCATAAGATGACCATCGTCCAAAAAAAGGTGACCAAGGTAATGGAAATAGTTTATGAGGACGTGTCCGTATTTGGTAGATCGGTGCATCTTTTCAAATCAACCAATATGTCTGCTTCCAAATTTGAAGTTTGTTTTCGAATTTCCAAGTAACAACAATGTGTTATGTTGTGAAGCAACTACAAAGATGATGGCTCAAAATTCCACCGCCCCCTTTTTTCACACAATGTATTACGCCCTTTCAAGCTTCCAGGCTAAATTTGTGCAATAAAATAATTTTTGGGGCTGGATGTTTTTTTGGGGCTGGATGTTTGAATGGATGGGCGGGATGTTTGAATGGGTGGGCGGGATATTTCGGCGCTCTGCCGAAATTTTGAAGTTGAAGCTTCTAAGGTACACTACTCCCACTTGGGATGTTGTCCCCGTTAGATAGACCCACATGCCTGTATGCTTTCCAGCATTTAATGAGTTTATAGACATCTGCCAAAATTAATTAACATTAATTCAAGGCTTTCAAACAAGAGGAGCAAGGTCACAGCCATAGTTTCTATACCTTTTTCATCTTTTGTACTACTCCGTACATTCAAGCATCTTCGCCAACCAAGCTTACAAACCTGTCCATATTTGGTAGATCGGTGCATCTTGGCATTTCAAGCAATTGTTTACAAAGGAGATTTCAGATTTGATGGGTAATGCCCTACTTTCATCAGTTTCCAAGCTTCCTAGCTGAAGATGCTGAAATTAAATAACTTTTTGACGATTGAAAGTAAGTATGTCTAAAGGTACCGAATTAGTCAAAAATTGGAGAACCATCGAGAGGTTTGCAAGATTTCAATTTTTGATATGAATAGTAATGACACCAAAATTGGGCCATTTTTAAAAAAAAATGAAGAAACAAAATTTAAAACAAAATACAACCATTCGTTTCTCCATTGGTATCTCACAGTGTGCATTGGCTAATTTCCATGAAAAAATATAAAATTTGATTACTCTTGAAAAACTCGTTTCACAATATGGCGTACCATGTTTGAACATTCATGGCTTTCAAAAACTAGATGACCAATGTCAAGGCCATATGTGTTACCATACTTTATGATAATGTAACCATGTTTGGTAGATTGGTGCATATTGGTATTTCAACATTGTTTAGAAAAAGAGCCTCCATATTCGGAGTTATTTTAAAAGCTCCAATCGATAACAATGGCTTTAATTTTTTCATACGATATATGGCGTACCAAGTATGAATTTGCATGGCTTTCAAACCAAGTGACCAAGGTCATGGCCACACCTTTGCTATAGTTTATAACAACATGTTTGTATTTGGTAGATTGGTCTGTATTAATGGCATTTAAAATATTATTTACAAAGGAAGCTTCTGAATTTGAAGTTATTTTCAATTTTTCAAGCGACGACAATGGCTTTTGTCATGAAGAAACTACAAATAAGTATGGTTCAAAATCCCATTGCCCTAGTTTCCACACAAGATATATGTAGCCTGGGGTTTAGGGTTCGTGTTCTTTGGGTTGAGGGTTTAGGGGTTTAGGGTTTATGGTATATGATTTAGGGTTTTAGGGTTTAGGACTTAGGAGTTTAAGGTTGGTATTTAGGGTTTAGGGTTTTTAGGTTTAGGGTTTTCTAGGTTTTTGTGTTTATGAATTTTCAATAAAAATGTTCAAGCTTATATATATATATGCTTATATATCACTAGTAGAGAAAACCCTACCGTCGGCGTCGGCGCTTCGGTGCTCGCCGGCGGTAAGTCCTCATCGCCGGCGCTTTCGTAATTCGCCGGTGGTAGTATGCATCTACTGCCAGCGAGCACCTACAAACGCCGTGGGTAGGTCCGCATCACCGGCGCCTTCGTTTTTCGCCGGTGGTAATATGATCCAACGCCGGCGAGCACCTCCAAACGCCAGGGGTAAGTACGCCTTGCCGGCGCCTCCAATATTTGCCGGTGATAGCTTAGTACAGGCGAAAGGTAATTCGCTAGGGATAGAACCATTATTTTGCCAGGGGTAATATTATCAGGAGTTAAAAAAAGAAAATTGAAATACACATAGAATACACTGTAATATTGATAGAATACACTAGATAATGATAGAATACACACAACAGATACAGGAAATACACATATGTTCAAACCATGCATCAATAACATTCAAACAGTTCACACAAGTGTAGAAAGTGACCATATATGACATAATACTACAAGTCTCGAGAGTTGCATCACACATTCAAACAGTTTCACACATTCAAATAGTTCATAGTTCACACAACAGATACCTACTGGACTCCAACTAGCAAATAGACTAGAGAGGCGGTGGTGGCTGCGAGCATCATCACGATGAAGGGGTCAACCTCCTCCACATCTCCTCCTCCATTGTGCTAGAAACCTCAGTGGCAGTTTCCACCTCCTCCAAAGTGGCATAACCCTTGTAACTATTCCCGCAGAAATGGTGGACCTGCCTCCTACAATCCTCCCAGTCGTCAGACTGAACTCAGGAACCCTACATACCACGACATCCACAAGACACACACAAGAAAGAAATGTTAGTTTTGTCAGCACATATTCATAATATAGATATAACATATAGGTATGCAAAAAATAAAAAGCATCGAATATAGCTAAGTAATTATATGACTAACATTTGCATGGAAAGATAGGTATGCAAAAAGAAAAGCATAAAATAAACTAATCGTAATTCTATGACTAACATTTGTAGGAGACTAGTTTGTGACTCGATCAGGTTTTCTTCGGCTTCGGCGGGAAGGGATGGATGCCACCTAGCATGGTGAATGTCCTCCCATCGGCGACCGCAGCTAAGCGGTCCTCGATCTCTGCATTAGTCGGCGGGATACTGCTGTAGTTGAATGTGGCACCTCTAGTCAAGACATCCCTCTTGAGTATCGTGCCAATATCCCGCTGGATGGCACGGAACTCGGCTCTGATGTTTGCATCGGTCCTTTCCGTAATGTCTCTACCCTTTTTCTCGAGACCGGATGGCATCAAGAGTTGCTCCTTATCCTTTGTGTACTCCCTCATCTGTAGGATGGCGAACCAGGGCTCCATCCCAGTCGATGATTGCTTAAGGCAGGGGAAATTGGTTACATGGGAGTTCACATAGATGCCTTTGGATCTTTTCTCATACTTGACTGGGCCAACCATGGCTCTGAAACCGTTGAGGTCTTTATGAAGAGTAGATTTGACGTCGATGTAGTCTTTCTGCACGTCTCTCCCGGAGTCGAGATAGATGACATGGGAATAATATGGTTGAAAGGCGATGAAGACGCACCCATTCTCTCTGCGCAAAACATTTGGAATAAACCATCATCCTCGGCTATTAAGGAAATTCAAGAAAGAATGTAATAGCGAGAAGTATAGCGACCAACTACTTACTCAGGAAAGTATGGAAGGAGAAAGCAAGACTTGTCTTTATTTGCCACCAAGAAATCCGTGATATACTTCATGACAAACGCTTTTTCCTTGCCGACGGTGCCTATAGTCATGTAGAAGGGGTCCATGATAGCGAGGTGCGGGGTCTTCTCCAAGATGATATCGTGCGGCATTTTTAGCGATACTAGGCGGACCATGTTTCGATCGAGCCGTAACATGTGGAAGAGCTTGAAGATATCTTCATACGTGATGAAGAACAACTCGCCGGGGGTGGTGGTGACGAAGCCACAGTTAGTGGGCACCTTGACCATGAAGAGCAGGTACAAGGGATTTTTATCTTTGAGAAGCTGCTGCTCTAGATACAGAACAGTCTCATGTAGGATACACAGGTCCGGCGACAGCGTCTTGACAATGTTGTCCAGCAAGATCGATTCACCAAGGAAATGCATCCTCCTCCACTTGGTCGGCAGCTTGTTGAGAACCACTTTCTTGCTTGTTGCAGCGTCTTTCCCATGCTTCAGCTTCCGCTTCCTGCCACCCTTCTTATGGAACGGAGGGGTTCCGGTTTGTCTTATCACCTCCATGGCCGTTTTACGGAGTGTCCTCGGGGTAACCTTAGCATGTAGTGGAGCGGTGAAGGCGGTAGCGTCTTCCGGCTCGGGTGTTTCTTGAGAAGAGAAGAGCTTCTTCTTCGTCATGGTATCATGGGCGGGTGCCTCAGAAGGAGCAACATCGATGGGAGCCTCCAAATCAGCGATGAACGAATCGATGGGAGCTTTATCGATGTCCACCGTGTTGTCGTGCTCATGTGTCTCGGGCTCGGGAGGATCATCAGCAGGTGGACGAGTGACCCTTTGGCTTGCCGCCACAGGCACAGACACTGGAGTGACCCTTTCTTGGGTTGCCGCCACAGGCACAAACGCTGGAGTGACCCTTTCTTGGCTTGCCGCCGTAGGCACAGATGTTGGAGTGACCCTTTCTTCGGCGGTCTTCAGCCGAAGTAGGGCTTTCGGCCATAGAAGGACATGATTCTTCCGTTTCCTGACCTTCAGCTCTTCTTCGGCACCCAGGGGTTGATGAGGAGGAACCAAGTGTGCGCATCCTGAGAATGACCGATCCACCTCAAACCGGTGCACGCTATCGTCCATAGGCTTTCAGTGGAACGTCCGGTGTGCTGGGTTCATGATGCGTCCCCTCGCAACATCCTTGAGCTTGTTGTCCACATACATGAGCATGGTGCAAGGAACACTTTGCTCCTATGAATAAACATGCATGTGTAGGTCAGAGAGGGGCGGCGACGAAGTAATTAACTTGTGTAGAGGCTCAATTAATTACCGTGAGAGTCTCGAGCTCGGCTCGTGTCGAGGGACCGGGGTCAGGCGTGCAAGTGACCGAGGGGCTGCTGGCTGCCCCCATGGCCGGTGAATCCTCCCTAGCACCTGCATTGGCACCGGCAGGTGGAGTCACCAATATAGGCGCGTCTTGAGCCCGTGTAGCAGGAGCCGCATGTTGCCCAAGTTGCTGCCGTGTAGGCTGATCACCAGGAGTGGTCCCATTTGGCCGTTGACGAAGTAAGTGGAGATCGACGCCACCATTCCAGGAATGATCTCATTGAACCGGCTGGCCATCACGCCATCGACCTTGCTAGCCACCTCTGCCTGGACCCTGGTTTCTACCTCGGCTTGGAGGCGCTGGTCAAAGGTTGCTTCCAAGTTGGCCACCTTCTCCAATAGAGCCGCGTGCTCCTGGTCCTTCTTCGCCTGCAGCGAGTCCTTGGTGGTGGGCACATCCAAGCCATAATCGACATGCTGGCGACCTCCTCCGGGGCCAAGGACACGGCCTCTAGCCGGCCTCTTCAACGACGGCTGCTCCTTCACGATGTTCAAGCCCCTAATAAAAGGGTTGTCCCATGGGACTTTGCCCGTCAACGTCTAGTCAACGCCTGGGACGAGGAGCCAGACTCGTTCGCTTCTTCCGCAAACTATAAGAAGTAGCGTGAAGAATTTTAGAGATGGGTTTGTGGTGAGAAGTATGAAACTAGTAAGCTGGTAAAATTGCTTACCACTGCGTTCTCAACTTGCACCACCTTCGAGTCGGTGACCATGATAACACCCTCCACCACTGTAGGGCTCGTGACAAGTTTCCCGTCCACCACGGAGCAGGTCCTTGTACTTGGCCAAAGGGTTCTCGATGCCCTTCTTTGCGTAGGTCTGGTCCTCCTTCTGCCACCTGTCCGCCTTGCCGTTGTAGCCACGGCAACCGAGACGGTGGTAACCGATGTTCTCCGCCAGCTCCTTTCCCCAGGATGACTGATCCTTGGTGTAGGCTAGGTCCTCGTTTTCCAGGAAGCTCGTGTAGTCCTCGGGCGTAAGCCGCGGGAAGTGGTGCTTGATCTCTTCCCATGGCTCGTCATCAGCAATCATCCCCCTTAGCATGGTTTTATAACCGGTGAGGTTCCTGGTGAACCTGCAGAGGGTGAACTTGTTCACGATGTTCTCCTTGGGATCCAGGCTCGTGAAGCCCTCGGGGAACAGGTACCGCACGTGCAGCCGCAAGAGGAGTTGGTCCTGCAGATGCTTCTTCTTCTTTGTTCGGATTTTCGTCTCGTTGACATTGACAATGTCCCGAAGGATAGCTCCCAGCTGGAGGCTGTACCCCCTCCCACGAGATGCTTCGGCTCTGTAGGGATACCGGTCTTGGGGTGCACCGCTGTGAATGTCTCCTTCGTGGCACCGACCGTGTTCGGTCGCCGCTTCTTCCGTTCCCTCTTGGCCTCGGTTGTTGTCTCCGAGCCACCCCCGGCGGCACCACTGTCAGTGGTCTCGTCGCCCCTCTCATGACGGCCATCAAGGCCATCATCTATGCCCATCTCCTCACCGCCATCATCGGTGGTCTCATCGTCTTCTTTGCCCCTACCTCCTCCAGCTCTATGTCCTCGGACATGAGCCTATAGTGCTCCTCTAAGTCTCGCTGGCCCTGATCGTCTTTGTTGCGGTTTCTAGAAGACGACATGGCTATACCAAGCACTACACAAGCAAAAAGAAAGGATTTTAGATACGCAAATTCACGGCAAAAATCTAGCATGACCTTTGCTAAAAATGGTCATGCCTGAGTGCCAGAAATTCACCGGAACGGAAGTTAATCGACATTCCGGCGAAACATTGGCACTCAATGTACCTGCACAACATTCACAACAACTTCCAATGGAATCCATCTCACAACTTCCAATGGAGTAACTCAAACGCAGAAAGATGAAAGTTGAAAAAAATCTAATTGGCATGCTGAAAAAATAATGGGAGCAAAACGAGCTTAACTGTCATATATTCCGAACAGCAAAGCAAAATTACATAAATTCACCTGTGGTGATTTCTGGGCAGCCTCTTTTAGGTCCCCAACTGCACCTTCCCAATCTTCTGTGAGAAGTTTATCCTCACACCTCTCTGCAACAAGTTCGATGGGTACCATACAATAAACAGTTAAAATAATAGGGTGACAAACTAGGGGAATATCACAAGAGAAGCATAGCATTATGTCCATTTTGGTAGCTCTAGCAATGATCTGTACTTCATTTGCCTACATATATACCGAAATTCCTAGCCAAAGAAATGTGGACTTCCTAAATACTCCCAAGAATATTTAATCTGAACTTTGGTTGTGAAAAGAGAGAACTGCCACATGGTTTAACCTGAACTTAAATTCTAAACTTCGGGTGTGGATGAGGTGAACCATTATTTTGAAGCTATAGAATCAATTCATGCAAAGGGTAAGTGCCTGGTGTATAAATAAATTAGGGAGTGAGAGAATCAATTAGACACATAGACATAGTGTTTTCCTAAAATTACACGACATGGTCTTCATGGAAACAGCTAGTAAAAGAGTTGTATTTTCTAATACTTGCATGCACATTTTTTAATACCGCACCAACATTCAAACCAATAAATCATGTAAAGAGCAACGGAATTTCAATAAATACCAATATAAGATGTTTTTTCTTAACAAACAGTAGAAAGGTCTCGATAAAGTATACCAGCGAGAAGCCTGTTACCATACCAATACTTCCAACAATTGATTCCTCCTTCCACTGCATCATCACCAAAAGAAGAATACATGTAACCCAGGAAAAGAATTTTGGCAAAAGGCTAGAAGTAGTAAATTAGGCATCAACGAAAATCATAAAGGAACAAAATCAATCGTGGACTGTGCAATTCCGATGCATGGTACTTCGCACAATCAATCGTGTAGTATGCAAGGAAATAATTAATTAATATTATAGTGCAACGGACACGCTCAAATGAGAGAGAGCAGCAGCAGGAGCAGGGTACACTTGAGAGAGGGCACAAGGATATATCTGTGCCAATCGAAATATAACTGCAGGATGAAAATCTAAAGAAGATACAGAAAAAATGCAGCATTCAAGATGTCCTCAAAAGAGGCAGGCGTTCATGGATTCAGAAAGCAAAGTCCATACATAGGCACAAACACCTTGGGAAGAAACGGAACAGATTCACCACAGGAGTGCTTAAATACAGAGTTTGTCTGGAGTCTCAGTAGAACTAGATCCTTAACAGGGCCGACGAAGCAACAAAGAAAACACTGACGCATTATTACCAAGATATATTGGCAGGCAACACTATAGTTTTACCCCTGCACACGTATCACGCATAGCAATGATGGTCTGCAATGCCATCAGACAGAAGCCCATGGCTGCGCCATGGAGACGCACTAGGCTACTAGGGAAGGCGAGGGTGGACTCCCTGGCGGCGCACGTCGGACTACCAGGGGAGGTGCGAGCCAAGAGAGGCATGCCTAGTCGATCCGCCCGCGTGGTTTCCATCAGTGGAGGGCGAGGGGGGGGAGAGAGGAAGGGAGGGTGAGGGAGAGAGAGAGGGTACCTGCGGGCATCTAGCGGACAGGACGACGATGGCTTCTCCACGGGATCCTCCTCCTCCTCCGAGCGGCCGACAAGGGGCGTGGCTCCGTCCACGGGCTCTTGTGAGGTGGAGAGGGTTAGGTAGTGGAGGGCGAGGGGGAGAGGAAGGGAGGGAGAGGGGGCCGGTGGGGACTCACCTCGCTGACGGCGGACGGCAGCGGATCGACGAGGACGATGACGAGCGGACGACGACAGATCAAGGCGGGTGTCTCTGCGCAGATCGATCTAGCATCGATCGGGAGGGAGGACGTACGACATCACCTTATCCCGCGGGTGGGACCCACAATCAGCGTATCCCCAGCGTATGCGCGAATTCGCAGGTGGTAAGCTTAGGGTCACTGGCAGGTGGGGCTAGCGCGTGCTACCCTCGGCGTATGCGCGAATTCGCCGGTGGTAATCCTAGGGTCACTGGCAGGTGGGGCTAGCGCGTGCTACCCCCGGCATATGGCCCAAATTCACTGGTGGTAATTTTTAGGCAAATTAACGCACATTAAATGATAACTACGGATGTAATCGGATCGGACCGGATCGGATTTCCTCTCTACCATATATATCCTATTCCATATTTTCCCCGCGGATTCGGACCGGATTGGATAAAGACCGATTACGGATCGGAATTTGCCGGTGGTAAGGTTTTTTTGTCACTTGATGCGACTAAGCGTAACGCGATTCCATCGGAGGCAAACACACATAAAATGATAGCAATTCCATCGCAGGCAAACACACATAAAATGGTGGCTAAGTTATAGTAGTTGCAATTCCATCGTCATCTCCATAGGAGTTTAATGATTATGTAGTACACACTTATACATAAAATCATTAATAAGAGATACACATAAAATGATGAGTGTTAATTTCTCGACCACACCAATCTTATTGTTTCTTCTTCGCACTCTGCTTCTTCTTCTTTCCCTTCTTCTTGGTATTTTTTGACTTGACCCCGCCAGTCTCATCATCGTGACTCCTTGTGTACAGAGGAGTTGTTGTAGCTGATGACCTAGGTAGCGTGGTCCTTCTTCTTCTTTTTGTGTATATTGCATCATCTTCATCAGGTTCTTCCATCATCGTCATGAGGACATCCCTACAATTACACCTACCCTAGTGACTACTGAAGATGCTACAACTGTTGCAAGAAAGGATCAGTCCAATGAGATTAGAACTGGACCTACTACAAGAGCTTGTGCTAAGCTACTTGAACAACAGGTGAATTTACTCCTAAACGAATCCGGTACTTTGATTGATGAGAACTTTATACTGCCTAAGTCTATGCATTTATGTATGATCAGGTTCGTTGGAGAAACAAGCATGGCGCGAGGAGGAGAAGGGCTACAAGAGAAGCCCAACATGATGATCACCCAAGGATGCGCGAGGGAGGAGCGGGAGGAAGGCGCAATACAAGCAAGGGAGATCATCAAAGAGAAGAAACGTTCAATTCGGATGCATGTAAGACCTGAAATTGAAACGGACGTGGATTCCTCATACGAACTCCAAATCAAGCAAATAAGCACTTGTTGGATAGATAATTCCAAGATCTTTCCAATGAGTACTTCACGTCTAAAAAGACCCCGGATAATCCTGCCCCCACACCCCGGATAATCCGGCCCTGCTTTGGAGATCCTGCTAATGACGTCGGCGTGACGTTCAGTACCGGGGCGGATATTTGACCGGACTTCAGTACCGACGTTCAGTACCGGGCCCCCGGATAATCCGGCCCTCTTAGACCGGATAATCTGACCCAAAAATTTCCCATCAGATCCTGACGGATCTGACTGTATCAGACACATTTTCTTTTCGCTTTTTTCGGACATTCTGGCGACCATATAAGCCTGGGAACACCCTCTAGTTTAGGTTAGAGCACATTAAAACTATTTTGGAGTTGTTTCTTTCATAGAACCTCTAGAATTACCCTGTGTTCGAATCTACCAACTATAATTGAGTGTGATCTGTTGTTCCATTGGGAATTAGTAGATTGCATACTACTGTTCATGGTCACGGCTGCGTGCGCAAGAGCGTGGTGTTGTGAATATTGTTGGGGGATACCCCCGGGTAGGGTCACGCCGGGGTATAAAAGCCGAGTTAGCCGAGGTACGGCAAGGTCAAAGCGAATGCTGGCCGAGTCACCTCAAGGCAGGCCGAATCTCGGGGTAACCCGGACCAGGGGATGTCCACCTAACTAGGTCTCAACTGACTCAAGCCGTAAGTTGGATGGATGAATCTAGCTTGTATGCAGGAACAGGTGTGGCCGGATCAACTACGATCCGGGTCATAGCAAGCTTCTAGGAGAAGGAAGGTATCTCGCTGGTCAAAAGTAACCCTGGTACGCACAGCATGAGCGAAGCGGACAGGGGCAGGACCATCGAGGCGTGGCCGACATAGGTGACGACGCCGATGTCGGCTGATGCAGGCGCCGCAGAGGCTCACGTAGCCTCTGCATGGATGACGCGGGGGAAAAGCGACCCGGTCGGCTTACTATTTTGGGAGGAGGCATATTCCCAGGAATATGCCTCCACGTATGCCCTAGTTGGAGACCTAGCCGCCCCTATATAAGGAGGGCTAGGGCCTCTGTAGAAAGGGTTGGTCTTGGAAGGGTTGATCTCTATTGGCTAGATTTTACTTGGTTCCTGTGGGCTAGCTAGCGGTGAGAGTAAGAGAGTTCCTTCTTCCTCCTCTCTCCAATACAGCTCGAGGAGCACTTGTAACCTTGGAAGTGAATCAAAATACAAAGCTTCTGTGTGTGGAATCACCACACTATCCCTCCCTGGATTCCCCTAGTGCAATTAGTCCCCACCTTTAGCCTATCCATGGCATCTACCGTGACACCACCACGACAGTTGGCGCCCACCGTGGGGCTAGCGGCGCTAGCAGGGGTCAAGATCCGGACGGGAAACCTCATCGGCACCGGCGAACGCATGGTCTCCGGGCTCGTTCAGCGCTTTGGAGCGCTGGACTTTGTCGGCGACAACGTGCCCACTTCCGTGCAACGGCCTCTTCGTCAAGCTCGGCGCGCACAAGGTCTACGTTGCTGTCGATGTGTCGTGCGTTCATCCGTGGCACGTCATCGAGGCAGGGGAGCCAGCCCTTAGCGTGGTTCACGGGGCGCGTATCACTCGCTCCCCGGACCGTGCTGAGGTGATGATGACTGTGCCTGGTGCGGGCGCAAGCAAGGATCCGGCACCAGATCCGGAGGTAGCACCTAAGGCACCGAGGAAAGGTAGAGGTCCTCCACTAGAGAGGCCTGAGAATGTGCTGCGGGAAGCGATGGATAGCTTGGCAAACCCGGTAGCAGCTGTGGTAGATCCGGCTCAGGCACATGCCGAGCTAGAGGAAACTAGGCAAAAAATTCTAGAGGGAGCGAAAAAGATAGCCGCGGCTCAGCAGTCGTTGAACATGACGCTGCGTGAGTATGCAAAGGCGAATAAAGTAGGTGCTGTAAAAGTGAAGGGGAGAAATCTCATGAGTGAAATGAACAAAGAGGGTGATACTAGGATTGAGGAGTCAGAGAACTATTTATCCGTGGGGCTGCCAAAGTATAGTACCCCAGCAAAAAACCTCAGAGCAGCGGATGCAGCTGCGTCCGAGTTAGAGGGTCTAACGGGTGAAGCCCGTCAGAGATAGCAAGATAGGGTCAATGAGTTGGTTTGGATCGTGAACAGGCAAAATGAGGAATTTCTCAGGGCTAACCTAGAGAGAGCTGGGGCCTCCAAGATTGTTCATTCGGCGGTGGGTAACCCAGAGAAATCCGCTGGAGCCGCATCGTCTCCTCATGGTGGTCCTAGGAGAGAAGAGGTAGTAACCTCGGCCAGGAGGAACAAATAGATCGTCCCGTATGACCCGACAAGGGCAGGGAAAGGAAAAGAAGTACAGAGAAATGACGATCGACGAAGTGTGAGCCGAGGTGAAGCTGGCCGAGGTAACCGTGACCAAGGCAATGCCGGTCAAGGAAACGCTATAAATGGCAATGCCGGACAGTGCAACTCGGCAGGACAACCGCAGTAGCGGAATATACCAAGGCAAGAGAAGAGTGTTGGCCGAGGTATGCAACAGAGGTGCACCACGAGAGCAAGACCGGTATAACGATGGAGATTCAGAAATGGTGAACACAGGATACCCAAGGCCGGACTATCATGTGATAGGGTCGAGATTGGGAAGCATGGATCTGATGCCTGATGATGCCAGGTTGAAACTGGATCGGCTGTATAGGTCGAAGCAGATTGAAAGTCAGGGTCCTCCGAGTCCTGCGTGTTTTGGACCCCGGATCATGAAGGAGCCACCGGTACCTAACTTCCAGTTACCCAGAGGCACAAAGACGTATGCCGGTAGTACTAAGCCGGAGGATTGGTTGTTAAACTATGCTACAGTTGTGAAAATTGCTACAGACAACTTGAGATGGGCTGTGAGATACGTACCCCAGATGTTGGAGGGGCCAGCAAGGGTATGGTTAAACATTTTGCCTCCCGGAAGTATCAACTGCTGGATCGATTTTGAGGAAATGTTTATCAGCAATTTCTCAAGTACGTATCAGAGGCCAAATAGGCCACAGACCCTAGCTATGTGTAAGCAGAGACCGAACGTGACGGACCGGGAGTTTTTAATCCGGTGGTGTACCGTGAGAAACTCGTGTGAGGGTGTGATAGTCACAGGCCATAGCATGGTTTATGAGGGTGCGATATATGCAAGCGTGGCGAAGTTGCAAAGGAAAATGCCAACCACATTGGCAGAGATGATCCGGATTGCTGATTCGTATGCTTTGGGTGATCCGACTCAACCCAGGCTCGTGTCAAACGAGTCAAATGAGGAGTACTACCGGAGAGATGGAGCTGGATCATCCCGGAGGAATGACTACAGAGGTAAGAGAAGAGATGACAGACCGGATCACCGGTACAGTTCGTAACAAGTTGCAGCTATGAATCAAGATCAGCCCGGAGCAGGGAGCAATCAACGTCAGAAAACTAGAGGGCAAGAATGGACACCGAGAAATGATGGCAAGAAACTTGGACGCCAGAGCAAAAGAAACAGTGGAAAGAAAAGAAGGACCGTCCGAGGTATACTTATGAATCAATGTTGGATCAGCCGTGTAAATTTTACACGCCAAATCCGAGTAACCCAGCGGGTCATACAACTAGGCAATGTGAGTGGATGCGTAAAATAGAACAAGGTGGTTCGGGGAATGCTCAGGCACCCCAGAGTGATCAACCTCGGCAGGAGTTACCCCGGCAGCAATTGCTCTCCGGAGCGAACACACAACAGCTAATGTTGCCTCCCCCTCCGCCGAGGTATGATAACCATGAGAGAAGGGATGCAGTGCATCAAGTAGAAAACCAGCATCAGCCGGATCAGAGGTACCCCGGAAATGAGGGGAGGAATGAGTATAGGGAGCATCATTAGAGTTACTGTGTGTTTACCACTGAGGAAACAGATAGAAAGAGCTTGCAGCGCCGACATATGGAGGTCAATGCGGTAATGCCACTAGTGACGAGGTATATGCCTTGGTCGGACCAAGAAATTACCTGGAACATCAAAGATCATCCCAAGCTTATGCCAAGTCCCGGTTCGTATGCGCTAGTGCTGGATCCGACATTCATTGGGCCAAACATCAATGTGAGGTTCTCCAAGGTACTGATTGACAATGGCAGTAGCATTAACATCATGTATGTGGATACAATGCGCAAGTTGGGCATCTCAGAGAACATGCTCCAAGCTACGAGGACAACTTTCCATGGCATTGTGCCAGGTATTTCTTCTGAGCCAATAGGCAAAGTCCGGGTTGACGTATTGTTCGGCACGAGAGATAACTGTTGAACTGAGAATTTGGAGTTTGAAGTGGTGAACTTGGAAAGTGCGTATCACGCGTTACTCGGAAGACCAGCACTGAATAAGTTCATGGCAGGCTGCCACATCAGTTATCTGAAGATGAAGTTGCCCGGGCCAAATGGAGTGATTACCATTGCTGGGGATTTCCGACGTTCCATTGAGTGTGCATCAGCCGGGTCTAACCTAGCCGAATCACTCGTATTGCGCAAGAAAAAATAAAATCCAGGAGGTGGCGGCGCTGGCTCAGTCCGCGCAGCAATATATGCCGGCGTTGAGTAATCCGCATGGTAGCGTTTCGTTCCAAGCCACAAAAGATACCAAGAAAGTACCTGTTGATGATATGTTCCCAAAGCGCACCGTAACAATTGGTGTCGGGTTAAATGATAAATAGGAAAGCGAGCTCGTCAACTTCCTCCGTGAGAATCGGGATATTTTTGCTTTGTCCACACAGGACTTGCAAGGTGTTCCGAGGGAGTTGGCCAAGCACTCTTTGAACGTGAGACCCGGAGCACGGCCGGTGAAGCAACCTCTCCGCCGCTTCGCCGAGGATAGGAGAAAAGTCATTGGAGATGAAATAGCTCGGTTACTGGCAGCAGGATTTATCATGGAAGTGCTCTACCCGGATTGGCTATCTAATCCGATGCTGGTGGAGAAGAAGAAGGATGATCCGAATGTGGCAGTGATTTGGCGTATGTGTATTGATTACATGAACCTGAATAAGGCATGTCCAAAAGATCCATTTCCAATGCCAAGGATAGATCAGGTCATAACTCAACTGCTGGATGTGAACTGTTGTCATTCATTGATGCATATTCTGGTTTCCACCAGATACCTCTGAATCCGGATGATCAAATAAAGACTGCATTAATCACCCCGTATGGGGCTTATTGCTATCGCACCATGCCGTTTGGTTTACGTAATGCAGGGGCAACGTACCAAAGATGTATGCAGAAATGTTTGCACGACCAAATTGGTCAAAATGTACAGGTGTATGTGGATGATGTGGTTATCAAGACCAAGGAAAGCAAAACACTCCTTGACGATATCAGGCAGACGTTCGCGAACCTAAGATGGTTTCGGATGAAACTTAACTCGGAAAATTGTACCTTCGGTGTCTCGGCTGGAAAATTACTCAGATTCCTTGTCTCCAGCCGAGGTATCGAAGTTAATCCAACTAAAATCCGGGCCATTGAACGAATGGAACTACCGAAGTGTCTTAACGATGTCCAGAAGTTCACTGGTTGCCTGGCATCGTTAAGTCGGTTTGTATGTCGGTGGGGAGAGAAGGCATTGCCTCTCTATCAACTCATGAAAAAGTCGGACAAGTTCATTTGGACGCCGCAGGCCAATGAAGCCTTTATACAATTAAAGAAAATGTTAGCCACTACACCAGTGTTAGCCTCTCCACTATCAAAGGAGCCAATGTTGCTCTATCTAGCCGCAACCAACCGAGTTGTAAGTGCAGTAATTGTGGTAGAGCGCGACGAAGAGGGTAAGTCAGTGCAAAGGCCAGTGTATTACCTGAGCGAGGTATTGTCAGCATCAAAGAAAAATTATCCGCACTATCAGAAAGTGGCGTATGGTGTGTATATGTTGGCAAAGAAGCTAAAACACTATTTTGAGGAGCACCCCATCAAAGTAATATGTGAAGCTCCCATATCCGAGATAATGAGTAATAAGGATGCAAGTGGCAGGATTGCAAAATGGGCAATTGAACTAGCTCCCTATGCGCCACAGTCTGACAGAAGAGAAGCAATCAAGTCTTAGGCTGTGGCCGACTTTTTTGCGGACTGGGCCGAGGTACAATATGAACCACCGCTACCAGATCCGAACTACTGGAGGATGCACTTTGACGGGTCAAAAACAAAAACCGGGTTAGGCGCCGGAGTTGTGCTTACCTCGCCAAAGAATGACCAGTTGAAGTATGTGCTACAGATCCATTTCGCAGCATCGAACAATGTCGCTGAATATGAAGCACTTGTGCATGGGCTCAAAGTGGCAAAAGAAATTGGGATACGTCGGATCCAATGCTTTGGCGACTCGGATTTGGTAGTTCAGCAAGTGTCGGGGCTGTGGGACGCTCTTGATCCAAACATGGCATTATACAGATTCCATGTGCAGAAAATATCTGGTTACTTTGAGGGATGCGAGTTTCGCCATGTACCCCGGGTGGAGAATGAGGCTGCTGACGTATTGTCGAAGCTCGGATCAACCCGACAAGCAATTCCACCGGGTGTAGCATTAGAGAACCTCAGAAAACCATCTATCAGACCGTCCCCAGAAACCGACTCAATCTACGTCCCGGAGGATCCGGAATCCGGAGTTGTGCCCATGGACATTGACATGGGAGGTGGTGCGAGACCCGAACCGCCAAAGAACCTGGGATCGCCTCAATGAACCCGGGACTCTCGCAGGACCCGGGGACTGCTCAGCATGGTCCGGTTGAAGTTATGCCGGTGGATCAGATGGAAATTGATGAGGATGTGTTCCCTGTGCGAGCAATACCAGCTTGGGCACTGCCTATATTTCAATTCCTGGAAGATGGAACTTTACCCACTGAGGAGGTGCTATCCAGGCAAACTCAGAGGAGAGCAAAGACATACACGATCATCAATTCTGAGCTATACAAAAGGAGTGTGACCAATGTCCTCCAGCGATGTGTTGACCCGGTAGAAGGGCTTGACATCCTCCGAGATATCCATCAAGGGAGTCTGGGCATCATGCCTCGTCCCGAGCCTTGGTGGCAAAAGCTTTCCGACATGGATTCTACTGGCCAAGTGCCTTAGAACAAGCAGAAGACCTGGTGAGAAAATGCAATGGTTGTCAGAGGTATGCTACCAAGACACATATGCCAATGTCGGAACTCAAGACCATACCAATCACATGGCCATTTGCCGTATGGTGTTTGGATATGGTTGGCCTGCTCAAACCAGCAAGGGGAATATGACTCACATTTTGGTCATGGTGGATAAGTTTACAAAATGGATCAAGTGAAGCCAATAAGAAAATGTGATGGAGCTACGTGACATTTCTCAAAGACATCATCTTGAGATACGGTTATCCTCACAAGATCATAACGATAATGGCACAAATTTTGTGAAGGAGTATTTGGCACTACACGGGATAAGAAGATCCGCCGGGCGTTGCCTCGGTAGCTCATCCCGCATCGAAGCGGACAAGTGGAAAGATCCAACAGATTAGTACTGTCGGCGATAAAACCCCGGCTCATTGAGCCGCTGCAAAGATCAGCAGGATGCTGGATAGAAGAACTACCAGCGGTATTGTGGAGTTTAAGAACAACTCGAATCGATCAACAGGCTATACGCCATTCTTTCCGTATATGGGGCGGTTGTATTACCAGCCAACATAGAGCATGATTCGCCTAGGGTTACCCAATACACAGAAGCCGAAGTGCAAGAAGCCCGGCAAAATGATGTTGATCTGCTGGAAGAAGCGAGAGAATTGGCATTGTCCAGATCCGCCATATATCAGCAAAATCTCCGGCGCTATCATAGCCGGAAAGTAAGCCCCCGAGTTTTCCAGGAAGGTGATCTAGTACTCCGGTTGGTACAACGTACTGCTGGCATGCATAAGTTATCCCCCCCATGGGAAGGGCCATTCATTGTGAGCAAAGCACTGCACAATGATTCTTATTATCTTATCGATGCAAATCCACAGGAAAAGAACAAGGCGGATAGGTTCGGCGAGGAATCTAAGCGTCCATGGAATGTAGCTCTACTTCGTCCTTTCTACACTTAGCAGAGAAGTGTATGTATCCGAATCTTCTCATATGTCAGTATGTATGCCGGCAATGAGCTTATGAATGAAATGTTGGCACCTCGAGCAGTAACTCGGGGACTGCCTTAATAATATTTGTTGTCTTTTATTATTTATACGTCAGCTGGAGTAAGTTGTTCTACTTAACTCGGATTAGTAGTGTGAGCACCAAAAACCCAACTCTTCGACTTGCTGCTGTCCAACAAGAATTGGCTTCATGGCAAGCAAGAGAACAAGTTTGGAATTGCGTAGCACATGAAAAACGACTCAGGAAAAGAACTTAATCGAGCCGACATTAGTTTTTTGGACTAACCTTGTGTTTACTTTCAAATTATTATGCTGAATTATTTTGAGCTAAGCCTAAAGTTTCCAAGTATTGTTAAGACAATTTTTGAAGCTCGGATTCGTAAGTCATAAAATCGAATCAAGGTAGCCACGAGCCGAGCCAGAAGATTCGACGAACAAGAAAATGAAACTCGGGGACTACGCCCAAGTTAATCCGGCATAAAAAACTTAGTAGCAAAATATCACACGTGTACTGGATACAATTCCACCCGGCATACCGGGGATCTGATAAACTTTAAAGTTTTTTCACTTAAGGAGCAGCAGGAGGAAGTTCGGCGTCATCTTCGCTGTCTTCAATGTCCGAGGCATCGCCCTCTTCGTCCTCATCCGAGCCATCTTCAACGTTTTCAGCATTTTCGTCACCGGCGGCTTCCAGGAAGCTCGGTCCCTCAGTCCATTCATGAATGGGAGCATATTCAATGAGGCTATGAGCGCAAGCCTGGCGCCGAGCTACCCACTCCGGGTCAATGGTCCATTTGGATCCGGTGCGCATGCGCGCTAGGAGGTTGAGGTCGATCTTCTCATACCACGTAAGTACGTAGTGGAGAACGGTCTTAGCTACGGCGCGTCCAGCGGATTCCCTCCAAAGGTCGAGCTGGGTCTCGCACTCCATCAACTTTTCAACAAGATCTACGGTTCTCTCTGGAGTGTCTTCTGCAGGCCAAAACATGTTGAAGATTCGGACTGCAACGTCAAGGATATCCTTGCCATAGTTCTTGATGATTTCCAAGCGAGATGACATGCTGACCAACAGGTCCTCCATGTCATAGGGAATCTTTTCACCGTCAGGAGCAACGGGAGTACCCCTCTCTCGGCGGAAATTAGCAACAGCGGCACTCGCAATGGCAGTGCCCTCTGGAAATTTGCCTAAAACCGAGACAAGAGAAGCAGGTAAAGAAAAGACATGTGAAGTAACCCGGAGAAATATGCCGGATAAGGGAAAGGAACTTACCTAAAATATGGTCAGGATCCGGTCAATTCCTGGCATACCATCACGTCTTTTGCGGAGTTGCACAAGTTCAGTGTTCGCCGACTCAAGCTTGACGTCGGCATCATGGAGAAGTTCTCGGTCCTTGGCAATTTGTAGATTGAGGCACTCGCGCTCTTCGGTATAGTCCTGGCCAGCCTTTTCAAGCTCGGATTGGTGCTGCGCTTTCAATTTCTTCATCTCTGCTTTGATCTTGGCGATCTCATCATCCTTGGTTTGGAGGAGGGCAAGCTTATCGTATTTCTTTTTGAGCTCGGCCTGATGCTGCCCTACTTGTTCGAGAAAATGCAGCATCATATCAGGTACGGGCACACTATCTTCCAGCGATACTGAAATAGTTTGTTAACCCGGCAAAGCCGAGGTATGAATGTTTGCCGAGCCAAGGAGAAAAGGAGATAGAAAGCAGAGCAAGGTCGCACAAAAGTAACTTACCCTTGATCTGGCCAAGCTTCTTCCTCATTATGGTATTCTCAGCTTCCACCCCAGCTGCGAAAACCGAATGATGGGTTAGTTCAGTAGAAAAAGATGAAGGAAAACAGAAAAATGTGAAGAAGAGAACTTACCCCTTTTCTTGTGCTCAGCGAGATGTGCATTATGCTTTGCGAGCAGCATTTTGTGAGTGTACAGGAGGCGCTGAAACTCAGCGCTCCGGCGGTTGGTGGACACCTGAAAAGAGTACAAAAATATAGCTTAAGCCTTGTGCATATTTGAAGTGTATAAAATCCGGGCCAAGTGGAACTTAACCCGGCTCTAGATGTGTGCATATTCGAAGTGTACAAGATCCGGGCCAAGTGGAACTTAACCCGGCTCTAGGTCTGTGCATATTCGAAGTGTACAAGATCCGGGCCAAGTGGAACTTAACCCGGCTCTAGGTCTGTGCATATTCGAAGTGTACAAGATCCGGGCCAAGTGGAACTTAACCCGGCTCTAGGTGTATGCATATTCGAAGTGTACAAGATCCCGGCCAAGTGGAACTTAACCCGGCTCTAGGTGTGTGCATATTCGAAGTGTACAAGATCCCGGCCAAGTGGAACTTAACCCGGCTCTAGGTGTGTGCATATTCGAAGTGTACAAGATCCGGGCCAAGTGGAACTTAACCCGGCTCTAGGTGTGTGCATATTCGAAGTGTACAAGATCCAGGCCAAGTGGAACTTAACCAGGCTCTAGGTGTGTGCATATTCGAAGTGTACAAGATCCGGGTCAAGTGGAACTTAACCCGGCTCTAGGTGTGTGCATATTTGAAATTATCAAGGAGCTACGTTAGTTTTCTAAGGAGCATCCGGCCGAGTAACAAGTTACTCCCCCGGAGGCTCGGGGACTAATGGTTATATCACTAATATATACAGCATGCTAAGGAAAAGGTGAAGTAACGTACCTCCATCATCCGACCCGCAAGGTTAATCGCCTTAGCGGCTGTGTTCATTTGAGCAGAAAACTCGGCGGGACCGAACTTCTCCGGGAGATCGTTGTTGTAGACGAACTCCGCCTTGTTCTGGTTGTTCATGAACTCGATCAAGGTCAGAGGATATCGTTCGCCGCTGAGCATGTGGGGTGCCACCAAGCCCTTGGCATGTGCTTCCCTCCTCTCAATCTGAGCAAGGGCCGGGCTGGTGTGCAAAACAAGTTGCTGCGCATCAGCTGGCTCGGCAGGGGCGTCCTTCGGTGCTGGAGGCTTCTTGGAAAGCATGGACGCGAGAGTGCGCTGTCCAGCCTCGACGGACGCTGCCCTGGTGGCGTTAGGGGCCTTTTTGCCTTTGGGCTGCTGAGAGGAGGAAGTGGTTGCAGCAGATTTACCCTTGGGAGCTGCCTGGGTGCTTTCTCGAGACTGAGAAGACTCGGACGAGGCGAGGGGCTTAAGCGTCCACCGCTGCTCTTGGTGGTGGTCTTTGCTCTTGCTTACTGCTTGGTGTGTGTTGGTGCTGGTTTCTTCTTCGGTGGAGGTGCTGAGGCAACCTCGGTGGTAGTTGGTTGCGGCGGAGCCGAAGTGGTAGTGGCAGTTACCTCGGCAGATCCAGTCTCCCCCACTCCAAAGTTGCCCTCCTCTTGACGAGGTGGGCTGGAACCCGGAGCAGCCGCTGAACCCTCCGAGATTGGGCTCAGCGGGCGTGAATCGTCACCACGAGGGGGAGAAGGGCTATGTCGGAGCGGGAAGGCAATGCCGGATCCACTCTGTGGGACCTCCACCGCGACCCTGCCGAATCAAACAGTGTCAGATGAGAAACTATAACAATAGAAGAGCGAGTAAATGGCAGAGAGAAAAGAGGCTTACTCATCTGAGGTCAGGGGCTCCTTGGGCTTCCGAGCTCTTCGTGCTGGGGCCTTGGTTGTGGGCTTGGAGGCAGTTTTGTCCCCGGACTTCTTTTGCCTTTTGGTTGGCTGAGAAGGTCCGGAGGAAGAAGTGGATGCGGCTTCCCTTTTCTTCTTTGGCGCAACCGGAACAGGATCACCCACGGCAAGGGGAGGGTCCTCATGGATCTGCCCACCAGGGTTAGCTGATGCCGGAAAAGCATAAGAAAGGGGGATAGCGTCAAATGCTTCCATCACCTCAACATCCGAGTCATCTTCATCGTCGGGCCAATCTCTAATGGAAGAGAGTTTATCGGTGGGTCGCTTGGTCGCGTCGGCCATTGGGAGGAACATCTCCTGATCCGGTTCTTCATCGTCCGAGGTCTCCCGGTCAGGCGCACATTTGAGGGTGGGATCGGTGCCATCCTCGATAGTTTGCTGAAGGAATTTCTAAAGGAAAGAAAAGATGACAAAGTTAAAAATACAACAGCGACCGACATAAGATTTAATTCGGAGAAAGTTTGCAGCACGAAGCTTACCACGGGAGGAAGCCTATCCCGGCAATAGTGCTCAATTCCCCACGTCCACTCAGAGAAGTCCTTGTGGGTGGTGAAGAGGGCCTTGACCCGGCGATAGATCTCTGTGTTGCTCAACTCGAAAGACGAGGTCCGGTTGGGGTCGTGGCCCCAGCTCATATGGCACACTTTCTGAGTGCGTTTCTAGAGAGGGGAGATCCGGTTGTGGATGAATGTGATCATGGCGTCCTCGTTGTGCAACCCGAGCTCCTTCAGCTCCGCGAACCTTTTGTTGACCTGGTTGGCCAAGACTGTGGGCTTCTTGGGGATAACGTCCCAGAACTCCGGTTTAGGAGGACCCGGAGCTTAGGGCCGAAGCCGGATCAGGTCTTCAGTGCCGTCATTCCGAACATAAAAGAAAGTCCGGGCCCATCCCTTGCAGGAGTCCAACCCGGTAACCCGGGGAAAGACGGATAACCTCCGGGGAGAAATGGATGCAGCGCCGAATTGCGTAAGTTGTTTGTTCTCTGGCTCTAGATCAACATTCGGAATTACGTTCCGACGAAGGCCAAAGAACCGGATCCATAGCTCCTTTGTGGGACATAATCTGGCATAGCCTTCGATCGTGGAGGCGAAAGCAGAGAGAGATGTGATGGCATTGGCAGGAAGGTGGTGCGGCTGGAGTGTGTAGGTGTTCAACCAATCATGGAAAAAATCGCTAGCTAGTAAACTGAATCACCGCTAGAAATATGACAGGAACACCACATACTCACCCGGGTTCGGTGAGGGGGCAAGTTCGGCGGAGGTGAGGCGTGCGGTGATGCCTACGGGGATGCGCCTGGTGCGGTAGAGCCAATCCAGGTCATCCTGGCAGACCCAGGATCCAGCCCACGCACCGCGGTCCGTCGTCGCAGCGTCTTCTTCCATCTCCTGCTCGGCGACAATGAGCTCTTCTTCTGTCATCTCGAGGTCGCTGCCCTCACTGGCACTAGCGGCAGAGGGTGGCAGCGGCCTAGACTGACAGCGACCCGTGGCAGAGGAGGTGCGTAGCGGCGGCGACGCATATGCGTGTGGAAGCAGTGCGGCAGCGGCGCTGCTACTCAGACGCGGTGGCAGCGACATTGTCACGGGAGTAGACGAGGAAGAAGAAAGGGCAGAGGGGCGCGGAAATGAGGAAAGGACCCAAGGGGCGCACCCCTCCCCTATTTAACCGCTCCCTCAGCGAGGTAGTGAGATCGCGTTTGCGGGCGGGCCACATCGTGTGGCCGTGTACAAACCAGATTGATCGATCAGTATCAAGCCACACGGGAGGCCACAAGGCACAACGGATCCCATGACGCGACGCATTGATGCAGTTAACGAGGAGGCAGGCGTGACATGACGTGCGCATAGTGATAACTGATAATTACTGCGGCGGTTACTATGGCTGGCCCTTAAAATGAGGCAACCTAATGATTGGCCTTCACGTGGGGAAGCGTACGAGAGAAGGAAGAATGACCCGGATGAGATTGTGGTAACCCGGCGAGCAAGTGAAAACTTGGAATGTGCCAAGGGAAAGTAAATCCATGGAATCCGAGATGAGGAGGTAACTCGGAAATGAAACTCAAAGCTCGGTGAAATTGAACCTGCTGTGGCCTTAGCGGCTAAGGCAACTAAGAACGCACCAGCTTCGGGGACTAATGTTGGGGGGATACCCCTGGGCAGGGTCACGCCGGGTATAAAAGCCGAGTTAGCCGAGGTACGGCAAGGTCAAAGCGAATGCTGGCCGAGTCACCTCAAGGCAGGCCGAATCTCGGTAACCTGCACTGTGGATGTCCACCCTAATCGGGACTCAAGCCGTAAGTCGGATGGATGAATCTAGCTTGTATGCAGGAACAGGTGTGGCCGGATCAACTATGATCCGGGTCATAGCAAGCTTCTAGGAGAAGGAAGGTATCTCGCTGGTCAAAAGTAACCCCGGTACGCACAGCATGAGCGAAGCAGACAGGGGCAGGACCACCGAGGCGTGGCCGACAAAGGTGATGACGCCGATGTCGACTGACAGAGGCGCCGCAGAGACTCACGTAGCCTCTGCATGGATGACGCGGGGGACAAGCGACCCGGTCAGCTTACTATTTTGGGAGGAGGCATATTCCCAGGAATATGCCTCCACGTATTCCCTAGTTGGAGACCTAGTCGCCCCTATATAAGGAGGGCTAGGGCCTCTGTAGAAAGGGTTGGTCTTGGAAGGGTTGATCTCTATTGGCTAGATTTTACTTAGTTCCTGTGGGCTAGCTAGCGGTGAGAGTAAGAGAGTTCCTTCTTCCTCCTCTCTCCAATACAGCTCGAGGAGCACTTGTAACCTTGGAAGTGAATCAAATACAAAGCTTCTGTGTGTGGAATCACCACACTATCCCTCCCTGTTTCCCCTAGTGCAATTAGTCCCCACCTTTAGCCTATCCATGGCATCTGCCGTGACACCACCACGACAAATATCCTACAAGGTTCGAGAGCTGTTGCATTGGCATCAGGGATCGAGCGGGACAGTTCACAGCTACAGGCTGGTTATCTATCATCCACCATCATCACCGCCATCCGCTTACTGAGAAGATCGGGCCACCCCATATCACCTTGGTATCAGATTTCCAGTGTTGCCTCGGTAAGCATCCACAAATCCATCCATAGATTAGAGTGTTTTTGTCCCTATCTGAAAAAGCCTTACAAAAAGATTTGCCATAGACTAGATTGCATCGTTTTCGAGTTTTAGTTGCTGATTGTATCTTCTCGTAGATCCGATCTACAGGTTTTTCCTCGTAGGAGTCTAGTTTTTCGTTTGTGTCTAGGTTTAGGGTTTGATCTTGTTTTCCGCCGTGTCAACCATCACCGTGTTCCACAAGTTTTTCCTCATTTGTCCGAGTCCACATAGCGTACATTTGTTTGCATACCATAGACACAGCCTATCTACCGCATCCGTGCCTAGGAACGTACCCACGAGACTAGTTGCTTTGCTCCGACAGGCTGGTCATTAGGGTTTGAAGTGCCAATTTTTCGTCCAGGTGGACCGGATTATCCGGCCCCCGACAAACCGGAATATCCGGCCCATAATTGCTCAGAATTGTTGCATCCCGTTTTGCTTTGTGTCAGATAGTTAAAAAAAATCAAAAAAAAAGAAAAGAAAGTTGTGAAAAAAAAGAGAAAAGAAAAGAGAATCGGTATAAAAAAAGAGAACAAAAGAGCTACAAGCGTGACAAAAAGAGATATCAAAGTGTGCATTGTTGGAGGCCTAGTTTCATTATAGCACTAGTAGATTGAGCAATCGTTATTATACATTCTATTTGAGCTATTACTAGCGTCTCTCTTGTGCATTACAATATTCCTGTTCATAAATTGCTTTGCCACGTTTATCTCCACCGTGTGTGTTTCTTGGGTTTTTGTACGATCAGCACTAGGACTTGTTTGCGGTGTAGATAGGGTACCATACCTATAGGTCCACCTTAAATAACCTGTGTGCCCTGCGATCGTTCTCTATACCTTTGATATTCACTTCATCACATCAAGTGCCTTAGTCTTTGATTTCGTTTGGTAGAGCATCTCTATTCACTTTGGAATGGTAAGATCTCCTTTCTTATTAGTTGTGAGTGAGTTGTGAGAGTTTCCACCATACAGATTTTGATTTTTGCACTAACCTACTAATCATGTCTTCTAGTGATGATGATGTTGTGATGCAGAAAAAGAAGGATGAGGAGCTCGTCAATTGGCATGAATATGAGGCTTTGAAATCCCACTTGACACGTGTGTTTACTAACACGACAAATGCCATTGACAAGAATCTCCAAGATATGAATATGAGATTGGATCAGCATGTTGCGACGGTTGATACTATCCAAACGCAAGTGGCTACGCTCAATGTCAATGTCACCACTTTGCAGCGTTCCATTGAGGGTTTGACAGCCGCCTTACATAGAAGGGAAGATCCTCAACATGATGATGCCTTTGATGACTTTGATGAGGGTAGCGCTATTGATGCGGCTCCACATGTTGGCAGGGGACGTACTATTCCCCTTGTCCATGCACCTGCTCATGGTCGTGGGTTTGCCCCTCTTGGGAGTGGTCAACGTGTGCCCAACCAAGCTGCTGATGATGGTTTGGGCAAGCCAAAATTCTCAATTCCTAAGTTTGATGGTTCCATTGATCCTGAAGACTACCACACATGGGAGTTGAAGATTGAGAAACTCTGGCGCTTATTTGACTATCCAGAAGATAAGAAGGTCAAGCTTGCAGCATCTGAATTTGATGGTTATGCTTTGCGTTGGTGGGATGCTCTTGTGCAGCATAGAAGGGAGGACAATGAACTTCCTGTGATGGATTGGCGCGAGATGAAGCAAATCATGAAGGCTCGTTTCGTACCAACTAACTACTTGCGATCAGTTTTTGATAAATTGACGCAACTGAAGCAAGGCACCATGACAGTTGATGAGTACTACATGGAGATGGAGATGCTTATGCAGCGTGCTAGAATTCGTGAGTCCATTGAGATGACCATGTAGCGATTCCTAAACAATTTGAAGTTACCGATCAAGAGCACTGTTTGTCATCACAAGTATGAGACCATGAATGAGTTGTTCCATCATGCTAGAGAGGCCGAATCCCAGTTGGTAGAAGAGGCGAAGTCACGTGCTCGTTTTCCGTCCTCCAGCAGATTTTCGGCCAGGTCTGCACCTCCTACAGTCATGCCACCAGCTGCTGCTCCATTTACACCATCGGCCAAACCAGCAAGTGCACCTTCGTTTGGTTCTAATGCTCGGAAACCTGCTGCTCCTGCTGCTAGCTCGGGTTCCAACATGTCTACGACACGTACTCGTGATGTGGTGTGCCATACTTGTGGAGGTAGAGGTCACTACAAGAAAGATTGTCCAAACAGCAAGGTTATGTTTGTTAATGAACAAGGTGAAGTAGAAAGTGGAGATGAAGCTTCTGATGATGATATTGATGACGACAAGGATGGTGCTGATGCATATGCTGAGCGTGCATCCACTATTGTCATATCTTCACGTGTACTTAGTGTGCAACCGGTTGAGGAATCCCAGCGTTGCAACTTGTTCCAAACAAAAGCTCTAGTTGGACCAAACAAAGCTTGCAAGGTAATTATTGATGGAGGTAGCTGCAGAAATCTTGCAAGTAAGGAACTATGTGCCAAACTGAATTTGACATACTTACCTCATCCCAAGCCATACTACATACATTGGTTGAGCAACAATGGTGAGATGAAGGTAAATCATATGGTACGTGTGAATTTTCAAATAGGGCCATACAAAGATTCTATTGATTTTGATGTGGTTCCTATGACTATTTGTCACCTACTATAGGGTCGGCCTTGGCTCTATGATCGCCATGTGCAACACAATGGCCGAGCCAATACATATCACTTGGAATTTAAAGGAAAGAAGATTACTATGCAGCCAATGACACCACAAGAAATTGTGAATGATTCTTGCCAGAAGATAGAGGTGAACTTGAAAGAAGATACTACCACTCGGTGAGATTGTGTGACGGCTGTTCCTGATGTAATTGAGCCTAAATTGAGTGATATAACAAAAAGTGAGAGAGTGCCTGGGTTATTGATACTAGCCACCAAGGAGGATATGAGAGAGTTTGAGGATCCTGACCATGCCACTTGTGCTCATGTATAAGGGCGAGGTATTGGTTTCTAACGACATGAACCCTATTTCTCTTGGTGTCTCTTCTGTTTTGCAGGACTATGGGGATGTGTTTCCAGAAGACGTACCCGTAGGTTTGCCTCCATTGCGTGGTATAGAACATCAAGTGGACCTGATTCCTGGCGCCACACTTCCCAACCGTGCACCTTATAGGACTAATCCCGAAAAAACTAAGGAAATTCAGAAGCACATACAAGCGTTGTTGGATAAAGGGTACATTCGTGTCTCTCTTAGCCCTTGTGATGTTCCTGTTATTTTAGTTCCTAAGAAAGATGGTACATGGCACATGTGTGTAGATTGTAGAGCGATTAATAACATCACTATTCGATATCGTTATCCTATTCCACGCTTAGAGGATATGTTAGATGAATTGAGTGGTGCTGCTGTTTTCTCTAAGATAGACTTGCGTAGTGGTTATCATCAAATTAGGATGAAAGAAGGGGATGAGTGGAAAACTGCTTTCAAAGCAAAATTTAGCTTGTATGTGTGGTTAGTCATGCCGTTTGGTCTTACTAATGCACCTAGTACATTTATGCGATTAATGAATCATGTTTTCAGAGAGTTTATTGGTCGTTTTGTGGTTGTTTACTTTGATGATATACTTATATACAGCCACAACGAAACTGAACATTGCACTCATATTAGACAAGTTTTGCAAGTGTTACGTGATAATAAACTGTATGCTAATCTTGAGAAGTGTACATTTGCAAAAGATAAGGTCATATTCCTAGGATTTGTTGTTTCTAAGCATGGAGTAGAGCTAGATCAATCTAAAATTGAATCAATTTAGAATTGGCCTACTCCAATGAATGTTAGTCAAGTGCGTAGTTTCTACGGTGTCACTGGTTTCTATAGGCGCTTTGTGAAAGATTTTAGCACCATTGCTGCACCATTAAATGATTTGACAAAGAAAGGTGTTCCTTTTGTATGGGGCGCGGCTCAAGACATTGCATTTGATACATTAAAACGTTTGCTTACTTCTGCACCATTACTTGCATTACCTCATTTTTCGAAGCAATTTGAAGTTGAATGTGATGCTAGTGGTATAGGCATAGGTGGCGTTTTGATGCAAGAGGGTCGGCCTATAGCTTATTTTTATGAGAAATTGACTGGTGCTCGTTTGAATTATTCTATCTATGATAAATAATTGTATGCACTTGTTAGAGTACTTGAGGTTTGGCAACATTATTTGTGGCCAAAGGAATTCATCATACATTCTGATCATGAAGCATTTAAATACTTGAAAGATCAATCAAACTTGCATAGAAGATTAGCTAAATGGGTTGAGTTCATTGAGTCTTTTCCTTACATCATTAATTATAAGAAGGGAAAAGAGAATGTTGTTGCTGATACTCTGTATAGGAAGAACATGCTATTAACCAATCTTGATGTTAAAATTCCTGGATTAGAAGCTATTTGTGCACTTTATGCAACTGACCATGATTTCGCTGAACCATATCGTTTGTGTGCTCTTAGAAACGCATGGGATAAGTATCATATACATGATGGATATTTGTTTCGAGCTAACAAACTATGTATTCCAGAATCGTCGTTGCGTCTTAGTGCAGGAATCACATGCTGGTGGTTTGATGGGTCACTTTGGGCGTGAGAAGACGTTGCTCATGCTTGCTGATCACTTTTATTGGCCCAAGATGAGGCGTGATGTGTACAGATTTGTGAGCCGATGTATTACATGCCACAAGTCGAAATCTAAGCCGAAGCCTCACGGTTTGTATACACCTCTCTCTGCACCTACTACTCCATGGGAAGACATTAGTATGGATTTTGTGCTAGGTCTACCTAAAACTCAGAGAGGTCATGATTCTATATTTGTGGTAGTGGATAGGTTCTCTAAGATGGCTCATTTTATTGCCTGCCACAAAAGCGACATTGCGTCACATGTTGCTAACCTGTTTTTCAGGGACATCGTGAGATTACATGGAGTACCAAAAACGATTGTTTCTGACCGTGATGTGAAGTTCATGAGCTACTTTTGGAAGACCTTATGGGGGAAGCTAGGAACAAAGTTGTTGTTCAGTACTACATGTCATCCGCAAACAGATTGTCAAACGGAGGTGGTGAATCGAACATTGTCACAGCTGCTAAGGACCATGATTAAAAAGAATCTGCGGGAGTGGGAAGAGTGTTTGCCACATGTTGAGTTTGCTTACAATAGGGTTGTGCATTCAACTACTCAGCTTTGTCCTTTTGAGGTGGTGTATGGTTTCAAGCCATTGACGCCACTTGATATGTTGCCTCTGCCATTACATGAGAGAGTTGATATGGAGGCATCAAAATGTGTTGATTATGTGAAGAAAATACATGAGAAGACTCGAGAGGCTATTGAGAAGAAAGGCAAGAACATTGCTGCTGCAAGGAATCAAGCAAGGAAAGAAGTGTTGTTCGAGCCTGGAGATATGGTTTGGGTGCATCTACGCAAGGATAGGTTCCCACTACTTCGAAAGTCAAAATTGAAGCCACGTGGTGCTGGTCCTTACAAGGTGTTAGCCAAGATTAATAATAGTGCCTACTCGGTTGATATACCTATTGAGGAGTTTGGTGGAGTTAGCAACAGCTTCAATGTTGCTGATTTGTCACCATATGCTGGAGAAGACCTTGGAGCGTCGAGGTCGACGCCTTTTGAAGGGGGGAGATGATGAGGACATCCCTACAATTACACCTACCCCAGTGACTACTGAAGATGCTACAACTGTTGCAAGAAAGGATCAGTCCAATGAGATTAGAATTGGACCTATTACAAGAGCTCGTGCTAAGCTACTTGAACAACAGGTGAATTTACTCCTAAACGAATCTGGTACTTTGATTGATGAGAACTTTATACTGCCTAAGTCAATGCATTTATGTATGATCGGGTTCGTTGGAGAAACAAGCATGGCGCGAGGAGGAGAAGGGCTACAAGAGAAGCCCAACATGATGATCGCCCAAGGATGCACGAGGGAGGAGCGGGAGGAAGGCGCAATACAAGCAAGGGAGATCATCAAAGAGAAGAAACGTTCAATTCGGACAGACAAAAGACCTGAAATTGAAACGGACGTGGATTCCTCATACGAACTCCAAATCAAGCAAATAAGCACTTGTTGGATAGATAATTCCAAGATCTTTCCAATGAGTACTTCCACGTCTAAAAAGACCCCGGATAATCTGGCCCCCACACCCCGGATAATCCGGCCCTGCTTTGGAGATCCTGCTAAGGACGTCGGCGCGACGTTCAGTACCAGGGCGGATATTTGACCAGACTTTTCCCACGGAAAATCCGGCCCCCGGATAATCCGGCCCTCTTAGACCGGATAATCCGGCCCAAAAAGTTCCCATCAGATCCGGACGGATCTGACTGTATCAGAAACGTTTTTGTTTCGCGTTTTTCGAACGTTTCGACGGCCATATAAGCCTGGGAACGCCCTCTAGTTTAGGTTAGACCACGTTAAAGCTATTTTGGAGTTGTTTCTTTCATAGAACCTCTGGAATTACCCTGTGTTCGAATCTACCAACTATAATTGAGTGTGATCCGTTGTTCCATTGGGAATTAGTAGATTGCATACTACCGTTCGTGGTCACGGCTACGTGCGCAAGAGCGTGGTGTTGTGAATATCCTATAAGGTTCGAGAGCTGTTGCATTGGCATCAGGGATCGAGCGGGAGAGTTCATAGCTACAGGCTAGTTATCTATCATCCACCATCATCACCGCCATCGCTTACTGAGAAGATCGGGCCACCCCATATCACATCGGGTCACCGACGAATCCGTTGAAGTCTTTCTCGTCAGCGACTCCATCCATTCTGACGAGGGCCATTTGCCTCTCCTCACGGCGACACGGCTAGGCCTTGATGGGTCGATAATGAAGAAGCATTGCTCGACGTGCTTAGCTAGTACCCATGGCTCATTTCGTGCGGTGGGTTTCTTGGTATTGGATTTGTTGGGCAAACGCATGGTGGTGAAATACTCGTCTTCTTTTCTGACATCTGTAGCCCATGTGACACAGAACATCAGTAGCTTCTCCCTGACGTAGTCGAGCTCCCAAATTTCCTCGATCCTTCCGTATTATCTTTTCTTCTCTTCACCCGTGTAAGATTCCATCGTCACACCTAAGTTCTGATAGTCGCTTCTTTTGTCTCTCTCCTCCGTGTAGAATGTGTAACCGCTGATGTCGTATGCTTGATAAGTCATGAGGTTTGGTGCGGGCCCGTAAGACAAGGCCACTGTGATTCTGTCCGTGTCGCTTGTCATTGGCGGGGGATTGGCATCAATCTGGTCTTTGAACCAGCGCGTGAAAGAGGAGTTGTGCGCTCTAAATACCTCTTCTTCCGTCATCGTCCTGTTAGCATTGTTCTTGATCATGGTTTTGTGCTTTTCTACCTAAGGAGTGACATCGTCCATGTGCTATAGCGCTACTAAGTGGGCCCTGTCAAAGTCGGCTCTCCTATCAGACTGATCCACGTCCATTTCCTTCTTGCCGGTGCGGTGGCCTACTCCCTCAAACCTACTGAGGTGCTTGTTCGTGGGCAAACCAATCGGACATGGGTTTTCCTCGTGTAGATAATTCTAGCAAAAAGAGACGCACTCCTCGGTGAGAAAGCCCTGGATGATGCTTCCATCCGGATGTGCCTTGTTATGGACATATCCTTTGATGATCCTGTTCATTCTTTCTAACGCCATCATGTTGTGAAGGAACGAAGGCCCGAGATCCTCGATATCGTCCACTATATGCAGCAGCAGGTGGACCATGATTTTGAAGAATGCAGGTGGGAAGTACATCTCCATCTCGGATATGATGGTGACTATCTCTTCCTGCATCCTCTCGAGTTTCTTGACGGTTATCGACTTCCGAGTGATGACGTCGAAGAAGTTACAGAGGCTAGTCAGGGTTGCACGGACGTGCGGTTCCATGATCCCTCAGATTGCAACCGGAAGTATCTGCGTCATCATGATGTGATAGTCATGAGACTTCATCCCGCTAAAGATTCCTTTTGTCGGGTCTAGCCATCTACGTATCAGCCCCGCGTAGCCTAAGGGATACTTGGTTCCGAGGAGGCAACCAATCATCTGTTCGAGCTCGTTAGGATATAGAGTGAAGCAGGAGGGACGCGGGGTTTCACTCTTCTTCGCCCTTTTTCCCTTAGGATCTTCCGTCTCCTCCTCAACCGGCTGCTTCCCTGCCCTTTTGTGCTTGCGATCGTTTGTCTCCTCCTCAACCCTAGAAGACGGGGGGTGAAGCTCTTCTCTGATATGCAGGGCCTTCAAGTCGTGTCTTGCTTTTAGCCCGTCTTTGGTCCTATCTGGCATGTTGAGCAGAGTGACAAGCAAGCTTTCGCACACATTCTTCGTGATATGCATGACATCAAGGCTATGAGGCGTACCGAGGATCTTCCAGTACGGCAAGTCCCAAAACACGGACCTCCTTTTCCATACCCCCATGAGCGGGCCATGTTCCTTTTCCTTATTCTTATCTCCTCGCTTCCGCTTATGCTTCTTTATCTTACCTGGTGGAGGGCAGTGTTTCCAGTTTTTCAACAAAGCATCGATCTCCTCGCCGCTGCGCTTAGGCGGAGGTACTTAGAGCTCATCCTTGCAGTTGAACACATCTCCAGCTTCCTCCACGGATCATTCTCGAGTAGCCACATCTGAGTCCTCATGTAGACGGTTTTCGAAGACCCGGGATCCTTACCCAACTGAACAAATGGCGTCCTTTCCATGCACCTCACACAAGACTTATGTCCGTGGCACACCTGGCATGCGATATATCCTTATCCTAGATAGTCCTGCACCGTCATGATCAGCGTTGCTTTCAGACGGAAAGGTTGTTGGAGGTGAGCGTCCCATGTTTCTACCCCTTCGTCCCACAAGATGGCTAGCTTCTCTTTCAATAGCTCAAGAGACAGGTTGATATCGCTCCCTGGCTATGTCGGCCCTTGGATTAGCATGCTCATGTGTATGTACTTCTTCTTCAGGCATAGCCATGGGGGGAGGTTGTACATCCATACAAACACGGGACAGGTGTTGTGCTTGCTGCTCTGGTTCCCGAATGGATTGAGTCTATCGGTGTTTGCACCCAGTCTGATGTTCCTTGGTTTTTTCCCGAAATCTTCATACTCATTGTCTAATGCTTTCCACTGGCTTGCATCCGAAGGGTGCGTCAGCACTGGGTTTTCAACCCGCACTGGATCCTTCATCACCGCCTCCTTCCTTTCCGTGTGCCAGTGCATGAACTTCGCTTCCTTGGGGTCCACGAAGTACCGCTGGAGACGGGGCCTGAGCGGGAAGTATCACACAACTTTTCGAGGAGCTTTTCACGTCCCTCTCTTGTATCGAGGCTCGCCACACCTTGGGCACACGGTCAAGTCCTTGTGCTTGTTTCGATACATCACGTAGTCACTGATGCAGGCGTGGTATTTTTCATGCGGTAAATCAAGAGGGCACACCACTTTCTTGGCCTCCTGTAGTCTACATGCCAACGTGTTATCTTTAGGTAAGTGCTTCTTCAAGTAACAGAAGAGATCATCTGCGCTTGTGTCGTTCCATCTATATTTTGCCTTCATCTCTAAAAGATCGAGAGTTACTCTCAAGCGAGTCTCCTCCGGCCCGTGACCTGCGTCATACAACAGAGTTCTTGAGTCTATCTCTAGTTCATCCAGCTTATACTTCCGTCTACCGGCGAATCTGGGGTCGGTCGATGCATTGCCAAGAAGAATTTCCTGAAGATGAGGGTCGTGCACGGCTGCAGTTAGCGGGGTATTACTACTCCTGTCCTCATCGTCCACATGGTTTTCTTCTTCCTGACCTTGTTCATCACTGTCGTCGCCGTGTGCGACATCCCGTTCTTCTCCCTCCTCATCCTCTTCATTTTCGTGTTGAACGTCATCCTCTTCCTCATGGTCATCTTCATCATCCATCCACTAAGTGTAGCCCTCCATGAAACTATACCTGAGAAGGTGCTCATTCACCATGCGTGACAAGGGGTCAAACAATGACGATAGTTTGCATTTTCGACATGGACATTTTATTTCCATGCGGTTATTTTGATACACGTCAGCAGTCGCGTGTTCCACGTATCTATCCACGTCGCTTTCCTTCATCTCGATTACCATCGTTGCCTGCACGATAAGAGAATAGATTAGAACCGTCGGCTCGGCTTTCACGGAAAAATTCGACATGACCTTTGCTAAAAATGGTCTCGCCAGAGTGCCAGAAATTCACCGGAACGGAAGTTAATCGACATTCCGGCAAAACATTGGCAACTCATTGTACATGCACATTCCACCAGCAAAACAACACAAAAAAGGTCCACATATGTGTGCAACCACTTTTCACCATCACAAGTGACATCACCAGTGACTTTTAGCCAACTCATGCACACATTCCACCACATTATACCTATTAGTTGACGCGAGGTCAAGAGCACCGGAGAAACGCCAAACGTCGACCGAAGAGAGTGTGTATGTGTTGTCGGGACCTTATGCTCGAGATCTAGATCTACCAATAGAGTGAAGTGGGAAAGGTGGTGGATAGAGATCTAGATCTAGATCTTGCTAGGTAAATATAGTAATGCATGCGAGGGGAGCGACATCTCCTTAAATATATCAAACCTTGTTGGTTGAATTAGCTAAAATGGGTGGGGAGAAGTGGGGGAATGAGCTAGCAAAGCTTGGAGTTGGGTTTCCATGAAAAGTGAGCTAGTGGTGAGTGAGGAGGTGTTGGTAGGTGGCTGGTTCGAGCTGGTAATAAATCCCAGGTTACCACCGGCGGAAACAGCAGAGGCGCCGGTGGTAATAGCACGGCCCAGTGGCCCACCCGGCCCCACATCATCCCCAGTGAGCTTAGAATCATTCGTTGGTGGTATATGCACCTATACCCGAGCGCTGCGGGCCGATGTAAGTGGCACCATCCGGGTTACGCTACCCGGCGTGCATAGCCGGATTTGCCGGTGGTAAGTGGCGCCCCATCCGGGGCACGCGTCCCACCCTATCCCTAGCATGCACGCGACAAATTCACTGGCGGTACGTGTCGTAGCCCTGACGTGACAAGTGTGTTTCGCCGGTGGTAACAGTATGCAGGTCTGGAAGCCCTTACCGCCGACGAGCACGTTTCCACTTCGCCGATGGTAAGGAGTGCTGCTATAAGCTTTTCTCTAGTAGTGTCTATTCGTGGAATAGGCTGGTGTTATCGCAATTTAATGAAAGTATCTCGGATTTTGATCTATAAGTGCATCATACCTGCTTGGTATGGGGTTGAGGGGATGAGGGTTTAGGGTTTTTATTGTTTTTGGGGTTTAGGTGTTTAGGGTTTAGGTTTTTTGGGAATTTTCGATAATGTTCAAGCTGCTTTATATATGCTTATATTCATGGAATTAAATGGCGTTAGCACAAATTGAGGAAAGTTTATCTGAAATTTTGATCTACAAGTGCAGGTGATACCTCATTTGCCAATGTCGTTTAGGCGGGGTTGAGAGTTTAGGGTTTTAGGGTTTAGGGCATTTTCAATAATGTTCAAACTTTATTGCTATATTCATGCAATAGAATGGTGTTACTGCAATTTAATGAAAGATCGAATCTCAGATTTTGATCTATAAGTCCACGATACCTGCTTGGTTAGGGTTTATATGGGTCGAGGGGTTTAGGGTTTTATGGTTTTACGGTTTAGGTTTTATGGACTGAATAGGGTTTAGGGGGTTTATCGAATTTTCAATAATACTCAAGCTTTATTCTTATATTCGTTGAATAGAATATGGTGTTACCTAACTCATTGAAAGTATCTCAAAATTTGATCTATAAGTGCATGAAACCTGATTGGTTAGGGTTTATGTGTTGAGGGTTTAGGGTTTTAGGTTTAGGTTTTATTAAGGTTTATTTAGGGTATTTTCGATAATGCTCAAGATTTATGCTTATATTCATTGAATAGGATGGAGTTACCAGTTTAATGAAAATATATCAAATTTTGATCGATAAGTGCATGCTACGTGCGGGGTTGAGGGTTTAGGGTTTTAGGGTTTAGGGAATTTCCAATAATGTTGTTGAGGGCAAACCTCTAGGGTGGCTCGATCTTTCACGAATCCCACTCAAATCAAGGATGGAGTGCGGGGGAGGAGGGGAGGATGAACACGACGAACTCACGCACGAAGAACGCGATGAACACACACGCAAAACCACGATACACACCAATAGCTCACGCCGGCGGTGACCAGTCCGGCGCAATCCCTAGGATCGGCGATGGGTGGAGGACTCTCTCTCGAACCGACACCGCGAGATGGGAGACTGGGTGAGATCTTGACGTCTAGGCAAAGGGACTCCGATGCCTAGGCCTTGTACAACGCGGAGGCACGATGCAAACTCCAACGAGGTTTGGGATATTTGGTGCTCCTTTGTCAAAGGAGCATGAGGCAAGAACTAGATAGATCCACAAGGGGTTTCCACTAATTCCAAGTATCATGCGTAGGGTTTACAATGGAGGTTAGGGACTATATATAGGCCATCCACTTAAACGGGGGTACTTTAGGAATAAAAGACAAGTTCTGGACGGACTAAGGGGTACATGGGCCTAAGGCCCAAAGGCCTTTTACATGCCTGGCGTCGGTCGAACCGGAGACTCCGGTGTAGGCCAGAGAACCCGGTGGAGCCTCCGGACCAACCTCCGGAGGGGCATTCAGATTGTCCCGGAGCCTGGTGTAGGGGGTCAGGCCGGAGGAGGGACCGGAGTCTTTGGGGTCTTCAGGCCGGAGACTTTAGTAGGCCGGAGACTCCGGTATGCATAGACCGGAGACTCCGGTCTGAGCATCTCCAGCGACTTCTGCTTCACGCTCTGCTCCTAGTTCTCCATCCTTGGGTGCTTGGTGATGTGTTGGGACTTCGTACCTGATGATGCATAGAGTAGTTTCATGAAGTAGCACACCATCCAAGGAGGTATCAAATTGGCACGAGGAGAGGAGCGAGTTCACCTTAGCTTGTAGGAGCTTGGCTCGGGCATGAGTCATGGGTCCACTTGGGGGACTTGTTGGTGTAGATGTAGTAGCGTCCGTAGGACGGGCTGCATCAGCTCCCCCCCTTGGGAAAGAGTCATCCTCGACTCTTCATGGGTATCCTCTTGAATGTCTCCATGGTAGTGTGAGAGGTCTTTGACATTGAATGTGTTGCTTGCAAGGTACTTGGAGACTGGAATGTCGATGATGTAGGTGGTTGTTGTTGATTCTCTTGAGGACCTTGAAGGGGCCATCTCCTCTTGGTTTGAGCTTGGAATCTCGTTCCTTGGGAAAGCGGTCTTTGCTCAAGTGTATCCATACAAGGTCACCTTCTTCAAAGATCATCTTCTTCTTGTCCTTGTTTAACCTTGAAGCTTGGCGAAGGACTTGTTGTTCGATAGTAGCTCTTGTTTCATCATGAAGTTTCTTCATAGCTTGTGCGTGCTTCTCAACGTCCATGTTGGTTCGCTCATGGAGAGGTAGTGGTAGGATGTTGAGCACGGCGAGGGGCTCGAAACCATAGACGATCATGAATGGAATCATCTTGGTTGTTGAGTGCTTGGCACAGTTGTAGGCAAACTCGGTGTGGGGAATGCATTCCTCCCAATCCTTCAAGTTCTTCTTGATCAACACACGTAGGAGAGTTCCGAGGCTTCGGTTAAAAACCTCGGTTTGTCCATCGGTTTGAGGATGCGACGCAGATGAAAAGAGGAGCTTGACGCCGAGCTTGGCCATGAGGGTCTTCCATAAGTAGCTCATGAATTTGACGTCGCGGTCGGAGACGATTGTTCGTGGCACACCGCGAAGACGGACGATTTCCCTAAAAATAAATTGGCAACATGTGAAGCATTGTCGGTCTTATGGCACGGTATGAAGTGTGCCATTTTTGAGAAACGATCCACGACAACAAATATAGAGTCATGACCATGCTTAGATCTAGGAAATCCTAACACGAAATCCATACTAATGTCGGACCAAGGTGTATGAGGAATAGGCAATGGCATATAAAGACCATAAGGGTTAGCTTGCGACAATAAGGGTTAGCTTGTGATTTTATTTCCTCAAGATCCAATACGTTGATTTCAAGTCTCGTAAGAAGCCTTGTGTGCTTGCGAGACAAAGCGTCCACAACTACATTATCTTTGCCCTTCTTATACTTGACAATGTACGGAAAAGACTCCATGAACTCGACTCACTTAGCGTGTCTCTTACTCAAGTTGGCTTGTCCTTTGAGGTATTTCAACCACTCATGGTCGGAATGTATGATAAATTCTTTGGGCCATAGGTAGTGTTGCCAAACTTGAAGAACACGAACTAAGGCAAAAATCTCTTTGTCATAAATCAGATAATTAAGGTGAGCACCATCAAGTTCCTCGCTACGGTAGGCTATAGGACGTCCATTTTGCATAAGGACTCCTCCAATTCCAATACCACTAGCATCACACTCTATCTCAAAAGTTTTTGTGAAATCCGGTAACGCAAGGAGAGGTGCTTCGGTGAGCCTCTTTTTAAGTTCATCAAAAGCTTTTTGTTGTGATTTGCCCCACACGAAGGTGACATTCTTTTTCGTCAACTCGTTGAGAGGACAAGCAATGATGGAAAAGTCTTTCACAAAGCGACGATAGAAACCGGCCAACCCATGAAAGCTTCGGAGTTCACTCACATTTGTTGGGATGGGCCAATCTCGTATGTCCTTAACCTTGGAAACATCAACTTCAATGCCCTTCGAAGAAACGACAAATCCAAGAAAAATCAACTTGTCTTTAGCAAAAGTGCACTTGGGAAGATCAGCATAAAGTTTTTCATGTCGAAGAATTTGCAAAACTTCCTTGACATGTGTAATATGGTCCTCAAGTGACTTGCTATAAACAAGTATATCATCGAAATAGACAACAACACTTTTTCCAATGAGAGAACACAAGAATCCTTACCTCAAGCCAAGCTTGATGGTAACACTAGTAGTAGTTTGTGTGCTTGTAAGATGAGTTGCCTTGATCTGTTCAGATGAATTGCCTTGATCTGATGTCTAACTTGTTTGATTAGGATCTAAAGTGAGCTACTCTAGGAGCTCATCCTCTAGGATCAAGATACTTTAAGATCACCAAACCCTAAGCAAGAATACAAGATGGACCTGATCTCTAGCCACTAGGTGACCATATAAAACCCTTAACCAGATCAATTCTGAAGTGATCCATTCTACAAGTTTCTAAATCAATGAAGACCAATACCAAGAATGGATCTATTCTACTCAATATACACTTAAAAATCATCCACTTGATGATGCTTTGATACCTTGAAACCCATCAAAAACATCCACACTCTTATTCTAGTCAAAAACCCTAAATCTGCTAAATTTGACAAAGTCTACAAACTGTTTCAACATCACTTCTTGAATGCCTCTCTTTCTCAACCCTTGTGCAATTTTGGTAATGCACTTGAACCATCTTGTATACCATCATAAGGACTACCAAGGCCCAATTTTGCCTTTGTCTAGATCACCCTTTTAACCCATTTGTTCTTGATAATTTTGCAGGCAAGAAAATAATATTTTCTGCAAATCTTATCAACTAGCCTACTTGGTTAGAAGCTCACACCTTCATCCTACCTTCTTTGGACCAACTCTTTGCATGATTGTGTTGTACTCATAAAGGTCTAGCAGTACCTACTTCACTTGTTCCAAATGGATCCCTGTGCTTCAAAAACCCACAAGGTTTTGAAGGCTATTTGATAATCTGCTTTGGCAGGCTTGTTTTATTCAAAGTTTGGAATCAATCCTCGGAGAGCTCAAGCATAATCAAGCTCAAACCTCTATACCATGGTGATCTAAATCAATTGGTATATCCATCCATATATTCCATGACCCAAGGGGAGCTCTGATACATTGCAAATGTATCTATAATTTTTGATGTTCCATGCTTAGTTTTATCCACTTTCTTGTGTTTTGTTCCAACTTTGGAGTACTTTTATTATGACTTCTTGGACTAACCTATTAACAAGAGCCATAGTGCCTGCTGCCTATTTTCTATTGTTTTTGGTTCCAGAAAAGTCAGAAAATGAATATTCTCGGAATTGGACGGGACAAAAGCCAAAGTGCCTATTTTTTCGGAAGGGATCAAGTGCCAGAATACGAGACGGAGAAGGGCTGGGGGCCGGCCACACCACCTGGCTGCATGGCCAGGCCTGGCCCGCGCCAGGGGGTGGTCTGGCAGCCCCTAGCACCCCCTCGGCCTCTCCTTCCGCCTATAAGTTGCCCTCGGGACAAAAACCCTAGGTACCCGATCAAAAATCCACGAAAGAGTCTATAGCCGCTGTCATCTCCATCCCAAGATCGGGGGGATCTGAAGCTCTTCCCGGCACCCTGCCGGAGAGGGGAATTCACCCTGGAGGCCTTCTTCATCACCATGCAAGCCTCCGGTGTGATGCGTGAGTAGTTCATCCTTGGACTATGGATCCATGTAGTTGCTAGATGGCTGGTTTCTCCTCCTTTGTGCTTTCATGTTTAGATCTTGTGAGCTCCGTTCATGATCAAGATCATCTATTTGTAATTCATACATGTTGTGTTTGCGAGGATCCGATGGATATTGAGATGCTATTTCAGATTGATTATTGATTCTATCATGTCTTTGTTATTTGAGATCTTGCATGCTTTCCGTTGTTAGTAGCTATCTTGGCCAAGTAGATGCTAGCAACTCCAAGAGTTAGTATTTATGCTCGATAGTGGGTTCATGCCTCCGTAACTGGGAAGTGATGAAATCTCTAAGGTACTAGATGTGCTGTTGCTACTAGGGAGAAAACAACAATCCTTTGTTCATAGAGAAATCGTATTGTTTACCTTACACGCTGTTCGTAAAGCAATAATCTGTTGCTTGCAACTTAATACTGGAGGGGGTTCGGATGATAACCTGAAGGTGGATTATTAGTCATAGATGCAGTTGGATGGCGGTCTATGTATTATGTTGTATTGCCCAATCAAGTCTCAAAGGAGTCAAGATGATTAGTATATGCATGTATTGCTTTCTCGGTGTTTGTCAATTGCCCCGCTGTAATTTGTTCACCCAGCATGTTATCTATCTAAGGAGAGCCACCTCTAGTGAACTATGGATACCGGACTTTTTTTTCTTTACATACAATCTATAAACTGTTTCTGCTTTGTGTTTACTTTCTACAAACTTTTACTTCTTTCCATTCGAAACGTTTAATCCTTTGTTTTCCAAAAAACACGGTGAGATTGACAACCTCATCGCAAGTTGGGGACAAAGTTCTATGGTTGTGTTGTGCGGGTCTCCACGTTGCTACTAGCACCGGTAGTGCGCCCTTCCAAAGCCTAGCTAGTAACACCTTTGAGGTGTTTCCTTGCTCCTACTGGTTCGATTAAACCTTGGTTTCATAACTGAGGGAAACTTGCTGCTGTGCTCATCATACCTTCCTCTTGGGGTTCCCAACGAGCTCTACATCAACACCACCATCAAGCATTTTTCTGGGCGCCGTGCATTGAGCCATCAAGCATTTTTCTGGCGCCGTTGCCGGGGAGTCAAGGACTTCTTCACAAGGGGAGTCCCTCATAACCAATCTCTTTACTTTGTTGTTTTTGTTTTGCTTAGTTTTCTTTTTGCCTTGTTTGCTTGTTTTGTTCTTCAAAAAACACAAAAAAATTAGTTTTACTTGTTTGCTTTCTTATTTGAAAACACAAAAAAATTTAGTTCCTATCTTGAGTTGCCACTATGTCTACCCTTGCTCCAATCACTATGTCACCCGAGGAAATGATTCTCACTTTTAAACAAGGAATTGAGGAAAGTTTTAAGGAAGCTTGGTCTACAATCTCTGATCTACATGAAAAGACCGAGCCTAAAATGATTCAAGGCTTGTTCCTTAGCAGTTTTTACCTTGGGATTGCTCTTTGCTATAGATATGCTTTAGATGCTATTGCGGGAGGAGATTTCCTCCAAAGTAATGAGGATGATGCCATTAATGCTATAAAGAAATTGATCCTCACTTACAATTTGCCTAGCCAAACTGATACTTCTTTCGCACATATATTTGCTAGGTTGAACACTCTTGAGGCTAGCACTACTAGATTAGAAGGGTGCTATAATACGCTTAGGGAGCATCACAATTATGTTCCAATAAATTCTGAACCATCAAAGTGGCTCCCTACAGTAAAGATTGAGATGAACACTGAAACTTTTCAAGCCCGCTGTGATATCATGTCTGAATTTTGTCTTATGCCCAAAGATATTTATGAATCTTTGAATCTTTGGGGGCTTACTGAAGAAGGAAAAGAAATATCTCTTGCTAATAATGCTACCTTATTTCCTATTGGAATAGCTGAAGGAGTGTTTACAAAGATCCTTGGGAAAATGATTTCTACTGATTATCTTGTTATTGAATGTGCAGGAAAAGGACAAATTACACTTGGAAGATCCCTATTAGAACTCCTTGGAGCAATAATAGATGTGGGAAAGGGGACCATGCACCTTTCTTCTCCACCAAACAATCACATTTTCCTAAAGGCTAAGGATAAAAATAAGAGAGGTAAGGGCAAGAAAGTTGGTTTTAATGCTTCTTCATTTGAGAACACTTGATTCTTTCTTTGCTTCTTATGCCTAACTTAAAGGCGTTAAAGAAAAGTACTTGTTGGGAGATAACCCAAGAGTTTTAGTTGAGTCTTGGAAGTTATTACCTCAGTAATAACCGCTCCTTATCCTTTTTATTTGCTTTTTGTGCCAAGAGTAACCTCTAATGAGAGTGAAGTAATGATTGGGAAAGTTGCTGTCTCGAAACAGATTTCTGTGCTTCACCGTAAAAATTTCTGAGAGAGATCTGTATGTCGCAATGAGATGTAATTTTTTGTGCTTCTGCCCCAGGTTGTTATCTAACTTTCGTTAGTTCAACACTTTTTTATTTGAGCAACAGAAGGTCTTCGAAAAAATTCGTCTTTACCTGCTGGTCCGTTTTGACAGATTTCTGCCATTTTCTGCATTTGCTTCTTGTTGGTTCCTTCTTGAGTTCCTTTGGGGAATTGAGCTTTTTGAGGGAAGTGCTACAGTATCTAGTGTTCTAATGAAAGTTTATTTGGTGTTAGAACTGACTTGAGACTTATTTATCTTAAGTGCACTAATGTTGCTAATGAGATTGTGTGAAGTTTTGTATGAAGGAAAAATTTCAGGTGTATGGAAGGAATGAGTAATGAGATGAAGGATGGACTAAAGCTTAAGCTTGGGAATGCCATGCGTGTCACCCCAAGAAATATCCAAGAAGTACAAGCGTCAAAGCTTGGGGATGCCCAAGGCATCCCCTTCTTCATCAATAAAAATCCCAGGTTTCTTCCAAACGCTTCATTTTTATTGTTTCGTGCATAGTTGTGTTTCTCTTGGAGCGTCTTCTTTTTTGTTTTTGTTTTGGTTTTTAGTTTGCTTGGTTTGCTTAGTTTTCTGAATAAGTTGGTTGGACCCCCTCTTTCACACTTTGGTTTGCAAATAGTTTGGTTTGGTTTGGAAAAGAGTAGGAAAGCTCACACTTATGTGGTAAAAAGAGCTCGTTTTTGACTATGGCTATGCTTTGTCATGCCATGCTTGATATTGTTTTGGATTTATGCTTGGTATTCTTTGCTGTAGCATGACTTGTTATAAACACTTGAGATTGCTTAATGTGCCTTGGATGAATCATGCGTTGTTTTAGCATATTAAAGCATAGTATAGTGGTATTCTCCTTTGATGCTTTATTTGGGTAGACTTGGCACATGCTCGCACCATGTTATGACTGTCACAAGTCACCATAGCCTTTATGATCCTTTAGTTTTCAACTTGTAGTATCACTTTATGCTTTGATCAATGATGTTTTGTCGCTCTGCATGATTATGGCCATTATTGCTCTCTTAGTTTGTCGCTCTCAGTCTTTTGCTAGCCTCCACAACCAAGTATGAGTTCCACTCATGCATCCAACTCCCTAAACCAAGTTATTCCAAAGAGTCCACCATACCTACCTACTAGCTTATGCTATTCCAAGTACATTCATGCTTTTGTTTACCTTCCACTTGTTATGAGAAAACTAGTGATTAAAGCTCTCACGAACTTGATGGCACACTTTACTTTATTGCCTCTAATAAACTTGAATCATTGGGTCCTTCTTTGTTGCGTATATGCTTGCGCTTTATAAGTTGAAATTAGCAGAACCATGTACCATGGGGAACGCTTTCAACATTGCACTTGTACTTTGTACCCCGTTGATATTATGTTCTTTTGCTTACGGATCTCGGCGGTGTGAAATAAATGTGGAACTTGTATGATCATGGAGTTTGTATGTGTGTTAGAGAAACGCCTAGGCCGCTAGCCTAAGCCATGCCTAATCATGGTGGAAACTTGCAGCATCACCATAATGAGAACTCTATGAAGCATCCTCAATAAAAACCTATGCAAATAGCAAATAAAAAGATCGCTGATATGCTCATTGTCTGCTTGCCTTGTCATTTTGACTATGGGAAAGCTCCCGTATCATGTGCAAGGGGTACCCCGTTGGCGGTTCTTAATGATACACACATACTTACAATGGCAAGAGCTTACTCATGACTTAAGTTGAGTAGCATGAGGATCGGTCTTTGTAAATAAGGGGCATAAGATTTCGGTTTATAACTTGTCAAGCATATCCTCTTAGTTGTGTCACTTTAACCTTAATCACCTTCAAGATGCTTATGATAGGGGCAATGAGAGCTGAAAGCTTTAAGTACCATAATTTTTGGAAGCTCTTTATGAGACTTGAATCCCTACTTCCTTTTTACAAAAGGCCTTTCTTCCACCATTATATTGAGTCTCCACCTTCTATCTTTATGCACTACTTTGAGAGCATAGTGGCCATTCTTTGTTCTATGTGCATTGTCCCAAGACTAGTTGATTGATGCATAACTAGTTATTGCTTGTTTGAAACTATTGTATCTAGTCACTCTTATGAACTTTGAAGGTGTCCAATGCATTTATATTTGCTACTCTATTGAGGGACAAGCTGAATACTAGTATGCTATGTTTTCTTTATGTGAAAGAAACAAACGTCTTGCAAATCATTATTATTCATGAATCTTTTGTTTGTGCCTTTCCATGTTGCATCATAGTTTCTTTGCTTATTTCTAGAACTTTGTCTTTCATGTTATGATTGAAGTACTATGATCCCAGCTTTGAATATTTTGCAAATACTTTGATCAAGTCTTTGATGGTGCATGTCACCTCAAAAATTATTTCTTTTTATCACTTACCTACTCGAGGACGAGCAGGAGTTAAGCTTGGGGATGTTGATACATTGCAAATGTATCTATAATTTTTGATGTTCCATGCTTAGTTTTATCCACTTTCTTGTGTTTTGTTCCAACTTTGGAGTACTTTTATTATGATTTCTTGGACTAACCTATTAACAAGAGCCACAGTGCCTGCTGCCTGTTTTATGTTGTTTTTGGTTCCAGAAAAGTCAGAAAAGGACTATTCTCAGAATTGGACGGGACAAAAGCCAAAGTGCCCATTTTTCTAGAAGGGATCAAGTGCCAGAATACGAGACGGAGAAGGGCTAGGGGCCGGCCACACCACCTGGCCACGCGGCCAGGCCTGGACCATGCTAGGGGGTGGTCTGGCCGCCCCCAGCACCCCCTCGGCCTCTCCTTCCGCCTATAAGTTGCCTCGGGACGAAAACCCTAGGTACTCGATCAAAAATCCACGAAAGAGTCTCAGAGTCATCTCCATCCCTAGATCGGGGATCTGAAGCTCTTCGGCACCACGGGAGGGGAATTCACCACAGAGGCCTTCTTCATCACCATGCAAGCCTCCGGTGTGATGCGTGAGTAGTTCATCCTTGGACTACGGATCCATGTAGTAGCTAGATGGCTGGTTTCTCCTCCTTTGTGCTTTCATGTTTAGATCTTGTGAGCTCCATTCATGATCAAGATCATCTATTTGTAATTCATACATGTTGTGTTTGCGGGGATCCAATGGATATTGAGATGCTATTTCAGATTGATTATTGATTCTATCATGTCTTTGTTATTTGAGATCTTGCATGCTTTCCATTGTTAGTAGCTATCTTGGCCAAGTAGATGCTAGCAACTCCAAGAGTTAGTATTTATGCTCGATAGTGGGTTCATGCCTCGTAACTGGGAAGTGACAGAAATCTCTAAGGTACTAGATGTGTTGTTGCTACTAGGGAGAAAACAACAATCCTTTGTTCATAGAGCAATCGTATTGTTTACCTTACACGCAGTTCGTAAAGCAATAATCTGTTGCTTGCAACTTAATACTGGAGGGGGTTCGGATGATAACCTGAAGGTGGATTATTAGTCATGGATGCAGTTGGATGGCGGTCTATGTATTATGTTGTATTGCCCAATCAAGTCTCAAAGGAGTCAAGATGATTAGTATATGCATGTATTGCTTTCCGGTGTTTGTCAATTGCCCCGCTGTAATTTGTTCACCCAGCATGTTATCTATCTAAGGAGAGCCACCTCTAGTGAACTATGGATCCCGGTCTTTTTTTTCTTTACATACAATCTATAAACTGTTTCTGCTTTGTGTTTACTTTCTGCGAACTTTTACTTCTTTCCATTCGATACGTTTAATCCTTTGTTTTCCGCAAAACACGGTGAGATTGACAACCTCATCGCAAGTTGGGGACAAAGTTCTGTGGTTGTGTTGTGCAGGTCTCCACGTTGCTACTAGCACCGGTAGTGCGCCCTACCAAAGCTCAGCTAGTAACACCTTTGAGGTGTTTCCTTGCTCCTACTGGTTCGATTAAACCTTTGTTTCATAACTGAGGGAAACTTGCTGCTGTGCTCATCATACCTTCCTCTTGGGGTTCCCAACGAGCTCTACATCAACACCGCCATCAAGCATTTTTCTGGGCGCCGTGCATTGAGCCATCAAGCTCTGAGCTCCAAGATCCAACAAGTTTTTGAAGGCAATAAAATAACATTACCCTAGATCCTTAATCTCATGTTTTCCACCCAAATCAACTTTGATTATCAACACCCAAGGTTGAAAATGATATATATACCTTGTGTACATCCTCTACCTTCATTATAAAGATTTATCAAATATCATCCATAATTATTATGGACCAAAACCTATTTAATTTCTTTAATGGACAAAACGTAAAAAACTTAATCTATGAAAGAGAGACTGTTTTTCTCCAAAACACTTGCCTAAATTTAAGCCCACTTGAGGCATATATAACATACCCTATCCTCCCACTTGAGGCATATATAAATATTTTTGAAGAGTTTTAATAATTCTTCTTGCCTATTTTCTTAAATGGCAAAAATGATAAAATAAATGTTTTAAATACTTTCTTTCATCAATAAATCATGGGAAAATCCTCCTAAGTAGGTAATCACATTTAGGACCAGCTGACATCAAAAATCAACCTTGTCCAAAGTAAAAAATATCAAATGAGTTTCTAGAAACCATTTTTGTACTTTCTGAATAAATGAGATAAACATGATCTAAAATGACCCAATAAATGCCACAAAATTCCTGGAGGTACACCCTTACCATACCCATCTACCAGCTCCTTTATCCCATCTTGCCAAGATCAGGTTGGAGAAATTCCTTCATAACGACTACTATGGCCAAGATTTGACAAAATCTAAAAAACTATGATCCAAATCATTTCAAACCTTCACAAAACTGGTCCATTGCTACTCCACAATAACCCCAGTCTCCCCTGGTCGTGCTACATTATACCATAGTGTTGTAGACATCCCACACACCTTGCCCTCATGTGTTTATAAAGGAGAGAGATATGGCCTTTAAGGCAAAAGCCTAGAAATAAGGCAGCAGCCGCCCCACTGCCCCCTCTACCCTATGCACGACCCCAGAGCACACCCACCACCTCTCCATCGCCCTGTCACCCAATGGATGGCCACCTCCCTCCCTCCAAGCTTCTCATGGACCTAGTCCATCCCAAGCCTCTCCCTTCGGTGTATAAGGCCATACTCCACCCAGCCACTCCTCCTCTGGGTCATTTGCCCCCTCTCCCCTCTACCTACCTATCCCCAAGCTCCAGATCCAGCCCCAAAGCTCCCCACCTCCATAGGCAAGAGAAAGCTCTCCTATCGGTCTTCCTGAAGAGGTAGAGCACACCGTCGCCCTCGGCCCCTCCCAGCTCCCTCTCTACTCTATCTCGCTTCCCTGAACCTGACTTACCTCCATGTGCCTCTCTCCTTGCTACAGGAACACCGGAGCAACCACCGCCGTGCGTGTCCGAGAGATGCTCCCTTCCATCGAGCAGGGCCCGACCTCCCGAAGCACATGTAGCCCTGCCGAAGCCATACTGGTGCTCTCCCAGAATCTCCGCATCCACCTTGCAGCCTCGCTGACGACTTGCGTGCAGTCCCGAGCCTACACCAATGAGCTCCCGAGCCGGCCACATCACGGATGTGTGTAACCCCGCCTCCGCATGCAAACCGCCGCTTCCACACCTCGCTAGGACCGTCGTCGACTATGATGATGCCCTGTCTCCCCCTTGTCACCGGACAAGCTCCCCAGGTGAGCCCCCAACCGCTTCTGCCCGCACCTAGGGTTTCCCTCGCTGTCGCCTAGCCTGAGGAGGACGAGGACCTTCGTCCGTCCATCGCACTGAATCGAACGGCAGGCATCGCCCAATACTGGTTCGCCCCCAAACTCTGGCCAGCGGACCGTCGCTCACGGTTTCAAACACGGATCCTGCGCGTCCTGGCGGCGCGAGTTGGCCTGGCCCAACTGCTGAACTGGCCACCCCCGCCCAACTCAAGCCCACGTATAGATCTGCTCATAGTTTCATTTATTCTTTTCTCAAATCAGAAAATAAACGGTTTGGTTTATTTACAAATTAAAATGTAAAATCACACCTCTGGCTTAGATCTAAATTTCCCCAGGTAGATGGGTGTTTTCTCTAACATGCAGAGACAACCCTTGTCCAAAAATAGTTTCCTTTAAATTCTGAGATTAAATCTACCAAGATGTATCAATTGCAATCAATAAATGACCCGCCAGTTTTATAAATCCAATTAGGGTGATTCCAACTTCCTATAGCATATATTTGTTATATCTATCATTTGGCATTGGTCATATACCAAGTGGAACCATTAAACTCCTGTATGAAAAATAACAAAAACATTTATTCTAGAAAATTCTCCAGCTCAATTGATACATGATTTTGGGTTGGTTCCAAAGCTAAATTATGAGGAATGTCAATACCTACCAAAACCTAGGATATAAATATTGTTGGAGACACTATTGATTTTTGGTGATTTAAATATCTTTGTCTAGGGTTCTTCTAGTAGAAAACTCACTACAGGAGTTTTACAACTCCAAAAAGGGTGAATCCAATTTCTACAGTAAGGCTTTCCAAATATCTACCTTGTGTCTTTGGAATCATATAAAAATCATCTATAGATTTAATCTAGTGAAAAAGACAAATTAACTACAGAACTGACTTTGGGAATTTCCCAAGGGCATTCTGGTAAATATTTTGTGATGAATCCAACTCTCAAAAATCTTAACCACCAAAGTTTACCAAAACCTCCGAGGAAAAAATTATTTGAGCTCTAGATCTTTTCTGGTGATCTATTCACCTAAACTAGAGGTTATTTCACTAGAAAAATCATAACTAAATATAGAAAATTGATAAAATCATGAAACCACTTTTGTTGGCCTTGTTATTCCATTACCTACCTGCAGATATCATTTTTGCACATTGATATCATACCGGTCTAACCCTTAGTTCCAAACCCCTTTATTAAGTGGTTTTGGGCAAATAAAGCCTAAAGGAAATTCCACAAAGGCACTTTAAGTAATTCCAAATGCTATGATCTTAATCTAGCAAACCTAATAAAGGTTTTTGTTTTACAAAAGAAAGAGGAGGAAAAATGTTTATGAAAATGCACCCGGTTCTTTGCAGTTTTGCCAGAACAATTAACCCGTGCAACCACATTACTCTGGGCTTGAAGTTTGTTTACTCTGGTATGAGTTGCCTCGCAACTACTACAGGGGATATCAAATCTCTGGAGGCTGGGTCTTCTCCTGTAAAGGTCCATGTGTGACATCGACTTGGAGAAGGAACAAACTGTCTGCGGGTAGCCAGGCGTTACTATGAGCCCCTCATTGAAAGCGCACACTTTGTGCATCATAAAAAGCGCTCTGGTTGGCTTGGAAACTATATAGGGCATCCCGGTGTTGAGGGGAACAACATTCATAGGGTAGGCGCTTATACTGGAGTGGGCAATCCGAAGGTCTTGACCGGCTACTCGACCCACGATCGGTGTGGACCATGGCAGCGTACCCGGATGGTGTGGGTAAAGTGTACAACCTCTACAGAGTGTAAATCTATTCGAATAGCCGTGTCCACAGTCATGGACGGTTGGGAAGGTTGTTGTAGAGTGGTGCTGGTTTTGTCTTCAAAAAGGATTTTTGGAAAAGCAATATCTTTGAAAATGTTTTGACCATGGGATGGTCGGAAAGGATAAAGGTTTTGGACCATGGGATAGTAGGAAAGAAAGGAGAAATGTTGGTCATGGGATGACCGAAAGACACAAATGGGTGACTCAATCCTAATGTTTTTCCAAAACTTCTCAAAAGGTTTAATGTGTTACAGAAGTTTTCAACAAAGATATGTAGATGCTATATCTACAAGAGAAACTATTTGAGAAAAGAACCTCTCTTGGAGCCCTCCTACCACCACAGCCATATTGCATATCCTCTTATTGTTATTATTTTAAGGTGGTTTGCGAGTACATTCCAAGTATGGCATTGTCCATGGCTATTAACTTGGTCAGATATCAGGAAGAAGCTGACGTTGACGACTATGCGAGCTAGGACATTCTCCCAGTCAGTTGCATGTAGGTTAAGTCATGGCTAGGGCTCTACGCTTGATGAAGTTCCGCTGATGATTATTGATGTCGCCATAATGGCATGTAAGGTATAACATGTATCTGCCTGAGTAATGGATGTTTACTTTGATACTTGTCGGTTATGTGCCACGACTAACTAATCATGGGATCGTGGTGTATGCATAACAGGGATTCTTGGAGGATTAATTCGGGGGCCCCACAATATGCATAACAGCTATTTTTGTGTGCACAAAATCCGACGTTAAGCGGCAAATCGGGGCACGTGGAGAAATTGCCGCGCATGTTCATCCACACGTTGTCGACGTTGTAGCCGTTAGATCTTCCATACACGAATCTTGATGCCCTGGTCTATAAATATTTACAGTGGTTAGAGTATTTTCTTTTACCTGCATTCTCCCTTGCGTCTTCTTCCTCCTCTTGCCACGCGGTTGTTCGAGCTCTCCAGCAAAAAACCCTAGCCAGATTCCTCCTTCCCTCCCAACCTTCCTCCATCCACGCAATGGCCTCCAGTAGAAGCACTCCCTCGACGGCGGCGGCTCCCGAGGCTACGGTTGAGCCATCGTGGGGAGTTTATGTCTCGCCCGAAGGGGTGGTGATCCCAATCTCCGCCGTGGTGGAATCCATGGGCGGTGACTAGAAACGGCAGCACCAGACAATGCAGAGGAGGAAGCTGACTCCCACAAGGGAGTGTGGAGGGGTTCCGACCTCTCCGCCGAACAGCTTCAAGAACTCATCGTAGAAGGCTATCTTCCTGCGACGGAGGGCTTGGTTTGGCGGCCGATGCCAGCCGGTGAGTTGGTCCCTTCTCCCAAGCCAGAGAGAAGGTCTACCTCAAGTCGCAGCTGGTGCGTGGCGTTAGCCTACCAGTCTTTGACTTCTTCCTTGAGATCCTTCGACACTTCCGGATACTTGCCCACAACCTCTCTCCCAACATCATCCTAATACTCAACAACTTTATAGCTTTGTGCGAGGGATACCTAGGAATCAAGCATAGGTTAGATCTCTTAATATTCACCATCAATAGAGAGTCCACAGAATCCAAGGATGAGTTGCGGATTTGCGAAATGATTAGTTTTAAGATATGTCCTCACCGGCGATTCGCTGACATCGTCGGTCATGAGTCCTACAAGAACTGGCAGCGAAAGTATTTTTATGGCCCAGATATCCCTCTGGCTGGCTACCAAGACTCATACAGCTACTTTTTCAACGGGGCTGCCGCCGAGGCCAGCACCTGGAGATCCCAAGGCCCCCTCCCGTCCGACGACGAGGCCTCTTGCGCCATAAGGCGGATCGAGTGGCTGGTAGACGGAGGGCTAACTGGTTTGGACCTAGCCATGTGCTGGTTCACAAGGTGGATTCAACCGCTACAGCACTGTGCTGAGATGAAGCATAAGTACTCCAAGAGTAGAAAAGATCCTATGTGGATTTCGCAGGACAACTTCTCCAATGACTCCATCAAGCTCCGGCTAAAGGACCTTGTCAAGGTGAAAGACAGGAAGCGTGGCTTCAAGATCACCTTTGACATGGTCGAATGTGGCAAATGCCCAGAGGTAACTATTCTTCCTTTGTTGCTTGTTATATATACTCTAAGGCTTTCCATCTTGAATGCATTAATCATTTGACTCGCTGTTTGATCTATCAGCTGGCGACCTTGGCGACGGATCAGATGGCCTCCCAATTCTATGATCCAAAGCTGAAGGATATCCATGTTGTGTCTGATGATGATGCTCCCAAGGATCATCCGGCTCTGTCGGCGTGAAAGCGGAAGAGCTCCACCTCTGAAGCTACTGCCGAGGGCAAGAAGAAGAAAATAGAGAGTAGAGTCTCCAAAAAATCCACTGCTGCCCTAGAGGCAGAGAAGAAGAAATCCACCGGCATCCCTTTAGCTAAGGCATCTGCCGTAGTGTCAGTATATTCATTCTTCAGCTTTATTTTTCTTTTCATCCATTCAATTCCTATACTTATATCGTGTACGTTTCAGGAAGAAATCCGGTGTTAGTCTGAGGCAGACCTCCAAAGTTGTTGGAGGTTCCAAAAATATTCGCGATATGTTCTCCAAGTCGTCTCCTGATGCTGCTCCTCCAACCCCTTCTGCCAAACCTGCAACAGGATCCACCGGAGCCTCGTCCCCCGTCATCCCTGAGACCTTCGCTATGTAGATAGACATCAATTCGACTCTGGATGTCCCAGGCTCTACCGACATGGATCTTGCTCCTGGTGGCCAGGCGACGCAGGAAAGTATCTCCTCTAAAGTGGCTGAAGCTTCGGCTAAGGATGCCACTAAGAAAGGGAAGCAGTCAGTAGAGGGGGAAGAAGCAGCAGCACTAACGGCAACGGACAAGCCGGGAGCCACTACACCTTCAACTGCTATTATTGCACAGGAGGCAACCAGGGCTTCATCCATGCCTCTGGCTTCCACAACTCCTCTACCTCTAACTCCTCCGACATTAAATTTTGACGATCTTATCAAGCAGGCAGATGTTGTTTATAGCAATTCCTAGACTTTCATAATGCATACACTCACTTGGCCAACAATTTGAAGGTTATTGCCATTGCAAGTCTCTAAAATTTACTCTTTTACTTTTTAATTTATCTGAGTATAGCCCCCGAGCTCTTAGGTGGAAAACCAATAGTTTTTGGCCTGAGTGCTCCAAAGAACTAAGTATAGAACTTGATAGTGTAGCCCCCGAGTGTCTAGATAGAATGAATAATTCCGACTAGATACTCTAAGAGAGAACACATCTGATTTAAAATCTGATACTATAGCCACCGAGCGTTTAGTTGAAACTAAGAAGTGCCGACTAGATGCTCTAGAGAAACAAAGCACTTAATCTCTTTGCATATTGAGAATGCCTGGAGGAAGGCCACCAATGAGAAGTATGCCAAGCTGCAGTGAGCGTTGGACATTTAAAATGGTAAAATAGCCTTTCTAAAGGAACAAATCACAAATAGCAAGCATCTGTTTTCCTCCAACATCACCCAATTTTTTCACTTGGAACCATTTCATCCGAATTCTCACAATGTTCTCTTTGCTCCATCTTATAGAGACCATCGCCAAGGCTAAGAGCATCGTTGAGCAATCCAAGCATATCTAGGAGCTCGATGTTGAGAACAAAATTTTGAAGAAAGACCTGGTTGATGCCATCAAGGGCCATGAAGAGGCAATGAAGGTGATGCAAGAATCATCCGACACCGAGATTCAGCCCCTAAAGAAGGAGATTGAATAAATCAAGGAGCAAAACCAAGCTGCGAAAGCGCAGAATACTCGAAACCTTGAGATGTACAAGAAGCTTTAGAAGGACCATGATGTCTTGGTGGAGACCTGCAAACAAGTTGAGATGAGCATCTTTGGTAACTTTCCTCCAGCTTTTGTCAATTCTGTAAGTTGGTTTTTGTATTATTATACTCATGACCCTTGTCTCTTACGAAAACACAGCTCCCATTGGTTTGACCAATATGGGTGAAGGTTCTCTAGATCCAAAGGAATGCATGATTCTTGCCAGTAACTTCATCAACACTGCCATCACCCAGACCAAGGAGATAGCACAGCCCCTAGACATCACTATCAAGGTGGGAGACTATATGGCCAAATACTCAGAAATCCTTCACCGAGCCCTCGAGAAAGTCGAGAGCTAGAAAGCTTCTTGTGTCCAGGCTGGTGCAAGGATGGCCTTGTATTTGGTCAAGGAACACTACAACGACGCCGACATGAGCCTGATAAGCTTGACGAGGAAGGGAATGAAATTGATAGCAATGTTATATGGAACTCCCTCACTGGCTACAACACCAAGGTTGCCAAGATGGTCAAGGCGGATGTCTTCATGCCTACCAAGGAGATGGACGACGAGCCAGCATCTTTAGAGTCTAGCCCGTGATCCTCTGAGTTTGATGATCTTTCCAGGCTTGGCTCTCCTACTGTTGATGATGTAGTTGTGAAGTCCCCTGCAGCAGAGCCATAAAAACATTGTTGTATTAAATGTATCTCTTCAATGCTTGTGCGGAAAAATTATGTAGAATTAAGGCGGAAAAATGGTAGTAAGCCTCTTGCTACTTAACTAGATCTAGCATGTATATATATTTTAAGCAAGTATCGGCTTATCCATTATTCTGGTTCGTATGCTTGACCTTTCGTGAGACGGAAGACTCGTGGCGCATAACCATGGTCTCAGGTGATGATGCTTAATAGCACCGTCAAGAACCTAAGAGCAAAATCGCCGTTTTTGACTGCCGAAAAGTCAATACTCCAAAATCCACATAAAAACATCCGGAAACGTGTAAACCAAAAAACTTAAGCTAACGCTCGTAGGCAGAATTTTCACAAGTGCAAATGCAAACTTGCGCATAAAAGGTTTATATGATCCAAAAATGAAAAACTAAAGGAGGTAAAAGACTCACAAAATATGACTGAACCAAATGCTTTATTTCATCGATCATATAAGGTACTGATACATTGCAAATGTATCTATAATTTTTGATGTTCCATGCTTAGTTTTATCCACTTTCTTGTATTTTGTCCACACTTTGGATTACTTTTCATATGATTTCTTGGACTAACCTATTAACAAGAGCCACAGTGTCAGCTGCCTGTTTTCTGCTGTTTTTGGTTCCAGGAAAGTCAGAAAACGAATATTCTCGGAATTGGACGGGACAAAAGCCAAAGTGCCTATTTTTCCGGAAGTCATCAGATGCCAGAGTACGAGACGGAGAGGGGCCAGGGGGCCACCACACCATCTGGCCGCGCGGCCATGCCTAGCCCACGCCAGGGGGTGGTGTGGCCACTCCCAGTACCCTCTCGGCCTCCCCTTCCGACTATAAGATGCCCTCGGGACATAAACCCTAAGGACCCGATCAAAAATCCACGAAAGAGTCTGTAGCCGCCGTCATCTCCATCCCTAGATCGTGAGGGCTCTGAAGCTCTTCCCGACACCCTGCCGGAGAGGGGAATTCACCCTGGAGGCCTTCTTCATCACCATGCAAGCCTCCGGTGTGATGCGTGAGTAGTTCATCCTTGGACTACGGATCCATGTAGTAGCTAGATGGATGGTTCTCCTCCTTTGTGCTTTCATGTCTAGATCTTGTGAGCTCCGTTGATGATCAAGATCATCTATTTGTAATTCTGCATGTTGTGTTTGCGGGGTTTCGATGGATATTGAGATGCTATTTCAGATTGATTATTGATTCTATCATGTCTTTGTTATTTGTGATCTTGCATGCTTTCCGTTGTTAGTACCTATCTTGGCCAAGTAGATGCTAGCAACTCCAAGAGTTAGTATTTATGCTCGATAGTGGGTTCATGCCTCTGGTAATCTAGGGAAGTGACAGAAATCTCTAAGGTACTAGATGTGCTGTTGCTACTAAGGAGAAAACAACAAACCTTTATTCATAGAACAATCGTATTGTTTACTTTACACGCAGTTCGTAAAGCAATAATCTGTTGCTTGCAACTTAATACTGGAGGGGGTTCGGATGATAACCTGGAGGTGGATTATTAGTCATAGATGTAGTTGGATGGCGGTCTATGTATAATGTTGTAATGCCCAATCAAGTCTCAAAGGAGTCAAGATGATTAGTATATGCATGTATTGCTTTCTTGATGTTTGTCAATTGCCCCGCTGTAATTTGTTCACCCAGCATGTTATCTATCTAAGGAGAGCCACCTCTAGTGAACTATGGATCCGGGTCCTTGTCTTTTACATACAATCTATAAATTGTTTACTTCTTTGTGTTTACTTTCTGCAAACTTTTACTTCTTTCCATTCGATACGTTTAATCCTTTGTTTTCCGCAAAACATGGTGAGATTGACAACCTCATCGCAAGTTGGGGACAAAGTTCTGTGGTTGTGTTGTGCAGGTCTCCACGTTGCTACTAGAACAGCAGTAGTGCGCCCTGCCAAAGCTCAGCTAGTAACACCTTTAGGGTGTTTCCTTGCTCCTACTGGTTCGATTAAACCTTGGTTTCATAACTGAGGGAAACTTGCTGCTATGCTCATCATACCTTCCTCTTGGGGTTCCCAACGAGCTCGACATCAACCACGCACCAGCACTTTTCTAGGCGCCATGCATTGAGCCATCAGGTACTTATTACATAATATAAGATATGCTAAGTGTAAAAAGGACGTAGTTGTGCTATGTTCCATCGCCGATATGTCTCTAGAAAATCATCATCATAGTCACGTTGCTTGCGCTTGCGCTTTTCTGGCCTATCTTTAAACTCAGGAATATCGACGAGGTAATAGGAACCATTAAGAAATACTTTGCTGATGACGAATGGTCTTTCCCAAGGCGGGGATAGTTTGTGTGGCTTTTCCTGCTTGAATCGAAGCACCAGATCCCCCTCTTTTAACGAGCGATACCTAACACGGTGACTATGGTAGCCGCATAGCTTCTGCTGGTAGATTGCGGATCTCTGGCATGCCAGCACATGCTCCTCCTCAAGTAGGTCCACAGATAAGCGTCTGGATTCTTCAGCGTCATCTTTGTCATAGGCGGCGACTCTTGGTGCATCGTGGAGGATGTCGGATGGTAGGACAACTTCTGCTCCATAAACCATGAAGAAAGGGGTCAAGACGGTAGATCTGTTGGGTGTTGTTCATAAAATCCACAATCTAGATGGCAATTCCTCCACCCAGGCTCCAGCTTATCGATGTAGTGGTGCCTCTAAGCGTGGCTTGTTTCCTTGCAGAATTAGTCCGTTGGCTCACTTGACTTGCCCATTTGACTACGGATTTGCCACTGATGCTAGGTCAAGGCGGATGCCTTTGTCATGACAATAGTCCTCGACTTCTCCGAGAGATAAGTTTCTGCCATTGCCGGTGATGATGCTATGTGGGAGACCAAATCTCACCACTAAATCCCAGACAAATTTTAGGGTTGTTTCCCCATCGAGCTTTCTAATGGGTTTAGCTTCAATCCATTTACTGAACTTATCCACTACTACTAGCAGTAGCGTAAATCCACAAGGTGCTATTTGCAAGGCCCAACCATTTCAAGCCCCCAGACTGCAAATGGCCAAGTAATTGGTATTATTCGCAATTCTTCAGCGGGTACACGTGGTTGCCATGCGTAAAACTAACACGCCATACAGGTTTGCACCAGCTTGTTAGTGTCTTCCTTGGCGGTAAACCAGTAGAATCCTCGCCAGAATGCTTTTGCCACCAACAATCGGGGAGCGGCATGATGCCCGCAATATCCTAGATGTATTTCTCTAAGGATATCTGTACCTTGTTGCTGGGAGACACATAGGAAAATTCCTATGGTACTTATTTTGTATAGTTGGCCATCAATGATGACGTAGCCCTTTGATCTGCATACTATCTGCCAGCTTTTGACTTCGTCGGTGGGCAGTGTTCCGTCTTGATGATAGTCCATGAACGGTTTCGTCCAAGCCGGAGAGGTCACTGTTACTACATTAACAAATGAATCTACTCTATCTGTGTTGTTGGGGTCTGCTTCTTTCATGGATGGGGTCCGCAAATGCTCCAAGAAAACACCTGGTGGAATTGGTCAGCGAGCTGATCCAAGCTTAGACAACAGATGTGCCGCTTCATTGTCCTCCCTTTTGATGTACTTGACTTTGTAGCCGTCGAAGCACTTGGCTATCTCATCTAGTTCATCTCGATAAGCCGCCATCATAGGGTTTCGCGCGTTCTAGGTGCCAGCCACCTGTTGGGCAACCAAGTCAGAATCTCCACGGCAAACTATGCGCTTGATGCCAATATCCTTGGCTACGCGAAGTCTATGAAAGAGGGCCTCATACTCCGCCATGTTGTTGGTAGCATTGAAGTGGATCTGCATGACATACTGCAACTTCTCTCCTGTTGGTGAGTGTAGTAATACACCAGCCCCCGAGCCATTGAGCATCTTGGATCTATCAAAGTGCATGACCCGATACTCTAGCTCTAGCACAGGAGTGTTTTCCGGCAGTTCTGTCTAATCTACGATGAAATCTGCCAATGCTTGAGATTTGATAGCACCGCGCCACTCGTAGGTGATTTCAAAGGCGGCAAGTTCAATGCCCCACTTTTCCACCCTTCTTGTAGCATCGCTGTTGTTGATAATGCCGAACAGTGGAGCCTTGCTCACCACTGTGATGGGATGCTCCCGGAAATAATTCCTTAGCTTCCGTGAAGCAAGGAAAACTCCATAAGCTAGCTTCTGGTAGTGCGGGTAATGCAGCTTGGATTCCATCAAGACCTCGCTTACATAGTAAAATGGTCGCTAAACTCCGTACTCGTGTGTTGGATCCTTGTGCTCCACCATGACGATGATGCTGATAACCCGGTTGGTTACCTCCATGTATACTAACTTAGGCTACATTGACTCCGGTGCTACAATTATTGGTGCGGAGGAGAGTATTCTCTTCAACTTTTGCAGTGCTGCATCTTCTTCATCCGTCCATACGAATTTGTCTGCCTTCTTGAGCAACTTGTAGAGCGGCATGGCCTTCTCTCCAAGTCGGCTGATGAACCGGCTTACTGCTGCCATGCAGCCTGTGATCCTCTATATGGCCTTCCCGAACGTCGGGCATCTGATGTCGAGGATGGCCTTGATCTTCTCCGGGTTGACCATAATTCCACGGTGCGAAACGATGAAGCCCAACAATTTGCCGGATGGAACCCCGAAAACATACTTCTTAGGGTTAAGCATCATGTTGTACCTCCGAAGGTTGTCAAAGGTTTCCTGCAAGTCGGTGATGATATCATTTCATTTCTTTGACATCACCACGATGTCGTCCATGTAAGCATGTACGTTGCGACCGATTTGGTCTTATAGGCAATGCTGCATGGTCCGCTGGTAGGTAGCACCAGCGTTTTTCAACCCAAAGGGCATCCTAACATAGCAGTATGTGCCATAAGGTGTGATGAACGAAGTGGCCAATTGGTCCGACTTTTGCATCTTGATTTGGTGGTACCCTGAGTATGCATCGAGAAAACACAGAAGTTTCAAGCCAGTCGTCGAGTCAATGACTTGGTAAATGTGACGCAAAGCAAACGGATCTTTCAGACACATTTTGTTCAAGCCGGTGTAATCAATGCACATTCTTAGTTCTTTGGTTCCCTTTTTGGGGACAAGTATATGATTTGCCACCCACTAGGTGTGAATAACTTCTCAGATAAAACTCTCCTTTAGTAACCTAGCTAGATCTTTGCCTATAGCCCATCGTTTTTCATCACCGAAGTGTCGTAGAGGTTGTTTCACCGGTTTTGCTTTAGGATCGATGTTGAGGTTGTGCTCGGCAAGTTCCCTAGGTACACCCTTCATGTCGACAGGTTACCAAGCGAAGATGTCCCTGTTCTCATGGAGGAACTCGATAGCGTGCCTTCATATTTGGGATCCAGGTCCGTCCCAATGGAGGTGGTCTTGGAGGAATCTCCTTCAACAAGTTCCACCTTCTTGATCTTGATGGTGTCCTTGAATGCGGGTTCGGAGTCGGAAATCTGCTTCTTCAAAGCCAGCATCTCCGAGGCATCGACTTGGTGCTGGATCTCCTGGAATTCTTCACCGTAGTGGGATGCTTCGGCGAAGGCGGCTTCACTTAGCTTGCACTCCCTTGCCTTTGTGAAGCTTCCGGCAATAGTGATGATGCCTTTTGGTCTGGGTATCGTGAGCTTGTTATAGACCAAGCATGGCCTGGCAAGGAAGGAGTGGAAGATGCCGCGTCCAAATATGACGTGGTACATGCTCTTCAAGGGTACCACTTCAAAGGCCATGCACTCTTGGTGGTAATTATTAACATCACCAAAGGCGACTGGAAGGGTGATGTAACCAAGGGAATTAGCTTGCCAGCCAAGAACAATGCCATGAAACACGGTGTTGATCTTCCTTAGCTGGGTCTCCATCAAGTTCATCTTGTGTAGTGTATTCAGGTACATGATGTTGATGCTACTTCCACTGTCCATGAGGCACTTGGTGAACTCACTACCATCAATAAAGGGATTGATGACCATGTCATACTGATTCTCTATTGGGATGAGCTTTGGCTGATCTTCTCTATCCCAAGTGATTGGAATATCCGACCACCTGACATACTGGGGAACTGGGGGTATCCATCAGGATCCTAAGTGAGTTTTTCTAGGCCCGGACGGTGGGAGTACCAAGGAAGGTGTGGTTGACTGGAGCCTTCTTTTCGAAGGGGTTTCTGCGTCCTCATCCATGTCATCTAAATCCTTGGACTCTTCCTCCTTCTTCTTCCCTTTGCCTTTTCCGTGGGGTCTATTATTCCGACTTCACTTGTAGCCAGACTCAAGGTGTTCCTTGAGGTCATTGACAAACTTGCATTGGTGGTTGGTGTCGGTGGCTTTGACGTTAGTGTCAAGGTGGATGAAACACAGAATATCCTGGTACTCCTCATACGTCTGGGGAACGCGAGGCGCTGTGGGTGTAGAGTCACTCCGCTGCTGCCCGTGACTAGCCCCTCGGCCACGACCACATTGTCCACCATCGCCTCTGCCAGCAAACATCATGGTGACCATGTGGTCTGCTTGCTTCTCTTTTGGCGGATTCATCTGCTTGTTATTATTGTTATTTTTGGCCTGGGTAGGGATGGCTAATGCCGGCAATGAACCATGAGAGGCGGCGAATTCGCTAGCCATGGCAATCATCGAGTTGAGGTCGAGCTTGACGTTGTCCTGCTGGCACTTTAGCGTATGTCAGAGCAATGTTCCCTTTTCCGGTGTAGCATCCCAATTGTATAACAATTGCAATGCTACTTTCCTAGACTATATATTGCTACTTCCTACTTGGCATTATTGCATCATCATTATATCATGCTCATGTCACCTTAAATTTTAGCATCATATAAACCCCTTTTATTTGGTTCTTTCAACAAGTGGTTCTATTCTTTTATCATGTTTCTCGAAAGCATCGATCTATATTCATCCTACCTTCCATGTTCACGATAATCCTCAAATCTCTTCAAGTCCTTTGTTTCTAAGAAGCGAAACACAAGACTCGCAACAAGTCTAGCAAGTTTTGCAAGGTGTAGTGGTTGCAACATTCCGTTGATGAATCAACATAGAAACGCGAGGATCACCTTCATTCCGAACACCCGCCTCTCCTTGTGCCTTTTCTTTTTCGTAGGAATTTTGGGGCGAGACTCTTGTTTAGTGGGGAGAGTTGTAGCATCCAAATTGTATAACAACTGCAATGCTACTTGCCTAGTCTATATATTGCTACTTCCTACTTGGCATTACTGCATCATAATTATGTCATGCTCATGTCACCATGCCACCTTGCATTTGAGCATCATATAAAACCCCTTTTATTTGGTTCTTATCCCATATGCATTTATATTATATTACTTGTAATTTATTCTTAATATATTGTATTTGGTTTTTGATATATTGCTTGATGCCCAAGTTGATATGGGGGCATATCTTTTACAATTCCAGCACCCTTGTTGCCACCTCCCTTTGGGCTCCACCTAAATTCTACCATTCTATATAAATATGAGCAAATGCATTTGTTTGGAATTTAAGTCTATCTCATATATATTTGGGAATGGGTCCTTCTATTTCTATTCATGCTTCCATACATGTTCACATATTGTTTTCACAATATTGTTATGGGATCCTCATGTCCACATTTGCATGACAATGTTGATTAGAGGCCACTTCTTTCTTCTTATGTGGCTCAATTGGAATTGTGGTTGTTTGAATGCACATGGGGTACATGGATGAACTAGTGGTTCACTCACACTAGAAAAGCCCCATTTATATTCAAACATTCCCATCATTTTTATTTAAAAAGAAGCCATGTAAAGAGAGAGTTTCCTTTAAACCTTTTGTGATGTAAGGGAATGCTTGCATAATTCCAATGTTCATGTGATTTAGTTTGTTTTCACAAAATAAATCATGTTTTATTTGCATGCATGGGCCATGCAAGAATTTCCACCATCCCCTCTTCATGCTTCCATCCATGAGCTCTCCTTGGTTTCACAAGGTGATATATGGGGGCATACATGACCACCACCATACACTCTAGTGATTTTGCACTCTCCCTATCATCAATATGCTTGTGCCATATACATTATTTTCCTCTTTATATATAGCCCATGCCTTTGCCTTTTCAAGTGCCACATGCACTAATGCTCTCCTATCTAGTCACATGAAATAATAACCCAAGTTTCTCTTGTTTGCCTTGCTTATGTTTTTTTTTAAATTCAATCTTGGGGTTTTGTAATTGAGACAAACTCAAACCTCTCTTTAACCTATCTAGGCCCATCACACCTAAACCCCACCCCTCTACCTGGTTGCCAACACTAATCCCAGCCGGCGGCACCCACCTCGACTCTCTCCCTCTCTCCCTGAACCTGATCAACTGCCCTGATTGCACCCTCTCTTGGAACCCTCCCTGGCTCGCTCCCTAGTTCGACCAAGGGCAGCAGAGGAGTAGCGCCAGCCGATCGGGCACATCCAACCCCCATCCGTGCCACATGCACCGACCCCTGCCCCTCTCCTGGTCTGATCCGACCTAGCCCGCAACATAGCGACTAGGCCAACTCCCTGGCACAGAACACGTGAGCCATGCCTCAGCACGTCGCGCACGTGATCACCAGCTGACGAAGGGTTAACTCACCAATGCCCATCGTAGATGGACTTAGGTTCTAGGAAGTGGGGAGCACTGGAGGCATTGATCGGCTAGCAAACAAGCACACAGGGGACACGTGGTTTACCTAGGTTTAGGCCTTATAGAGGACCCTACTCCTGCTTGTCTGCTCTTGGAATTATCGAGGAGTAGGAAGTTACAGGGGTGCGCAGATGCAATCTGGCGATGGTGTGGAAACTAGGGTTCCGGATATCCTCCTCGCCGCCCCCTCCTAGCCTTTATATAGATAGGCTAGGTCTCGGGATAGCAGGCCGAGTCGGTTACATATTAGGGTTTCCCCTTTAGACTTCTATCTTGTATTTGATGTGTTCTGCTAGGAGTCGAAGTCTCCCAAGTAACCTGAATCTCAACTGGGCCTTAGCAATGTCGTGGGCTTCTTCTGGGCTGGACCGTATGCTGATCTCGAGTAAATGTAGGATATGCCCATGTCAGTAGCCCACGAGTGTCCATTCGAATCGCAGATTCCAGTGGAAACTTATGAAGCCTTCAAGTGTATAATCGAGCATGTTTTCGAGTGCTCTAATTTGTATCATAGGGATTGTCAATATACGTGCTTGATTCATCCGATGTATCGGGATCAGTTAACTGCCTTAGGGAAAAACAACGCAATCTACTCAAACTCGAGTCCTCGGACTCAAATTCGGAAAAGTGCTGGTGTAATTCGAATCATGCCGTGGAGGTCTTATAGAATCGAATCCTAGTATATAAGTGTGAGCACTCGACGCGTCCATCAAGGCTTATTTCATAGTACCTATAGGCACGGATTATTTCTGGTAGAGCGCAACAAGTGTGTTGCCAGGCCTTCTTCATGTCTTATCTTCACGCTGCAAGCGTGGCATCTGAATGTTGTCATCACGGAGATGATTCGGGTGGCCTAGGAGATGCAGTCTCCTTGCGGGGGAAATGTGAGGTGGAGTCACCGATGATTTCGAGTGTGGACGTAGTTAACACACATTAATTAAAAGAAAAATCATAGGGTGCGCGGCCAACGCTCCCTATGGGAGTAGCACCCGAGTGCCTATTCGAGTCGTAGACTCAAGTAGGGACTATGAGTGTTTTCAACTGCTGTCGTCTTTTGCTTGTTTAAGTCGAATGTGCTTCCAGTGCTCCCTATGGGAGTAGCCCCCGAGTCCACAATCAAATCATTGATTCGAGTGAGGGGTTTAAGTGCAATTACATTGTCAAAATGTTTTTATGTCTATGAAGTTTATCGGGCGCACGGCCAGCACTCCTGTTAGGACTAGCCCCTGAGTGCTTGGTCGAGTCGAAGAGTCGAGTGAGGACTAGATTAGTCAGAAGATGCTTCTGCTGGAGTGAATAACATCAGTGCTAATGATGAGATGACCTCATTTGCCCGCGTGAGCGGTTTTGACGGGACGTGACGAAAGTGGGGCACCATTTCTGACTTGGATTTGACCAGGCGTGCATAATCTTCGGTTTTAACTATTTCTCCTCGATTCTCGCGCGTAATGGTAAAAGTAGGGCAACGGTTCACCACTTGCCTCGCCACGTGTCCATCTTGATTTGCGCTACACGTCTGATTACTGCGCTCCTGACCGTTGGATTTCATATGTGCTAAGGTTAAGTAGGGATTTCCCATGCGGTAATTTCCGCCACAACTCATCTTCTCCCTCGCGCTCTGCCTCCCTTGCTGCTCTCTGTTGTTTCATTGCTCGTGCCTCCGTTGCTGCGTTGGACAGCCTCAAGACCTTCCCAAGCTACTTTCTACGCTCACACTGCACTCGCAAGATGGGGAAGAAGAAGGGCGCCTCTCCCGTTGGATCAAAGGCCACCACCGTTGCGTCCAAGAAGAAGGGCGCCATCGCTACGGGCGTCGGTACTGCTGCTGCAGCTGCCAAGAAGAAAGGAGCAGGCATGCGTGTCACGAATGGATCGTGGCAGTGGACCGCCATCAAGGAGACAGAGCTCTTCAACTGGTGCCAAGATGGCTCTCTCCCAGCTACTGAAGATGACTGCCGGATGCCCGGCGACGAGGTAATCCCCGATCCCCCCGCCGGATTTCGGGTGATGTTTCTTGCCTTTGTCATTTGTGGCCTCTCTCTCCGCCTCCACAAGTTTGTGCGAGGGTTACTCTACTTCTACGGGCTCCAGCTCCATCAACTGACCCCCAACTCCATTCTCCACATTGCTTGCTTCATCACCCTTTGCGAGTGCTGGCTAGGAATCGAGCCACACTTTGGAGTTTTCAAAAAAATCTTCAAATTGAAGCACCAGTCAGGCTCTGGGTTAGTAGTCTATGATATAGGAGGTTGCGGGGTCCATGTAGACCCCAATGTCGAATATTTCTCCATCAAGTTCAATGCATCTATCCAAGGGTGGAGGGAGAAATGGTTCTACATCCGCGACCAAAAGGCCGACGATGAACACTTCGGACTCACACCTTTTGAGTCAAAAGCGGAGTGCAAGAGGAGGAGGTCGTGGAAGAACATGGTGATGCCTAACAAAGCCGAAGAAACTGAGGTTCTGTACAAGCATGTCAGCGACCTTGTACTCCGCCTGGGGAAGTGGGAGGCGCAGACCTCATTCGCACCTAGATGCGTCGTCGAGTGCAACCGCTGCAGGAAAGGGCGCATCTGATGTCCTATTGTACTGGTGTTGACGACGTCACCCGCGACTCCTGAGAAAATATTTCTTCGGGTGAAGTAGACAGGAGGTTTCGCATGCTCACCAAGTACATAGCCAAGGATAAACTCCCTGGTGACTCAGTCGTGCCTCCATTCTGTGTGAGTCGCCCTCCACCTAAGGTGTCTTTCTTGCTATCTCTTCTTGTTTTTCGATTGCATGTTAGATTTTCCTTTATACTGACACTGCCTCTTGTTTCAGGATTGGAAGGTTACCAATGTCCTGCCTCCTCAGCCAGAGGGAGTGATCCCTCGCGAAGTGGAAGAGGAGGACGACTTGGGCTCCACCATCCCGTTGCAGACGAGCAGGAAGCCCTCGAGTCTAGCGGGAATGGGACTCGCAAGCACTCCCGAATCGATGACTCAGATGCATCTTTGCCAACGATGCCGGAGGGTCCTTCGACTGAGGTAGAGGAGCCAATTCCCGTTGTGCATGTGCATGCCGTGGCTCCTCCTCCACGGAAGAGGCCGAGGACACCGAAGGAGGTGTCTAAGGACTTCTTTGACCTTGATGACTTCGACTGGTAAGTTTGTGCCTTTGTTGATTTGTCCTTATGTCCTGCACTCTCTTTTTCTAAAGTTGCTTTTGTATTTTTATGTTGTAGCAAAACTGCATCATCATCGTCCGATGGCCGCCGCTTTGTGAAGGAGTCTGGAGTCGCGGGCTCCAAAGAAAAGGATGTGGCAGAGCAGTCGCATTCTCCCCAAGTGGCGGTCACCTCCGGTGCCAATTATTCTAGTTCCCCCCATACTAGGGGCACCAGATGGTTGCCCGGACGTCTATGCAGAAAGAAACTTTGGAGTCCCTGGAGGAGCATGTAAGTTCTCTTGACTATGCCAGTCAAAATTAGGTTGATGTTGATGCATCTCTTGATATGGGGTGGCCCGATATTCTCAGCAAGCTCTTGTTGATGGTGATGGTGGATGATTGATAACTAGTGCGTAGCTATGATCTCTCCCGCTCGATCCCTGATGCCAGTGCAACATCTCTCGAACCTTGTAGGATATTCACAACACCACACTCTTGCGCGTGGCAAATCACTTAACGGTAGTATGCAATCTACTAATTCCCGATGGAACAACAGATCACACTCAATTGCAATTGTAGAATTCGAACACAGGGTAATTCCAGAGGTTCTATAAAGAAACAACTCCAAAATAATTTTAACGTGGTCTCAAAACTAAAGCTAGTGCGCCCCCATCTATTTAAGGGTCTGGGAGGGGTGGGATCCGAGTTGGTCCCACAAAACTAGATACAAACCGACCCAAAAGGGTTCGGCCTCAATGCTTCTACCGTGGCAGAGCCGACTTCGGTTTTCTGCCAGGTACTGCCATGGCAGAAAACAGATGCGTTTATCTGCCACGGCAAAGAAGTTCCTCCAATTGTTGATCTTCGTCTTGGACAGCTCCTTGCTCTTCCTCCCTCTCCTCCCTCGCGCATTCTTCATTGATCAACACGCCATGCTCCATTAGCTCCTCACTCCGTGCTACGCCTTCTTCTCCTAAGTACCCGATCATGCAATAATTCAAAGACTTAGGTAGTATAAAGTTCTCATTAATTAAAACACCAGGTTCATTAAGAAACAAGTTCACCTATTGTTCTAGTAGCTTAGCACGAGCTCTTGTAATTGGTCCAATCCTTATCTCATTGGACTGATCTTTCTTTGTAGCAATTGGAACATCGTCATTAGCAATTGGGGTAGGTGTAACTATAGGGATGTCCTCATCATCTCCCCCCTTCAAAAGGCATCGACCTCGATGCTCCAAGGTCTTCTCCAGCATATGGTGACAAATCAGCAACGCTGAAGCTGTTGCTAGCTCCACCAAACTCCTCAATAGGTATGTCAACTGAGTAGGCATTATCATTAATTTTGGCTAGCACCTTGTAAGGACCAGCACCACGTGGCTTCAACTTGGACTTGCGAAGTAGTGGAAATATGTCCTTGTGCAGATGCACCCAAACCATATCTCCAGGCTTGAACAATACTTCCTTCCTTGCTTGATTCCTTGCAGCGACAATGTTCTTGCCTTTCTTCTCAATAGCCTCTCTAGTCTTCTCATGAATTTTCTTCACATAATCAGCATGTTTTGATGCCTCCATATCAACTCTCTCATGTAATGGCAGAGGCAACATATCAAGTGGTGTCAATGGCTTGAAGCCATACACCACCTCTAAAGGACAAAGCTAAGTAGTAGAATGCACAGCCCTGTTGTATGCAAACTCAACATGTGGCAAACACTCTTCCCACTCCCGCAGATTCTTTTTTATCATAGTCCTTAGCAGTTGTGACAATGTTCGATTCACCACCTCTGTTTGACCATCCATTTGGGGATGACATGTAGTACTGAATAGCAGCTTTGTTCCTAGCTTCCCCCATAAGGTCTTCCAAAAGTAGCTCATGAACTTCACATCACGGTCAGAAACAATCGTCTTAGGTACTCCATATAATCTCACGATGTCCCTGAAAAACATGTTAGCAACATACGACGCATCGTCGCTTTTGTGGCAGGCAATAAAATGAGCCATCTTAGAGAACCTATCCACTACCACAAATATAGAATCATGACCTCTCTGAGTTTTAGGTAGACCTAGCACAAAATCCATACTAATGTCTTCCCATGGAGTAGTAGGTGCAAAGAGAGGTGTATACAAACCGTGAGCCTTTAGCTCAGATTTCGACTTGTGTCATGTGATACATCGACTCACAAATCTGTACACATCACGCCTCATCTTGGACCAATAAAAGTGATCAGCAAGCATGAGCAACGTCTTCTCACGCCCAAAGTGACCCATCAAGCCACCAGCATGTGATTCCTTCACTAAAAACAAACGCAACAACGATTCTTGAATACATAGTTTGTTAGCTCAAAACAAATAGCCATCATGTATATGATACTTATCCCATGCGATCCTAAGAGCACACAAACGATAAGGTTCAGCAAAATCATGGTCAGTTGCATAAAGTGCACAAATAGCTTCTAATCCAGGAATTTTAACATCAAGATTGGTTAATAACATGTTCTTCCTAGATAGAGAATCAGCAACAACATTCTCTTTTCCCTTCTTATATTGAATGATGTAAGGAAAAGACTCAATAAACTCAACCCATTTAGCTAATATTCTATGCAATTTTGATTGAGCTTTCAAGTATTTCAATGCTTCATGATCAGAATGTATGATAAATTCCTTTGGACACAAATAATGTTGCCAAACCTCAAGTACTCTAACAAGTGCATACAATCATAGATAGGATAATTCAAACCAGCACCAGCCAATTTCTCAGAAAAATAAGCTATAGGGTGACCCTCTTGCATCAAAACGCCACCAATGCCTATACCACTAGCATCACATTCAACTTCAAATTGCCTCGAAAAATCAGGTAGTGCAAGTAATGATGCAGAAGTAAGCAAACATTTCAATGTATCAAAAGCAATGTCTTGGGCCGCGCCCCATACAAAAGGAACACCTTTCTTTGTCAAATCATTAAAAGGTGCAGCAATGGTGCTAAAATCTTTCACAAAGTGCCTATAGAAACCAGTTAAACCGTGGAAACTACGCACTTGACTTACATTCATGGTAGTAGGCCAATTCTGAATTGATTCAATTTTAGATTGATCTACCTCTACCCCATTCTTAGATACAACAAATCCCAGAAATATGACCTTATCTTTTGCAAATGTGCACTTCTCAAGATTAGCATATAGTTTATTATCACGCAACACTTGCAAAACTTGTCGGATATGATTACAATGTTCAGTTTTGTTGTGGCTATAGATAAGTTTATCATCAAAGTAAACAACCACAAAACAACCAATAAAGTCTCTCAAAACATGACTCATTAATCGCATGAATGTACTAGGTTCATTAGTAAGACCAAACGGCATGACTAACCACTCATACAAGATAAAATTCATTTTGAAAGCAGTTTTCCACTCATCCCCTTCTTTCATCCTAATTTGATGATAACCACTACACAAGTCAAGTTTAGAGAAAACAGCAGCACCACTCAATTCATATAGCATATCCTCTAAGCGTGGAATAGGATGACGATATCGAATAGTGATGTTATTAATCGCTCTACAATCTACACACATGCACCATGTACCATCTTTCGTAGGCACTAAAATAATAGGAATAGCAAAAGGGCTAAGAGAGACACGAATGTACCCTTTATCCAGCAACGCCTGTACTTGTTTTTGTATCCCTTTGTTTCTTCGGTGTTGGTCCTATAGGGTGGACGATTGGGAAGTGTGGCTCTAGGGATCAAGTCAATTTGGTGTTCTATACCATGCAATGGAGGCAAGCCTGCGGGTACATCTTCTGGAAACACATCCCCAAAATCCTGCAAAACAGAAGAGACACCAAGAGAAATAGGGGTCATGTCGTTAGAAACCAATACCTCGCCCTTATACATGAGCACAAGTGGCATAGCTGTAGGATCCTCATGAAATTCTCTCATATCTTCCTTGGTGGCTAATATTATAAGATTCGGCACTCTCTCACTTTTCGTTATATCACTCAATTTAGGCTCGATTACATCAGGAACAACTGTCACACAATCTCGCCGAGCTATAGGATCCTCCTGCAAATTCACTTCTATCTTCTGGCGAGAATCATTCACAATGTCGTGTGGTGTCATTGGCTGCATAGTAATCTTCTTTCCTTTGAATTCCAAGTGATATGTATTGGCTCGGCCATTGTGTTGCACATGGCGATCATAAAGCCAAGGCCGACCCAATAGAAGATGGCAAACAGTCATAGGAACCATATCAAAGTCAATAGAACCTTTGTATGGCCCTATTTGAAAATTCACACGTACCATATGATTACCTTCATCTCGCCATTGTTGCTGAACCATTGTATGTAGTATGGCTTGGGATGAGGCAAATATGTCAAATTCAGCTTGGCACATAATTCCTTGCAAGATTTCTGCAGCTACCTCCATCAATAATTACCTTGCAAGCTTTATTAGGTCCAACTAGAGATTTTGTTTGGAACAAGTTACAACGCTGAGATTCATCAATAGGTTACACACTAAGTATACGTGGAGATATGACAATAGTTGGTGCACGCTCAGGATAAGCATCGACACCATCCTCCTCATCATCACCATCAGCTTCATCTCCACTCTCTACTTCACCTTGTTCATTAACAAACATTACCTTGCTGTTTGGACAATCGTTCTTGTAGTGTCCTCTACCTCCACAAGTATGGCACACCACATCGCGAGTACACGCAGTCGACATATTGGAATCCGAACTAGTAGCAGGAGCAGCGGGCTTCCGAGCATTGGAACCAAACGAAGATGTACTTGCTAGTTTGACCGATTGTTATGGGTAACCCCGTGGGTGGCCTGATATTCACGGATCTCGTGGTCAAATCGATGGGAAAGCGAGGGGAAAGGGAGAAGGTAGCGGAAGCGGACGCACACCTCGCAAAAACACAATGAACACATGCAAAACTCACATGATACAAGGCCAATTGCTCCCGCCGGTGGCCACCGGTCCGATAGAATCCTTGCAAGGAAAGATCGGTCAACATGCTCCCTCGATCCCACGCGGAGAGGGAAGAACACCTTGGGGAGGGTCTTGAAATCTTGGCAAAGGGATACCGATGCCAAGGCCTTGTACAACGAGGGAGGCGCGATGCAAACTCCAACGAGGTGGTGACGATAGTCGATCCCCTTTGGTATAAGGGGATGAGGAAAAACTAGAGATTCCACAAAGGGGGTTGTCTTTAGTCTATCATCTATGCCTAAGGGATACATGAGGGGGTAGGGGCACTATATATAGGCCAGCCACTAGTTCAAGGGTACTTTAGGAATAGAAGGGGAAAGTCTAGATGGACTATGGGGTACATGGGCCAAAGGCCCAGGTAGCGGCGCACAGGCCCATACGCTTAGGCTGGAGACTCCGGTGTGGTGGTCTGGAGACTCTGGTCTGGGCTAGAGATTCCGTTCGGTCTCTGGTCCATCTTCGGAGGGGCCTTCCGGCTGTCCTCGAACTTGATCTAGGGGTCGGTCCGGAGATGGGCCGGAGACTCCGGGGTATGCAGGCCGGAGACTCCGATGTGGCCGGAGAGTCCGATGTGCGCAGGCCAGAGACTTCGGTGCTCCAACTGCTACTTCTTCCGTCTTCTCTTCCAAGCCTCCGTCTCGTCGGGCTTGGTGCTCCAGGCTTCCTCCCATGCCTCCGTACTTGTAAATATGAACCTATCATGAATACATGACGGAGTATGAAGTAGTATACCATTCAATGGGGTAGGAAGTGGGCTTGCATAGAGGAACGGATTCACCTTTGGAGTCCGTGACAACTTGGCATAAGTTGGAGACCATGATGTGGTAACGACCGAAGGTCGGGCTACATCATCTCCACTCCCTTCAAAAAAAGTCGTTCTCGACTCTACACGCTCATCACAAAGTAGAAGATGTCGAGAGACCTTCTTGATCCTGGGGTTCACCATATAGTCGTCCTCGGGAAGATTGAATTGACAACACTTCAATGTTCCTTCGCCTTCCATGAAGCCTACAAAGCTCACCACAAAAGCGAAGCAACACTCAAAGCGTAGCCAATTCATGAAGATTATAGCATGAGTCCTCAAGTAGAGTGAAGTCACCTTAGGAAGAAGAGATAACTTGTTGACGGGTAGCCATAGGTAACTCTCTACGGTTCATCTTGTCAACTTATATTCCATAGAGGTTGAGGCGGAAGCAATTGTACCTTAACACAACAAAGACCAAGCAACTTATGTTTGTGTGTGATAGAGGAGCATGTCATTTGTGGCATGTCCATTCTTGTTCACAACACTATTGGCACAACTCAAGTATAGCAAACGGAATGCATATGCAAGGTCAGAGTGCATGGAACTCGTTTGAACATCATCCAAATGTGGGAACTCAAAAACTCCATATAACATCTTAGTGTGGCACTCAAAGCAATTGTGTAAAATATTGATTAACATCTTTGATGCAAGAATAGGAAAATTCGGCAAAAACACATGCGGAAGAATATCCAAAGCAACATCATTATGTGTGCAAGCCAACCATTGGAAAGAACAATTTTTCAATATGTTGGATGCCATACACATATCATCAAAAACAAAGATCATGGAAGTATGCATATCGCAAGCGGAAGCAAAAATAACATGTTTGCAAACAAACCATATGAAAGAGCAAGTGGTCCTTACGTTTGTTGCAACAACAATACGAGAGACTTGGAAGCTCTCGTGACAATACATGCTCATAATGGCATTATGGTTGCACACAAAACATCGGAAAGAGAAATTGTTCAAGATTTTTGTGGCAACACACAAAGCATCAATATCCAATAGCAACAAGACATGATTGTCACAAGGTGAAAGAATACCATCAACATGCTTGCAATCAAACCATAGGAAAGAGCAATTTTTCAACATGAAAGATGCAAAACATGCAAAAGGTATCAGAGCTGGGTTCAATCTTAAACTCACTCGGGGGATGCTCTCTAGAGCTCTTTTTGTCAACTCGTTCTCAACCGAGGTTGACATTGTCTTTCGGGTACCTACACACATCAAACACAAAAGGAAGAACGTGTGTGCATGGTAGAGAAATACATCATCCATCATGACATATCTCTTCTTGTGCATGAAGACCCACAAGTATAGGGAGTGTATCACAGTATTTTTGATAAGTAAGAGTGTCGAATCCAAAAAGGACCAGAAGGTGCTAGCTAGTGGTATGGATCAGGAATTCTCTGCAAATACTTAGCAAACGGATTTTTAGGGGTTTTTGATGAAGCAAGTAAACAAAGTATGAGTAAATAAAAGACAGTAGGAATAAATGCAGCAAGTGGAAGACACATGGGAAGACTGTCAAGTGCTTTTGCTTCATATAGTTGATTAATCTTCTTTAGCTTGCTAAGTGTTGTGTGGGTGAACCTGTGCTAATGTACCGACCTTCCTAGGACTAATACATACTTGTGATTATACCCCTTGCAAACACCCGTAAGTACAAGAAAGTAATTAAGGTAGAAACCTAACCATAGCTTTAAACTCTAAGACCTTTGCGTCCCTTGTGTAATGGTTTCCTAACGGGGGTTCAGGTTTCTGTCACTCCGGCAACCCCTACGATTAGTAGCCAAATACACAATGCATTCCCCTAGGCCCATATAGGTGAAGTGTCATGTAGTCGACGTTCACATGACACCACTTGAAGAAGTACACCACAACTTAAATATCAAACTATTGAATCTTTCTCAACACAACTCCACTACTAATAACATGACTTCTCCCATGTCCTCAAGAACAAAACGAACTACTCACAAGACATCATATGGATCATGATCAAAGATGGAATAATCATGTATAACAATCTGAACATAAACAATAATTCAATGGTTCACTCAATAGCATCAACTACGAAGAGTAATCAACACCGGGAAAGTTTCCCCTATGAACTATGCAAGATTCAACGCAATTGTTACAGCAATATGGAGATGGTGATGAGGGTGCTGATGGTGATGATGGTGGTGGTGATGATGATGATGATCCCGATGAAGTCCAGCTTGATGGTGGTGTTGATGGCGACGATCTCCCCTCTCCGGGAAGGAATTCCCCCGGCACAAATCTGTCTGCCGGAGAGATCTTTCTCTCTCGGTGTTTTCCGCCCCGTAGATGCGGCGGAATCTTTCTGTGGTCGCTCCCCGAGTCTTAGGGTTCCAGGAGGATAATATACGCCAGAGGGGAGTGCCAGGGGTGGACCAGGGCGGCCACACCACCTGGTGGCGCGGCCTAGGCTGGCCCGCGCCAGGGGTGGTGTGGGCCCCCTGTGGCCCATCTCCAGCCCCCCTTCTGGCTTCCTTCGTCTTCTGGAAAAATAGGATTTTCCATATATTTTCCCGGATTTTCTGATCCTCGCGAATTTTGCCTCTAAAGAGCATCTTTTCCATCAGAATCCTGACTACAGCGGTCCATGCTCCAAAAGTCATCAACCATGCAAAAACAGATGAAATAACATAAGTATCATCTCTCTATACGAAATATATCAATGAATAACAGTGAATTATGACATAGAATAGTGATGCAAAATGGACGTATCAACTCCCCCCAAGCTTAGACTTCACTTGTCCCCAAGCAAAACTGAGCTCAATAAACAAGGACTCAGGTTTATGGAGTGAAGAGTCGATAAAAGAATACGGACAAGAAGCATCACATTCATCAATACATAGATCATAATAGAAGACAACTCACTATTATATAACTCAACTTGCAATGAGTAAAGGAAACACAATAAAGATACATAAAGTAAATCATAATTGGTAATGGCAAACTTAGCTCTTGGTCGAAGAATAGTTGATAATTTGCTAGAGTTCACAAATAACTGGTTTTCAATGATAGCTTTCAAAGTAGTAAACATCAAGATAAGAGCAATGCGCAAAACAAGGAACATAAGCAACATGATTGAATAAATCATCATATGAATGAGTGAAACACAACAACTCAAAATACTTGTTGAGATAGAAGGGAGTAGGTTTACTGACTCAACTAAAAAGTAAAAGAAAGGCCCTTCGCAGAGGGAAGCAGGGATTGCAAGTCTCATAAAGAGCTCCCAAAAATTATGATACTTACTAGCTTTCAGCTCTCATTGCCCCTATCATAGGCATCTTTAGGTGATTAAGGTTAAAGTGATCAAATATGAGGATATGCATTGACAAGTTGTAAGTTGAGAATATCATGTCCCTTGAATACGAGGGCTGCTCCTCATGCTACTCAAGTTTAGTCACCGGTAAGTTCTTGTCATCGTAAGCATATGTGTATCATAGAGAACCGCCAACGGGGTACCCCTTGCCCGATGATACGGAAGAATCCCCACATCAAAATGACAAGGCAAGCAGACAACAAGCTTCTCAGCAATCTTCTTATTTACCATGGGAATATGGTGCTTTTTCTCTCTTTCCTCTTTTCATAATCTTTTTTTCTTCTTTTTCTCTTTTTTCTCAATATCAGACTCTTTTTTTATAAGAAGAATGCTTCATAGATGCTCGTTATGGTTACGCTGCAGGTTTCCACCATGTCAGCATGGATTAGACCAGCGGCACAGGCATTTCTCTAACACACATGCATAACTCCATGGACTTACAAGCTCCCCTTTCATTTCACACCGACGACATCCATAGACAAAAGAACATGATATCAACTAGGTACAAAGTGCCAGTGCAATGTTGAAAGCGTTCCCCATGGCCGCATGGTTCTGCTAATTCACAACTTACAAAGCGCAAGCATATACGCAACATAGGTGAGCACAATGGTTCAATTTTATTAAGTGCAAGAAAGTAAAGTGTGCCATCAAATTCGTGAGAGCTTTAATCACTAATTTCACATAACAAGTTTAATTTGGGAGGTAGATAAAACAAGAATTTACTTGGAATAGCAATAGTGCTAATAGGTAGGTATGGTGGACACAAATGGCATGGGTTTGGTTTAAAGGAGTGGATGCACGAGAAGAATTCCCTCTCAGTACAGGTTTTTGGCTAGCAAGGCTGGGTAGCAAGTATAAGAGTTGAAGGAAACAAACAAACATACAAGTGATAAAGACAAACATACAAGTGATAAAGACAAACATGCAATCTTCCTTGGAAGCACAAAAGATCTTAACTAGAGAATACTAAACTTATGAGCAAATCAAGAAAGAAAGATGATGAAATTATTTTCTTTAGAGTACTTTTATCTTTTCATTCAACTCTCAAAAATAGTGTTGCTATTGACCGAGCCAGGTTTGCCAAAACCAACTAAAGTAACTCAATGATCCCAAAGTGATACCAATACTAACAACAAGATCAATCATATAACCATGAATTGAAAACTAATATAAGCTATGAAAAAGAGTGAATGATAGAACTTCTCATTAATATTCCATAACGGCAACTCACACCAAGGGATACATATCTAACGAGAGAGGGGACACTTCCAAAATGCAAACCATACTACATAATAACTTCTCTATTCATGATATGACTCTACTAATAAGGTAAAAAGATAGAAGATAGTGATGTGATACCGCGGCACTCCCCCAAGCTTGGAACAAACCAAGGGGATGCCAAACCTGATGACGAATTACTCCTTCGATGGTGGCGGTAATATTTTCTTAGTTGACGTGAGGTAATCTTTCAGCATCTTGCGAAGCCTATTATTCTCCCATTGAAGCATGTCCACCTTCCTCCTCAAGTCTCGGTACTTATCGCAAAACTCCTTAGTGACTCGTAGGGCTTCCGTTGATGCAGTGAAAGTGACTAAAGGTACCAGCCCCTGCTTGGGGTCTTGGAGATCTTCCTCCATAGGCTCCTTTCCCTTATTCTTGGCAGACACCATTGTGCTCCTAAGTTTTCAAAGATAGTTCCTGGTAGAAACAGATCGAAACAAAAACACGACAAAAACATGATATACGAACCTCGGGAGATCTGGGGGATTATATATTACGAAGTTTCATGACGAAAGGAAGGTACTGGGAGAAAACGAGTCGGAGGCGGAGTATGGAGTGGCCACACCACCTGGTGGCGCGGCCAGGGGTGGGCCCGCGCCACAGGGTGGTGTGAGCCACCCTGGCTCCGTTTCCGTCCCTCTTTCACTTCGTAGCTTTCCTTATTGACTAAAAACTGCAAAAATATAGTTGGATAGTATTTTCGTAGAACTTTTCTTACCAGAACTGTTACCTATTTGAAAACGGACTCTGCAGGTCTCTGAATTTGGTATCAAGTAGATTCTTCCGGAGTCATTACTTGAATAACATCAATATCTTCATCTTCATACTCTTATTACTTGAGTCATAAAACCTTTCTCTTCCTTATTACACCATTATCTCCACTTCCTGGAAATTTCTTTAACACAAAACTCCACACAGTTCTCATTAGCAACATTAGTATATATGAAGTGATAAGACCTTTTGAGTCCAACTTCAACTGAAAACCATCAAAACATAAACTACTATAGCAACTCCTTCCGAAAACCCAAAAAGAATTCGAATAGGAAATCGATTAAAGAAGCAAATGCAGGAGTGGCAAAATCTGTCAAAACAGACCAACAGGTAAATATCTATTTTTTAGAAAATCTTCTGTTGCTCAAATCAAAAAGTGCAATACTAACGAAAGTTAAATAACAACCTGGGGCAGAAGCACAAAAAATTACAGCTCAATCCGACATACAGAGATCTCTCACGAATTTTTACGTTGAAGCACAAAAATGTGTTTCAGGACAGCAACTTCCCCAAATCTTACTTCTCTCTCATTAGAGGTTGATCTTGCCACAAAAACCAAAAAAAAACGGATAAGGAGAGGTTATTACCGAAGTAATAACTTCCAAGACTCAAAGAATAAAAAAACAAACTGAAAGCAAAAGAAAATTGGATTGTCTCCCAAAAAGCTCTTTCTTTATAGCCATTAAGATGGGCATGATAATTTTGGAGATGCCCACATAGGAATATGAATTGAAGTGAAAGGGAGCATTAAGAAGCAAAAATACACACGTTTAAGTCTAACCCACTTCTTATGCAAGGAAATTTTGTAAACAAACAAGTTGTTGAAACCAGAGGCTACTTGCATAAGAAGGCAAAAGAATTGCAACATAAAAACTTTCAGCATAAAATGGGGAAACTTGATATTATTGAGATGCATAAGAACACTTTTCCCTCTCTCATAGTAAATTGCAATATCATGCATAAACTTAACAATATAACTATCACAAGAACCATCATAGCAATGATCACTTATTCTAACAGAAAACACAGGAATACTAGCTCTCATAACACTACTTTGTGAAACAATATTAGAGGTATCCTTACAAAGGATAGTGTGTCCCTCTTCTTCATATTTAGTAATAAAGTCTTTCACATTTTCTATTATAGGTTCATCAACCATTTGTTTATCAGGTTCAACAGCTTTGCTTATACTCTCATTAACCATACTAGCTATCATAGAGTGTTCCTTTATCTTAACTGGGAAAGGCATTTTCTCAATGTAAGGCTCAGGTAAAACATGATTAGCAGTATAAACTTCAGTATTTCTTGCAGGAACACACTTAGCAATATCTTTATAAGGTTCATGATACTTATTCCACTTCTTTTTAGGCACTTCAATGTAGGAAGCAAAAGCCTTAAAATAAGAAGCAATAGCTTGAGAGTCTAGACCATAAGCATTTTCAATATTTTGAAAGTCATCAGTTCCCATAAAAGATTCAATGCATTCATAATCATAATTTATACTTGACTTTCTACCTTTGTCATTCTCCCATGCTTCGGCATTGTCTTGAATACGGCCCAGAAGATCCCATTTAGCTTTTTCTCCCATGCGAGTGAATGATCCAGCACAAGAAGCATCCAATAAATCCTTGTCATGTAGAGGGAGCCTTGCATAAAAGTTATTGATAATAATATTGTTGGGGAGCTCATGAATGGGACATTTGAGCATTAGTAACTTCAATCTCCCCCAAGCTTGAGCTGTACTCTCTCCATCAAGAGGCCAAAAGTTATATATTTGATTCCGATCTTTATGAATCTCACTAGGAGGATAAAACTTTGAATAAAAGAGAGGTACTATTTCCTCCCATTCCAGAGCTTGACCATTCTTCAGCAGCTTATACCATTCCTCGGCTCTTCCTTTCAGTGGTAATGAGAATAACTTCTTCTTAACTTGATCTATAGTGATACCTGCACACTTGAACAACCCGCATAATTCATGTATAAAGAGCAAATGATCACCAGGATGGACAGTTCCATCCCCAACAAAGTAGTTATCCATAACACGATCAATAATTCTTGTAGGTATTTTAAAAGCATCATTCTCAGCAGGTGGTGGTTTATCTACTACCTTAGCAGTGGTAGTAGCATTACCAAATAAGAAACTCAGCGAATTATCCATAACGAAAATAAAGCAACTAGCAGAAGTAAACAATACTCACAGTAGAAGTTTCCTTTACCAGTTCCACTCTCCAATAGCGCTTCACTCCCCGGCAACGGCGCCAGAAAATAGTCTTGATGACCCACAAGTATAGGGGGTATATCGCAGTAAGAGTGTCAAACCCAACGAGGAGCAGAAGGTGCTGGCTAGTGGTATGTATCAGGAATTCTCTGCAAATACTTAGCAAACGGATTTTTAGGGGTTTTTGATAAAGCAAGTAAAAAAAGTATGAGTAATTAAAAGACAATAGGAATAAATGCAGCAAGTGGCCCAATCCTTTATGTAGCAAAGGACAAGCCGATTGTATTACTTAAGATGACCAAACGTTCTCGAGGACACATGGGAAGACTGTCAAGTGCTTTCGCTTCATATAGTTGATTAATCTTCTTTAGCTTGCTAAGTGTTGTGTGGGTGAACCTGTGCTAATGTACCGACCTTCCTAGGACTAATACATACTTGTGATTATACCCCTTGCAAACATCCATAAGTACAAGAAAGTAATTAAGGTAGAAACCTAACCACAGCTTTAAACTCTAAGACCCTTACGTCCCTTGTGCAATGGTTTCCTAACGGGGGTTCAGGTTTCTGTCACTCCGGCAACCCCTATGATTAGTAGCCAAATACACAATGCATTCCCCTAGGCCCATATAGGTGAAGTGTCATGTAGTCGATGTTCACATGACACCACTAGAAGAAGTACACCATAACTTAAATATAAACTATTGAATCTTTCTCAACACAACTCCACTACTAACAACATGACTTCTCCCATGTCCTCAGGACCAAAACGAACTACTCACAAGACATCATATGGATCATGATCAGAGATGGAATAATGATGTATAACAATCTGAACATAAACAATAATTCAATGGTTCACTCAATAGCATCAACTACGAAAGTAATCAACACCGGGAAAGTTTCCCCTATGAACTATGCAAGATTCACCGCAATTGTTACAGCAATATGGAGATGGTGATGAGGGTGCTGATGGTGATGATGGTGGTGAAGATGATGATCCCGATGAAGTCCAGCTTGATGGTGGTGTTGATGGCAAAGATCTCCCCTCTCCGGGAAGGAATTCCCCCGGCAGAAATCTGTCTACCGGAGAGATCTTTCTCTCTCGGTGTTTTCCGCCCCGCAGAGGCGGCGAAATCTTTCTGTGGTCGCTCCCCGAGTCTTAGGGTTTCGGGAGGATAATATACGCCAGGGAGTGCTGAGGTGGACCAGTGCCACACCACCTGGTGGCGCTTGACTAGGTCAGCGCCAGGTGGTGTGGGCCCCTGTGGCCCATCTCCAGCCCCTTCCGCTTCGCCGTCTTCTAGAAAAATAGGATTTTCCATATATTTTTCCGGATTTTCTGATCTTCGTGAATTTTGCCTCCAAACAGCACCTTTTCCATCAGAATCCTGACTGCAGCGGTCCATGCTCCAAAAGTCATCAACCATGCAAAAACAGATGAAATAACATAAGTATCACCTCTCAATACGAAATATATCAATGAATAACAGTGAATTATGACATAGAATAGTGATGCAAAATGGACGTATCAGTGCACAATACCATTAGTGTCAATCAAGTGTAACATAGGTGCATGGTGAGTATGCAAGCGGGGAACATGCTTATCATGGCAATCATCAAAATCTCCAAAATTTGAGAAATCTATGGGGGCCATCTCAATATAAACCATATTAGAATTATTGTTGCAAGCAAAACAAGTGAAAGAGAAATTATTCAACTTATTGCAAGCAACGATAGACATTGTAAAACATTCATGACAAAGCATGGTTCGAGGGGTACCATTGGTAACATCATTGCAAGCAAAACATTGGAAAGAGCAGTTGTTCAACAAAGTGCAAGCAATGATATCATCAATGTAACGTTTAGAGCATTGCATGTCTATGGCAACATCATGACAATCAAATAATTTCACATTCTCAACATTATGCAAAGGCAAAGTATCACATGGAAATATCAATGAAGCATATGTGATATCACAAACATCATCCATAGCATGCCAATCATCACAAGTCATCATGTCCACTAGTGGTATCATGGCATCATCAACACTCATATTCTTACCTTGTTCATACCTCTCATATGAAGTGGGTGTTGTGGTAGTATTGGCCTCCATGTGGGTGACTTCTTCATCATGTATGGGGACGGCATCATCTTCATCCACCATATTCATCTTCTTGGTTGGAGGCATCATCATCTCCAATCTTCGCGCTTCTTGATCCATGGAACCTAGCACATCATGAGAAAACACACTAGAGGTAGAGGGTAAGTCGTTAGAAATCAAAGTGGTCTCACATGACCTATCAACTACCACTCTCAACTCACTAGGTGTATCACTCATGCCCTCCAAGTGGAAGCACTCAATCTCACGTATGGTGAAATCACTCATCTCACTCTTGTTCTCATTCAAGTGAGCTAAGTGGCTCTCATACTCACATGGTATTGGTACCACATTATCACTCAAGCATATGGGGGTAGGCTCGGTTCTCTCAAATCCATGCGCCTCCTTAGGTGAAGGGAAAATCCCATGCTCGCCAATCTTGACCTTGTCGCCGCCTTGTACTTTGGCTTGTATAGTCCTCTTGACATACTCATCCAACTTGGTGAATTAGAGGTCTTCGTCTTCCTAATCCATGAAGTTGCATGCATGATATAGGACGTCAAGTTTGGGCGTCGAAGCTTGGTGGCGTGGAGGAGAGCTTGCTCTTGGTGCCATTTTGGTGGTGGCACGAGTAGTTGAAGGTGCCTTATGATGGTGTCGACGGAGGTCATTGGCGTGCCTTGCCAAAGGTTGATGTAGAAGGCGCACTTGGTCATCCACATGACGCTCGCGACGATGCTCCTTGTCCTTTCACTCTTCTTTGATGGTGCTACTTTCTTGAGCTTGGTTGAGCATTATGGATGGTGCTCAACATGTATTCTCTGTCTTCATGGCGAAGATGCCATGAACGACGTCTTGTATCCTCTTGATGTTGGCGATGCTCTCGAGAGGATGTTTGTCGATGAAGATTCTTGCTTCGTGGCACCTTGTGCGGAAGATGATGTTTGGGTGCCACTTTTCTTGGAGTAGGTGGCACTTGCTACCTTGGAGGTTGTTGCACTTGACGCCTTCGAGGTTGTGGTTCTTGGCGCCTTGGAGATGGTGGTGCTTGGTGCCTTGGAGAAGGTGGCGCTTGCCGGCTTGGAGGTGGATCATCGAAGTAGGTGGTGCCCTTTGGTGTGGCACGCTTGGCCTTGAAGGTCATGGTTTCTTGATGATGTGCCTCCGCTAGCTTGGCATAGTAGTCCTCCATCTCCAAGCGGTGGAGGTATTCTTCATGGCTCATGGAAGAGCCCTCCAAGTGGGTGAAGTTCTCCATGTCCTCCATGCTTGGTGAGGCGTCGTCGTTGTAGCACTCGAAGTCGTCCATGCTTGGGGAGTCGTTGTTGATGTAGTACTCCATATCACCCAAGCATGTGGAGCCATTGTCGATGTAGTGCTCCATGTTCTCCATGCATGAGGATCCATTGTCGATGTAGATCTCCAAGTCCTCCATGCTTGAGGAGCCATAGTTGATGACGTGCTCCATGTCTTCCATGCATGTGGAGCCATAATAGGTGCAATGCTCCGGGCCCTCAAAGCATGCAGAGCCATTGTCGGTGTAGTGCTCCATCATGTCCTCTATACTTGTGGAGTCGTAGTCGTGGTGGCTCATCATGGATTCTTCATAGATATCATTCTCGGTTCCGGAGTCCCTAGACATGATTCACAAGACCAAGTGGTGTATATGGAAGCGGTAGGGGGTTAGGGATGCAACGTCAAACCTTACTTTACCTTGGAAGATAATATCGTTCAAGTGGCAACACTTGAGAGCAATCAAAACCAAGCAAAGTGAAGTTCACGTGGAACACCAAAACCAACTAACCACTAAAACACACACACACACACAAAGCTTATGGTGGATAGGTATGGAAGGTGGCATGTCCAAGAACAATCCGAAATCAAGATATCATAATGGCAAGTAAAGAACCACGATGATCACAAAGCAAAACAAGTCAATCCACCAGATAGGAATTATGTACAAGGAAACACACACGATGGGACAAATGGGACTTGTGCGACGGAGAAAGTGAGCTAAGAACCAAATGATTACCTAGCAAAGACTATAATCTCGTGTCGCACAAGTGCAATGAGAGACGCTAGTTCGATTGCAATTAAATTGGTGGGCTACAAGATATGCACAATAAGTACCACCTATATGATGTTCATCGAGCTTGCGCTTCCTATTCTATGAGGCTCTTGTTTCTTTCTTTCTTTCTTTCTTTTTTTCTTTTTATTTTTCTCTTTTTTTCTTTTTCTTTTTATTTTCTTTTTCACTTGCCTCTTCCTTGTGTCAACAACTATACAAGATAACTATATGAGATAGCGCGCTCACAACTTTTGCTTGGAATTCTACATGGTATCAAATGTGCATAGCCCAAGAAATCATAGGAGGAACTAGTCTCAATAGGTGTTTATTGAATGCAAAGATAGTGTAGCTCACAAAGGGAAGCAAGTGGGGAGAAGTCGCGGAATGTTTGTACCTTTCTTCGCCGATCTTCACCCTTTATTGGTGGATTCCGCCTTGCTCACAGAATTTCATGGAGTAGATAGCATGAACCACGGATATGATGATGTAGAGATCCTTTTCCTCTTCAAAACGATCTAAAGAACACAGAAATCCGAGTTCATATGCAAAAGTTATGCTCAAAACCGTGAAACAGATTTACTGTCAGCGGGGGGCGGAGACTCCGGTCTCGGGGGCCGGAGACTCCAGTCTGAGGTCACTAGGGGGGCGGAGACTCCGGTCCTGGGCCGGAGACTCCGGTCTTGGACTTCCAGAACGTCCAGAACTCGTCCGTGGCACGATTTTGGGCAGAAAACACGAACCAAAACCTCAAATTGGTGGGGGAAATCAAAGAATTAGGCCATAAAAACGCAGGGGAAGGTAGATCAACAAGTTTAGGAAGTAATTCACGGTTGAAAACCTAACAAAACATACTCAAATCACAAATCAATCCAAAACACGAATTGGGGCTGTTTTGGTGGAATTTTCGAATTTATGGGGAAAAGGACCAAATCGAGGAGAAATCCGTCTTAGGTACTTCATGTAATCTCACGATGTCCCTGAAAAACAGGTTAGCAACATGGGACGCATCGTCGCTTTTGTGGCAGGCAATAAAATGAGCCATCTTAGAGAACCTATCTACTACCACAAATATAGAATCATGACCTCTCTGAGTTTTAGGTAGACCTAGCACAAAATCCATACTAATGTCTTCCCATGGAGTAGTAGGTGCAGAGAGAGGTGTATACAAACCGTGAGGCTTCAGCTTGGATTTCGACTTGTGGCATGTAATACATCGTCTCACAAATCTGTACACATCACGCCTCATCTTGGGCCAATAAAAATGATCAGCAAGCATGAGCAACGTCTGCTCACGCCCAAAGTGATCCATCAAATCACCAGCATGTCATTCCTGCACTAAGAACAAACGCAACGACGATTCTGGAATACATAGTTTGTTAGCTCGAAACAAATATCCATCATGTATATGATACTTATCCCATTCATTTCTAAGAGCACACAAACGATATGGTTCAGCAAAATCATGGTCAGTTGCATAAAGTGCACAAATAGCTTCTAATCCAGGAATTTTAACATCAAGATTGGTTAATAGCATATTCTTCCTAGACAAAGCATCAGCAACAACATTCTCTTTTCCCTTCTTATATTTAATGATGTAAGGAAAAGACTCAATAAACTCAACCCATTTAGCTAATCTTCTATGCAAGTTTGATTGATCTTTCAAATATTTCAATGCTTCATGATCAGAATGTATGATAAATTTCTTTGGCCACAAATAATGTTGCCAAACTTCAAGTACTCTAACAAGTGCATACAATTCTTTATCATAGATAGGATAATTCAAGCGAGCACCAGTAAGTTTCTCAGAAAAATATGCTATAGCGCGACCCTCTTGCATTAAAACGCCACCAATACCTATACCACTAGCATCACATTCAACTTCAAATTGCTTCAAAAAATCAGGTAATGCAAGTAATGGTGCAGAAGTAAGCAAATGTTTCAATGTATCAAAAGCAATATCTTGGGCCGCGCCCCATACAAAAGGAACACCTTTCTTTGTCAAATCATTCAAAGGTGCATCAATGGTGCTAAAATCTTTCACAAAGCACCTGTAGAAACCAGCTAAGCCGTGGAAACTACGCACTTGACTTACATTCATGGGAGTAGGCCAATTCTGAATTGATTCAGTTTTAGATTGATCTACCTCTACCCCATTCTTAGATACAACAAATCCTAGAAATATGACCTTATCTTTTGCAAATGTGCACTTCTCAAGATTAGCATACAATTTATTATCACGCAACACTTGCAAAACTTGTCAGATATGAGTACAATGTTCAGTTTCTTTGTGGCTGTAGATAAGTATATCATCAAAGTAAACAACCACAAAACGACCAATAAAATCTCTCAAAACATGATTCATTAATCGCATAAATGTACTAGGTGCATTAGTAAGACCAAACGGCATGACTAACCACTCATACAAGCCAAACTTCATTTTTAAAGCAGTTTTCCACTCATCCCCTTCTTTCATCCTAATTTGATGATAACCACTACGCAAGTCTATCTTAGAGAAAATAGCAGCACCACTCAATTCATCTAGCATATCCTCTAAGCATGGAATAGGATGACAATATCGAATAGTGATGTTATTAATCGCTCTACAATCTACACACATGCGCCATGTTCCATCTTTCTTAGGCACTAAAATAACAGAAACAGCACAAGGGCTAAGAGAAACACGAATGTACCCTTTATCCAGCAACGCTTGTACTTGCTTCTGTATCTCCTTAGTTTCTTCGAGATTTGTCCTGTAGGGTGCACGGTTGGGAAGTGTGGCGCCAGGGATCAAGTCAATTTGGTGTTCAATACCATGCAATGGAGGCAAACCTGCGGGTACATCTTCTGGAAACACATCCTCCAAATCCTGCAAAACAGAAGAGACACCAAGAGAAACAGGGGTCATGTCGTTAGAAACCAATACCTCGCCCTTATACATGAGCACAAGTGGCATGGCTGTAGGATCCTCAAGAAATTCTCTCATATCTTCCTTGGTGGCTAATATCAATAGACCAGGCACTCTCTCACTTTTTGTTATATCACTCAATTTAGGCTCGATTACATTAGGAACAGCTGTCACACAATCTCGCCGAGCTATAGGATCTTCCTTCAAATTCACCTCTATCTTCTGGCGAGAATCATTCACAATGTCTTGTGGTGTCATTGGCTGCATAGTAATCTTCTTCCCTTTGAATTCCAAGTGATAGGTATTGGCTCGGCCATTGTGTTGCACATGGCGATCATAAAGCCAATGTCGACCCAATTGAAGATGACAAACAATCATAGGAACCACAGTCAATAGAATCTTTGTATGGCCTTATTTGAAAATTCACACGTACCATATGATTTACCTTCACCTCACCATTGTTGCTCAACCATTGTATGTAATATGGCTTCGGATGAGGAAAATATGTCAAATTCATCTTGGCACATAATTCCTTACTTGCAAGATTTCTGCAGCTACCTCCATCAATAATGACCTTGCAAGATTTGTTAGGTCCAACTAGAGCCTTTGTTTGGAACAAGTTGCAATCCTAAGAGTCATCACTCGGTTGCACACTAAGTATGCGTGAAGATACGACAATAGTGGGTACACGCTCAGGATAAGCATCGGCACCATCCTCGCCATCATCAATATCATCATCAGAAGCTTCATCGCCACTCTCTACTTCACCTTGTTCATTGACAAACATAACCTTGTTGTTTGGACAATCCTTCTTGTACTGTCCTCTACCTCCACAAGTATGGCACACCACATCGGGAGTATGCACAGTAGACATATTGGAACCCGAGCTAGCAGCAAGAGCAGCGGGTTTCCGAGCATTAGAACCAAACAAAGGTGTACTTGCTAGCTTGGCCGATGGTGTAAGGTTAAGGAATAGTGCAATTGTTGTCACACTTGTAGTTCCTGCCGTGGTAGAGAAACAGGTCAACAATCTACCGTGGCAGAGAAAATTCCTGCCGTGGTAGAGAAAACAGTCAAAAACGTGTCGCGGCATAAGCGGTGGCAGAGCAGCTGGCGCGCGACAGAAAAATGCGTATAAAACATGTCATGGCAGAGCGGCAGTAGCACGCGGCAGAGAAACTGTGCTGCGGCAGAGTTCAGGTCGGACACGCTGTCGCGACAGAGAAAACGGGCGATTCCGTGCCGCGGCAGAGATCGGTAAGGAATTTTTTTAACAAACCGACTCGGCCAAGGGTGTATGACCAGGACTCTAGCTAAAAACGGATCTGACTATGGCAGCGGAAAATATATGGTGGATTCGACTAGAAAGAGCAAAAACGATGAAATATATCTAGATTTAAACTAAAGGATGAACACGACCAGCAACTATTACTCGTCTACGATGCAATCTAGTCTATGGCAAATCTTTGTGTGGGGCTTTTTCTGTATAGGACGAAAAAAACTCTCTAATCTATGGATAGATTGTGGATTGCTTACCGAGGCAACGAGGAAATCTGATACCAAGATGATATGGGGTGGCCCGATCTTCTCAGCAAGCTCTTGTCGATGGTGATGGTGGATGATTGTTAACTAGTGCGTAGCTATGAACTCTCCCGCTCGATCCCTAATGCCAATGCAACAGCTCTCGAACCTTGTAGGATATTCACAACACCACACTCTTGCGCACGCAGCCGTCGACCACGAACGGTAGTATGCAATCTACTAATTCCCAATGGAACAACAGATCACACTCAATTGCAATTGTAGAATTCGAACACAGGGTAATTCCAGAGGTTCTATAAAGAAACAACTCCAAAATAATTTTAACGTGGTCTCAAAACTAAAGCTAGTGTGCCCCCATCTATTTAAGGGTCTGGGAGGCGGCGGCCTAAGGTGGGATCTGAGTTGGTCCCACCCAACTAGATACAAACCGACCCAAAAGGGTTCAGCCTCAATGCTTCAATGCGGACTTTCGATTGGTTTCTCAGACTGACTGCTTTCAGACGGTTTTTCCTCCGTGGCAGAAAACGGATGTGTTTCTCTCCCGTGGCAGAGAAGTTCCTCCAACTGTTGATCTTCGTCGTGTACAGCTCCTTGCGCTTCCTCCCTCTCCTCCCTCGCGCATTCTTCATTGATCAACATGCCATGCTCCATTAGCTCCTCACTCCGTGCTACGCCTTCTTCTCCTAAGTACCTGATCATGCAATAATTCAAAGACTTAGGTAGTATAAAATTCTCATTAATTAAAACACCAGATTCATTAAGAAACAAAGTTCACCTGTTGTTCTAGTAGCTTAGCACGAGCTCTTGTAATTGGTCCAATCCTTATCTCATTGGAATTATCTTTCTTTGTAGCAATTGGAACATCATCATTAGCAATTGGGGTAGGTGTAACTATAGGGATGTCCTCATCATCTCTTCGTGCAGCCTGTCATGAAGGAATCTATTCGCCTCGCCGAACGGATTACATCGATGGGCCGTCAACATGCCTTGTTGGAGACCCAGCATCGCGCATTCGAGGGTGAGCTTGCACTTTGTATATCTGTGTTGTTGCTGCAGAAAAAACCGCTGATCTTAAGTTTTTGCTACCATTCATTCTTTATAGGTGAGAACAATGAGCTCCTCCATAGCGTCAGCTCCCTCGAGAAGTGTCTTGCCGCAGCGGAGAAGAAATGTGACGAGGCGCTCGAAGCTCTTAAGCGCTCCATCCATGAGTCGAAGAAGCGCGAGGAGGACCTGCGTTCCGCTGCAGCTGATAGGGAGAAAGTGTTCGTAGAACAGATTTTCTCTGTTGCTAATGCACTCTCAAGTACAATGCTACGTCATTTTGTTTGTTTTACACTTGCCTGTATTTGGTTGCGCTCATATGTATCTTCTGCAGATGCTGCTAGTGTGGACTTTGACGCTCAAGCTTTGGCCCGCCCAGATGCCTTGGCCGGTGTTGTAGCTGCAATCGAAGACTGCAGTGTCTCCGTCAAGGATTCCCTTGAGAAGGCCAAGCTTATCGAAGATCTTGATGGCCTCATGGAGTCCTTTGCCGAGGGCGTTCCCATGGACTTCAAGAATGCTCAGAGGGGAGTCGAAGCTACCATGGGACTTGCGATGGCACCGGCTCATGGTGTTGAGCTCAACCCTAGTGAGGTCTCCAAGGTGATACCGGTCACTACTGATGCGGCCCATCCTACGGACGCTCCTACATCTACACCACCGAGTCCCCCAAGTGGACCCATGACTCGTGCCCGAGCCAAACTCCTACAAGCTAAGGTGAACTCACTCCTCTCCTCGTGCCAATTTGATACCTCCTTGGATGGTGTGCTACTTCATACGACTACTTCATACGAACCCCCTTGTCGACCCTCGAGCAGAGCTATACACCTGCAAGAAGATCGACCCAGTGTCACCGGATCAGCCGGAGTGTCCGGCCCGACCGGAGTGTCCGGCGCGACTCGGTCGGAGTGTCCGGCCTGCCCCAGCCCAAACCTGGCATGGACATTCAGAAGGTTAATTCGGACACTCCCCGGACACCACCCGGAGTGTTCACACCGGACGACCGGCGGTTCCTGGAACTGTAATCGTCTCCCCCAGGATGGGCTCATGAGCCTAGCTGGGCCCTATGGCCCATGTACCCCTCTACTTCGCCCAGAACTCTACTTTAATGCCTGAATTACCCCTGAACTTGTGGTTGGCCTATATATAGTCCCCACCTCCAATGTAAACCCTAGGCATTATATTGGAATTAGTGGAAACCCCTTTGTGGATCTATCTAATTCTTGCCTCATGCTCCTTGACCAAGGAGCACCAATATCCCCAAACCTCGTTGGAGTTTGCATCGTGCCTCCGCGTTGTACAAGGCCTAGGCATCGGTGTCACTTTGCCTAGACGTCAAGATCTCACCGAGTCTCCCATCTCGCCGTGCCGGTTCGAGAGAGAGTCCTCCGCCCGACGCCGATCCTAGGGATTGCACCGGACCGGTCACCGCCGGCGTGAGCTATTGGTGTGTATCGTGGTTTTGTGTGTGTGTTCTTCGCGTTCTTCGTGCGTGCGTTCGTCGTGTTCATCCGCCCCTCCTCTCCCCGCACTCCATCCTCGATTTGATAGGGAATCGTGAAAGATCGGGCCACCCTAGAGGTTTGCCCTCAACATATTGGTATCAAGAGCTTCGTTGCTCACCATTTCCCCCACAAATTTTACTTCTATCCACCAAAAATTCAAAAATCCCCCAAAAAAAACAGCCCATATTTGCCTTTGGATCGATCTCTTGATTTGGAGTGTTATTTGTGGTTTTGATCCGACCAAACCTTGTCTAAGGAGTTGGTCCAGCTTTATCCTACGTTTTCCCAGCCCGATTTGGCCAGTTTTTCGCGGATTTGAGGCCCGAAGGCGAGGATTTCCGCTCAAGAACACGAGCAGGAAACCCGCGCCGGAGTGTCCGGCTCGTACCGACCGGAGTGTCCGGCCTGACCTGAGTGTCTGGCCGAACCAGACCGGAGTGTCCGGCCCAGACAGACCGGTGTCGTTTCCGCCGATAACGCCAGTTTTGCCTCATTTTTTGCATTGGCTAATCTCCTTTGTTTGCTCGTGTCCCGTGTGCGTGTCAGCAACTACCAGCAAGCTTCCGCATCATCAACTTACACGCTCATCGACACCACCGCCCACGAACATCATCCTGCACCACCGATGCCAAGTTCATCATCAAAGAAGGTATAACTTGCGTCACCTTGTTAACCCCCATCTTCCTTTGTATGTACCTATCCCATGAGAGTGGCTCATCTTGTGTTTGCTTGAGCATTGTGCATTTGTCCTTGGATAGTGAGAGTGCAAGAGCAATATCAAGTGTGACTAGGTAGCATCAAGGGAGAGCAAAAAAAGATACAAAGAAAAAGCAAAAGAAAAAATAGTCTCCCATTGCCAAAGAGTCTCAAAGCTTGTAAGCAAGAGAGAAAGAAGAGCGCCCAAGGCAAGTGCACAAATCCGTTGCTCATTTTTCCTCTTTGCAAACGAGCCACGGTCTCTCCTTGCATTGGCACGACAACGAGCTTAGTCTTTGTTAGGACATTTTGTTTGCTCATTTTCATAGTCGTGTCAATCCCAACTTTCTCCACGTGTGTGTATATAGTCGTAGGTTCCCGTCACCCTTTTGAGTTGCTGACCTTCGCCTTTGACTTGAGTTTTATTGGATTTTACCCACTTTTGACTATCCCTTTTCTTTTGGTTGGTCCTTTGGCTTTCCACAATCCTAACCTACCACCAACAAGCTTTTGAGAGTTAGTTCTTTTCTTTAGTGTGAGTTTTCTTTGCATTTCCACTTTGCACGCTTACAGCTCTCACTTGTGGTTTCTAGTTTGGTGCAATCCCCAAGGTGAGGTACAAGGCTAACACCACCATATTCCACTTCCATATACAATACTTGTGTGTCTTGCATGATGGATAGGCACGGTGAGCCGAGCCAACCACCTCCCCAAGAAGAAGATCAAGGACCGTACATGACGCGCGCAAGTCACTTCATCGTTCGACAAGAGTTCCGTGAACGTTGCCAAGCCCTTGAGACGCGACAAGATGAACAATTTGGCGAGACGCAAGCCGAGTTCAAGAATATCGACAACCGCTTCGACGGCCTCGAACGACAAATGCATGCAATGCATCACAACTTCGGCCACCAAAATGAAGCGCTTCAACGCTCCGTCGCCGAAACAAATGACAATCTTCGACGCCTCATTGGCGGAATGACAAGGCCACGTTCACGCGCGTCAAGCTCTTCATCCTCATCGCGTCGTCATGCTCCTCCTCAACAAGATCTTCAACCAAGTGCTCCAAGACGCAATGATGCCCCCGTGGTTGAAGATGGAACCTCTTCGAACTATGTACCCTCCCCACGGCATGCCGCAACGTCAAGCTATGATGGTGACCTCTCTTCAAGGCCACGAGAAAGGCAAGAAGCACACCGTCATCACGCAAGGGCACTAGTGATCCAACAAGAGCAACCACAAGAGGAACCGCAAGGACAACCGCAAGTCTACCACCATCGACCGTGACACATACTTGACTCAACAAGTGATGACTCCAATTTGGAGAATCAAGCTCGTCATCGACGTGAAGCTCTCCAAGATCCTCCTCCTCGTCATCAACGTCATGAACGTCAACAACGACACCATGGTCATCACGAGACGCCTCCTCCACATCAACAAAACTTGGAGCGTCAAGTGATACAAGTTGAGCGACGCCCACCACGTCAAGAGGCTCATGACCATGTTCTTCGCCGTGCGACCAATGTGCCTAACCAACATCACCAACTGAGGAACGAGCCTCCTCTTCGTCATCAATCACGTCAAGAGGCTCCACACCCGCGCCACCTTGAGGCCCAAGCGCCTCAACCACGTCAACAACCGCGCCAAGAGCAAGAGCAAGCTCCTCAACAACAATATCAAGAGCAAGCTCCGCAACAAGGACGCGAGAACCAAGTTCCACCTCCCCAACTACAAGATCATCAATAAGGTCACCAAGTTCATCGCAATGACCGCAACGATGAAGAAACTTTTGGCAAGCTCAAGTTCACGATGCCCAAGTTCACCGGATCAAATGACCCCGAAGAATACCTGATATGGGGTGGCCCGATCTTCTCAGCAAGCACTTGTCGATGGGGATGGTGGATGATAGATAACTAGCCTGTAGCTATGTACTCTCCCGCTCGATCCCTGATGCCAATGCAACAGCTCTCAAACCTTGTAGGATATTCACAACACCACGCTCTTGCGCACGCAGCTGTGACCACGAATGGTAGTATGCAATCTACTAATTCCCAATGGAACAACAGATCATACTCAATTATAGTTGGTAAATTCGAACACAGGGTAATTTTAGAGGTTCTATGAAAGAAACAACTCCAAAATATTTTAACATGGTCTTAACCCTAAACTACGACGCTCCCATCTATTTATCGGTCCAAAGGGCGGCGGCCTATGGTGGAACCCGTTCCACCCAACCTGGATACAAACCGGCCACAAGTGGCTCGGCCAAGACTGGCTCTGCCGTGGCAAAGTTCTAGTCGATTTTCACTGGCAGCGACTGCCGTGTGAGAGAAAGCAGCTTTTCTCTGTCGCGGCAGAGAACTTCCTCCTCTTGTTGATCTTCGTCTTGGACAGCTCCTTGCGCTTCCTCCCTCTCCTCCCTCGAGCATTCCTCATTGATCAACACGCCATGTTCCTTCAGCTCCTCACTCTGTGTTATGCCTTCTTATCCTAAGTACCTGATCATACAATAATTCAAAGACTTAGGTAGTATAAAATTCTCATTAATTAAAACACCAGGTTCATTAAGAAACAAGTTCACCTGTTGTTCTAGTAGCTTGGCACGAGCTCTTGTGATTGGTCCAATCCTTATCTCATTGGATTGATCCTTCTTTGCAATTGGAACAACTTCATTAGCAATTGGGGTAAGTGTAATTGTAGGGATGTCCTCATCATCTCCCCCCCTTCAAAAGGCGTCGACCTCGACGCTCCAAGGTCTTCTCCAGCATATGGTGATAAATCAGCAACGTTGAAGCTATTGCTAACTCCACCAAACTCCTCAATAGGTATATCAACCGAGTAGGCATTATCATTAATCTTGGCTAACACCTTGTAAGGACCAGCACCACGTGGCTTCAATTTTGATTTTCGAAGTAGTGGGAACCTATCCTTGCGTAGATGCACCCAAACCATATCTCCAGGCTCGAACAACACTTCTTTTCGTGTTTGATTCCTTGCAGCAGCAATGTTCTTTCCTTTCTTCTCAATAGCCTCTCGAGTCTTCTCATGTATTTTCTTCACATAATCAGCATGTTTTGATGCCTCCATATCAACTCTCTCAGGTAATGGCAGAGGCAACATATCAAGTGGCGTTAATGGCTTGAAACCATACACCACCTCAAAAGGACAAAGCTGAGTAGTTGAATGCACAGCCCTGTTGTAAGCAAACTTAACATGTGGCAAACACTCTTCCCACTCCCGCAGATTCTTTTTAATCATGGTCCTTAGCAGCTGTGATAATGTTCTATTCACCACCTCCGTTTGACCATCTGTTTGGGGATGACATGTAGTACTAAACAGCAACTTCGTTCCTAGCTTCCCCCATAAGGTCTTCCAAAAGTAGCTCATGAACTTCACATCACGGTCAGAAACAATCGTCTTTGGTACTCCATGTAATCTCACTATGTCCCTGAAAAACAAGTTAGCAACATACGACGCATCATCGCTTTTGTGGCAGGCAATAAAAATGAGCCATCTTAGAGAACCTATCTACTACCACAAATATAGAATCATGACCTCTCTGAGTTTTAGGTATACCTAGCACAAAATCCATACTAATGTCTTCCCATGGAATAGTAGGTGCAGAGAGAGGTGTATACAAACCGTGAGGCTTGACAGATTTCGACTTGTGGCATGTAATACATCGGCTCACAAATCTGTACACATCACGCCTCATCTTGGGCCAATAAAAGTGATCAGCAAGCATGAGCAACGTCTTCTCATGCCCAAAGTGACCCATCAAACCACCAGCATGTGATTCCTAAACTAAAAACAAACGCAACGACGATTCTGGAATACAAAGTTTGTTAGCTCGAAACAAATATCCATCATGTATATGATACTTATCCCATGCGTTTCTAAGAGCACACAAACGATATGTGATATGGGGTGGCCCGATCTTCTCAGTAAGCGGATGGCGATGATGATGGTGGATGATAGATAACTAGTGCGTAGCTATGATCTCTCCTGCTCGATCCCTAATGCCAGTAAGCGGATCTCTCGAACCTTGTAGGATATTCACAACACCACACTCTTGCGCCTTGATCGTGACCACGAACGATAGTCTGCAATCTACTAATTCCCAATGGAACAACAGATCACACTCAATTATAGTTGGTAGATTCGAACACAGGGTAATTCCAGAGGTTCTATGAAAGAAACAACTCCAAAATATTTTAACGTGGTCTAAAAACCTAACTTGTGACGGCTACGGAGGTTTATATGAGGGCTGGGGCGTCCTCCCCTCTAAACGGGCCTAAAAACAGCCATAACTTGGTCCAAACTGACTCGGTTCGACTCAAACTGATACATACCGACCCATACATGGGTTCGGCCTTATTGGCACGATCCAAACGTCGTGGAACACCTCAAACATGTAATTCTTGGTGCGCCATCTCTCTCTCTTGCTCATACGTGATTTCCTCATTGCCTCCTAGTGCATGCCTCCGCTCCTCCCTCGCGCTCTTGTTGATGTTGGAAATCAGCGCTTGTCCTTCTTGCTGCAACTCTCCTCCTCCTCGCGCAACGCTTGTGTTATCAATAAACCTGATCATACAAAGATGCATAGACTTAGGTAGTATAAAGTTCTTATTAAGTAAAACATCAGGTTCAATTAGGAATGAATTCACCTGATAGTCATTATTGATTTGACTCAATATTTCCTTCCGATTCAAGCAATCGAATCATCATAATCCTGTATATATCCTCATCATCCTCCTTTCTTCATGAAAAGCCGTCCTCGGCTTTAGGTAAGTGAAAGTGGGAGAAACAAAAGAACAACGATAATAAAGTATATGTATATATAACATGTTGTATTATTGTTGTTCACATGAAAAGTATGTCCAGTATACATGAAGCAACTTAAATTGCAGGTATAAGTGAAGTACAAAGAATCATGATCATGGTGAAAAACAAGTAAATAGATAGTCTTGTTCTTCAATATTAAATTCAGTTTTCTTAAAGAAGATCTATGATCAAATTTGTGGACAAGATCTAACCAATTCAATATGTGTGAAAACCAAATTGATTCACACCATGCTTCAACAATGCTACTTCGATTAATATAAACATGATCATGTTGTCCAGATGGAAGATGCAACTCAATTTGCAAATATAAGTGAAGTATAGAGCAGGTATGCATTAGACAAAGACTTCTGGGACAAACACAAAGGATATGAAAACTTGGGTTCTATGCTAGCAAGATTACAACGATCCAACATAGGTAAAATTACTTGTGTTGGCTGTATTATATCAACTAGATCTGACTTTAGTTTCATACTATCACAAATTTCAGCATATGTCCAACAACAAGTCATCGACACACAATAAGTATGGCTGAAAACAGCATGTTTCAGTTCAGCGATTCTATCACAAGTAATGCATATGTGATCCACAAGAAATTTTTCATGCATGCTATATTCACCAATTAGATTGAAAGTGACACAAGGAGAATATGTGCTAGAATTTAGACATGAAATTTCAGAAATCTTGTCCATAGCACAACTCATACTCATAGGTTCATTTAGCATGATGGAAAACACAATATCAGCAGGTGGTATTCGAGCAAGTATTTCTTTATGTGTAATCAGTACCACATGATCAAAATTGGAATTTGGTAAACTATCACATGGTCTGAAACAATAGTGTAAGGCAAATCACAAGGAGGCTTCAGTAAAGGAATAGACTCACAATATATACACATGTTGTTTGAAGCTCCAAATTAGTACCAATGTCATCAACAATCTTCTCAGCTGTAGTAGGTACTACGACATCCTCCTCAAGTGACAATACCAGATCGTGTGATGCAGGTTGTAAAATAGGCGGCTCCCTTTCTTCAAAAGCAACATGTACATCACAAGATACAACACTAGGAGTAGACATGATTACGTTAGTAGACAACTCACATGTCTCATTAGTGTCCACTCTCAAAATTTCTGGAATAGGACATTTGTAGTTGTTCAAAAACATAGAACGTAGAAATTGCTTGAAATCTTCCTAAAGGATTTTTTTACCCATGACACCATACACAATCCTTGCGTCCTTCCACCAACGAGCTACCTCTTCATCCACACATCGGTGAGCAAGAATGTATTATATATGGCTATTAAACTTGCTATCGAAAGTACGACATCTCGCAAAACCAAATCCCATATCAATTTCCCAAATCTGATATTCATGGTGCGGAACTTTCCAATCGCCACTTGATTGTAGTTGGATCATATGCCATGCCAACCACAACAGCTAAATAGTCATGGTAAACATCATCTGATTTTTGCATCACATCAACACTAGTAGAAGTCATGATTAGTACATTAGTGCAAAAACACAAAATTGTTTTGGTGCACACTCACAACTCACTCAAAAACTGACAAGAAAGCAGATCTTACCATTCCAAAGTGAATAGTGATGCTTACCAATTCGAAATCAAAGACTGATGCATTGATGTGATGAAGTGAACACCAAAGGTATAGAGAACGATCGCAAGGCACACAGGTTATTTATGGTGGAGCTGTAGGTATGGTATCCTAACTACACCGCAAACAAGTCCTAGTGCTGATCGTATGACAAAGACCCACAGAAACACACACGGTGGAGATAAATGGGGCAATTGCAACTATGAAAATGAGCTCAGTAAAGTGAGGTATGTCGGAACGCTTCGTGTTGCAATGCACAAGGAGAGACGCTAGCAATGTCTCAGCAAAGGGCACAAGATTGCTAAAGCGACCAAAAGCAAAGCACTAAGCACGCTAGTCTCGTAGGATAGTTTTAGACACAAAGAAAGGTTTACTAAGGCTCACAAGGATAGGTACGCTATGTGGACTCAGTAAAAAAAGAAACAAAAAAGAAAAAAAATTGACCTGAGAATTGGTCTTTGCCATGGCAGAAAAACGGCCTAAAATCCTGCATGGCGGGGAGGTGGCAGAACTCAAAAAATTCTCGTATGAGGCGGACCGTCTGAGGTAGGCGGCGGTCCAATTTTTTATTTATTTTTTCACGCTGGAGCACAGACCTGTCTGCGGTCAGGCGTGAGGCAGCGAACCAATTTTTTTTTTATTCCGACTTGCCAAGTAGTACACAACTAGGACTCTTTACTTGGGTCGGATCTGACTTGATGGTAGCGGAAAAAGATGGTGGCAAACAACTAGAACAACTAGAAAACAAATCTACGAAGAACAGATCAAAATCTAATCTAATAGAGGAACTCGACCAGTAACTATTACTCGATTACGATGTAATCTAGGCTATGGCAACTCGTTTTGTGGGGCTTTTTCTGTATAGGATGAAAAACACGCTCTAATCTATGGATGGATTGTGGATTGCTTACCGAGGCAACGAGAAAATCTGATACCAAGATGATATGGGGTGGCCCGATCTTCTCAGTAAGCGGATGGCGATGATGATGGTGGATGATAGATAACTAGTGCGTAGCTATGATCTCTCCGCTCGATCCTCACGATGCCAAGCACAGATCTCGAACCTTGTAGGATATTCACAACACCACACTCTTGCGCCTTAAGCATGACCATTTAACGGTAGTCTGCAATCTACTAATTCCCAATGGAACAACAGATCACACTCAATTATAGTTGGTAGATTCGAACACAGGGTAATTCCAGAGGTTCTATGAAAGAAACAACTCCAAAATATTTTAACATGGTCTAAAAACCTAACTTGTGACGGCTACGGAGGTTTATATGAGGGCTGGGGCGTCCTCCCCTCTAAACGGGCCTAAAAACAGCCATAACTTGGCCCAAACTGACTCGGTTCGACTCAAACTAATACATACCGACCCATACATGGGTTCAGCCTTATTGGCACACAGTCCAAACGCCGTGGAACACCTCAAACATGTAATTCTTGGTGCGCCATCTCTCTCTCTTGCTCATACGTGATTTCCTCATTGCCTCCTAGTGCGCATGCCTCCCGCTCCTCCCTCGCGCACTTGTTGATGTTGGAAATCAGCGCTTGTCCTTCTTGCTGCAACTCTCCTCCTCCTCGCGCAACGCTTGTGTTATCAATAAACCTGATCATACAAAGATGCATAGACTTAGGTAGTATAACGTTCTCATTAAGTAAAACATCAGGTTCAATTAGGAATGAATTCACCTGATAGTCATTATTGATTTGACTCAATATTTCCTTCCAGTTCAGGCAGTCAGAATCATCATAATCCCTGTATATATCCTCATCAATATGGTTCAGCAAAATCATGGTCAGTTGCATAAAGTGCACAAATAGCTTCTAATCCAGGAATTTTAACATCAAGATTGGTTAATAGCATGTTCTTCCTAGATAGAGCATCAGCAACAACGTTCTCTTTTCCCTTCTTATAATTAATGATGTAAGGAAAAGACTCAATGAACTCAACCCATTTAGCTAATCTTCTATGCAAGTTTGATTAAGCTTTCAAGTATTTCAATGCTTCATGATCTGAATGTATGATGAATTCCTTTGGCCACAAATAATGTTGCCAAACCTCAAGTACTCTAACAAGTGCATACAATTCTTTATCATAGATTGAATAATTCAAACGAGCACCAGTCAATTTCTCAGAAAAATAAGCTATAGGCCGACCCTCTTGCATCAAAATGCCACCTATGCCTATACCACTAGCATCACATTCAACTTCAAATTGCTTCAAAAAATCAGGTAATGCAAGCAATGGTGCAGAAGTAAGCAAACGTTTCAAAGTATCAAAAGCAATGTCTTGGGTCATACCCATATAAAAGGAACACCTTTCTTGGTCAAATCATTCAAAGGTGCAGCAATGGTGCTAAAATCTTTCACAAAGCGCCTATAGAAACCAGCGAGACCGTGGAAACTACGCACTTGACTTACATTCATTGGTGTAGGCCAATTCTGAATTGATTCAATTTTAGATTGATCCACCTCTACTCCATGTTTAGAAACAACAAATCCTAGTAATATGACCTTATCTTTTGCAAATGTACACTTCTCAAGATTAGCATATAGTTTATTATCACGTAACACTTGCAAAACTTGTCTAATATGAGTGCAATGTTCAGATTCGGTGTGGCTGTATATGAGTATATCATCAAAGTAAACAACCACGAAACGACCAATAAACTCTCTCAAAACATGATTCATCAAACGCATGAAAGTACTAGGTGCATTAGTAAGACCAAAAGGCATAACTAACCACTCATACAAACCGAATTTAGTTTTGAAAGCAGTTTTCCATTCATCCCCTTCTTTCATCCTAATTTGATGATAACCACTACGCAAGTCAATTTTAGAGAAAACAGCAGCACCACTCAATTCATCTAGCATATCCTCTAAGCGTGGAATAGGATGACGATATCGAATAGTGATGTTATTAATCGCTCTACAATCAACACACATGCACCATGCACCATCTTTCTTAGGAACTAAAATAACAGGAACAGCACAAGGGCTAAGAGAGACACGAATGTACCCTTTATCCAGCAACGCTTGTACTTGCTTCTGAATTTCCTTAGTTTCTTCGGGATTAGTCCTGTAAGGTGCACGGTTGGGAAGTGTCGCGCTAGGAATCAGATCCACTTGATGTTCTATACCACGCAAGGGAGGCAAACCTGCGGGTACGTCTTCTGGAAACACATCCCCAAAGTCCTGCAAAACAGATGAAACACCAAGAGAAATAGGGGTCATGTCGTTAGACACCAATACCTCGCCCTTATACATGAGCACAAGTGGCATGGCTATAGGATCCTCACGAAATTCTCTCATATCTTCCTTAGTGGCTAATATCAATAAACCAGGCACTCTCTCACTTTTCGTTATATCACTCAATTTAGGCTCAATTACATCAGGAATAGCTGTCACACAATCTCGCCGAGTAGTAGTATCTTCCTTCAAATTCACCTCTATCTTCTGGCGAGAATCATTCACAATTTCTTGTGGTGTCATTGGCTGCATAGTAATCTTTCTTCCTTTGAATTCCAAGTGATATGTATTGGCTCAGCCATTGTGTTGCACATAGCGATCATAGAGCCATGGCCGGCCCAATAGTAGGTGACAAACAGTCATAGGAACCACATCAAAATCAATAGAATCTTTGTATGGCCCTATTTGAAAGTTCACTCGTACCATATGATTTACCTTCATCTCACCATTGTTGCTCAACCATTGTATGTAGTATGGCTTGGGATGAGGTAAGTATGTCGAATTTAGTTTGGCACATAATTCCTTACTTGCAAGATTTCTCCAGCTACCTCCATCAATAATGACCTTGCAAGCTTTATTTGGTCCAACTAGAGCTTTTGTTTGGAACAAGTTGCAATGCTGGGATTCCTCAACCGGTTGCACACTAAGTACACGTGAAGACACGACGATAGTTGGTGCACGCTCAGCATATGCATCAGCACCATCCTCGCCATCATCAATATCAACATCAGAAGCTTCATCTCCACTTTCTACTTCACCTTGTTCATTAACAAACATAACCTTGTTGTTTGGACAATCCTTCTTGTAGTGACCTCTACCACCACAAGTGTGGCACACCACATCACGAGTACGTGTAGTAGACATGTTGGAACCCGAGCTAGCAGCAGGAGCAGCGGGTTTCGAGCATTAGAACCAAACGAAGGTGTACTTGCTGGCTTGGCCGATGGTGTAAACGGAACAGCAGCTGGTGACGCGGCTGTAGGAGGAATAGGTCTGGCCGAAAATCTGCTGGAGGATGGAAAACGAGTACGTGACTTCACCTCTTCTGCCAACTGGGATTCGGCCTCTCTAGCATGATGCAACAACTCATTCATGGTCTCATACTTGTGATGACGAACAATGCTCTTGATTGGTAACTTCAAATTGTTTAGGAATCGCTGCATGGTCATCTTAATGGACTCACGAATTCTAGCACGCTGCATAAGCATCTCCATCTCCATGTAGTACTCATCAACTGTCATTGTTCCTTGCTTCAGTTGCGTCAATTTATCAAAAACTGAACGCAAGTAGTTGGTTGGGACGAAACGAGCTTTCATGATTTGCTTCATCTCGCGCCAATCCATCACAGGAAGTTCATTGTCCTCCCTCCTATGTTGCACAAGAGCATCCCACCAACACAAAGCATAACCATCAAATTTAGATGCTGCAAGTTTGACCTTCTTATCTTCTGGATAGTCAAATAAGCTCCATAGTTTCTCAATCTTCAACTCCCATGTGAGGTAGTCTTCAGGATCAATGGAACCATCAAACTTAAGAACTGAGAATTTTGGCTTGCCCAAACCATCATCGGCAGTTTGGTTGGGAACACGTTGAGCACGCCCGAGAGGAGCATACCCACGGCCATGAGCAGGTGCATGGGCAGGTGCATGGGCAGGGGGAATAGCACGTCCCCTGCCAACATGTGGAGCAGCATCCACAGCGCTACCCTCATCAAAATCATCAAAGGCATGATCATGTTGAGGCTCTTCCCTTCTATGCAAAGCGGCTATCAAACCCTCAATGGACTGCTGCAAAGCGGTGACATTGACATTGAGCGTAGCCACTTGTGTTTGAATAGTATCCACCGTTCCAACATGGTGATCCAATCTCACATTCAGATCCTGGAGATTCTTGTCAATGGCATCTGACGAGAGAGAAAAAACACGTGTCAAGTGGGACTTCAAAGCCTCATATTCACGCCAATTGACGAGTTCCTCATCCTTCTTTTTCTGCATCACAACATCATCATCACTAGAAGACATGATCGGTAGGTTAGTGCACAAAAGCAAAAATCTGTATGGTGGAACTCTCACAGCTCACTCACAACTAATAAGAAAGGAGATCTTACCGTTCCAAAGTGAATAGAGATGCTCTACCAACGAAATCAAAGACTGATGCACTTGATGTGATGAAGTGAATATCAAAGGTATAGAGAACGATCACAAGGCACACAAGGTATTTATGGTGGAGCTGTAGGTATGGTATCCTAACTACACCGCAAACAAGTCCTAGTACTGATCGTACAAATACCCACGAAACACACACGTGGAGAAAAACGTGGCAATGCAACTATGAAGGGTGTTGCACTACGCTCGAGAGACACTAGCAAAGCTCAATGTAAACAGGCACAAGATCACTCAATCTACCGGTGCACAAAGATAACACTAGGCCTCTTGCTCAAATTCTCTTTTTTTCACAACTTTTCTTTTTCTTTTGTATAGCTTTTTCTTGATACTTTTCCTTTTGCTATCTTGCTTTTTTTTTGATAGATAACACACGGCCAATTACAAAGTACGGCACCAAAAGTCCTAAGAGCAGCCTGTCGGAGCGGAAACTAGTCTCAATAGGCAAGTTCCTAGATTGGCTGTGGCTAAGGGTTTTGGAAAAGTGCAAATCGATCACACTTTGTAATTATGGTGTCGTGGTAGAAAAACAGCAAAAATCCTCTGCGTGGCAGAAGCGGTAACTTGTAACTTCGTAGAAAATCTGCCGTGGCAGACTTGGTAACCTAGAAAGTCCTGCCGTGGCAGAAAAAGACACCGAAATCCTGCCGTGGCAGACTCGGTAACCTGGAAAGTATTTTTTTTATTCCGACTCAGCCAAGAGTAGAAGACTAGGACTCTTAGAGTAGATCGGATCTGACTTGATGGTGGCGGAAAACAATGGTGTAAACGACTAAAAACAAGAGAACAAAACGACGAAGAACAGATCTAGATCGAAAGTAAAGGATGAACACGACCAGCAACTATTACTCGTCTACGATGCAATCTAGTCTATGACAACTCTTTTTGTGGGGATTTTTCTGGATAGGACTAAAACACTCTCTAATCTATGGATGGATTGTGGATTGCTTACCGAGGCAACGAGGAAATCTGATACCAAGATGATATGGGGTGGCCCGATCTTCTCAGCAAGCACTTGTTGATGGGGATGGTGGATGATAGATAACTAGCCTATAGCTATGAACTCTCCCGCTTGATACCTGATGCCAATGCAACAGCTCTCAAACCTTGTAGGATATTCACAACACCACGCTCTTGCGCACATAGCCGTGACCACGAACGGTAGTATGCAATCTACTAATTCCCAATGGAACAACAGATCACACTCAATTATTGTTGGTAAATTCGAACACAGGGTAATTTCAGAGGTTCTATGAAAGAACCAACTCCAAAATATTTTAACGTGGTCTTAACCCTAAACTATGACGCTCCCATCTATTTATGGGTCCAAAGGGCGGCGGCCTATGGTGGAACCCGAGTCGGTTCCACCCAACCTGGATACAAACCGGCCACAAGTGGCTCGGCCAAGACTGGCTCTGCCGTGGCAGAGTCCTAGTCGGTTTTCCTGCCGCGGCAGCCTGCCGTGGCAGAGAAACGAGGCTTTTCTCTGCCATGGCAGAGAACTTCCTCCTCTTGTTGATCTTCGTCTGGACAGCTCCTTGCGTTTCCTCCCTCTCCTCCCTCGCGCATTCCTCATTGATCAACACGCCATGTTCCTTCAGCTCCTCACTCTGCTATGCCTTCTTCTCCTAAGTACCTGATCATACAATAATTCAAAGACTTAGGTAGTATAAATTTCTCATTAATTAAAACACCAGGTTCATTAAGATACAAGTTCACCTGTTGTTCTAGTAGCTTGGCACGAGCTCTTGTGATTGGTCCAATCCTTATCTCATTGGATTGATCCTTCTTTGCAATTGGAACAACTTCATTAGCAATTGGGGTAGGTGTAATTGTAGGGATGTCCTCATCAATACCTCTCGTGGGCACTCAAAGTCGACAAGATCTTCCGCATGCACAACTATAGAAACGAGAAGATGGTTGCCATGGCTTCGCTTGAGTTTGATGATTACGCCAACCTTTGGTGGGAACAAGTTCAAGTTGCTCGTGATGCAAGACAAGAGCCGCCAATCACAACTTGGCATGACATGAAGGCTCACATGAGATCCCGGTTTGTCCCCGCACACTACACGCGTGACCTCTTCAACAACCTTCAAGCGCTTCGTCAAGGGACAAAGACCGTGGAAGAGTACTTCAAGGAAATGGAACTCAACTTGATTCGCGCCAACATTGATGAGCGCATGGAGCAAACAATGGTACGTTTCCTTATTTGCTTGAATCGCCCAACCAAGTGCATCGTCGAGTTCCAAACATACAACACCATGGTTGAGCTTGTGCACATCGCAACAAAGGGTGAGCGTCAAGTGCAAGAGGATATCAAGTACAACAAGCCCAAGACGTACTTCACCTACAAGCAAGCTTCAACCGCTACACCAACAACTTTCAATGGAAGGTCATCAAGTACCTCCAAGCCTTCCTTCAAGCCCACACTTCCTCAAGGAAAACTGCCCCGAGTGGCAAGCAAGCAAAGAGTGATACACCTTTCAACGGTGAATGCTACGAGTGTGGAGGTAAAGGACACAAGTCGGCCGAATGTGGAAACAAGAAAGTCTTGTTCATCCATGACAATGGTGATGAAGAGTACTTGAGTGAAGATGAGTTTGATGCCCGTGTCAAGGAAGCAATGGCAAGGCAACGAGTGGAAGATGATCAAGAACTCCTCATGTGTGAACATGACGCAAGTCCATCGCTTGTCATCACAAGGATCTTGACCACTCAAGCACAAGAGCATGAAGACTAACGCTCCAATATCTTCCAAACACGAGCCAGCATCAATGGCAAATCTATCAAGGTGATCATTGACGGAGGGAGTTGCCACAACCTTGCTAGCACCGAGTTGTGTGAGAAGCTCAACCTCACCCTCCATCCACACAAGCACCCCTACCACGTGCAATGGCTAAGTGACCAAGGGTCCGTGAAGATCAAGCATATCAGACGGTCTCCTTCGCCATTGGTCCTTACAAAGATACGGTGGACTGTGATGTGGTTCCTATGACAGTTTGCCACATGCTTCTTGGTCGACCATGGCAATATGACAAGGCTGCTCAACATGATGGTCGCACCAATGTATACACCTTCAAATGGCTCAACAAAACATGTGTTTTGCAACCGATGACTCCTAGCCAAATAATTGTGGACAATGCAAAGGCTTTAGCGAGGGCGCAAAGCACAACACCTACTTGTGAGAAGAGCGGTGATAGAGAGAACCACCTCATAGTGAGTGAGAGTCACAAGCCAAACTCGAGTGGAAAAAATAAGAGTGTTCTCCTTGCCACTAAAAGTGAGATGAGAGATGTTCGGAACAACCCATCCATCTTGCACTATGTCCTCCTTTGCAAGGGACTAGCGCAAGGAACTAATGAATTATCCAATGTTCCTCCATCTTTGATGAATGTTTTGCAAGAATTCAAGGATGTGTTTCCCGAAGAGCTTCCACATGGACTACCTCCTCTTCGCGGCATCGAACATCGCATTGACCTCATCCCCGGTGCACCACTTCCCAACCGCGCCGCTTACCGCACGAACTCGGAGGAGACAAAGGAGATTGAACGTCAAATCAACCAACTCGTCTCCAAAGGTTTGATCCAAGTTAGCACTAGTCCAAGTGCCGTACCCGTGATTCTTGTTCCAAAGACGGATGATACGTTACGGTTATGCATGGACTGCCGTCCAATCAATGCTATCACCGTGCGTTATCGACATCCCATACCACGTCTCGATGACATGCTTGATGAGTTGTGTGGAGCCACTATTTTTTCGAAAATTGATCTTCGTACGCATGGCTGAAGGTGATGAGTGGAAAACCGCCTTCAAGACCAAACTTGGTCTCAATGAATGGTTGGTTATGCCCTTTGGTTTATCTAATGCCCCATCCACCTTCATGCGCCTCATGAATCATATTTTGCGTTCTCTCATTGGAAAAAGTGTTGTTGTCTATTTTGATGATATTCTTGTTTATAGCAAATCACTTGAGGATCATATAACACATGTCAAGTAAGTTTTGCAAATCCTTAGACATGAAAAGCTTTATGCTAATCTTTCCAAGTGGACCTTTGCTAAAGACAAGTTGATTTTTCTTGGATTTGTCATTTCTTCGAAAGGAATTGAAGTTGATATTTCCAAGGTGAAGGACATACGAGATTGGCCCCCAACAAATGTGAGTGAACTCCGAAGTTTTCATGGGTTGGCCGGTTTCTATCATCACTTTGTGAAAGACTTTTCCACTATTGCTTGTCCTCTCAATGAGTTGACGAAAAAGAATGTCACCTTCGTGTGGGGCAAAGCACAACAAAAAGCTTTTGACGAACTCAAAAAGAGGCTCATCGAAGCACCTCTCCTAGCTTTACCGGATTTCACAAAAACTTTTGAGATAGAGTGTGATGCTAGTGGTATTGGCATTGGAGGAGTCCTTATGCAAAACGGACGTCCTATAGCCTACCATAGCGAGAAACTTGATGGTGCTCGCCTTAACTATCCAATTTATGACAAAGAGCTTTTTTGCCTTAGTTCGTGTCCTTCAAGTTTGGCAACACTACCTCTGGCCCAAGGAATTTATCATACATTCCGACCATGAGTCCTTGAAATATCTCAAAGGCCAAGCCAACTTGAGTAAGAGACACGCTAAGTGGGTTGAGTTCATGGAGTCTTTCCCATACATAGTCAAGTATAAGAAGGGCAAAGATAATGTAGTTGCGGACACTTTGTCTCGCAAGCACACAAGCCTTCTTACGAGACTTGAAATCAACGTGTTGGGTCTTGAGAAAATAAAATCTTTGTATGCTTCCGACCGGTTCTTTGAAGCAATTTTCGCAAAGTGCTCCATTGACAAAGGATTTGATGATTTCTATTTGCATAAGGGCTTTCTTTTTAAACAAAACAAGCTTTGCATTCTGAAATCGTCGCTCCAACTTTTGCTTCTCCAAGAATCTCATGGTGGAGGCCTTATGGGTCACTTTGGTCGTGACAAGACTTTGGACATGCTTTCCACTCACTACTTTTGGCCCAAGATGAAGCGCGACGTGGAGCGCTACGTTCAACGATGCACGACATGTGTTCAAGCTAAGTCGCAAGCTAATCCCTATGGTCTTTATATGCCATTGCCTATTCCTCATACACCTTGGTCCGACATTAGCATGGATTTCGTGTTAGGATTGCCTAGATCTAAGCATGGTCATGATTCTATATTTGTTGTTGTGGATCGTTTTTCCAAAATGGCACACTTCATACCATGCCATAAGACCGACGATGCTTCACATGTGGCAAATCTGTTTTTCAGGGAAATCGTCCGTCTTCACGTTGTGCCAAGGACAATCGTCTCCGATCGCGACATCAAATTCATGAGCTACTTATGGAAGACCCTCATGGCCAAGCTCGGCGTCAAGCTCCTCTTTTCATCTGCATCGCATCCTCAAATTGATGGCCAAACCGAAGTTGTCAACCAAAGCCTCGGAACTCTACTTCGTGTGTTGATCAAGAAAAACCTGAAGGATTGGGAGGAATGCATTCCACACGCCGAGTTCGCCTACAATCGAGCCAAGCACTCAACAACCAAGATGACTCCATTCATGATCGTCTATGGTTTCGAGCCCCTCACCGCACTCGACATCCTACCACTACCTCTCCATGAGCGAACGAACATGGACGTCGAGAAACGCGCGCAAGCTATGAAGAAGCTTCATGAAGAAACAAGAGCTACTATCGAACAACATGTCCTTCGCCAAGCTTCAAGATTAAACAAGGACAAGAAGGAGATGATCTTTGAAGAAGGTGACCTTGTGTGGATACACCTAAGCAAAGACCGCTTCCCCAAGGAACGTGACTCCAAGCTCAAGCCAAGAGGAGATGGTCCCTTCAAGGTCCTCAAAAGAATCAACAACAACGCCTACATCATCGACATACCAACCTCCAAGTACCTTGCAAGCAATACATTCAATGTCAAGGATCTCTCACCCTACCATGGAGATGTTCAAGATGATATCCATGAAGAGTCGAGGACGACTCTTTCCCATGGGGGAGCTGATGCAGCCCGTCCTACGGATGCTCCTACATCTACACCACCGAGTCCCCCAAGTGGACCCATGACTCGTACCCGCGCCAAACTCCTACAAGCTAAGGTGAACTCACTCCTCTCCTCGTGCCAATTTCATACCTCCTTGGATGGTGTGCTACTTCATACGACTACTCTGTGCATCATCAGGTACGAACCCCCGCTGCGTCGACCCTCGATCCCAGGAGCTGTACCTGCCCTGAAGCAGACTGACCCAGAGTGTCCGCCCGGATCCAGCTGGAGTGTCTGGCCCGACCGGAGTGTCCGGCGCGACTCGGCCGGAATGTCCGGCCTGCCCCAGCCTGAACCTAGCGTGGACATTCAGAAGGTCTATTCGGACACTCCCCGGACACCACCCGGAGTGTCCGGCCACCCTGGACTGTCCGGTCGTTCCGACCCGGACTGTCTGGCCCAAGTGATGGGCCTGCGAGCCTAGCTAGGCCCTATGGCCCATGTACCCCTCTACTTCGCCTAGAACTCTACTTTAATGCCTGAATTACCCCTAGATTTGTGGTTGGCCTATATATAGTCCCCCACTTCCAATGTAAACCCTAGGCATGATATTGGAATTAGTGGAAACCCCTTTGTGGATCTATCTAATTCTTGCCTCATGCTCCTTGACCAAGGAGCACCAATATCCCCAAACCTCGTTGGAGTTTGCATCGTGCCTCCGTGTTGTACAAAAGGCCTAGGCATCGGTGTCCCTTTCCCTAGACGTCAAGATCTCACCGAGTCTCCCATCTCGCCGTGCCGGTTCGAGAGAGAGTCCTCCGCCCGACGCTGATCCTAGGGATTGCACCGGACCGGTCACCGCCAGCGTGAGCTATTGGTGTGTATCGTGGTTTTGTGTGTGTGTTCTTCGCGTTCTTCGTGCATGTATTCGTCGTGTTCATCTGCCCCTCCTCTCCCCGCACTCCATCCTCGATTTGAAAGGGAATCGTGAAACATCGGGCCACCCTAGAGCTTTGCCCTCAACAACTGCGGATGGCCAGCAGGTAGTATTTGCTCCCTTTGTTATTCGTTGTCATAAATATGGGCCTCGCCTCATTGAGACACTCGCAAAGTACTTGGTGGAGCTGAGGTGGTCGAAGACGGCAAAAGCCAGAATATTAGAGGGAAGGTCGCAACATCGAGGGAAGCCCCGATTGCCAATGTGTAGCTATAGGATGTCTCTTTATCGTCTTTTTACTTGTTCTTGAATTCTATGCCTTGTGGGGTACCTTTAAGACTTGTTGAACTTCATGTTTCTACTTTTGTGTTTTTATGAATAGACGCCAAGATCTCACCGAGTCTCTCCCATCTTCGAGAGAGTCTCCGCGATCCTAGGGATTGACTGACCGGGTCACCGCCAGCGTGAGCTATTGGTGTGTATCGTGGTTTTGTGTGTGTTCTTCGCATGTATTCGTGTTCATCTCGCCTCCTACTCCATCCTCGATTTGAAAGGGAATCGTGAAACATCGGGCCACCCTAGAGCTTTGCCCTCAACAACTGCGGATGGCCAGCAGGTAGTATTTGCTCCCTTTGTTATTCGTTGTCATAAATATGGGCCTCGCCTCATTGAGACACTCGCAAAGTACTTGGTGGAGCTGAGGTGGTCGAAGACGGCAAAAGCCAGAATATTAGAGGCTGTAACCGAGAAGGCCGCAACATCAGAGGCTGCCACTGACTCGAGGAAGCCCCCGATTGCCAATGTGTAGCTATAGGATGTCTCTTTATCGTCTTTTTGTAATATTCTAGCGTCTTCAGACTTGTTCTTGAATTACGCTATGCCTTGTGGGGGTACCCTTTTAAGACTTGTTGAACTTCGATGTTTCTACTTTTGGTGTTTTTATGAATGGTTGGTCTTATCCGTCTCTTCCTCTGCCTAGATAGGGTCCTTCAAGTGATCCATCTGACGCACCTCCCACCGATGAACCTGTTGTTGGGGGCAAACCTCTATGGTGGCCCGATCTTTCACGAATCCCACTCAAATCAAGGATGGAATGCGGGGGATGGATGGGAGGATGGACACAATGAACTCACGCACGAAGAACACGATGAACACACACACAAAACCACGATACACACCAATAGCTCACGCCGGCGGTGACCGGTCCCAAGAATCCCTAGGATCGCTGCCAGGGCGGAGGACTCTCGAAATCAAGACGACGAGATGAGAGACTCGGTGAGATCTTGACGTCTTGGCAGAGGGACACCAATGCCAAGGCCTTGTACAATGCGGAGGCATGATGTAAACTCCAACGAGGTTTGGGATATTTGGTGCTCCTTGGTCAAAGGAGCATGAGGCAAGAACTAGATAGATCCACAAGGGGTTTCCACTAATTCCAAATATTATGTCTAGGGTTTACAATGGAGGTGGGGGACTATATATAGTCCAACCACAAGTTCAGGGGTAATTCAGGCATTAAAGTAGAGTTCTGGGCGAAGTAGAGGGGTACATGGGCCACAGGGCCCAGCTAGGCTCGCATCTATTCAGGCCGATACCCGGGGAGTTGACCGACAGTCCCGGTGGCCGACACCTGTGTAGTTTCCAGTAGTGTCCGAACTGCCTTCAATGCCCATGTCAGTTGGGGCTGGGCAGGCTAGACACTACCGAGTCGCTACCGACACTCCTAGATCCGGCGGACACTCCACCAGTGTTTCAGGATAGGTGCAGCTTCAGGGCTCGTGGGTTGACGCGGTGGGGATTCGTACCTGATGATGCACAGAGTAGTATGAAATAGCAAGCCATCCAGGTGTATGTCAAAGTCACATGATGAGAGGAGAGAATTCACCTTAGCTTGAAGGAGCTTGGCTCGGGCACGGGTCATCGGTCCACTTGGGGGACTCGGTGGTGTATATGTAGGAGCGTCCGTAGGACGGGCTGCATCAACTCCCCCCTTGGGAAAGAGTCGTCCTCGACTCTTCATGGTTGTCATCTTGAACATCTCCATGGTAGGGTGAGAGATCCTTAACGTTGAATGTATTGCTCGCAAGGTACTTGGATGTCGGTATGTCGATGATGTAGGCATTGTTGTTGATTCGTTTGAGGACCTTGAAGGGACCATCTCCTCTTGGCTTGAGCTTGGAGTCGTGTTCCTTGGGGAAGCAGTCTTTGCTTAGGTGTATCCACACGAGATCACCTTCTTCAAATATCAACTCCTTCTTGTCCTTGTTTAACCTTGAAGCTTGGCGAAGGACTTGTTGCTCAATAGTAGCTCTTGTTTCTTCATGCAGTTTCTTCATAGCTTGTGCGCGCTTCTCGACGTCCATGTTGGTGCGCTCATGAAGAGGGAGTGGTAGGATGTCGAGCGCGGTGAGGGGCTCGAAACCATAGACGATCATGAAGGGACTCATCTTGGTTGTTGATTGCTTGGCTCGGTTGTAGGCGAACTCGGCGTGGGGAATGCATTCCTCCCAATCCTTCAAGATTTTCTTGATCAACACATGTAGAAGAGTTTCGAGGCTTCGGTTGACAACCTCGGTTTGTCCATCGGTTTGAGGATGCGATGCGGACGAAAAGAGGAGCTTGACGCCGAGCTTGACCATGAGGGTCTTCCATAAGTAGCTCATGAATTTGACGTCGCGGTCGGAGACGATTGTTCGTGGCACACCCTGAAGACGGACGATTTCCCTAAAAAACAAATTAGCAGCATGTGAAGCATCGTCGGTCTTATGGCATGGTATGAAGTGTGCCATTTTAGAAAAGCGATCCACGACAACAAAGATAGAATCATGACCATGCTTAGATCTAGGCAATCCTAACACGAAATCCATGCTACTGTCGGACCAAGGTGTATGAGGAATAGGCAATGGCATATAAAGACCATAAGGGTTAGCTTGCGACTTAGCTTGAACACATGTCGTGCATCGTTGAACGTAGTGCTCCACGTCGCGCTTCATCATGGGCCAAAAGTAGTGAGTGGAGAGCATGTCCAATGTCTTGTCACGGCCAAAGTGACCCATAAGGCCTCTACCATGAGATTCTTGGAGAAGCAAAAGTTGGAGCAACGATTTTGGAATGCAAAGCTTGTTTTGTTTAAAGAGAAAGCCCTTATGCAAATATAAATCATCAAACCCTTTGTCAATGGAGAACTTTGCGAAAATTGGTTCCAAGAACGGGTCAAAAGGATACAAAGATTTTATTTCCTCAAGACCCAACACGTTGATTTCAAGTCTCGTAAGAAGGCTTGTGTGCTTGCGAGACAAAGCGTCCGCAACTACATTATATTTGCCCTTCTTATACTTGACAATGTATAGAAAAGATTCCATGAACTCAACCCACTTAGCGTATCTCTTACTCAAGTTGGCTTGGCCTTTGAGATATTTCAACGACTCATGGTCAGAATGTATGATAAATTCCTTGGGCCATAGGTAGTGTTGCCAAACTTGTTGAACACGAACTAAGGCAAAAAACTCTTTGTCATAAATTGGATAATTAAGGCGAGCACCATCAAGTTTCTCGCTATGGTAGGCTATAGGACGTCCATTTTGCATAAGGACTCCTCCAATGCCAATACCACTAGCATCACACTCTATCTCAAAAGTTTTTGTGAAATCCGGTAACGCAAGGAGAGGTGCTTCGGTGAGCCTCTTTTTAAGTTCATCAAAAGCTTTTTGTTGCTTTTTACCTGAATGTGTCATTCTTTTTCGTCAACTCATTGAGAGGACAAGCAATGGTGGAAAAGTCTTTCACAAAGCGACGATAGAAACCGGCCAACCCATGAAAACTTTGGAGTTCACTCACATTTGTTGGGATGGGCCAATCTCGTATGTCCTTTACCTTGGAAACATCAACTTCAATTCCCTTCAAAGAAACGACAAATCCAAGAAAAATCAACTTGTCTTTAGCAAAAGTGCACTTGGGAAGATTAGCATAAAGCTTTTCATGTCGAAGGATTGGCAAAACTTCCTTGACATGTGTTATATGGTCCTCAAGTGATTTGCTATAAACAAGAATATCATCGAAATATACAACAACACTTTTTCCAATGAGAGAACGCAAGATGTGATTCATAAGGCGCATGAAGCTGGATGGGGCATTAGATAAGCCAAAGGGCATAGCCAACCATTCATAGAGACCAAGTTTGGTATTGAAGACGGTTTTCCACTCATCACCCTCAGCCATGCGTATTTGATGGTAACCACTACGAAGATCAATTTTCAAAAAAATAGTGGCTCCACACAACTCATCAAGCATGTCATCGAGACGTGGTATGGGATGTCGATAACGCACGGTGATATCATTAATTGGACGGCAGTCCATGCATAGCTATAACGTATCATTCGTTTTCGGAACAAGTATCATGGGTACGGCACTATGACTAGTGCTAACTTGGATCAAACCGTTGGAGACGAGTTGGTTGATTTGACGTTCAATCTCCTTTGTCTCCTCCGGGTTTGTGCGGTAAGCGGTGCGGTTGGGAAGTGGTGCACCGGGAATGAGGTCAATCCGATGTTCGATGCCGTGAAGAGGAGGTAGTCCATGTGGAAGCTCTTCGCGGAACACATCCTTGAATTCCTGCAAAACAATCATCAAAGATGGAGGAACATTGGTTAATTCGTTAGTTCCTTGCGCTAGTCCCTTGCAAAGGCGGACATAGTGCAAGATGGATGGGTTGTTCCGAACATCTCTCATCTCACTTTTGGTGGCAAGGAGAACACTCATAGTTTTTCCACTCGAGTTTGGCCTATGGCTCTCACTCACTATGAGGTGGTTCTCTCTCTCATCGCTCTTCTCACAAGTAGGTGTTGTGCTTTGCGCCCTCGCTAAAGCCTTTGCATTGTCCGCAATTATTTGGCTAGGAGTCATTGGTTGCAAAACACATGTTTTGTTGAACCATTTGAAGGTGTATACATTGGTGCGACCATCATGTTGAGCAGCCTTGTCAAATTGCCATGGTCGACCAAGAAGCATGTGGCAAACTGTCATAGGAACCACATCACACTCCACCGTATCTTTGTAAGGACCAATGGCAAAGGAGACCGATGCAGTATGCTTGATCTTCATGGACCCTTGGTCACTTAGCCATTGCACGTGGTAGGGGTGCTTGTGCGGATGGAGGGTGAGGTTGAGCTTCTCACACAACTCGCTACTAGCAAGGTTGTGGCAACTCCCTCCGTCAATGATCACCTTGATAGATTTGCCATTGATGCCGGCTCGTGTTTGGAAGATATTGGAGCGTTGGTATTCATGCTCTTGTGCTTGAGTGGTCAAGATCCTTGTGACGACAAGCAATGGACTTGCGTCATGTTCACACATGAGGAGTTCTTGGTCATCTTCCACTTGTTGTCTTGCCATTGCTTCCTTGACTCGGGCATCAAATTCATCTTCACTCAAGTACTCTTCATCACCATTGTCATGGATGAACAAGACTTTCTTGTTTCCACATTCGGCCGACTTGTGTCCTTTGCCTCCACACTTGTAGCACTCACCGTTGAAAGGTGTGTCACCCTTTGCTTGTTTACCACTTGGGGGCAGTTTTCCTTGAGGAAGTGTGGGCTTGAAGGAAGGCTTGGAGGTACTTGATGAGCTTCCATTGAAAGTTGTTGGTGTAGTGGTTGAAGCTTGCTTGTAGGTGAAGTACGTCTTGGGCTTGTTGTACTTGATATCCTCTTGCACTTGACGTTCAGCCTTTGTTGTGATGTGCACAAGCTCAACCATGGTGTTGTATGTTTGGAACTCGACGATGCGCTTGATTGGGTGATTCAAGCCAATAAGGAAACATGCCATTGTTTGCTCCATGCGCTCATCAATGTTGGTGCGAATCAAGTTGAGTTCCATTTCCTTGAAGTACTCTTCCACGGTCTTTGTCCCTTGACAAAGCGATTGAAGGTTGTTGAAGAGGTCACGCGTGTAGTGCGCGGGGACAAAGCGGGATCTCATATGAGCCTTCATGTCATGCCAAGTTGTGATTGGCGGCTCTTGTCTTGCATCACGAGCAACTTGAACTTGTTCCCACCAAAGGTTGGCGTAATCATCAAACTCAAGCGAAGCCATGGCAACCATCTTCTCGTTTCTATAGTTGTGCATGCGGAAGATCTTGTCGACCTTGAGTGCCCATGAGATGTATTCTTCCGGGTCATTGGATCCGATGAACTTGGGCATTGTGAACTTGAGCTTGCCGGAAGTTTCTTCATCGTTGCGGTCATTGCGACGAGCTTGGTGACCTTGTTGATGATCTTGTAGTTGGGGAGGTGGAACTTGGTTCTCGCGTCCTTGTTGCGGAGCTTGCTCTTGATATTGTTGTTGAGGCGCTTGCTCTTGCTCTTGGCACGGTTGTTGACGATGTTGAGGCACTTGGGCCTTATGAGGGTGTTGAGGATGTGGAGCCTGATGACGTGGTTGATGACGAAGAGGAGGCTCATTCCTCGATTGGTGATGTTGGTTAGGCACATGGGCCTCACGGCGAAGATCATGGTTGTGAGCCTCTTGACGTGGTGGGCATCGCTCAACTTGTATCACTTGACGCTCCAAGTTTTGTTGAAGTGGAGGAGGCGCCTCCCGATGACCATGGTGTCGGTGCGGATGTTCATGACATTGATGACGAGGAGGAGGATCTTGGAGAGCTTCACGTCGATGACGAGCTTGATTCTCCAAATTGGAGTCATCACTTGTTGTGTCAAGTATGTGTCGCAGTTGATGGTGGTAGACTTGCGGTTGCACTTGCGGTTCTTCTTGTGGTTTCTCTTGTTGGATCACTAATGCCCTTGCGTGATAACGGTGTGCTTCTTGCCTTGCTCTTGGCCTTGAAGAGAAATCACCATCATACCTTGACGTTGCGGCGTGCCGTGGGGAAGGTATATAGTTCGAAGAACTTCCATCTTCAACCACGGGGGCATCATTGCGTCTTGGAGCACTTGGGTGAAGATCTTGTTGAGGAGGCGCATGACGACGCAAAGAAATTGAAGAGCTTGATGCGTGTGAACGTGTCCTTGCCATTCCGTCGATGAGGCGTCGAAGATTGTCATTTGTTTCAACGATGGAGCATTGAAGCGCTTCATTTTGGTGGCCGAAGTTGTGATGCATTGCATGCATTTGTCGTTCGAGGCCGTCGAAGCGGTTGTCGATGTTCTTGAACTCGGCTTGCGTCTCGCCAAATTGTTCATCTTGTCGCGTCTCAAGGGCTTGGCAACGTTCATGGAACTCTTGTCGAACGATGAAGTGACTTGCGCGCATCATGTATGGTCCTTGATCTTCTTCTTGGGGAGGTTGTTGGCTCGACTCACCGTGCCTATCCATCATGCAAAACACACAAGTATTGTATATGGAAGTGGAATATGGTGGTGTTAGCCTTGTACCTCACCTTGGGGATTGCACCAAACTAGAAACCACAAGTGAGAGCTATAAGCGTGCAAAGTGGAATTGCAAAGGAAACTCACACTAAAGAAAGAACTAACTCTCAAAAGCTTGTTGGTGGTAGGTTAGGATTGTGGAAAGCCAAAGAACCAACCAAAAGAAAAAGGATAGTCAAAAGTGGGTAAAATATAACAAAACTCAAGTCAAAGGCAAAGGACAACAACTCAAAGGGGTGACGGGAACCTATGACTATATACACACACGTGGAGATAGTTGGGATTGAGACGGCTATGAAAATGAGCAAACAAAATGTCCTAACGAAGACTACGCTCGTTGTCATGCTAATGCAAGGAGAGACCATGGCTCGTTTGCAAAGAGGAAAAATGAGCAACGGATTTGTGCACTTGCCTTGGGCGCTCTTCTTTCTCTCTTGCTTACAAGCTTTGAGACTCTCTTTTGCAAGGGGAGACTATTTTTCTTTTTCTTTTGCTTTGTATCTTTTTCTTTCTTTCTTTTTTTTGCTCTCCCTTGATGCTACCTAGTCACACTTGATATTGCTCTTGCACTCTCACTATCCAAGGACAAATGCACAATGATCAACCAAACACAAGATGAGCCACTCTCATGGGATAGGTACACACAAAGGAAGATAGGGGTTAACAAGGTGACACAAGTTATACCTTCTTTGATGATGAAGTTGGCGTCGGTGGTGCGGGATGATGTTCGTGGGCCGTGGTGTCAATGAGCGCGGGGTTTTTTGATGCGGAAGCTTGCTGTTAGTTGCTGACACGCACACGTGACAGGAGCAAACAAAGGAAATTAGCCAATGCGGAAAAAAATGAGGCAAAATTGTCAAAACTGGCGTTACAGCCGGACACTCCGGTCTGTTTGGGCCGGACACTCTGGTCGGATCGGTCCGGACACTCTGGCACGGGTTTTCTGCCCGTGTTCTTGAGCAGAAATCCTCGCCTTAAGGCCTCAAATCCGCGAAAAACTGGCCAAATCGGGATGGGAAAACGCAGGATAAAGCTGGACCAACTCATAAGACAAGGTTTGGTCGGATCAAAACCACAAATAACACTCCAAATCTAGAGATCGATCCAAAGGCAAATTTGGGGCTCTTTTTTGGGGGATTTTCAAATTTTTGGTGGATAAAAGAAAATTTTGTGGGGGAATTCGTGAGCAACGAAGCTCTTGATACCAATATGTTGGGGGCAAACCTCTAGGGTGGCCCTATCTTTCATGAATCGCACTCAAATCGAGGATGGAGTGCGGGGGAAGGAGGGGAGGATGGACATAACGAAATCACGCACGAAGAACACGATGAACACACACAGCAAAACCATGATACACACCAATAGCTCACGCCGGTGGTGACCGGTCCGGCGCAATCCCTAGGATCCGCATCGGGCGGACGACTCTCTCTCGAACTGGCACGGCGAGATGAGAGACTCGGTGAGATCTTGACGTCTTGGCAAAGGGACACCAATGCCAAGGCCTTGTACAACGCGGAGGCATGATGCAAACTCCAACGAGGTTTGGGATATTTGGTGCTCCTTGGTCAAAGGAGAATGAGGCAAGAACTAGATAGATCCACAAGGGGTTTCCACTAATTCCAAATATCTTGCCTAGGGTTTACAATGGAGGTGGGGGACTATATACAGGCCAACCACAAGTTCAGGGGTAATTCAGGCATTAAAGTAGAGGGGTACATGGGCCACAGGGCCCAGCTAGGATCGCAGGCCCATCTTCAGGCCGGACAGTCCGGGTCGAGTTGACCGGACAGTCCGGGGTGGCCGGACACTCCGGGTAGTGTCTGGGTAGTGTCCGAACTGGCCTTCTTAATGTCCATGCCAGGTTGGGGCTAGGGCAGGCCGGACACTCCGGCTGAGTCGTGTCGGACACTCCGGCTCAGGCAGCTTCAGGACAGGTGCAACTTCATGGCTCATGGGTCGACGCAGCGGGGATTCATACCTGATGATGCACAGAGTAGTGGTATGAAGTAGCAAGCCATCCAGGTGTATGTCAAAGTCACATGATGAGAGGAGCAAATTCACCTTAGCTTGAAGGAGCTTGGCTCAGGCACGGGTCATCGGTCCACTTGGGGTACTCGGTGGTGTAGATGTAGGAGCGTCCGTAGGACGGGCTGCATCAGTTGTGGTGCAACCACGTTCAAAGGTGGAGGAATCGTCGTTGTTGTCTCGATTGCGTGATCGTATAAAGCACTTGGAGCGAGAAATGCTCATGATCCTTGGTAGCGCTGATGTGCGGAAGTCGAAAGCCGAAAAAGAAAGTGAACGGGAGAAATACCTTCTACACGAGGTGGCTCAGCTGAATGAGCAATTGGAGTGTTAGTTTCCTTAGCTTCTTCTTCTTTCCAGCCAATTGTGGCGGAAATTCGTTGTTATGCTTTTTGCTACCCTTTGTAGTTGTTAGTGCTCACCGTCCATAGGAGGAGAGGGACCAAGTCGCCATTCAGCTAAACAACTTGACTCAGGAGCAACTGGAAGCTAGCGGGTACTTTTGGGTTGACCGGGATCGTGCAGTCGCGTTGGCGATGTTGCAGGATTATGTGTCGTAGGTGCTGCTGTACTTGAAGAAGGCGTAGTCATGCTTGAAGCACATCTTTTGGGTAATGTTCCCCTTGGATGCAGTACCTTCAAGTTTGTTAGCTTTACTGAAGAAGTTCCAGGATGCCAGCGTAGTTCGCGAGTGCGTGCGTCACCAGTTAGTCGCGGGTGCCAAGGCTACACTAGCACTTGTTCGCCTACATCGACCTGATCTGGATCTTGCAGCTGTCGCCTCTGTACCGCCGCCCCCGCTAGAAGGGATGGCAGGGAACATGGTTCCCCATTATCGGGCGGTTGATCAGCCAGTCGAAGATATCGTCGAGTTGTTCGAAGAACGTACCAATGTTCTTGTTTTATGGCAGTAGAGTAGTTTTGAACCTGCACATAGATGTATAGGTGTTGTAAAGTTCGTATAAGTGAGTCGGGTGTTTTTGTTACCCGTTTTTTATATAAAAGCTTGCTAGTTTGTATATTTTTTGAGTAGCTTATACTCTACAGTTCCTTTTCGTTAGCCTGACGCATACTTATCTTTGCACCTTTTCAACCTATCAGGTGTGTTGCAACTGGGTTGATTTTACCAAGGGTTCGACTAATAGTACGTCATCTACTCAGGCTACTGCGTTATTCGTGTAACGAGGTGGAAAGGGTGGCACAGCCCCTGAGTGATGTAGTTGCAAGTAAAAAATAGAAACACAAGGTTGGAGGCACTTAGCTTTATTTTATTCGCAGAATATCAGGAGATATAATGTGTGGCTAAGTAGCCTAGCTGAATAGCCTTATTTGTAAAGTAAAACATCTAAGGGTAGAAATGACACATCTGCGCGACGTTCCAGGGGTTGGAGTATGTGACTCCACTTTCTACGTCTTTAAGGCGGTAGGAAACAACTGGGATTACTTCGGTAATCACATAAGGTCCCTCCCAAGGGGACTCAAGCTTGTTGTGCCCTTGTTGCTTCAGTCGCATGACCAGGTCTCCTTCGATGAAGGACCTTGGGCGTAGCCTTCTGCTGTGGTAGTTATGGAGGTTTTGCTGGTAGATCGTGGATCGCTCCACTGCTATCTCGCGTGCTTCATCTGGGAGGTCGACAGAGTCTTCGAGTGTGAGAGTTGATTCCGCCTCACAATATGCTAAGACCTGTGGGGCTTTGTAGCATACTTCTATAGGTAGTACTGCCTCGGCGCCGTGTACCATGAAGAACGGAGTATAGCATGGGGCACTATTTGGAGTTGTGCGTAGGCTCCATAGTACTGACTGCAGCTCCTCAAGCCAGCACCCAGCAGCTCTTTCGAGTGGCCTGAGGAGCCTTTTCTTGATGCCGCTGCAGACGAGGCCGTTGGCCTTTTCGACTTGACAGTTGGTCTAAGGGTGCGCCACCGAGGCGTAGCTGATGTTGATTCCCAGGTTTTTGCAGAAATCCTAGAACTCGTTTGAGGTGAATTTCGTTCCATTGTCTGTGATGATGTTGTGCGGCACCCCGAACCGAAAGACGATGGACTCGAATAATTTGATGGCGGTGGCCCCTGATTGGTTTGTCACTGGCATGGCCTCAATCCACTTGGTGAATTTGTCGACTGCGACGAGGAGGTAGACGTACCCTCCAGGTGAAGATTTTTGCAGCTTGCCGACCATGTCAAGTCCCCATTGCGCGAAAGGCCAAGCCACAGGTATTGTCCTAAGCTCTGCGCCAGGTGTGTGCGGTTCGTCCGCAAATCGCTGGCAAGCATTGCACTTCTAGACGATGTCCTTGGCGTCGCGCATTGCCGTTGGCCAGTAGAATCCAGCTCGTAGAGCTTTGGCGACAAGGGCACGCCTTCTGGCGTGATGGCTGCAAGTGCCTTCGTATATTTCGAGGAGGATGGCTCTTCCGTCTCTGTTGGAGACGCAACATTGAAGTATTCCTGTGATGCTGAGCTTACACAGTCGTCGTTGATGAGGGCGAAAGCCTTGGATCTTTGCGATATATGATGCACATCTGTCGGGTCATTTGGCAACCTTTTGCTGAGCAGGTATGTGATGTATGGTTGCGTACATGATGGCTCGATCATCATGACCTCCATGGGGCCTTCGAGTCCTGTTTCTTGCTCCTTATCATCAAGTGGTTTGAGTTCGTCAGGTGGCGCAGCCCCCGAGTCCTTTAACGTGCTGGCTTGCTGATCTTGAGCCTTTGGCTTGATGGAGCTTTCACATATTTGCTCTAGGAATACTCCAGGTGGCACTGGGGCATAGGTGGAGCCAATGTTGCGAGTGTGTACGTGATGAGGACATCCCTACAATTACACCTACCCCCAATGACTACTGAAGATGCTACAACCGTTGCAAGAAAGGATCAGTCCAATGAGATTAGAATTGGACCTGTTACAAGAGCTCGTGCTAAGCTACTGGAACAACAGGTGAATTTACTCCTAAATGAATATGGTACTTTGATTGATGAGAACTTTATACTGCCTAAGTCTATGCATTTATGTATGATCAGGTTCGTTGGAGAAACAAGCATGGCGCGAGGAGGAGAAGGGCTAGAAGAGAAGCCCAATATGATGATCGCCCAAGGATGCGCGAGGGAGGAGCGGGAGGAAGGCGCAAGAGAAGATCATCAAGACAAAGGCAAAAAAGATCTGCCACGACCAGAGTGTCCGGCCAGATCCACCCGGACTGTCCGTCCTGGTCGAGAGGCAAACGGGCGTGGACATTCAGTATGCCAGTTCGGACACTACACGGACGCCACCCGGAAACTACAAAGTTTCCGGCCAGACCGGACTATCCAGCACACTTCACCCGGAGTGTCCGGCCTGACCGGACTGCGGCCGATTTCGACCGGAGTGTCCGCCCGCCGACCGAATCTGGTCCGAGTCGGTTTGTATCAGTTTGAGTCGTTTGTGTTTTGTTTCGGTTTTTGGTCGTCCCAGGCGCCCTTATAAGCTATGGGACGACCTCTAGTTAGGGTTTAGACCACGTTAAAATATTTTGGAGTTGATTCTTTCGTAGAACCTCTGAAATTACCCTGTGTTCGAATGCTACAACTATAATTGAGTGTGATTTGTTGTTCCATTGGGAATTAGTAGATTGCATACTACCGTTCGTGGTCACGGCTGCGTGCGCAAGAGCGTGGTGTTGTGAATATCCTACAAGGTTCGAGAGCTGCTGCATTGGCATCAGGGATCGAGCGGGAGAGTTTATAGCTACAGGCTAGTTATCTTTCATCCACCATTATCACCGCCATCCGCTTACTGAGAAGATCAGGCCACCCCATATCATCTTGGTATCAGATTTCCAGTGTTTCCTCGGTAAGCATCCACAAATCCATCCATAGATTAGAGAGTGTTTTCGTCCTATACATAAAAAGCCTTACAAAAAGATTTGCCATAGACTAGATTGCATCGTTTTCGAGTTTTAGTTGCTGATTGTATCTTCTGGTAGATCCGATCTACAGGTTTTCCTCGTAGGAGTCTAGTTTCTGTTGGTGTCTAGGTTTAGGGTTTGATCTTGTTCTCCGTTGTTCCCACCGTTACCGTTTCCGCAAGTTTTTATCGTTTTTTCCGAGTCCAAATAGCATACTTTTGTTTGCATACCATAGACACAGCCTATCTACAGCATCTGTGCCTAGGAACGTACCCACGAGACTAGTTGCTTTGCTCCGACAGGCTGCTCATTAGGGTTTTGAAGTGCAAAAATTTTCGACAGGCAAAACTGAACTATCCGGCCCCACCGGAGTCTCCGACGCATATCAACCGGACTATCCGGCCCGGTTCTGTTATACGTTGCTATACTCGTTTGCATTGAGTAATATAGTTGAAAAATCAAAAAAAAAAGAGAAAAGGAAAGAGAATCAATATAAAAAAGGAGATATAGAAGTGTGCAATATTGGAGGCCTTGTTGTGTATAGCACTAGTAGATTGAGCAATCTTGTGCCTGTTCTATTCGAGCTATTACTAGCGTCTCTCTTGTGCATTGCAATATTCCTTTTCATAAGTTGCTTTGCCACGTTTATCTCCACCGTGTGTGTTTCTTGGGTTTTTGTACGATCAGCACTAGGACTTGTTTGCGGTATAGATAGGGTACCATACCTATAGCTCCACCTTAAATAACCTGTGTGCCCTGCGATTGTTCTGTATACCTTTGATATTCACTTCATCACATCAAGTGCATCAGTCTTTGATTTCGTTTGGTAGAGCATCTCTATTCACTTTGGAACGGTAAGATCTCCTTTCTTATTAGTTGTGAGTGAGTTGTGAGAGTTTCCACCATACAGATTTTGATTTTTGCACTAACCTACTAATCATGTCTTCTAGTGATGATGATGTTGTGTTGCAAAAAAAGAAGGATGAGGAGCTTGTTAATTGGCGTGAATATGAGGCTTTGAAATCCCACTTGACATGTGTGTTTACTAACACGACAGATGCCATTGACAAGAATCTCCAAGATATGAATATGAGATTGGATCAGCATGTTGGGATGGTTGATACTATCCAAACGCAAGTTTGCTACGCTCAATGTCAATGTCACCACTTTGCAACGTTTCATTGAGGGTTTGACAGCCGCCTTACATAGAAGGGAAGATCCTCAACATGATGATGCCTTTGATGATTTCGATGAGGGTAGCGCCGTGGATGCTGCTCCACATGTTGGCAGGGGATGTGTTATTCCCCCTGTCCATGCACCTGCTCATGGCCATGGGTTTGCCCCTCTTGGGCGTGCTCACCGTGTGCCCAACCAAGCTGCTGATGATGGTTTGGGAAAGCCAAAATTCTCAATTCCTAAGTTTGATGGTTCCATTGATCCTGAAGATTACCTCACATGGAAGTTGAAGATTGAGAAACTCTGGCGCTTATTTGACTATCCAGAAGATAAGAAGGTCAAGCTTGCAGCATCTGAATTTGATGGTTATGCTTTGCGTTGGTGGGATGCTCTTGTGCAGCATAGAAGGGAGGACAATGAACTTCCTGTGATGGATTGGCGCGAGATGAAGCAAATCATGAAGGCACGTTTCGTACCAACCAATTACTTGCGATCAGTTTTTGATAAATTGACGCAATTGAAGCAAGGCACCATGACAGTTGATGAGTACTACATGGAGATGGAGATGCTTATGAAGCGTGCTCGAGTTCGTGAGTCCATTGAGATGACCATGCAGCGATTCCTAAACAATCTGAAGTTACCAATCAAGAGCATTGTTCGTCATCACAAGTATGAGACCATGAATGAGTTGTTGCATCATGCTAGAGAGGCCGAATCCCAGTTGGCAGAAGAGGCAAAGTCACGCGCTCGTTTTCTATCCTCCAACAGATTTTCGGCCAGACCTACGCCTCCTACAGTCGCGCCACCAGCTGCTGTTCCGTTTACACCATCGGTCAAACCAGCAAGTACACCTTCGTTTGGTTCTAATGCTCGGAAACCCGCTGCTCCTGCTGCTAGCTCGGGTCCCAACATGTCTACGGCACGTACTTGTGATGTGGTGTGCCATACTTGTGGAGGTAGAGGACACTACAAGAAGGATTGTCCAAACACCAAGGTTATGTTTGTTAACGAGCAAGGCGAAGTAGAGAGTGGAGATGAAGTTTCTGATGATGATATTGATGACGACGAGGATGGTGCTGATGCATATGCTGAGTGTGCACCCACTATTGTCGTATTTTCATGTGTACTTAGTGTGCAACCGATTGAGGAATCCCAGCGTTGTTCCAAACAAAAGCTCTAGTTGGACCAAACGAAGCTTGCAAGGTAATTATTGATGGAGGTAGCTACATAAATCTTGCAAGTAAGGAACTATGTGCCAAACTGAATTTGACATATTTACCTCATCCCAAGCCATACTACATACAATGGTTGAGCAACAATGGTGAGATGAAGGTAAATCATATGGTACGTGTGAATTTTCAAATAGGGCCATACAAAGATTCTATTGATTTTGATGTGGTTCCTATGATTGTTTGTCACCTACTATTGGGTCGGCCTTGGCTCTATGATCGCCATGTGCATCACAATGGCCGAGCCAATACATATCATTTGGAATTCAAAGGAAAGAAGATTACTATGCAGCCAATGACACCACAAGAAATTGTGAATGATTCTCGCCAAAAGATAGAGGTGAACTTGAAGGAAGATACTACCACTCGGCGAGACTGTGTAACAGCTGTTCCTGATGTAATTGAGCCTAGATTGAGTGATATAACGAAAAGTGAGAGAGTGCCTGGGTTATTGATATTAGCCACCAAGGAGGATATGAGAGAGTTTCGTGAAGATCCTACAGCCATGCCACTTGTGCTCATGTATAAGGGCGAGGTATTGGTTTCTAACGACATGACCCCTCTTTCTCTTGGTGTCTCTTCTGTTTTGCAGGATTTTGGGGATGTGTTTCCAGAAGACGTACCCGCAGGTTTGCCCCCATTGCGTGGTATAAAACATCAAGTGGACCTGATTCCTGGCGCCACACTTCCCAACCGTGCACCTTACAGGACTAATCCCGAAGAAACTAAGGAAATTCAGAAGGAAGTACAAGCGTTGCTGGATAAAGGGTACATTCGTGTCTCTCTTAGCCCTTGTGCTGTTCCTGTTATTTTAGTTCCTAAGAAAGATGGTACATGGCACATGTGTGTTGATTGTAGAGCGATTAATAACATCACTATTCGATATCGTCATCCTATTCCACGCTTAGAGGATATGCTAGATGAATTGAGTGGTGCTGCTGTTTTCTCTAAAATTGACTTGCGTAGTGGTTATCATCAAATTAGGATGAAAGAAGGGGATGAATGGAAAACTGCTTTCAAAACTAAATTCGGTTTGTATGAGTGGTTAGTTATGTCTTTTGGTCTTACTAATGCACCTAGTACTTTCATGCGTTTGATGAATCATGTTTTGAGAGAGTTTATTGGTCGTTTCGTGGTTGTTTACTTTGATGATATACTCATATACAGCCACACCGAATCTGAACATTGCACTCATATGAGACAAGTTTTGCAAGTGTTACGTGATAATAAACTGTATGCTAATCTTGAGAAGTGTACATTTGCAAAAGATAAGGTCATATTTCTAGGATTTGTTGTTTCTAAGCTTGGAGTAGAGGTAGATCAATCTAAAATTGAATCAATTCAGAATTGGCCTACTCCAATGAATGTTAGTCAAGTGTGTAGTTTCCACGGTCTCGCTGGTTTCTATAGGCGCTTTGTGAAAGATTTTAGCACCATTACTGCACCATTAAATGATTTGACAAAAAAAGGTGTTCCTTTTGTATGGGGCGTGTCTCAAGACATTGCATTTGATATATTAAAACGTTTGCTTACTTCTACACCATTACTTGCATTACCTGATTTTTCGAAGCAATTTGAAGTTGAATGTGATGCTAGTGGTGTAGGTATAGGTGGCGTTTTGATGCAAGAGGGTCGGCCTATAGCTTATTTTTCTGAGAAATTGACTAGGGCTCGTTTGAATTATTCTATCTATGATAAAGAATTGTATGCACTTGTTAGAGTACTTGAGGTTTGGCAACATTATTTGTGGCCAAAAGAATTCATCATGCATTCTGATCATGAAGCATTGAAATACTTGAAAGCTCAATCAAACTTACATAGAAGATTAGCTAAATGGGTTGAGTTCATTGAGTCTTTACCTTACGTCATTAACTATAAGAAGGGAAAAGAGAATGTTGTTGTTGATGCTCTATCTAGGAAGAACATGCTATTAACCAATCTTGATGTTAAAATTCCTGGATTAGAAGCTATTTGTGCACTTTATGCAACTGACCATGATTTTGCTGAACCATATCGTTTGTGTGCTCTTAGAAACGCATGGGATAAGTATCATATACATGATGGATATTTGTTTCGAGCTAACAAACTATGTATTCCAGAATCGTCGTTGCGTTTGTTCTTAGTGCAGGAGTCACATGCTGGTGGTTTGATGGGTCACTTTGGGCGTGAGAAGACGTTGCTCATGCTTGCTGATCACTTTTATTGGCCCAAGATGAGGCGTGATGTGTACAGATTTGTGAGCCGATGTATTACATGCCACAAGTCGAAATCTAAGCTGAAGCCTCACGGTTTCTATACACCTCTCTCTGCACCGACCACTCCATGGGAAGACATTAGTATGGATTTTGTGCTAGGTCTACCTAAAACTCAGAGAGGTCATGATTCTATATTTGTGGTAGTGGATAGGTTCTCTAAGATGGCTCATTTTATTGCCTGCACAAAAGCGACGATGCGTCGCATGTTGCTAACTTGTTTTTCAGGGACATCGTGAGATTACATGGAATACCAAAGACGATTGTTTCTGACCGTGATGTGAAGTTCATGAGCTACTTTTGGAAGACCTTATGGGGAAATCTAGGAACGAAGTTGCTGTTCAGTACTACATGTCATCCCCAAACAGATGGTCAAACGGAGGTGGTGAATTGAACATTGTCACAACTACTAAGGACCATGATTAAAAAGAATCTGCGGGAGTGGAAAGAGTGTTTGCCACATGTTGAGTTTGCTTACAACAGGGCTTTGCATTCAACTACTCAGCTTTGTCCTTTTGAGGTGGTGTATGGTTTCAAGCCATTGACGCCACTTGATATGTTGCCTCTGCCATTACATGAGAGAGTTTATATGGAGGCATCAAAATGTGCTGATTATGTGAAGAAAATACATGAGAAGACTCGAGAGGCTATTGAGAAGAAAGGCAAGAACATTGCTGCTGCAAGGAACCAAGCAAGGAAAGAAGTGTTGTTCAAGCCTGGAGATATGGTTTGGGTGCATCTATGCAAGGATAGGTTTCCACTACTTCGAAAGTCAAAGTTGAAGCCACGTGGTGCTGGTCCTTACAAGGTGTTAGCCAAGATTAATGATAACGCCTACTCGGTTGATATACCTATTGAGGAGTTTGGTGGAGTTAGCAATAGCTTCAACGTTGCTGATTTGTCACCATATGCTGGAGAAGACCTTGGAGCATCGAGGTCGACGCCTTTTGAAGGGGGGGAGATGAGGACATCCCTACAATTACACCTACCCCAATGACTACTAAAGATGCTACAACTGTTGCAAGAAAGCATCAGTCCAATGAGATTAGAATTGGACCTGTTACAAGAGCTCGTGCTAAGCTACTGGAACAACAGGTGAATTTACTCCTAAACAAATATGGTACTTTGATTGATGAGAACTTTATACTGCCTAAGTCTATGCATTTATGTATGATCAGGTTCGTTGGAGAAACAAGCATGGCGTGAGGAGGAGAAGGGCTAGAAGAGAACCCCAATATGATGATCGCCCAAGGATGCGCGAGGGAAGAGCGGGAGGAAGGCGCAAGAGAAGATCATCAAGACGAAGGCAAAAAGATCTGCCATGACCGGAGTGTCCGGCCAGATCCACTCGGACTGTCCGGCCTGGTCGAGAGGCAAACGGGCGTGGACATTCAGTATGCCAGTTCGGACACTACACGGACGCCACCCGGAAACTTCAAAGTTTCCGGCTAGACCGGACTGTCCAGCACACTTCACCCGGAGTGTCTGGCCTGACCGGACTGTCTGGCCGATTTCGACCGGAGTGTCCACCCGCCGACCGAATCTGGTCCGAGTCGGTTTGTATCAGTTTGAGTCGTTTGCGTTTAGTTTCGGTTTCTGGTCGTCCCAACCGCCCTTATAAGCTATGGGACGACCTCTAGTTAGGGTTTAGACCACGTTAAAATATTTTGGAGTTGATTCTTTCATAGAACCTCTGAAATTACCCTGTGTTCGAATTCTACAACTATAATTGAGTGTGATCTGTTGTTCCATTGGGAATTAGTAGATTGCATACTACCGTTCGTGGTCACGGCTGCGTGCGCAAGAGCGTGGTGTTGTGAATATCCTACAAGGTTCGGGAGCTGCTGCATTGGCATCAGGGATCGAGCGGGAGAGTTCATAGCTACAGGCTAGTTATCTATCATCCACCATTATCACCGCCACCCCATATCAGTACGCCTCTTTATTGCTCTCGTGGCCAACATGCCGAAGTTTGTAGCCATCAAAGTCTCCTTTGAGTGCATCGTAGAGTTTGCGGTAGGCGATCAAGTTGTTGCTCAGAGCGTCGCACTGGTTCATGGTTTGATCCACTACCAGCTTGGAGTCGTAGATCACGAGTCGTGTTGAGCCACAAGCTTTGGCCATCCGCATGCCCTAAAGCAAGGCCTCGTATTTAGCTTCACTGTTGGAGGCGCGGAACTACATTCGCATAATGTACCTTATCTTGTCACCTTGTGGCGATGTCAGGATAACACCGGTGCTAGCTCCTACTCGATGTTTTGATCTGTCGAAGTGCATTATCTATAGACAAGACATGTCTGGCGTGTCGGGGAGCTGGTTCTCCATCAAGTGGAAGAGGAAGTCCGGGAGTACTTGCGACTTGATCGCATCTCGCTTCTCGTGATGTCTCGTGGAGACAATTCTATCCCTTAGGGCATGACTCGTCCGGTAGCGTCGGGGTTGTTGAGGATGTGGCCTACTAGACATCGTTCACCACAATGGTGGGGGTGCTCCTGGAAGTAGTGGCACAGTCGTCGGGTTGTCATGAAGACACCGTATGCTAGCTTCTGATAATGTGGGTACCGCTATTTTATCGGCGTGAGTACCTCGCTGAGGTAGTACACTGGGCGTTGTACTCCATGGACTTTATTTTCTATTGTTTTTTCTACTACGAGCACGATGCTAACCACCTGGTTGGTGGTGGAGATGTATAGCAATAGGGGCTCCTTTTCTTGAGGTGTTACCAACACCGGCGAAGTGGATAGTAGACACTTGAGGTCTTCGAATGCTTCCTGTGCTTCTTCTATCCACTCGAATTTGTCATCCGTGTGAAGGAGCTGGTAGAAAGGCAGCGCCTTCTCGTCCATTCATATGATGAATCGACTGAGCGCCCTGATTCACCCGGCTAGCTACTGGACACCTTTTACATTCTTCAGCTTCTCCATGGGCAGTATGGCCTTTATTTTCTTCGGGTTGGCCTTGGTCCCTCTCGTGGAGATGAGGTACCCGAGCAGTTGCCCAGATGGTACACCGAAGGCGCATTTGTCCGGATTCAGCTTGATTCGGTAGCAGTCGAGGTTATCGAAGGTCTCGTGGAGATTGTCGAGTAACAAGGCTTCCTCTTAAGTTTTGATGATGATGTCGTTGATGTAGACTTGAATGTTACGACCAGGCTATCTCTTGAGGTAGGCCTGCATATACCGCTGATAGGTGGCCTTGCGTTTTTTAGCCCGAAGGGCATCGTTGTGTAGCAGAAGGCGCCAAAGGGCGTGATGAACGATGTTTTCTCCTGGTCTTCCTCCTTCATTTGAATCTGGTGCTAGCCTGAGTAGGCATCAAGGAAGCAGAGGTGCTCGCATCCCGCAGTAGAGTCGATTATTTGGTTGATCCGTAGCAATGGGAAGTGATCCTTTGGGTAGTGTTTGTTCAAGGAGGTGAAGTCCACTCACATCCACAGGATATCCGTGTCCTTTTTAGGAACGAGCACGGGGTTTGATACCTAGGTGCTTTCCTTGATCTCGCGTATGAAGTTAGCGTCGAGGATTCAGTTGACTTCCATACCGACCGCTTTTGCGCTTGGCTCAGATAGTCGACGTATCGTCTCCTTCACTGGTCTTGCTTCAGGATTCACATTGAGTGAGTGCTCGGCAAATTCCCTAGGAAACCCTGGCATGTCCGCTCGACACCAGGTGAAGATTTCCCAGCACTCATGGAGGAATTTGACGAGCACGAGTTCTATGCGGGACTCAAGTTGTTGGCGATCAGGGTCGTCTTGGTCGGGTCCGTTGGGTGGACCTGGACTGCCTTGGTGTGGACCAATGAGTCGAAAGATTGATCAGGTGAGCTTGGCTTACTCGGAGGAGGTAGATTGTTGTCTGTCTACTCCTTCAGCCTTGCCAGCTCCTCCTGCATGCTGGAAGACTAGGAGATCCTGTTGAATTCCCTATCGCAGTTGTCTGACCTCTCGAAGTTTCCATTGATGGTGATACTGTCGTTGGGGCCTGGCACCTTCATCTGTAGGTAGGTGTAGTGTGGCACCGCCATGAACCTCGTGAACACGACATGTCAGAGGATGTAGTGGTATTGCGAGGGCCAGTCGACCACTTTGAATTCGATGCGTTCGCGCCGGAAGTTTGCTGGCGTGCCGAAGATGACGTCCAAGCTGATCTTGCCCAGGGGGTATACGCCCTTCCCTGGGACGATGCCGTGGAATGTTGTGTCTGATGTTTCCAGGCATGAAAGGGGGATTCGCCTGGTGTGCAAGGTTCTTGCTAACATGAGGTTGATGTCGCTGCCACCGTCCATGAAGACGCGACTCATCTCGAAGCCTTCAATTTGTGCCTCGAGCACCAGGGGACAGTGACCTGGGTGAGGTACTTGACGCGGATGATCGCATTTGTCGAAGGTAATGCAGGACTCGCACCCACTGAGGTACTCAGTGGTGGAGGGTGGAGAGTTCATCGCCAGGTTAACTTGGCGAGTGATTTATTTTTGCACCCGATTTGATGGGTGTCCTTTTTGGATCATTCCCATGTTTCCCAGTGCTCGCGGGTACTGCTCGCTTCCGTTGTTCTGGACTGGCGCGGCCGTAGGTGGGGGTGGACCAGGTTTGGTGGTGGCGCTCAGTGAGCCACAGCGACGGGCACAACTCTGTAGCCTTGGTTTATCGCGTCGTGATTCATCTGTGCCAGGCCTTTGTGGAGCCTGAGGAACTCGCGGCAGTCCTTTAGGAGGTGACTAGATTTTTTCTTGTCGTCATGCTTGTCGATGTAAAAGTGTACATTGCATGGTCCGGACAGTTTGTCTTGGACAGATGTTCTAGGTGCCTCATCACGAGTATGGTGTTGCCATACTTTTGTGGTTTTCCCACTATCGCGGTATCCACCATTGCGATATCCACTGTTGTGGTTGTTGTCGTCGCGTTTTTCGGTGTAGCTAGCCGTGACCATGTCAACTTCCTCGCGGTCCTTGTAACCGCACATCCAGCGTTTTCCTCTGCGACCAAGGTCATCATCATCGTCTGAGTGGAAGCGGTTTTTTACTGAGTCCTCGCCATCGGCCCACCTATTCACGATATCCATCAGGTGGTCGATTGTTTTAGGCTTCGAGTGGCCCAGCTCCTCCCTGAGCTCTCTACAGTGGGCGTCACTGTTGAATGCATCGATTGCGCGGTCCTCAGAGATGTCTTCTGCAGAATTTTTTATGATGGACCACCTCTGAATATGTGAGCGCAATAACTCGCCAGTCTTTTGGTAGCAGCCTCTTAATTCTTCGATTGATGCAGGCCTTTTGTAAGTGCCCTTGAAGTTTTGCACGAAGCTGTAGACCAGCTCATCCCAGCTGCGGATCGATCTGCGTGGGATGTTATTTGGCCATGCACGTGCGGCGCCTTGCAGCTGTAGCTAGAGGCATTGCATGGCTGTGCTCGTGCTTCAACCGTGTAGCCTGACGGAGGAGATATGATCCTCCAACCAGATCTTTGAGTCTTGGAGGCCGTCGAGCTTTGGGTTCTCTGATGGGAGTTTGAACCCTTTTGGCATTCGCTTTTGCCATATGTCTCTGCTGAAGCAGCTAGTGCCGCAGAGCTCTATCCCGTCATCTTCTGACTCAGTCGAATGAGCGCGCCTCGCGTGCATCTTGTTGACCTTGCACTGCGTGATGCCATCACGCATGTCGTAGTTGTAGTCGTGTCGTTGTGAGTAGCGTCGTCGCAACAGGTCGTGGTCATTGTTGCTGGAGGAGGAGGAAGAGTAGCACTTGGCTAGATCCTTGCTTTTCCTTGGCTCCGGCGCTGGATGCTTTATGAGCACAGCTTCGACTAGTCCCAGGCCAGCGATCATAGATCGGTGCATGGCGGACCGTGGGTCCTCAGCTGGCAGCTGGTTATTGAGCAGGTACATAGTGGCTGCCGTCACCGCTGCCTATGGCGTTTTTGGGAGCACGTTGCCCTGCATATCCACCGTCATGAATGAGAAGTCGAGGGCTCGAATGGCCTCTTCTCGCTCCCTATCGGTGAGGTGAGCTAGTCGAGAGCGTCTTCTGGCTGCTGCCTCGTCATTTCCTCTAGAGGATCCTCTGACTAAAGAGAGCGGAGCTCGACGGAGACTCGACTCGTCCGCTGCCCTTCTACGCTCATTGAGCTGGGCGATTACTTGCTACTAGCGCTTGAACTCCTCCTTGAGTAGCCAATGATAACCCATCAGCATGTCTTGCTATGAGTTGGGTGGTAGGGGATTGCCCCGTAGGGCCTCCCTGCAGTGGGCCCACTCAGCGTCGTTGAGCTTTATCAGTACGCGCTCTCGGGTATTCTCATTCGACGAGAGGTTCGACGGATCCTCTGGGATGGGTCTGTCGCCAAGGGGCGGCCTTCTAGCCCGTTGTTGGTGGGGGCGCCGTTGGAGGGCCGCCATTTGCGACTGGGATGCCACCGCCGGTGCCGGTGTTGTCCCGATTACCGCTGTTGCCGCCCATGTTGATGACGGTGCACATGTAATGGCTGGGGAAGCTATTGCTCCCACAGCTTTTAGATCCGGAGCCGTAGGCTCCATCTTCTATCGCTAGATCACCCAGATCGGACTCGCAAATGTTGTCATTGTCCGTATTCCCCACTGATGTCGGGGCGTTGAGCTCGCTTAGGGTGCCGATCAGCGGTGGAAACCACGATGCAAGAGCAATCACGGGAACCTTCGGTTGGTCAGGGAGGCAAAGTGTGCCCAACTGACCAACTTGGAAGCGTAGGCTTCCGATCGCCAGGCCGATTCCATCGCCCGTAGACTCGAAATCCGGACAAGTGGCCGGCGTGTGGACGGTGAAGTCGAAGTCGCCAAAGAGGAGGCGAATCTCCGCTGCTGCGGACTCGTAGATCGCAGTTGATGGGGCCAAGGAAGCCGCAACATCAGCACTCCCTTTTCCCACAAACGGCGCCAATTGACGAGGGGTTAACTCATCAATGCCCATCGTAGATGGACTTAGGTTCGAGGAAGTGGGGAGCACTGGAGGCATTGATCGGCTAGCAAACAAGCACACAAGGGACATGAGGTTTACCCAGGTTTAGGCCTCATACAGGACCCTACTCCTACTTGTCTGCTCTTGGAATTATCGAGGAGTCGAAAGTTATAGGGGTACGCAGATGCAATCTAGCGTTGGTGTGGAAACTAGGTGACGAGGGGTAACCTCGGCAATGCCCATGGTGATGGACTTAGGGTTTCGCGGAAAAGAGAACACTGGGGATTTCATCGGATGTCAGGAAAACAATGAAGTCAAAGTCGCCTGAATATCTGGGAAATCACACTATTACAAGTTTTCCTCTAGATTTCGGTACCCTCGCTTGGGCTTCTCCCGTCCTATATATAATAGGCCGGGTCTCAAAGTTGTATGCGGATAGGTTTCATACATGCGTAATTACAATACCAACACAATGTCAGTTCATAGTTTCTTTCCTAATACAATCAAAGCCTTTGTCGGTTGCTTTCTTGGGCTGTTATCTGATACCTTCATGGGTTGTAAGCCTTTTACCCAATACAAGGTAGCGAATCATAAGCATCCGAGTAATCATACCCAATGCGTCCGTCAGGATTTTTCATCGTATCATTGATACGGATATTTTACTGGCAGCGCGCATTCTCGTGCGATTACTAGGCCACACAGGACGAATCCTGGGGTCTTACCTTCATGTTCCTGAACACGGCATTTGGATTTTTGTCGCGTTTGGGCGCGATCCGAGATTTTTGGCTTTTTCGGCGGTTTCCCTGTTGGGCTAATTTATCAAACAGATTTTGATGCTTTATACTGGCTCCCGATGGGAGTAATCTTTTCTCTTGAAGATACCTTTTTGAGGATACATTGATGTAAAACTCAAAGGTATTTTCAATCATGAATATTTTTGTTGTACACACAGTTGGATTTTTATCAGGTGCGCTCCAGCGCTCCCGATGGGAGTAGCCCCCGAGGCTATGTTCAGATGCCTGTATCTGGACATATGCTCATAGTTGTTGTTAGTTTGATGTAAAACATATATCTTTTGAACAATAATAAAGAGCTTTAAGGCACGAAAAAACTTATCTCTTTGTACATAAGGCGAAAAATCGATGATACATTATTTTTTGGGCGGATGACATCTATTTGTTGGCCTGGATATTCTGGCTTTAAGAAGCCGAACTATAACTCTTATCATATTGTAAGTAATCTTATGCGTAAAAACGTCATAGCTGTGCTACATTCCATGGATTTGAGTAATTTACTCCTGGCTTCTTTTCTTGCAGTTGATACGCTCCTCCGGGAATAACTTCTGTGACGATGTATGGTCCTTCTCATGGTGATTATAACTTCTTGTGGCCATCTTGCTTGAGGCAAAGAACTAGGTCCCCTACTGCGAAGGACCTGGGCCGCAATCTTCTGCTGTGGTTGTGCAAGTTTTCCTGGTACATAGTTGCTCTTTGTAGGGCTTCATCTCGAGTTTCATCAAGTGCATCCACATCATCTTCAAGTTCTTCTCTCGATTTCTCTTCATCATATGCAGCTACTCTTGGGGATTCATGTGACACTTCAACAGGAAGCATGGCTTCTACACCGTGGAGCAAAAAGAAAGGTGTCTCTTGTGTTGAATTATTTGGAGTTGTACATAAACTCCATAAGACAGATGGCAATTCATCGACCCATGCTCTTTTTGCTCTGTCAAGCGGTGCTAGTAGTCTTTTCTTGAGTCTGGCAGTAACTAGACCATTGGCTTTTTCTACCTGTCCATTTGTTTGCGGGTGAGCTACCGAAGCGTAGCTTACTTTGATACCCATCTCCTGGTAGTACTCCTTGAACTCATTGGAAGTGAAGTTGGTCCCATTGTCAGTGATGATGTTGTTCGGTACGCCAAACCAAAATACTATGGATTTAATAAAATTCATAGCCAAAGTCCGTCTTGGGTGGTGACAGGCATTGCCTCAATCCATTTAGTAAATTTATCGACTGCTACTAGCAGAAAGACGTGTCCTCCTGAGCATGATCTATGAAGTTTTCCCACCATATCGAGTCCCCACTAAGCAAAAGGCCAAGCCAAAGGTATGGGATTCAACTCAGCGCTGGGTGCTCTAGGCTTAGTTGCGAATCATTGACATGCTTCACATGTTCTGACAATATCTTTTGCATCCTGAACTGCAGTGAGCCAGTAAAATCTGGCTCTGAATGCTTTTGCAGCAATTGCTCGGCTACTGGCATGGTGACCACAAACTCCTTCATGTATATCTTTGAGTATGATTTTTCCTTCTTCGGGTGGTAGCAATGCTGCAACACGCCCGAAATACTTCTCTTATACAGCTCCCCTCTGATTATTCTGAAGGCTTTCGATCTTCGGGTGATTCATCGAGCTTCTATTATATCTTCGGGTAGTTCTCCCTTAGTCATATATGCTATATACGACTGCATCTAGGTAGGCTCAATTAGCATGACCTCTCCAATTTCCTGCTCTTCTTCTTTGATGGCTTCTTCTATACTCTTGGTTTCTGATGGAGCCCCCGAGTCTTTTTGCGGGTGTCTCTTTTTTCCTGTTTTTGGTGCTACAACCTCGGAGACTCTTTTTGCTTTGATAGATCGCTCTGTTATTTCTTCCCAAAAAACTCCAGGTGGTATTGGTAAGCACAAGGATCCGATGTTTGCTAGGTTGTCGGCTTCTTCATTGCTTGCTCTCCCTATATGTGATACTTCGTACCCATCAAATTGAGCTTCCATAACACCATATAGATCGCGATAAGAAATCATATTTTCGCTGACGGTGTCGGACTTGTTCATTGCTTGTTGTGCCACAAGATTGGAATCTCCGAAACTTTTGAGGCGAGTTGCAACGCAAGCTTTGGCCATTCACATGCCATGCAACAAGGCCTCGTCATGGCCAGTTGAACGACGGCGACTTCACTCCCTTCATATGGGTGCTCCGGGGTGTACTTGAGGTCCAATCCTACAAACTTGTCCTCGTCTTTCTCAAGCCAACCCTCGTACATCCTCGGGACTCGCACCACTGTCTCCTCCTCATTGGTGTAGACAACGTCTATCTTCTTATTGTCATGGGTAGTGAAGCTTGTCTCTAGAGTGCGACGACCTTCCATGGTGGCAAGGAGAAGACGGGAAGAAGACAGATGACAGGAAGAAGAAGAGTGGTTTCTGCGAGGCAGGGGAATGGTGGAACCGCCAATGTGCTTTTAAGGTAGTGGTTAACGACGGGGACGGAAGTCCAAGGAGAGACGCGTGGCGGTGGCCGTTCCAGCTTCTGAGTAAATAAAAAATAATTATAACGCCGATACATGTGCCCTGTTTTGTCACGTCAATACACTGGGCAGGTGGTGTTGTCCTATCCATTGTGCCAGCGCTGCAAGCCTACATGACAACCACCCCGCCTAAGTGACGGGAGCAAGTTGGCACAGGGGGTACATAGGTCTTGCGGAGTACACTCTATACTCATCCTTGCTTTGTTGATACTTTTGCAGTAGGTAAGTGTTATCATAGAAGATGATTTCATTACAACATCGACATCGACGAGTGTCTTGGGGTTCCCGGTCGGCAGCCAAGAAACTATGGATTGGGACGTCATCGTTATGCTTCAGGCCTCTTAGGCCATTTGTTAAGTTTGCTATACTTAATAGTGTAATTTGCCTTCTGTTGTTTGATGTTTGTGGTTCGTGACCTCTGCTTGTAATATTTTGGTTCTTTGCTCAGTTATGAGCTTGCTATAATAATTTTTGTGTCGCAGGGTTACTATTGTGTTACCGATTCTTCACTGGATATGCTCGAGTTCTAGGTTAATCTTATGTCAGGCTAATGTCTGGATTTGTTTAACCCTGATCCTGGGGGTGTCACACGTGCAATCCCCGGGCCAAGAAGACTCGAGTAGCGTGGCGGTTGCTCACTGGCCCCTACTATTGAGTCATCTCTGGTTGCCCCACTTGGGAGAACCGTGGGCTCTGTATCCTCATGGAGGGGAGCAGGGATGGTAGTTCCAGCTGCACCACCGACGGAGTCATCGTTCCCCACAATGTGAAGGATGCAGATGGCCTTTCCTGCCAGTTCTACCACGTCTAGTGGTCTCTGGCACAGTACACCTTTTCCTCACGCCACCATGCGCGAGGATGGCGGGGTATCGCCAAGTGATCACTCGCAAGCTTGCACCCCCTTCCCGGCGTGCCAAATGTCGTGTCTAAGGTTTTGACACCAGGAATGGGAGGTTCCCTTTTTGAGTTCGGCTAGGTGCGCAAAGTACGGCGAGCTCGGTCGATGGACGAGAATAACAGACAAGCACACATAGACACTTTTTTTACCCAGTTGCAGGCTACATTGTGTGAAACACTACGTCCTACAACCATGATCTTTATAGTGGATGATGAAATAGTCAAAGAGATTGTTACCGAGGATATGGTCACTAGTTCTATGTTCTCTAACCCTCTCTCGACTAGCATGCGCCTCCTTTTATTAAGGGACACCCCATGGGCCAGTCACCATGCAGCGAGGTGGATATACCACGTGGCAGGGCAATGTGTGCATGGCCACGACATGGTGACCCTGCTGTGTTGGCCATCAGCAAGGGCCAATAGTTGTGTGCGCAAAGGTGGCCTGAGCTTCTAGGTCAGGCAATTGATGCCATATGTTGCCTCCCTCCTCGGGCTTTCTCCTTGGGACACTGGGTATGTGAACGATGCTCGGGTTCTGTCAACCTTTGGAGGAACCCGAAGCATGGATCGCCCGGAGAGTGGTCAGGCTTCTTCCTTTTGGCCCTGTGGAAAACCCGGTCCCTGCTCGGAGAACTGTGCATGTCTAGTTTCCACGGGAACGACAGAGACATGGGATTAGTCTTTAGATAAGGACAAGGCCATGGGAACCAAAAGGGAAGGAGCGAAAGGATCAAGACCAAGGTAGAAGTGTATGGTTAATGCTATGTAGCTGACCAATATGGTCCCACCACACAAGGCGGTTTGGGTAGAACTGGCGCATGTGGTTACCCCTTGTGAGATATAAAAGGAGGGCCAAGGATCAGAGATGGAGAGGACGCCTAAGTGACACAGTCGGGAGTGGATACGATAGTATTCAATCTAGAGAGATAGTCTTCCCGAGAGAACTCGGGAAGAGCATCCATTATATCTAGTGAACTTACCACATAAGCAATATCATCAGACATGCAGGACGTAGGGTTGTTAGCCTCTGGCAGCCTAAACCAAGGTAAAATCCTTGTGTTTGAGTACTCCTCAAAGAATCCCTAGATCATGAACCTCTCTGAGGCCCTTTGCGAACAACTAAAAGGGGTGTCTAGAACCCCTGGTTTCTGTGTTCACGCACACGACACAGTCCTTGTAGGATTCTCCCATGTATAAGTTATTTATAAACCCTACATCTAATGGAGTAACTATTGCAACTTGGTAATTGATCTACATCTTTCCCTCATGATGTTTTACGATTATTACTATGGTCTTTTGATTTCTATTCAACCACTCCAACAAATCTATGTAGACCTATGTCCATGGACTATCAAAAGTTTCAGGTGGCACTTCCATAACTTGCACAATTAGATAAGGACACCATTCCATTATTGAACTCGTAATGGTTGATGTTCATGAACATATAAGAAATTTAGATCTTAAAATTCCTTTCATAAAGAATTATAGCACCAATTTTATGAAAAATTTAGTTATATTACTCGAGAACTCTTTACTAGATCTAGGTTTCTACTGATACGTCCATTTTACATCACTATTCTATATCACAATTTACTATTATTCATTGATATATTTCATATTAAGAGATGATAATTATGTTATTTCATCTGTTTTTTGCATGGTTGATGACTTTTTGGAGCATGGACCGCTGGAGTCAGGATTCTGATGGAAAAGTTGCTGTTTGGAGGCAAAATTCGCGAAGATCAGAAAATTCGGGAAACTACATGGAAAATTCTATTTTTCCAGAAGACGAAGATTGCCCAAAGGGGGAGTGTAGATGGGCTACAGGGGGCCCACACCACCCCCTAGCGCGGGGAGCCCTAGGCCGCGCCAGCAGGTGGTGTGGCCACCCTAGCCCACTCTAGGCTCTCCCCTCTGGCGTATATTATCCCCTCGAAACCCTAATACCTGGGGAGGGACCACAGAAAGATTCTGCCGACTCTGCGGGGCGGAAAACACCGAGAGAGAAAGATCTCTCTGGCAGATAGAATTCTGCCGGGGGAATACCTTCCCGGAGAGGGGAGATCGTCACCATCAACACCACCATCAAGCTGGACTTCATCGGGATCATCATCATCACCACCATCATCTCCACCAGCACCACCATCACCACTTCATACCGCTATAACAATTGGGTTGAATCTTGCATAGTTCTTAGGGGAAACTTTCCTGGTGTTGATTACTCCTTGTAGTTGATGCTATTGAGTGAACCATTGAATTATCGTTTATGTTCAGATTGTTACATATCATTATATCTTCTCTGATCTTGATCCATATGATGTCTTGTGAGTAGTTCGTTTAGTTCTTGAGGACATGGGAGAAGTCATGTTGTTAGTAGTGGAATTGTATTGAGAGAGATTCGATAGTTTGATATTTAAGTTGTGGTGTATTCCTTCTAGTGGTGTCATGTGAACGTCAACTACAGGACACTTCACCTATATGGGCCTAGGGGAATCCATTGTGTATTGGGCTACTAATCGTAGGGGTTGCCGGAGTGACAGAAACCTGAACCCCCGTTAAGAAACCTTTGCACAAGGGACGTCAGGGTCTTAGAGTTTAAAGCTATGGTTAGGTTTCTACCTTAATTACTTTCTTGTACTTGTGGATGCTTGCAAGGGGTATAATCATGAGTATGTATTAGTCCTAGGAAGGTCGGTACATTAGCACAGGTTCACCCACACAACACTTAGCAAACTAAACAAGATTAATCAACTATATGAAGCGAAAGCACTTGACGATATTCATGTGTATCCTCGAGAACGTTTGGTCATCTTAAGTAATAAAACCGGCTTGTCCTTTGCTAAAGAAAGGATTGGGCCACTTACTGCATTTATTATTATTGTCTTTTATTTACTCGTACTTTATTTATCTGCATTATCAAAAACTCCTAAAAATATGTTTGCTAAGTATTTACAGAGAATTCCTGCTCCAAGCCATTCGCCAACACCTTCTGCTCCTCGTTGGGTTCGACACTCTTACTTATCGAAAATACTGCGATACACCCCCTATACTTATGGGTCATCAAGATTATTTTCTGGCGCCGTTGCCGGGGAGTGAAGCGCTATTGGAGAGTGGAACTGGTAAAGGAATCTTCTACTGTGAGTATTGTTTATTTCTGTTAGTTGCTTTATTTTCAATATGGATAGTTCGTTGAGTTTCTTATTTCGTAATGCTACTACCACTGCTAAGGTAGTAGATGAACCACCACATGCTGAGAATGATACTTTTAAAATACCTACAAGAATTATTGATCATGGTATGGATAACTATTATGTTGGAGATGGAATTGTCCATCCTGGTGATCATTTGCTCTTTATACATGAATTATGCGGTTTGTTTAAGTGTGTAGGTATTACAACAGATCAAGTCAAGAAGAAGTTATTCTCATTATCACTGAAAGGAAGAGCTGAGGAATGGTATAAGCTGCTGAAGAATGGTCAAGCTCTTGAGTGGGAGGAAGTAGTACCTCTCTTTTATTCTAAATTTTATCCTCCTAGTGAGATTCATAAAGATCAGAATTAAATATACAACTTTTGGCCTCTTGATGGAGAGAGTACAGCTCAAGCTTGGGGGAGATTGAAGTTACTAATGGTGTATCCCACCCTCGTTTAAACCATAGACATGGGCCCGGCATTCACGAACCAAGCAATTACCAATCCACCCAGAGAGTTCATTAATTAAGTTGTTTTCAAACTTTCCAAACACGTTCTTTCAAAACAATCTTTATCATGGTGTATCCCACCCTCGTCTACATAAGCACAACTAAGCACAACTACTTGCGGCGGCTCACCTAACGAGAAAAGCTACGACATAATAGGATATAGCATAGCAATAGATAAAACTTGTAAAACAAAACAAGCTACAATGCATATAGAAAGTAAATAGGACTTTTATGAAGCTCCACTTGCCTTAGTAGTTGTCGGAGTCAAACACACAATCCGGACAATCACAGGGGTCACAATCCTCACAATCTACACGAAAGCAATGCAACAAATAAACAACAACACATAGAGATCAAACCAGTGCAACAAATGCATGCATGACACTTTAATAAAAGTTTCGGTAGCTATTTAATGTTCTCTGATCATTAAACTATTGATGACAAGCAAGGAATGATTTTTAATGCATTAAAACCATTTATTGCATTAATTAGACCCATTTAATAGGCTTTATGCAATTTAATTTAACCTCTGTTATAAATAGTGTGGTAAATTCTTGGTAAAATATTCCTGGATAGAGGTTTCAATTTAGAGCCAGTAGCAAAAGGATTCAGGTCAAAATAGCTTACAGATCATTTTGTAGAATTAAAATACTACAAAAAGCCTTTTAATGTGTGAAACATTATCGGTACTGTAAACTTGTAATTTTATTCCATAATCATGTTCTATACACTTTTGTGAATCCAGGGGTATATCATTTATATTTTTCTGAGTTGTATTTTATTTTCTGTGAATTAATTGCTCCAAAAAGGTATTAATGCAATTTAAATAATCACGACAATTACTTATGGTAAATATCTGATACAATTACATATTAATAATCTACACAATTTTTTGAATCCAACGATATATTATTTGCAATTTTTGGACGTAGTATGAATTTTTTATGGATTTTACAAGTTAGATCTATAATCTGCAATTTTAAATTCGAACAGAATATTCCTGGGAATATTCCGCTGACTGGACAGGTTGATCGTGCCGTCTGATTGGGACTAGACGCTGACCTGACGATGACGTGGCAGTGACGAGGCAACTGATCGAGAAGATTGAATCTCGACCGTCGGGATGAGATCCGGTCGCTAGAAGAGAAGTTGGCTCCAAATAGGCCCGATTTTGCCTCATAAAGGATTAGAAATAGATCTGTGTTAGAGAGATAAATCTATAGATCAAATCGAAAAAATTTGAATATGAAAGTTGTGGAGGATGATTTGATCTACCATTTCACCAAAGGAATTTAGATTTCAAGAAACGAGCGCGAGAAAATCTTGGAATTACGCCATCAGATCTGAAATATTGCGTTGCGAAATTCTCCGGCTGTGGTGGATGAAAAGAGGTGAGGTTTGTTGAAATTGAAATATTTCGACGAGATCTACAACTTTCGTGTTGAAGCCGAAGACATCCGACGAAGTTTAGATGGGTTTAGAAGCGAAATACGATTCGGTAGGGTGTAGATTCGGGATTTCGGGAAGGAAAAGTGTTATAGCTGTGGCTCCAGGGGATTATATAGGCTTTTAGGATGATGAGAAGATAGATCTTGAAGTAGAGAACAAGTAGAAACAAACGGAAGTCAATTCGGAATTATAGATAAAAAGTTATAAATGATTGAATAGAGATAGATTTGAGAAAAAACGATTCCGCACGTATTTTGATGCAACCTGGCATCGTTCCTTTCTCCCCCTACGCTGGTGGTTCGGTCGGCTGAGTGGGCCGACCCATTTCGGGTTTTTTTCTTTTGTTTTCTTTTTCTTTTTTTATATTTTGGTATTTTCGTTATATCTTTTGCATACGAACTCCAAATGACATGATTCTTGTTTCTAATTTTTTTTTAAATTTAGTAGATCAATATAGGATTTTTTTGTCAATAATTTGACTACTTCAAAATAGTGATTTCATAAAACCCTGTGTATTCCTTTTGTAGATGCATTTTAGCAATTCAAAATAAGGGTTTAAACTAGTGTTTTGCAACCCAATTTTTTTCATGAATGCAAATGATGCAATGCAATTGCATTTTTTTTCTAGTCCCAAATTTCTAAAATCTTGGGATGTGACATTGTAAGTCCATAGAGTTATATATGTGTGTTAGAGAAACGCCTGGACCGCTAGTCTAATCCATGCCTAATCATGGTGGAAACCTGCAACGCAACCATAATGAGCAATCTATGAAGCATTCTTCTTATAAAAAAAGAGATAGAGACCGAGAAAAAGAAAAAAAAGATGAGAAAAGAGGAAAGAGAGAAAAAAGCACCATTTTCCCATGGTAAATAAGAAGATTGCTGAGATGCTCGTTGTCTGCTTGCCTTGTCATTTTGATATGGGGATTCTTCCGCATCATCGGGCAAGGGGTACCCCGTTGGCGGTTCTCTATGATACACATATACTTACTATGACAAGAACTTACCGGTAACTAAACTTGAGTAGCATGAGGAGCGACCCTCGTATTCAAGGGACATGAGATTTTCAACTTAAAACTTGTCAAGCATATCCTCATATTTAATCACTTTAACCTTAATCACCTAAAGATGCCTATGATAGGGGCAATGAGAGCTGAAAGCTAATAAGTACCATAATTTTTGGAAGCTCTTTATGAAACTTGAAATCCCTGCTTCCCTCTGCGAAGGGACTTTCTTTTACTTTTTAGTTGAGTCAGTAACCTATTCCCTTCTATCTCAAGCAAGTATTTTGAGTTGTTCTGTTTCATTCATTCATATGATGATTTATTCAATCATGTTTCTGATTTTCCTTGTTTTGCACATTGCTGTTATCCTAGTGTTTACTACTTTCAAAGCTATCATTGAAAACTAGTTATGTGTGAACTCCAGCAAATTGTCAACTATTCTTCGACCAAGAGCTAAGTTTTCCATTACCAATTATGATTTACTTTATGCATCTTTATTGTGTTTCCTTTACTTATTGCAAGTTAGGTTATATAATAGTGAGTTGTCTTCTAGTATGATTTATGTATTGATGAATGTGATGCTTCTTGTCCGTATTCTTTTATCGAATCTTTACTCCATAAACCTGAGGTCATATTTATTGAGCTCAGTTTTCGCTTGGGGACAAGCGAAGTCTAAGCTTGGGGGGAGTTGATACGTCCATTTTGCATCACTATTCTATATCATAATTTACTGTTATTCATTGATATATTTCATATTAAGAGATGATACTTATGTTATTTCATCTGTTTTTGCATGGTTGATGACTTTTGGAGCATGGACCGCTGCAGTCAGGATTCTGATGGAAAAGGTGCTGTTTGGAGCCAAAATTCGCGAAGATCAGAAAATTTGGGAAAATACATGGAAAATTCTATTTTTCCAGAAGACGAAGATTGCCAAAGGGGGAGTGGAGATGGGCCACAGGGGGCCCACACCACCCCCTAGCGTGGGCAGCCCTAGGCCGCGCCAGCAGGTGGTGTGGCCACCCTGGCCCACTCTAGGCTCTCCCCTCTGGCGTATATTATCCCCTTGAAACCCTAATACCTGGGGAGGGACCACAGAAAGATTCCGTCGCCTCTACGGGGCGGAAAACGCCGAGAGAGAAAGATCTCTCCGGCAGACAGAATTCTGCCGGGGAAATTCCTTCCCGAAGAGGGGAGATTGTCGCCATCAACACCACCATCAAGCTGGACTTCATCGGGATCATCATCATCATCACCGTCACCATCATCTCCACTAGCACCATCATCACAACTCCATACCGCTGTAACAATTGGGTTGAATCTTGCATAGTTCTTAGGGGAAACTTTCTCGGTGTTGATTACTCCTTGTAGTTGATGCTATTGAGTGGACCATTGAATTATCGTTTATGTTCAGATTGTTACATAGCATTATATCATCTCTGATCTTGATCCATATGATGTCTTGTGAGTAGTTCGTTTAGTTCTTGAGGACATGGGAGAAGTCATATTATTAGTAGTGGAATTGTGTTGAGAGAGATTCAATAGTTTGATATTTAAGTTGTGGTGTATTTCTTCTAGTGGTGTCATGTGAACGTTGACTACATGACACTTCACCTATATGGGCCTAGGGGAATGCAATGTGTATTTGGCTATCATACTACAAGAGTGGACGAATAATACCAAAACTTGCAGACACAGAAAGTTCACTAGTCAGCATGCTAACTCCTACTATCAAAAGAAAGGAAAGGAAAGTGTGGGGGTAAAGAAGCACACATACCGTGAGAAGAGATGTTTCATAAGAAATCAAAGCCTATAGAAGCATAGAAAAACAACGTGCAAAGACGTTACAGATAAGCGGCCCATAGGTAAACAACAAAGGTAAGATAAGGATGAAAGCCCCATAGAGATGCCGTCCAGCAAGACGTAGGATATTACCTTGCGTGAAGGGCCGGAGGAGGTTGCCATGCATGGAGGTAGAAGAGTAAGGAGTAAGAAAGTTGGCGTCCGTACACGCGGTAGAAAAGAGCAAGGTAGGAAAATCTAGCTACTCATGTTTTTTATGCGAGACATAGATAAGTGGATTAATAATGACCTTGCTGTGAGAACCCAAATGTCTATTGTCTACACTTCCACGTAGAGTCTATGTGACCAACTGTGCTATCAGACACGAGAAACTATTGACGCCTAGAGTTTACGCTGTCAGCTCAACACTCCGTGGTGACGAACCACGTCCGGCTAGGGCCTGAGATGCCACATTGGATGTCTGTAGGCCCATCCGTTGCGATGAACTGCGGACGGCTATGGTCGAAGGTGTCACGTACACTCTGAATGGGCCCCGCGTCCATAAGAAACCACGAACGACTATGGTCTATGATGCCACGTTGGTTCCCATGGACGCGATAACATTGCCATATCGTCCTTGGACGGGCCCCATGTCCGCGAGAAATCGCGGACGTCTATGGTCTATGATGCCACATTCGCTATTTGCGGGTGTCACATCCCAATTTTTAGAATTGGTGCTGCATATCATACTTGGCATTGCATCATGACCATCATTGCAAAATTTCAGTTTTAAAAGCCTTTTGCCAAAACACCACACAATTGCATGAGCATCACTTATAGGTGAGTAGTATGGTTTTACCTTGCATTTACTTAGATGTCACCATATAATCATCCTGGGTTCATAGATACGTAGGTTATTCCATTACAAAATTGTAGGAACTTGTTTCACTTGAATCGGAGTTATATATCAAAAGTTATAGCCAAAACAGTTTTAGATTGAATTCAGATTCAGAACAGACACACAATTCAGATATAAATTCAGTTAATAGATTTCAGAAAAAATAAAGCAAGAAGAAAAAAAGAGAGAAACGGCGCAGCCCACAGCGGCCGGGCAAGCCAGCCAGCCACGGCGGCCCACCCACGGTCCAGCGTGCAGCCTGCCAACCCCTGCTGCTATCCACCGCCCACGCAATACCAAATAGCCCAAAGCAATCGTCAGAAGCTATTTCGCACCCCTCTCGCTCATGTGTCGCTGACAGGTGAGCTCTATCTGTTAGGCCGCCGTCGCCGTCTTCGTCCTGGACACCGCAACCGCCACCGCATCTCTCACCGTTTGCGCCCGAGTCTGAGCCGCATCGCCTCGTTTTTCCCTAGCCACATAAAGCCCTCGACCTCCTCTTCGAAACCCCTCCTAAAACCCCATCTAGCCCGCCGCCACGTTGCGGCAATCTCTCGCCGGTGTACCAAACCGCCGTCGTCGCCATTGCTTCGGTTTGAGCTCGATATGACCACCATTGACCTCCCGCGCCCCCTAATTCTTGTTGAAGTTCCACACCGATGCGCCGCTCCTTTTTGACTCTTCTTTTTCCTCTACAGTGCGTCGAGCCACTTTCCCCCTGACGTCATCGGAGACCGCCCGCGCGTCCCAATCGCTTACCACCATCGCTCGAGGGAGCCCCTGCTAGCGCCCTCACCGCCCCCGGAACCGCCGCCTACCGTCGCATGGAGTCAAGCACCTCCCCACCGCCAAGGACCACCGGAGCCCCACCCCGTCGTCATCGCCGAGCCACGGCCGCCGCCTATCGTTGACGAGCAAGGTGAGCTCCTGAGGCTCGCGTCCCCACTGTCAGACCCCAGGTGGACGGCCAAGATCGGCCGCTGACCTGCGTGGACTGCTGACCAGTCAATCGGTCCCAGTCGGTGCCACATCAACGTAGACTAGTCAGCGGGAATATTCCCCCGCAGTTTTTTGAGTTTTATTAAAAAAGATAGAAAAAATAATTATAACTTACAAATTTGTAAAAAATATTTACTGGTCCAAAAATTACAAATGATATACTGTTGGAATCAAAAAATTATGTAGAATTTTATTCTGAAATAAAATTGCAAGTCTACAGTACGTATATTTTTGAGTTTACTAAAAGTTGTTTTGTAGTATATTAATTCTAGAAAAGGTTCTGTAAGTCCTTCTTATGTGATTCTTATTGCCCTGGCTCAGAATCATATTGTCTATCCAGTAGTATTTTTTCTAGGTTGAACACCACTACTTACAGTAGAAGCCTAATGTTTTGCTTAAAAGTCTATTAATTAGATCAACAATTCACATTAAATGGTTTTGCTGCATAAAAGGTTTTTCAAGCAAGTCATCAGTAGTCAAAATGATCAGAGAACATAAATTACTACTAAAACTTTGATTAACTTATCATGCATGCATTCGTGCATTTGTTTATGATTGTGTATGATTGTTTATGTGTTGCAATGTATCTTGTAGATTGTGACAAGTGCAACACTTGTTTTTGTGAAGATTGTACTCTCGACACCTACCGCGAAGGCAGCTATTTTTCATGAATTGTCCTACTATTTTCTCTTATGCATGTGTAGTGTATTTGTGTATATGCATGTGTAGGAATTACTATCCTATGCTATATTGATGAGGACATCCATACTATTCCACTATCTCCTACTCCTATTCACAATGAAGATGTTGCTGCAAAGAACAAGTCCAATGAAATCAGGATTGGACCCATTACAAGAGCTCGTGCAAAGCTGATTGAGCAACAGGTGAATTCACTCTTAATTGAACCTGATGTTTTACTTAATGAGAACTTTATACTACCTAAGTCTATGCATCTTTGTATGATCAGGTTTATTGATAACACAAGCGTTGCGCGAGGAGGAGGAGAGTTGCAGCAAGAAGGACAAGCGCTGATTTCCAATATCAACAAGTGCGCGAGGGAGGAGCGGGAGGCATGCGCACTAGGAGGCAATGAGGAAATCACGTATGAGCAAGAGAGAGAGATGGCGCACCCAGAATTACATGTTTGAGGTGTTCCACGACGTTTGGACTACATGCCAATAAGGCCGAACCCATATATGGGTCAGTATGTATCTGTTTGAGTCGAACCGAGTCAATTTAGGCCAAGTTATGGATGTTTTTAGGCCCGTTTAGAGGGGAGGACGCCCCATCCCTCATATAAACCTCCGTAGCCGTCACAAGTTAGGGTTTAGATCACGTTAAAATATTTTGGAGTTGTTTCTTTCATAGAACCTCTGGAATTACCCTGTGTTCGAATCTACCAACTATAATTGAGTGTGATTTGTTGTTCCATTGGGAATTAGTAGATGGCATACTACCATTCGTGGTCACGGCTGCGTGCGCAAGAGTGTGGTGTTGTGAATATCCTACAAGGTTCGAGATCTGTTGCATTGGCATCAGGGATCGAGCGGGAGAGATCATAGCTACGCACTAGTTATCTATCATCCACCATCATCATCGACAAGAGCTTGCTGAGAAGATCGGGCCACCCCATATCATCTTGGTATCAGATTTCCAGTGTTGCCTCGGTAAGCATCCACAAATCCATCCATAGATTAGTTGTTTTTGTCCTATACAGAAAAAGCCACACAAAAATATTAGGGTTCATAGTTCATTGCCATAGCCTAGATAACACTGTTCTTGAGTTCTAGTTGCTGATCGTAATCCTTTTGTATAGCCTTTCTGCTCTGAGTCGTAGGGTTTTGTCTAGTTTTCGTCTGTTTTTGATCCATTGTCGGAGTCCCTAGACTATTTCTAGACTGTTCGTCGTGTTCTTGAGTCTTAGATCTATTAGATCTGTTCTCTTTTAGTCTGAGGTTATAGATCCGTTTAAAAGAAGGAGAAAAAAAAAGCAAACCGATTGGATCTGTAACTGTACGTGAGCTTGCTTCACGTTGAAGTAAAAGAGAAAAAATAGTCGAAACCGATCTCTATCTAGCTGCATTGAGTCGTACGTGAGAAAAAAAAATCGCCTGCCTCGCTTTAGCACAGACGAGTCTCAGCCCTTGCATGAGCTACCTCACGTAAAAAATCCAAAAAAAATCGGCCCCCTTTGCACTACAGACCGATCTGTGCTACGTCTGAAAAAAAAAATCTGCCATCTCGCCAGTGATTTTAGGCCGTTTTTCTACCGTGGCAGAGACCAATTCTCAGGTCAAATTTTTTTCTTTTTTTATCCATTTTTTTACTGAGTCCGCATAGCGTACCTATCCTTGTGAGCCTTAGTAAACCTTTCTTTGTGTCTAAAACTATCCTACGAGACTAGCGTGCTTAGTGCTCTGGGTCGCTTTCGATTTAGCAATCTTGTGCCCGCTTGCTGAGACATTGCTAGCGTCTCTCCTTGTGCATTGCAACACGAGCATTCCTCCGACATACCTTACTTTATTGAGCTCATTTTCATAGTTGCAATTGCCCCATTTATCTCCACCGTGTGTGTTTCCGTGGGTCTTTGTCCTACGATCAGCACTAGGACTTGTTTGCGGTGTAGTTAGGATACCATACCTACAGCTCCACCATAAATACCCTGTGTGCCCTGTGATCGTTCTCTATACCTTTGATATTGACTTTATCACATCAGTTTTTGATTTCGTTTGGTAGAGCATCTCTATTTACTTTAGAATGGTAAGATCTCCTTTCTTATTAGTTGTGAGTGAGCTGTGAGAGTTCCACCATACAGATTTTGATTTTTGCACTAACCTACTAATCATGTCTTCTAGTGATGATGATGTTGTGATGCAGAAAAAGAAGGATGAGGAGCTTGTTAATTGGCGTGAATATGAGGCTTTGAAGTCCCACTTGACACGTGTGTTTACTAACACGACAGATGCCATTGACAAGAATCTCCAGGATATGAATATGAGATTGGATCAACATGTTGGAACGGTTGATACTATTCAAACGCAAGTGGCTACGCTCAATGTTAATGTCACCACTTTGCAGCGTTCCATTGAGGGTTTAATAGCCGCTTTACATAGAAGGGAAGATCCTCAACATGATGATGCCTTTGATAATTTCGATGAGGGTAGCGTTGTGGATGCTGCTCCACATGTTGGTAGGGGTCGTGCTATTCCCCCTGCCCATGCACCTGCTCATGGCCGTGGGTTTGCCCCACTTGGGCGTGCTCAACGTGTTCACAACCAAGCTGCTGCTGATGGTTTGGGCAAGCCAAAGTTTTCGATCCCCAAGTTTGATGGTTCCATTGATCCTGAAGACTACCTCACATGGGAGTTGAAGATTGAGAAACTCTGGCACTTATTTGACTATCCAGAAGACAAGAAGGTCAAGCTTGCAGCATCTGAATTTGATGGTTATGCTTTGCGTTCGTGGGATGCTCTTGTGCAACATAGGAGGGAGGATAATGAACTTCCTGTGATGGATTGGCGCGAGATGAATCAAATCATGAAAGCTCGTTTCGTACCAACCAACTACTTGCGATCAGTTTTTGATAAATTGACGCAACTGAAGCAAGGCACCATGACAGTTGATGAGTACTACATGGAGATGAAGATGCTTATGCAGCGTGCTCGAGTTCGCGAGTCTATTGAGATGACCATGCAGCGATTCCTAAACAATCTGAAGTTGCCAATCAAGAGCATAGTGCGCCATCACAAGTATGAGACCATGAATGAGCTATTGCACCATGCTAGAGAGGCTGAATCCCAGTTGGCAGAAGAGGCAAAGTCACGCGCTCGTTTTCCATCCTCCAGCAGATATTCGGCCAGATCTATTCCTCCTACGGTCACGCCCCCAGCTGTTGTCCCGTTTACACCATCGGCCAAACCAGCAAGTACACCTTCGTTTGGTTCTAATGCTCGGAAACCCGCTGCCCCTGCTGCTAGCTCGGGTTCCAACATGTCTACTGCACGTACTCGTGATGTGGTGTGCCATAGTTGTGGAGGTAGAGGTCACTACAAGAAGGATTGTCCAAACAGCAAGGTTATGTTTGTTAATGAACAAGGTGAAGTAGAAAGTGGAGATGAAGCTTCTGATGATGATATTGATGACGGCGAGGTTGGTGCTGATGCATATGCTGAGCGTGCACCCACGATTGTCGTATCTTCACGTGTACTTAGTGTGCAACCGGTTGAGGAATCCCAGCGTTGCAACCTATTCCAAACAAAAGCTCTAGTTGGACCAAACAAAGCTTGCAAGGTCATTATTGATGGAGGTAGCTGCAGAAATCTTGCAAGTAAGGAACTTTGTGCCAAACTGAATTTGACATACTTACCTCATCCCAAGCCATACTACATACAATGGTTGAGCAACAATGGTGAGATGAAGGTAAATCATATGGTACGAGTGAACTTTCAAATAGGGCCATACAAAGATTCTATTGATTTTGATGTGGTTCCTATGACTGTTTGTCACCTACTATTGGGTCGGCCTTGGCTCTATGATCGCCATGTGCAACACAATGGCCGAGCCAATACATATCACTTGGAATTCAAAGGAAAGAAGATTACTATGCAGCCAATGACACCACAAGAAATTGTGAATGATTCTCGCCAGAAGATAGAGGTGAACTTGAAGGAAGATACTACCACTCGGCGAGATTGCATGACAGCTGTTCCTTATGTAATTGAGCCTAAATTGAGTGATATCACGAAAAGTGAGAGAGCGCCTGGTTTATTGATATTAGCCACTAAGGAAGAGATGAGAGAATTTCGTGAGGATCATAGAGCCATGCCACTTGTGCTCATGTATGAGGGTGAGGTATTGGTTTCTAACGACATGACCCCTATTTCTCTTGGTGTCTCGTCTGTTTTGCAGGACTTTGGGGATGTGTTTCCAGAAGATGTACCCGCAGGCTTACCTCCATTGCATGGTATAAAACATCAAGTGGACTTGATTCCTGGTGCCACACTTCCCAACCGTGCACCCTACAGGACTAATCCCGAAGAAACTAAGGAAATTCAGAAGCAAGTACAAGCGTTGCTGGATAAAGGGTACATTTGTGTTTCTCTTAGCCCTTGTGCTGTTCTTGTTATTTTAGTTCCTAAGAAAGATGGTACATGGCGCATGTGTGTTGACTGTAGAGCGAATAATAACATCACTATTCGATATCATCATCCTATTCCATGCTTAGAGGATATACTCGATGAATTGAGTGGTGCTGCTGTTTTCTCTAAAATTGACTTGCGTAGTGGTTATCATCAAATTAGGATGAAAGAAGGGGATGAATGGAAAACTGCTTTCAAAACTAAATTCGGCTTGTATGAGTGGTTAGTTATGCCGTTTGGTCTTACTAATGCACCTAGTACTTTCATGCGTTTGATGAATCATGTTTTGAGAGAGTTTATTGGTCGTTTTGTGGTTGTTTACTTTGATGATATACTCATATACAGCCACACCGAATCTGAACATTGCACTCATATTAGACAAGTTTTGCAAGTGTTACGTGCTAATAAACTGTATGCTAATCTTGAGAAGTGTACATTTGCAAAAGATAAGGTCATATTCCTAGGATTTGTTGTTTCTAAGCATGGAGTAGAGGTAGATCAATCTAAAATTGAACCAATTCAGAATTAGCCTACTCCAATGAATGTAAGTCAAGTGCGTAGTTTCCACGGTCTCGCTGGTTTCTATAGGCGCTTTGTTAAAGATTTTAGCACCATTGCTGCACCATTAAATGATTTGACAAAGAAAGGTGTTCCTTTTGTATGGGGCGCGGCCCAAGACATTGCATTTGATACATTGAAACGTTTGCTTACTTCTGCACCATTGCTTGCATTACCTGATTTTTCGAAGCAATTTGAAGTTGAATGTGATACTAGTGGTATAGGCATAGGTGGCGTTTTGATGCAAGAGGGTCAGCCTATCGCTTATTTTTCTGAGAAATTGACTGGTGCTCGTTTGAATTATTCAATCTATGATAAAGAATTGTATGCACTTGTGAGAGTACTTGAAGTTTGGCAACATTATTTGTGGCCAAAGGAATTCATCATACATTCTGATCATGAAGCATTGAAATACTTGAAAGCTCAATCAAACTTGCATAGAAGATTAGCTAAATGGGTTGAGTTCATTGAGTCTTTTCCTTACATCATTAATTATAAGAAGGGAAAAGAGAATGTTGTTGCTGATGCTCTATCTAGGAAGAACATGCTATTAACCAATCTTGATGTTAAAATTCCTGGATTAGAAGCTATTCGTGCACTTTATGCAACTGACCATGATTTTGCTGAACCATATCGTTTATGTGCTCTTAGAAACGCATGGGATAAGTATCATATACATGATGGATATTTGTTTCGAGCTAACAAACTATGTATTCCAGAATCGTACTTGAGTTTGTTCTTAGGTGAGGAATCACATGCTGGTGGTTTGATGGGTCACTTTGGGTGTGAGAAGACATTGCTCATGCTTGCTGATCATTTTTATTGGCCCAAGATGAGGCGTGATGTGTACAGATTTGTGAGCAGATGCATTACTTGCCACAAGTCGAAATCCAAGCTGAAGCCTCACGGTTTGTATACACCTCTCTCTGCACCTACTACTCCATGGGAAGACATTAGTATGGATTTTGTGCTAGGTCTACCTAAAACTCAGAGAGGTCATGATTCTATATTTGTGGTAGTGGATAGGTTCTCTAAGATGGCTCATTTTATTGCCTGCCACAAAAGCGACGATGCGTCGCATGTTGCTAACCTGTTTTTCAGGGACATCGTGAGATTACATGGAGTACCAAAGACGATTGTTTCTGACCGTGATGTGAAGTTCATGAGCTACTTTTGGAAGACCTTATGGGGGAAGCTAGGAACGGTTGCTGTTCAAGATTACATGTCACCCCAAACAGATGGACAAACGGAGGTGGTGAATAGAACATTGTCACAGCTGCTAAGGACCATGATTAAAAGAATCATGGAGTGGGAAGAGTGTTTGCCACATGTTGAGTTCACACAGGGCTGTGCATTCAACTACTCAGCTTTGTCCTTTTGAGGTGGTGTATGGTTTCAAGCCATTGACGCCACTTGATATGTTGCCTCTGCCATTACATGAGAGAGTTGATATGGAGGCATCAAAACGTGCTGATTATGTGAAGAAAATACATGAGAAGACTCGAGAGGCTATTGAGAAGAAAGGCAAGAACATTGCTGCAAGGAATCAAGCAAGAAAAGAAGTGTTGTTCGAGCCTGAGATATGGTTTGGGTGCATCTACGCAGGACAGATTTCCGCTACTTCGCAAGTCCAAGTTGAAGCCACGTGGTGCTGGTCCTTACAAAGTGCTAGCCAAAATTAATGATAATGCCTACTCAGTTGATATACCTATTGAGGAGTTTGGTGGTGCTAGCAACAGCTTCAACGTTGCTGATTTATCACCATATGCTGGAGAAGACCTTGGAGCGTCGAGGTCGACGCCTTTTGAAGGGGGGAGATGATGAGGACATCCATACTATTCCACTATCTCCTACTCCTATTCACAATGAAGATGTTGCTGCAAAGAACAAATCCAATGAAATCAGGATTGGACCCATTACAAGAGCTCGTGCAAAGCTGATTGAGCAACAGGTGAATTCACTCTTAATTGAACCTGATGTTTTACTTAATGAGAACTTTATACTACCTAAGTCTATGCATCTTTGTATGATCAGGTTTATTGATAACACAAGCGCTATGCGAGGAGGAGGAGAGTTGCAAGAAGGACAAGCGCTGATTTCCAATATCAACAAGTGCGAGGGAGGAGCGGAGGCATGCACTAGGAGGCAATGAGGAAATCACGATGAGCAAGAGAGAGAGATGGCGCACCAGAATTACATGTTTGAGGTGTTCCACGACGTTTGGACTGCGTGTAATAAGGCCGAACCCATATATGGGTCGGTATGTATCGCTTGAGTCGAACCGAGTCAGTTTGGGCCAAGTTATGGCTGTTTTAGGCCCGTTTAGAGGGAGGACGCCCCAGCCCTCATATAAACTTCTGTAGCCGTCACAAGTTAGGGTTTAGACCACGTTAAAATATTTTGGAGTTGTTTCTTTCATAGAACCTCTGGAATTACCCTGTGTTCGAATCTACCAACTATAATTGAGTGTGATCTGTTGTTCCATTGGGAATTAGTAGATTGCAGACTACCGTTCGTGGTCATGGCTGCGTGCGCAAGAGCGTGGTGTTGTGAATATCCTACAAGGTTCGAGAGCTGTTGCATTGGCATCAGGGATCGAGCGGGAGAGTTCATAGCTACAGGCTAGTTATCTATCATCCACCATCACCATCGACAAAGTGCTTGCTGAGAAGATCGGGCCACCCCATATCACTACATGTCACCCCCAAACAGATGGTCAAACGGAGGTGGTGAATAGAACATTGTCACAGCTGCTAAGGACCATGATTAAAAAGAATCTGCGGGAGTGGGAAGAGTGTTTGCCACATGTTGAGTTCGCTTACAACAGGGATGTGCATTCAACTACTCAGCTTTGTCCTTTTGATGTGGTGTATGTCTTCAAGCTATTGACGCCACTTGATATGTTGCCTCTGCCATTACATGAGAGAGTTGATATGGAGGCATCAAAACGTGCTGATTATGTGAAGAAAATACATGAGAAGACTCGAGAGGCTATTGAGAGGAAAGGCAAGAACATTGCTGCTACAAGGAATCAAGCAAGAAAAGAAGTGTTGTTCAAGCCTGGAGATATGGTTTGGGTGCATCTATGCAAGGATAGATTTCCACTACTTCGCAAGTCCAAGTTGAAGCCACGTGGTGCTGGTCCTTACAAAGTACTAGCCAAAATTAATGATAATGCCTACTCAGTTGATATACCTATTGAGGTGTTTGGTGGTGCTAGCAACAGCTTCAACGTTGCTGATTTATCACCATATGCTGGAGAAGACCATGGAGCGTCGAGGTCGACGCCTTTTGAAGGGGGGGGAGATGATGAGGACATCCATACTATTCCACTATCTCCTACTCCTATTCACAATAAAGATGTTGCTGCAAAGAACAAGTCCAATGAAATCAGGATTGGACCCATTACAAGAGCTCGTGCAAAGCTGATTGAGCAACAGGTGAATTCACTCTTAATTGAACCTGATGTTTTACTTAATGAGAACTTTATACTACCTAAGTCTATGCATCTTTGTATGATCAGGTTTATTGATAACACAAGTGTTGCGTGAGGAGGAGGAGAGTTGCAGCAAGAAGGACAAGCGCTGATTTCCAATATCAACAAGTGCGCGAGGGAGGAGCGGGAGGCATGCGCACTAGGAGGTAATGAGGAAATCACGTATGAGCAAGAGAGAGAGATGGCGCACCCAGAATTACATGTTTGAGGTGTTCCACGATGTTTGGATTCCATGCCAATAAGGCCGAACCCATATATGGGTCGGTATGTATTAGTTTGAGTCGAACCGAGTCAGTTTGGGCCAAGTTATGGCTGTTTTTAGGCCCGTTTAGAGGGGAGGACGCCCCAGCCCTTATATAAACCTCCATAGCCGTCACAAGTTAGGGTTTAGATCACGTTAAAATATTTTGGAGTTGTTTCTTTTATAGAACCTCTGGAATTACCCTGTGTTCGAATCTACCAACTATAATTGAGTGTGATCTGTTGTTCCATTGGGAATTAGTAGATTGCAAACTACCGTTCGTGGTCACGGCTGCGTGCGCAAGAGTGTGGTGTTGTGAATATCCTACAAGGTTCGAGATCTGTTGCGTTGGCATCAGGCATCGAGCGGGAGAGATCATAGCTATGCACTAGTTATCTATCATCCACCATCATCATCGACAGGAGCTTGCTGAGAAGATCGGGCCACCCCATTTCATATATCCTATATATATTGTGGTAGGAATCCCATGTAGTTGAGCCCCCGTAAGGTAGATGTGCTAGGACATGCTGTAAAGACGGGGAAGGGATCACATTTTGGCGAGGTATATGTTTTGTTCAAACTAAAACAATATAATGCCAATGAACTTCCTAGATGGAGTGGTCAGATTGTCAACGGAGTGTGAATAATGGTGGGAAATGCCGCCCAGGGTACTGAGAAGGATTAGTTTTCTTTATTATAGTAGCTTACGTGTGCAAACATGTGCCAGTAAGAAATGGGTGGCTGGTTGGACTTAGTAGGTCATAGTGACTCGAACCCACCATAGTCAGAGATGTAGTGAATGGTTAGGTTGGACCGGTGCACAGTGGGGTTTGGAGAACTACTTCTCGAACGATCTCTTCTTGGACTTCTCCTTATCATCACACAAAATGAGTGTGGTGGTACGAGCGGGTTGGCCAGGTCACATGGGTAAAGTGTACAAACCCTTGCAGGGTGTAAAACTAAGTGCTTAGTCGTGTCCCCGGTTATGCACGATTGAGTTGCTAGATATCGAGGCTACGACATATTCTCACTCATCCTTATTTCTTGATTACTAACATTTGATGGGTGAACTTAATGGGTTGCTGTGAATCAAATTGGTTTATAAAAGTAAGACAAAGGTATTTGAAAAGTGCAAGCTAGCCAAAGCTCCACTAGCCAAACAATCATGTAGATGCTAGATGTATTGTCTCCTTATTTTGGTGCTACTTGGCATACATCCCAAGTATTGACCCTTCGGGGCTACTACATATTATGTTGCAGGATATTCTGATTCCGAGTGATCGAATAGCTCCCGGTACTCCACTCGACACTTGTTCGCTTGTGGGTAATTTGAAGATTGGAGTAGTTATTTACTTGTGTTTGATACTTGAATATTTCTGAGCTAGCCTTCGAGCTAAGCGAATATTGTAATAATTGAATACTCTGGATCTTTCATTATTTATGATGCATGGACTATTACTTTGTTATTCATCTATGTTCTGTGTAATCCAATGAACCGATCTAGGGATTGGCATGTTGCATAGAAGCTATAGTCTTTTCAGTACTATAGTGTTACAGATGGTATCAGAGCCATATGTTGACTGTAGGATCGTGACCTAGGATTGGAATATGAAGCCATAGTATTACTTGAGCCTATTTTAATTATGTATTTATTCTTATGCCCTTCATTCTAGTAAATTCTTATCATTGTTATTCTCACACTTTCCTCTTTACAATTTATAGATGGGATATCTCACCAGGGTTGAGTATGCTGGGATCCATTCATCAAGGCTCTTTGCGAAGCAGTTGGAAGAGCTTTGTCAGTCGCTGGTCCTGCTGATGCCGATGTTTAAAGGAAGAAGGATGAACGCCTATGTTCCTGGAGATCACATATGGTATCCTTATAGATCCCACCATGCCAGGTCTTGAGAACCTGAATTACACCAAACAACATGTTACCTGGGAGAAAGGAGTGGACTCAGCCATGCATGAGGCATTGGCATGCCTATGTCAGCTTCACCAACATCGACTGCCATCAAATTCCCCTTTCCATGCATTTGGGAAACGAGATGAGGACGGGAACGTAATGGTTAACCTAGGCAACAGGAACAACATGCAACCCTATGAGAGGCACATAGAGAACATGGATATTCGAGCTTGGGAGAAGGGAGAAAAGGTGATGCAGCTGAAGGAAGAAGTTGACATCATCAAGGTCACTTTGGTAGTGTAGGAGCAGGAGATGGAAACTCTGCACGGCATTGTGAACGCTATGGAACAAGCCCTTATTGGTAGGGATCAAACCATAGAAGATCTGAATGAGACCATAGAGGAAAGGGATGATACCATTGAGGAGCTAAATGGAGTTGTGGTGGAAAGGGAGCAAGCAATTGCTACAAAAGATCAAACAATTGCTGTAAGAGATTAGACAATTATGGACATGGATGCTTAAATTGCTGCACTTCAAGCATAGCTGAATCCTCCACCCAATGACGATAACAATGGTGGCAATGATGATGATGACTATGGAGGAAACAATGACAACGATGGTAATGATGGAGACAATGATGATGAAGGAGATGAAGCGGTTTCCATTGCTAAGAAAGCGAGGAGGTGGACTTAGAGAACTCAAGTAGTGAGGATTCAGGAGAAGTGTACACGCCACCACCATGGATTTCCCGCGGGCTGAAGCGTCGGCGCATGGATTCAAGGACCTACTTCAACATATTCATCAAGTAGTTAGAAGTTGTCTTCCAAGTAGTCTTCATCAGGAAATCGTTAGTTCTATACCATCGATCAATGTAAACCTTTGGTACTATTAGTTTAATGTGTTGAGGATGCACTATTATGTACTATAAAGTTCCAAGAATTTTCATGAGTTTTCATAAATTATATTTGGCAAAGTTTTGGTTGAAATTCGTGATATTACTGCTGCAGTTTTCTGCCTGACCTGCTATACTGTGCGTTTTTTCATATTTTACTGGTAACTGGTAAAAATATGAAACATTGGGATCTGCTTCGTAATTACCTGTAATACACGTAAAAAAATCAGCGAAATTGTCTGACGAGTCTAAGTCAGGCAGAAAAATCCGTGAACATAGTAGAACTATTCTGGCAAAATGCTGCTTATTGCTTAATTGTTGCTTTATGGTATCCTAATGTTGTTGCCAATGTTTTTAAACTATTTTGTAGTTATATACTAATAAGATAAACTCCTGGAACAATTTTGATTGTGTGTGTGCTTATGTGATGCTTGTTTGTCATTGTTTGTGAATATATTGTTGTTGCATGAGCATTACACATAGGTAGGAATTATTTCTTTAGATGCTTTCTTTCTAAACTTACCTGTGTTGAACCGCAGATGCCTTCCCATCGAGTACCTGTTGATATCTCTCAGCGCATGGCCGCTCAGGCATAGTTGACCCAGGTAATGACATAATTCATGGCAAGTCAGAACAACAATAACAACAACAACGGGAACAATCAGCCCCAGGGAAATGCTCTCACAAGGTTCATGAGGCGGAGGCTAGCAAAGTTTCCCTCTGCACTTGAGCCCATGGTTGTTCTCGACTTACTACATTCTGTCAACAAGAACTTAGTGACTGTCGGATGCACTAATGCTGAAAAAGTGAGGTTTGCTGCTCACTTACTGGAGGGACCGGCTGCTTCTTGGTGGGACACATTCTAGATCACCCACCCGCTAGACACTATTACTTGGGCCATGTTCAAGGAGGGATTCAAGACCAACCATGTCTCTTCATGTGTCCTGAGCTTGAAGAGGAAGAAATTCCACAACCTGCGCCAAACCAACCGCATTGTGGCTGACTACATAGAAGAATTTAGCAACTTGTCCCGCTATGCCCCTAAAGATGTGAACACGGATGCCAAGAGGAGAGAGAGAGGTTCCTGTATGGTCTCAGTGATGAGCTTTCACTTCAGATGGCTATGGTTTATTGCTCAACATTTCAGGAACTGATGGACAAGGCCAGAATTCTGGAAGGGAAACAACAGCCGGTGGAAAGACGCAAAAGGAAGAATAACAATCACTCCTTAGGATCGCACCATTGTGCTCGCACCTCCTATGATGGACACTCTGGATACTCTAGGCATGGAGGGGATGATCGCGGCCACCGTGGAGGTAGTGTTTATCACAACCATGGAGGTAGGACATCGCCACGATGGTCACAGGGGCAACAATCACCACCGTGGAGGAAATGACCACCACCATAATGGTCACAAGAGCTACAACAGCAACTCTGGAAGGAAAAATGGACACAACTATGTGAGCAAGAAGGACCTCGGCAATGTGGAGTGTTACAAATGCAAGGAGCTGGGCCACTATGCGAGTACCTTCCCGGAGAAGATCACAGGAGTAGGACCCAAGCTCGACCCCAACCAAAAGGCGAATGTGAACCATGTGGACATGGAGGAAGTCCGTGATGAGATGGACCTCGTGATTGGTAAGTTCCCAATCGATTCCCATATTGCACTCGTTCTATTTGATATAAGTGCATCACATTCATTCATATCAAGGGCATTTGTGGATAGACATAAGTTACCCAGTGAGTCACTTAAAGGGACCATTAAAGTGAGCTCACCAAGAGGAGAAATGCTAGCTAGTAAGGGATGTCGTGATCTTACCCCAGGTATTGGAGCACACAGCTTCCCATCACACTTGGTTGTTTTGGAGTCATATGGATTAGATGTAATACTAGGCATGGATTGGTTGTCCGAGCATGATGGACAGATAGATTGTGGACAGGGTGCCATCTCTCTCAGAACCCCACATGGCATAAAGATTAAGTTCAAGCCAGCAGCACGTCTTAGGGGTGCTAAGGTGAACTCTCTTAAGGGGGTTAGCATGGACACCATACCCATAGTGAGAGAATACCCCGATGTGTTTCTGAAGGAGTTACCAGCGATGCCGCCGGACCGTGATGTGGAGTTTCTCATTGACTTAATGTAGGGAACTGGGCCAATAGCCAAGAGGCTATACAAGATGGATGTGGATGATCTGAAGGAGTTGAAGAAGAAACTTAGAGAGTAGTTGGACAAGTGAATTATTCAGCCGTGTTCTTCATCTTGGGGTGCACATGTTCTGTTTGTTGAGAAGAAGGATAGTAGTAAGAGATTGGTTGTTGACTATCGCTTGCTTAATGAAGTTACCATCAAGAATAAATATCCTCTGCCCAATATAAATGATTTGTTTGATCAGTTGAATGGAGCGAAGGTTTTTTCCAAGATTGATCTAAGGTCAAGGTATTTCCAATTGAAGATCCATGAGAAAGACATACCAAAGACCGTTGATATGTTGCAAACGTATCTATAATTTTTGATGTTCCATGCTTGGTTTTATCTACTTTCTTGTGTTTTGTTCCAACTTTGGAGTACTTTCTATACACTTTCTGGGACTAACCTATTAACAAGAGCCACAGTGCCAGTTGCCTGTTTTCTGCTGTTTTTGGTTCTAGGAAAGTCAGAAAATGAATATTCTCGGAATTGGACGGGACAAAAGCCAAACTTATTATTTTACCGGGGGACACTTGGAGCCAGAATACGAGACGGAGATGGTCCAGAGGGTGGCCACACCACCTGGTGGCACGGGCCAGGCCAGGCTGTGCCAGGGGGTGGTGTGGGCCCCTCCGGCACCCTCTCGGTCTCCCCTCTCGCCTATAAGAGCCTCCCGATACAGAAACCCTAGGGAGTCAATCAGAAATCCACGAAAAGTTCCGCAGCTACCACCGAAGGGAGATTCGAGGACGAAGTCTCTGCTCCGCACCTATTTGAGACGGGAAGTGCCCCCGGAGCCATCTCCATCGATCTTCACCACCATCTCCATCGCCGTTGCTAACTCCCATGATGAGGAGGGAGTAGTTCTCTCTCGAGGCTAAGGGTTCTACCGGTAGCTATGTGTTCATCTCTCTCTCTATGCATGATCTTATTGAGATCATGAGCTTGTAATCTATATATCTACCTTCCTACTCAAGTGCTTTAATAGATCTCTGCTCTCCCCATGTGTGTGAAAGTGACAGCGTGCATACCATGGTGGCACTTAGGCTAGAGATTACAAATACTTGTTATGAGTTATACTTGGAGTTGGATGTCTCTATGAAATTGTGGTGTTTGTTGGAACCATCTAGTGCTCAAGGTGATAGTGTGGGGTTATCTAGATGGGAAAGGCTTACTTTGAGGTGTGCTATTATAGCCCTACCATGGATTAGAGTGTCCAACCGGAGAGTAGTTAAGAGTAGTATCATGAAGAGAATATATTTATATGAGAGTGTTCACTAGTGAAAGTATGATCCCTAAGCCTTGTTTCTAAGCCAAAATTAATGATAATTCCTACTTAGTTGATATACCTATTGAGGAGTTTGGTGGTGCTAGCAACAGCTTCAACGTTGCTGATTTATCACCATATGCTGGAGAAGACCTTGGAGCGTCGAGGTCGACTCCTTTTGAAGGGGGGGAGATGATGAGGACATCCATACTATTCCACTATCTCCTACTCCTATTCACAATGAAGATGTTGCTGCAAAGAACAAATCCAATGAAATCAGGATTGGACCCATTACAAGAGCTCGTGCAAAGTTGATTGAGCAACAGGTGAATTCACTCTTAATTGAACCTGATGTTTTACTTAATGAGAACTTTATACTACCTAAGTCTATGCATCTTTGTATGATCAGGTTTATTGATAACACAAGCGTTGCGCGAGGAGGAGGAGAGTTGCAGCAAGAAGGACAAGCGCTGATTTCCAATATCAACAAGTGCGCGAGGGAGGAGCGGGAGGCATGCGCACTAGGAGGCAATGAGGAAATCACGTATGAGCAAGAGAGAGAGAGATGGCGCACCCAGAATTACATGTTTGAGGTGTTCCACGACGTTTGGATTCCATGCCAATAAGGCCGAACCTATATATGGGTCGGTATGTATCAGTTTGAGTCGAACCGAGTCAGTTTGGGCCAAGTTATGGCTGTTTTTAGGCCCGTTTAGAGGGGAGGACGCCCCAGCCCTCATATAAACTTCTGTAGCCGTAACAAGTTAGGGTTTAGACCACGTTAAAATATTTTGGAGTTGTTTCTTTCATAGAACCTCTGGAATTACCCTGTGTTCGAATCTACCAACTATAATTGAGTGTGATCTGTTGTTCCATTGGGAATTAGTAGATTGCAGACTACCGTTCGTGGTCACGGCTGCGTGCGCAAGAGCGTGGTGTTGTGAATATCCTACAAGGTTCGAGCGCTGTTGCATTGGCATCAGGGATCGAGCGGGAGAGTTCATAGCTACAGGCTAGTTATCTATCATCCACCATCACCATCGACAAAGTGCTTGCTGAGAAGATCGGGCCACCCCATATCACTACATGTCACCCCCAAACAGATGGTCAAACGGAGGTGGTGAATAGAACATTGTCACAGCTGCTAAGGACCATGATTAAAAAGAATCTGCGGGAGTGGGAAGAGTGTTTGCCACATGTTGAGTTCGCTTACAACAGGGATGTGCATTCAACTACTCAGCTTTGTCCTTTTGATGTGGTGTATGGCTTCAAGCTATTGACGCCACTTGATATGTTGCCTCTGCCATTACATGAGAGAGTTGATATGAAGGCATCAAAACGTGCTGATTATGTGAAGAAAATACATGAGAAGACTCGAGAGGCTATTGAGAGGAAAGGCAAGAACATTGCTGCTGCAAGGAATCAAGCACGAAAAGAAGTGTTGTTCAAGCCTAGAGATATGGTTTGGGTGCATCTATGCAAGGATAGATTTCCACTACTTCGCAAGTCCAAGTTGAAGCCACGTGGTGCTGGTCCTTACAAAGTACTAGCCAAAATTAATGATAATGCCTACTCAGTTGATATACCTATTGAGGTGTTTGGTGGTGCTAGCAACAGCTTCAACGTAGCTGATTTATCACCATATGCTGGAGAAGACCTTGGAGCGTCGAGGTCGACGCCTTTTGAAGGGGGGGAGATGATGAGGACATCCATACTATTCCACTATCTCCTACTCCTATTCACAATGAAGATGTTGCTGCAAAGAACAAGTCCAATGAAATCAGGATTGGACCCATTACAAGAGCTCGTGCAAAGCTGATTGAGCAACAGGTGAATTCACTCTTAATTGAACCTGATGTTTTACTTAATGAGAACTTTATACTACCTAAGTCTATGCATCTTTGTATGATCAGGTTTATTGATAACACAAGCGTTGCGTGAGGAGGAGGAGAGTTGCAGCAAGAAGGACAAGCGCTGATTTCCAATATCAACAAGTGCGCGAGGGAGGAGCGGGAGGCATGCGCACTAGGAGGTAATGAGGAAATCACGTATGAGCAAGAGAGAGAGAGATGGCGCACCCAGAATTACATGTTTGAGGTGTTCCACGTTTGGATTCCATGCCAATAAGGCCGAACCCATATATGGGTCGGTATGTATCAGTTTGAGTCGAACCGAGTCAGTTTGGGCCAAGTTATGGCTGTTTTTAGGCCCGTTTAGAGGGGAGGACGCCCCAACCCTTATATAAACCTCTGTAGCCGTCACAAGTTAGGGTTTAGATCACGTTAAAATATTTTGGAGTTGTTTCTTTCGTAGAACCTCTGGAATTACCCTGTGTTTGAATCTACCAACTATAATTGAGTGTGATCTGTTGTTCCATTGGGAATTAGTAGATTGCAAACTACCGTTCATGGTCACGGCTGCGTGCGCAAGAGTGTGGTGTTGTGAATATCCTACAAGGTTCGAGATCTGTTGCGTTGGCATCAGGCATCGAGCGGGAGAGATCATAGCTACGCACTAGTTATCTATCATCCACCATCATCATCGACAGGAGCTTTCTGAGAAGATCGGGCCACCCCATTTCATATATCCTATATATATTGTGGTAGGAATCCCATGTAGTTGAGCCCCCGTAAGGTAGATGTGCTAGGACATGTTGTAAAGACGGGGAAGGGATCACATTTTGGCGAGGTATATGTTTTGTTCAAACTAAAACAATATAATGCCAATGAACTTCCTGGATGGAGTGGTCAGATTGTCAACGGAGTGTGAATAATGGTGGGAAATGCCGCCTGAAATTTGAGAAGGATTAGTTTTCTTTATTATAGTAGCTTACGTGTGCAAACATGTGCCAGTAAGAAATGGGTGGCTGGTTGGACTTAGTAGGTCATAGTGACTCGAACCCACCATAGCCAGAGATGTAGTGAATGGTTAGGTTGGACCGGTGCACAGTGGGGTTTGGAGAACTACTTCTCGAACGATCTCTTCTTGGACTTCTCCTTATCATCACACAAAATGAGTGTGGTGGTACGAGCGGGTTGGCCAGGTCACATGGGTAAAGTGTACAAACCCTTGCAGGGTGTAAAACTAAGTGCTTAGTCGTGTCCCCGGTTATGCACGATTGAGTTGCTAGATATCGAGGCTACGACATATTCTCACTCATCCTTATTTCTTGATTACTAACATTTGATGGGTGAACTTAATGGGTTGCTGTGAATCAAATTGGTTTATAAAAGTAAGACAAAGGTATTTGAAAAGTGCAAGCTAGCCAAAGCTCCACTAGCCAAACAATCATGTAGATGCTAGATGTATTGTCTCCTTATTTTGGTGCTACTTGGCATACATTCCAAGTATTGACCCTTCGGGGCTGCTATATGTTGCAGGATATTCTGATTCCGAGTGATCGAATAGCTCCCGGTACTCCACTCGACACTTGTTCGCTTGTGGGTAATTTGAAGATTGGAGTAGTTATTTACTTGTGTTTGATACTTGAATATTTCTGAGCTAGCCTTCGAGCTAAGCGAATATTGTAATAATTGAATACTTTGGATCTTTCATTATTTATGATGCATGGACTATTACTTTGTTATTCATCTATGTTCTGTGTAATCCAATGAACCGATCTAGGGATTGGCATGTTGCATAGAAGCTATAGTCTTTTCAGTACTATAGTGTTACAGATGGTATCAGAGCCATATGTTGACTGTAGGATCGTGACCTAGGATTGGAATATGAAGCCATGATATTACTTGAGCCTATTTTAATTATGTATTTATTCTTATGCCCTTCATTCTAGTAAATTCTTATCATTGTTATTCTCACACTTTCCTCTTTACAATTTATAGATGGGATATCTCACCAGGGTTGAGTATGCTGGGATCCATTCATCAAGGCTCTTTGCGAAGCAGTTGGGAGAGCTTTGTCAGTCGCTGGTCCTGCTGATGCCGATGTTTGAAGGAAGAAGGATGAACGCCTATGTTCCTGGAGATCACATATGGTATCCTTATAGATCCCACCATGCCAGGTCTTGAGAACCTGAATTACACCAAACAACATGTTACCTGGGAGAAAGGAGTGGACTCAGCCATGCATGAGGCATTGGCATGCCTATGTCAGCTTCACCAACATCGACTGCCATCAAATTCCCCTTTCCATGCATTTGGGAAACGAGATGAGGACGGGAACGTAATGGGTTAACCCAGGCAACAGGAACAACATGCCACCCTATGAGAGGCACATAGAGAACATGGATATTCGAGCTTGGGAGAAGGGAGAAAAGGTGATGCAGCTGAAGGAAGAAGTTGACATCATCAAGGTCACTTTGGTAGTGTAGGAGCAGGAGATGGAAACTCTGCACGGCATTGTGAACGCTATGGAACAAGCCCTTATTGGTAGGGATCAAACCATAGAAGATCTGAATGAGACCATAGAGGAAAGGGATGATACCATTGAGGAGCTAAATGGAGTTGTGGTGGAAAGGGAGCAAGCAATTGCTACAAAAGATCAAACAATTGCTGTAAGAGATTAGACAATTATGGACATGGATGCTTAAATTGCTGCACTTCAAGCATAGCTGAATCCTCCACCCAATGACGATAACAATGGTGGCAATGATGATGATGACTATGGAGGAAACAATGACAACGATGGTAATGATGGAGACAATGATGATGGAGGAGATGAAGCGGTTTCCATTGCTAAGAAAGCGAGGAGGTGGACTTAGAGAACTCAAGTAGTGAGGATTCAGGAGAAGTGTACACGCCACCACCATGGATTTCCCGCGGGCTGAAGCGTCGGCGCATGGATTCAAGGACCTACTTCAACATATTCATCAAGTAGTTAGAAGTTGTCTTCCAAGTAGTCTTCATCAGGAAATCGTTAGTTTTATATCATCGATCAATGTAAACCTTTGGTACTATTAGTTTAATGTGTTGAGGATGCACTATTATGTACTATAAAGTTCCAAGAATTTTCATGAGTTTTCATAAATTATATTTGGCAAAGTTTTGGTTGAAATTCGTGATATTACTGCTGCAGTTTTCTGCCTGGCCTGCTATACTGTGCGTTTTTTCATATTTTACTGGTAACTGGTAAAAATATGAAACATTGGGATCTGCTTCGTAATTACCTGTAATACACGTAAAAAAATCAGCGAAATTGTCTTACGAGTCTAAGTCAGGCAGAAAAATTCGTGAACATAGTAGAACTATTCTGGCAAAATGCTGCTTATTGCTTAATTGTTGCTTTATGGTATCCTAATGTTGTTGCCAATGTTTTTAAACTATTTTGTAGTTATATACTAATAAGATAAACTCCTGGAACAATTTTGATTGTGTGTGTGTGCTTATGTGATGCTTGTTTGTCATTGTTTGTGAATATATTGTTGTTGCATGAGCATTACACATAGGTAGGAATTATTTCTTTAGATGCTTTCTTTCTAAACTTACCTGTGTTGAACCGCAGATGCCTTCCCATCGAGTACCTGTTGATATCTCTCAGCGCATGGCCGCTCAGGCATAGTTGACCAGTAATGACATAATTCATGGCAAGTCGAACAACAATAACAACAACAACAACAACGGAACAATCATTGGAAATGCTCTCACAAGGTTCATGAGGCGGAGGCTAGCAAAGTTTCCCTCTGCACTTGAGCCCATGGTTGTTCTCGACTTACTACATTCTGTCAACAAGAACTTAGTGACTGTCGGATGCACTAATGCTGAAAAAGTGAGGTTTGCTGCTCACTTACTGGAGGGACCGGCTGCTTCTTGGTGGGACACATTCTAGATCACCCACCCGCTAGACACTGTTACTTGGGCCATGTTCAAGGAGGGATTCAAGACCAACCATGTCTCTTCATGTGTCCTGAGCTTGAAGAGGAAGAAATTCCACAACCTGCGCCAAACCAACCGCATTGTGGCTGACTACATAGAAGAATTTAGCAACTTGTCCCGCTATGCCCCTAAAGATGTGAACACGGATGCCAAGAGGAGAGAGAGGTTCCTGTATGGTCTCAGTGATGAGCTTTCACTTCAGATGGCTATGGTTTATTGCTCAACATTTCAGGAACTGATGGACAAGGCCAGAATTCTGGAAGGGAAACAACAGCCGGTGGAAAGACGCAAAAGGAAGAATAACAATCACTCCTTAGGATCGCACCATTGTGCTCGCACCTCCTATGATGGACACTATGGGTACTCTAGGCATGGAGGGGATGATCGCGGCCACCGTGGAGGTAGTGTTTATCACAACCATGGAGGTAGGACATCGCCACGATGGTCACAGGGGCAACAATCACCACCGTGGAGGAAATGACCACCACCATAATGGTCACAAGAGCTACAACAGCAACTCTGGAAGGAAAAATGGACACAACTATGTGAGCAAGAAGGACCTCAGCAATGTGGAGTGTTACAAATGCAAGGAGCTGGGCCACTATGCGAGTACCTTCCCGGAGAAGATCACAGGAGTAGGACCCAAGCTCGACCCCAACCAAAAGGCGAATGTGAACCATGTGGACATGGAGGAAGTCCGTGATGAGATGGACCTCGTGATTGGTAAGTTCCCAATCGATTCCCATATTGCACTCGTTCTATTTGATATAAGTGCATCACATTCATTCATATCAAGGGCATTTGTGGATAGACATAAGTTACCCAGTGAGTCACTTAAAGGGACCATTAAAGTGAGCTCACCAAGAGGAGAAATGCTAGCTAGTAAGGGATGTCGTGATCTTACCGGTGTATTGGAGCACGACTTCCCATCACACTTGGTTGTTTTGGAGTCATATGGATTAGATGTAATACTAGGCATGGATTGGTTGTCCGAGCATGATGGACAGATAGATTGTGGACAGCGTGCCATCTCTCTCAGAACCCCACATGGCATAAATATTAAGTTCAAGCCAGCAGCACCTCTTAGGGGTGCTAAGGTGAACTCTCTTAAGGGGGTTAGCATGGACACCATACCCATAGTGAGAGAATACCCCGATGTGTTTCTGAAGGAGTTACCAGCGATGCCGCCGGACCGTGATGTGGAGTTTCTCATTGACTTAATGTAGGGAACTGGGCCAATAGCCAAGAGGCTATACAAGATGGATGTGGATGATCTGAAGGAGTTGAAGAAGAAACTTAGAGAGTAGTTGGACAAGTGAATTATTCAGCCGTGTTCTTCATCTTGGGGTGCACATGTTCTGTTTGTTGAGAAGAAGGATAGTAGTAAGAGATTGGTTGTTGACTATCGCTTGCTTAATGAAGTTACCATCAAGAATAAATATCCTCTGCCCAATATAAATGATTTGTTTGATCAGTTGAATGGAGCGAAGGTTTTTTCCAAGATTGATCTAAGGTCAAGGTATTTCCAATTGAAGATCCATGAGAAAGACATACCAAAGACCGTTGATATGTTGCAAACGTATCTATAATTTTTGATGTTCCATGCTTGGTTTTATCTACTTTCTTGTGTTTTGTTCCAACTTTGGAGTACTTTCTATACACTTTCTGGGACTAACCTATTAAAAAGATCCACAGTGCGGTTACTGTTTTCGCTGTTTTTGGTTCTAGGAAAGTCAGAAAATGAATATTCTCGGAATTGGACGGGACAAAAGCCAAACTTATTATTTTACCGGGGGACACTTGGAGCCAGAATACGAGACGGAGATGGTCCAGGTGGCCACCACCAGTGGCACAGGCCAGCCAGGCTGTGCCGAGGTGGTGTGGGCCCCTCCGGCACCCTCTCGGTCTCCCCTCTCGCCTATAAGAGCCTCCCGATACAGAAACCCTAGGGAGTCAATCAAAAATCCACGAAAAGTTCCGCAGCGCCGCCGCCACCGAAGGGGAGATTCGAGGGACAGAAAGTCTCTGTTCCGACACCCTGCCGGGACGTGGAAGTCCCCCCGGAGCCATCTCCATCGATCTTCACCACCATCTCCATCGCTGTTGCTAACTCCCATGATGAGGAGGGAGTAGTTCTCTCTCGAGGCTAAGGGTTCTACCGGTAGCTATGTGTTCATCTCTCTCTCTATGCATGATCTTATTGAGATCATGAGCTTGTAATCTATATATCTACCTTCCTACTCAAGTGCTTTAATAGATCTCTGCTCTCCCCATGTGTGTGAAAGTGACAGCGTGCATACCATGGTGGCACTTAGGCTAGAGATTACAAATACTTGTTATGAGTTATATTTGGAGTTGGATGTCTCTATGAAATTGTGGTGTTTGTTGGAACCATCTAGTGCTCAAGGTGATAGTGTGGGGTTATCTAGATGGGAAAGGCTTACTTTGAGGTGTGCTATTATAGCCCTACCATGGATTAGAGTGTCCAACCGGAGAGTAGTTAAGAGTAGTATCATGAAGAGAATATATTTATATGAGAGTGTTCACTAGTGAAAGTATGATCCCTAAGCCTTGTTTCTAAGCATTGATACACCGTTTGCAATTAGATCTGTTTGCTTGCTTCCTTCTTTGTTTCATTTTTACTTTAGTCTTTTCCACACCTTCAAGCTATTTTCTATCACCATTACCACTTATAATTATCTATACCATTTGTATTTCACTATCTCTTCGCCGAACTAGTGCACCTATACACCTGACAAGTTTATTGGGTGATTTGGAAAAACAAGAGACTTCTTGTATCTTGATTGCAGGGTTGCTTGAGAGGGAATACCTTTGACCACTTCCTCCCTGAGTTTGATAAACCTTGGGTGATCCACTTAAGGGAAAACTTGTTGTTGTTCTACAAACCTCTGCACTTGGAGGCCCAACAACTGTCTACAAGAATATAAGTGCGTAGACATCAACCGCCTTCACCACTAGGTATGGTTTATATGAGTATACGGTTATGTCTTTTGGACTAACAAATGCTCCGGCATATTTTATGACCATGATGAACAACGTATTCATGGAATACTTGGATAAATTCATAGTGGTGTTCATTGATAATATATTGATCCACTCAAAGGATGATAATGAGCATGAGAAGCATTTGCGCTTGATTATGGAGAAGTTGAGAGAGCATAAGCTATATGCTAAGTTCAGAAAGTGTGAGTTCTGGTTGAACACTATTGGGTTTCTTTGACACATAGTGTCAGGTGAAGGAGTTGTAGTTGACCCAAGCAAGGTATCGTTAGTTACTGCATGGGAGTCTCCCAAAAATGTGGGAGATATTCGGAGTTTCTTGGGACTTGTTGGATATTATAGGAGGTTCATAGAGAATTTCTCCAAGGTCACGAAGCCAATGACTGAGCTACTTAAGAATGATAAGAAGTTTGAATGGACAGAGGAGTGAAAAGCTAGCTTCCAGGAACTGAAGCAACACCTAGTGACCGCGCCTATTTTGTGTTTGCCTGATATTCAGAAGGATTTCAAGTGTATTGTGATGCCTCTCGTCAAGGTCTTGGTAGTGTATTGATGCAATACAGAAGAGTGGTATCCTATGCTTCATGCCAACTTAAACACCATGAGAGGAATTACCCCATGCGTGACCTGGAGGCAGTGTTAGTTGTGCATGCACTCAAGGTGTGGAGGCACTACCTGATGGGGAAGCATTGTGATGTATTCACGGATCACAAGACCTTGAAATATATTTTTACTCTGAAGGGATTGAACATGAGGCAAAGGAGATGGTTAGAAATTATAAAGGATTATGACATGAGCCTACAATATCATCCAGGAAAGGCTAATGTTGTAGCAGATGCGTTAAGTCGCAAGGTTTATGCTGATGGTTTGACTATGGGAAAATTACCCAAGGATTTGTGTGAACAATTCAAGGACCTCAGGTTGGACTTAGTATCCGAGGGATAGTTGGTGACACTAAAAGTCAAACCAACACTTCTAGATAACAACATGGAAGGAATAAGAGGAAACATACCTGAGGGTAATGCAAAAGGATTTCGCGAGGATGAGCAAGGAACCTTGTGGTATGGCGATCGTCTGTGTGTGCCCAATTATCCGGAAATTAGGAAGTTGATTCTCCAGGAAGCCCATGACTCGCCATATTCCATACACCCTGGTAACACGAACTTGTATATGGATTCGAAGGAGAGATTTTGGTCAATTAACATGAAGGGAGATATCGCAGAATATATTGCTTTATGTGATGTCTATAGCAGAGTGAAGGCTGAGCATCATAAGCCAACAGGATTGCTACAGCCACTACCAATACCTGATTGGAAGTGGGATAGAGTTGGAATGGACTTTATTATAGGATTTCCTAGTACCAGGTCTATCTATGACTCTATTTGGGTAGTGGTCGATCATTTGACCAAGGTAGCCCACTTTATACCAATAAAGATGTAACACCCTCGAATCGGCCCTATGCAAGTTTTAGCGATTCCCGCCAAACCCGCATAGAAACGATTCAAAGATGCCCACCAGGCACTTGCGTGCGGGTGGAAAACAAAGTAATATCATTACACAATAGTCCATGATGGAACCCAGAAAACATATATATACAACAACGACTCAATGAGTCAAAAATACAGATATACAGTAGAAAGATCCAGATCACCTTGAAAACGATACAACATTCGAGTATGGATAAGAAGCAAATTGAGCTAAGAGCCCTGAAGAATAACTAATGGCGTCCATAACCCTGCCTAGGCCAAGACGGAAGGGTAACCTTGATAACGACGTCGAACTCGTACATGTTAAAACAAAAGGGTGCCAACGAAGGGCAAAGGGAAAAGGGAGCAGTCAGTACTGAGGCTAATACACGGTGAGTCTAGAATTCGGCGGCTCTCGCCTACATAGGTATGGTGGACTCAAGCGACAGCGAAGCATGCACTAAACCACCTATAGAGACGCGATACAACTATCGGCTATCAGAGAGGTATAAGAAAGACCTATTCGGAACCAACCTGATAGTAACACCAAAACATACCCATCCTGACGTTTCCCCTTGAGACCAAACGAGGAAGTCAAACCAAGGAACTCACACAGTTCGCAGTTTTATTCATTCCATTATAGTTGCAGCACTTACAAGTCAATAATAGATAGCATGAGTCATCCTGATATCATAAGCAGTGGGCAATTTTAGTTAATCATTCCGTTGTAGTTGCAATACTTACTAGTCAGAGACCATTAGCATGAGACATCCCACATCCAGCAGTTGTTGGCACTTTTATTTACTCATTCCGTTGTATTGAAACTGATTACTAGACAGGTAAAGTCAAATTTATAACACTACTTTAGTTATGGTTGTCTATGATCGAGATATTGTGCTCCAAGTCATCCATAACCGTGGACACGGCCTTCAAAAAGATTTACCCTGCATGGGTGCACAGATAGCAACACACGCAAGATCAACCTCGGAAAAATCAAATAAAACCCAACGAGGCATCACGACAAAGCAATCACAAGATTCATAAAATATTTCAGGGGGCCACCCCACTAAGCTACCCACAACAAAGTTGGCCAGCTCCGAGATGGACCCATGGTTTGTGTCGACGGCGGTAAACGACTGGGAACCCGAAAGTGTGATTGGGCTTGTCGATATAGCGGAAATGTGTCACAAGTCCTAAACAGTACAAGCGCTCTACGCGCAATCATAAATAAAGCAGTAAAACATGTCATAAGTACAGGATAGTATTAAAGCCCCAAACTAGTTTGTGGCCCCAAGAAATAAGAAATAAATCAAGCTCTGGCTAAGGGGATTCATGGTCCCACATGCAGATAGTGCGATAGTCAAGGAACATGTATCAAGTACTCGGGGCCTACGGGACACAAGTGAGCGGTTAAAAACCAAATATTAGCTATTTCCCACCGGTGCCTCTGCATTAGTTATATCTATTCCCAGCATTTTAATTGACAAGTTATATTGAAAGTCATGATCATCTCCACCAATAAGCATGTGCCAACCTGCCAACAACGGTGGAACCACAACGACGTGGAGAAACACCTGGGCAAGCAACTATGACTCGCAAGGCCGACTATCTATACACCAACAGGCAATAGGATGTGTCCAAGGCCATATAGAGGCTGCAAGGAATATAAGTGGTGCACGAAAACTAAAGCATCGCAACACAGATAGCAATAGATCAATAGGAGGAAGTGAAGACTACAAATGCAAAATAGGTAGAAAGGGGGAGATTGCTCGCCTGGGAAACACTATCGAAGATACATTATTCGAAGAACTTGTTAATACTCGCATCCACTCAATGGCCTAATCCGTGAAGAAGCAAAACACTAAAAGAAACACCAGATGCACTATTAATACTATGACAGAAGATCGGGCATGATGTATGTATGATGCATGACATGACAAAGATGCGATGCAACTATGCAATATTAAGCAAAACGGGGATCTCGACATTTAATTAGGAGGTTCAAGTTGTTTAGATACCCCGCAATTTAAATGTTGGCTTAATAAGACAAAACATGGCACCGGTTCACTACACAAATTTAAATGGAGCCAATATAAGCCTAGAATAGCCCACACATAGTCTTGATATTAACATTTAGGTGAATCATCTAAACATCCCCAAACAACCACAATACGTATGCGAGTATGAATGTTTTAATATGCAACAAGTATGTATAGCATTTATAAAATATTGATATCGGATCAGGGTCACACATGGGTTTGACGATCTTGGGCTCGGAGGGGTTCGGGTTCAGTCTCAGACTCCAGGATCTAGGGGTTCGGTTCCACATCCATGAAGAAGACTAGGCATTCCGGATCGGTCTTCGGGTCCGGGAAGATCTTGAGTGGGCATCGTCTTTGGTTTCTGGGAAGGAGGCCTTGAGGTCCATATCAGGAGATCTTGTCATCCGTGACGAAGAACTCGGGTTTGGAAGGAGGTCTTGTGGTTTTCTGTGAAGGACATCTTGTCGAACTGGCATCCTCGCCTCCGGGTTTCATATCGGGGAACTCAATGTTCTGAGAATGTCTTGGAGTTTGGCGCTATGGTATTCGTAGTTCATCGGGTCTCGTCTCGTGTCGGTCTCGTTCCTTGAAGGGCACCAGAGATCTTGTCGGCATCTTGGTTCCAGTCACAACGTGAATTGTGGAGATCTTGTCGAGCCCGGACGACTGGGATGTCAACACGCTGTTCTTGTAGGGTCTTGTACTCGATGGGAGTAGGGTGCGGATCACCAACATGTACACACAACACTAATAGCATGCGTGCGACTTAGGGCGGCATCGGTTGGCTTCAAGCGGAGATAGGGAGAACATTATTGAGTCCATGGTCGCGCGAGGCCGACGAGGACCTGCAAGGGACTGGGAACACCGTGCTGGGTTGGTGGTGGCGCACAGGATGGCAGAGGCGACAAACTCCTGGAGTCGGGCTCGCGCTAGGGTTGGGCCAAGGCGGCCCTATAGGGGTGCGGCTAGCAAGGACGCGCGACCTGCTAGCGGATCACGAGGTCGCGGGTGAGGCCGCAGCGGGGTGCACTTGGGAGAAAAGGTAGTGGCAGGCCAGCGAGGTGCAGCAGCGGCGGAGCTTAGCTCGTGGACAGAATAGAGGCGACGCTCGTGGGCAGGGAACAACGAGGATTAGGTGGGCTTGACACGGCGGGGTCTGAGAAGAAGTTGGTGGCTCGATGAGGCTGTCGGAGAGGAGCTCGGGCTTGGCGGATGGCGGCGCATGGCGAGCAGCGAAGAGGAGCGGGGCCTGGCCTCCGTGCGAGCGGCGGGCTCACAGAGCTTGCTGGTAGACGCGAGGCTTGCTCGGGGCAGCGCCGAGCGAGTCGCGGAGGAGGGGAGGGCTGAACGGCGGCGGGGGCTGGCGGCGGATCGACGAGAGGAGTGGGGTCTGGTGGTGTGCCTTGCAGGGATGAGGAGCGAGGCAGAGGCGATGCTGCGTCATGAGGGAGATGGGTTGGTGAGGGAAGAGAGGGATCGGCCTGGGGCGATGGGGTGGGCCGTGTCGTGAGACCGGGTCCATGATGGAGATCCTGAGGAGGGGGTTGTCGACGCGGGCTGTGGTCTCATGGTAGCGTCGATCGTTCTTTGAGTAACGTTTGCGTCTTGTGTGTGTGGCGACTGGGTGGGACTAGGTGTGCGGGCAGGGTAGCACACGGGGTTGGTCGGGTTATGGTAGGTTAGGTTTAGATCTGGTTTAGGGTTTGGTCTAGCTGGGCCGGCCTGCCGGGGTAGTAGGTGGCCTGGCCTAAACAGTTGGGCTGCCTCCCCAGGAAAAAATATAGTTTTATTCATATTTTTGTTTTATTTTATTTAAAGTCCTTTTTTAAATTATTTTTAGGCAAAACAAAAATATCCGGAAGAGACCAGGGTTTTATATTTTTGAAATAGATAGGAGGTATTTATAAAATAAATATAGGCTTTTGGGGAAAATAGTTTCAGGCAAAATATATGCATGCAAACATGAAGATGCTCAAATACAATGTGGCATGATGACATGAGCATGCATTCATGATGATGCACAATCATGAGCGATTTTCTGGTAGTGATTTTACCAGGGTGCTACAAAAGACCACTTACACCAGCGCTAGATTAGCCAAGATTTACATGGAAAGAATTGTGTGCCTGCACGGAGTTCCTAAGAGTATTGTTTCAGATAAAGGCACCCAATTTACCTCTCACTTTTGGCGCCAGCTGCATGAGTCGTTCGGGACTAGGTTGGAGTTTAGTACAGCTTTCCACCCTCAGATGGATGGTCAAACAGAACGAGTAAATCAGGTTCTAGAGGATATGTTGATAGCTTGTGCTCTAGCTCATGGCTCTAGTTGGGATTAGAATTTGCCTTATGCTGAGTTTTCTTGCAACAATAGCTATCAGTCGTATCAAGACATCTCCATTCGATGTGCTATATGGCAAAAGGTGTAGAACACCACTATTATGGGATGGTGTAGGTGAGCGTTAGTTCTTTGGACTAGATTTGATTAAGGATGCTAAAGAGAAGGTCAGTTTTATTTGAGATAGGCTGAAAGTGGCACAATCAAGGCAAAAGAGCTATGTTGATCCCAAGCACAAGGAAGTGGTGTATGACATTGGAGATTGAGCATACCTCAAAGTTTCACTCTGCATGGAATTAAGAGGTTTGGGATAAAGGGTAAGATGGCACCTCGGTTTATAGGACCATATAGAGTCCTAGCATGCAAAGGAGAGGTTGCATATCAGTTGGAGATGCCAGAGATTCTATCCGTTGTTCATGACGTGTTCCATGTGTCTCAACTGAAGAAGTGTCGTCTAGAGATGGTGACTACACCATTAAGAGAGACGGTTTCACTAGATGAGGTTCAGCTGGAGAATGACTTGACGTATGAGGAGAAACTGGTCAAGATTTTGGATACAACGGAAAGGTTTACATGCAGTAAGACGATCAGGTTTTGCAAAGAAGAAGCCACTTGGGAGCGAGAAGATGACCTCCAAGAGGACCATCCACACCTATTTGCTAGCCACGGCGAATCTCGAGGACGAGATTCATCTTAACGGGGTTAGTCTTGTCACATCCCAAATTTTAGAATTGGTGTTGCATATCATACATGGCATTGCATCATGACCATCATTGCAACATTTTAGTTTTAAAAGCCTTTTGCCAAAACACCACAAAATTGCATGAGCATTACTTATAGGTGAGTTGTATTGTTTTACCTTGCATCTGCTTGGATGGCACTATATAACCATTACAAAACTGTAGGAACTTGTTTCACTCGAATCGGAGTTATATAACAAAAGTTATAGCCAAAACAGTTTTAGACTGAATTCAGATTCAGAACAGAAAGACAGTTCAGATATAAATTCAGTTAACAGATTTCAAGAAAGAATAAAGGAAGAAGAAACAAAGAGAGAAACTGCATAGCCCACCGTGGTCGGGCGAGCCAGCCAACCACGGCGGCCCACCCGGGGTCCAACATGCTTCCCGCAAACCCCTGCTGCTATCCACCGCCCACTCGCCCAGTGCGCAACTCCCAGCAGGCCCAGCAAGGACCGTTGCAGCCCAGCTCGCACGCCCTCTCGCTCTTGTGCCGCCGATACGTGGGGCTACACCTGTCAGGCCACCGCTGCCGTCTCCATCCTGGACATCGCAACCGCCACCGCATCTCTCGCCGTTTGTGCCCGAGTTCGAGCCACATCACCCTGTTATTCCCTAGACCCATAAAGCTCTCGACCTCCTCTTCAAAACCCCTCCTAAAATCCCATCTACCCCGCCGCCACGTTGCGGCAATCTCTCGCCGGAGTACTGAACCGTCGTCGCCTCCATTGCTTCAGTTTGACCTCGGTACGACCACTGTCGACCTCTCGCGCCCCCTAATTCTTGCTGAAGCTCCGCAGTAATGTGATGTTCCTTTTTGACTCTTCTTTTCCCTCTACATCGCACCAAGCCACTTTGCTCCCGACGTCGCCAGATACCGCCGCCGCCCGCTCGTCCCAGTCGCCTACCACCATCGCTCGAGGGAGTCCTTGCAATAGCCCTCACCGCCCTCGGAACCGCCACCCGCGGTCGCATCCCGTCAAGCACCTCCCCGCCGCCAAGGACCATTGGAGCGTAACCCCGTCGCCATCGCCGAGCCACCGCCGCCTGTTGCTGACGAGCAAGGTGAGCTCCTGAGGCTCGCGTCCCCATCGTCGGCTCCCAGGTGGACGGCCTAGATCGGCCGCTGACCCGCGTGGACTATTGACCAGTCAAACAGCCCCAGTCGACGGCACGTAGGCGTAGACTAGTTAGCGGGAATATTCTTGGAATATTCCCCTCCAGTTTACAAAGTATTAATAAAAATATAGAAAAGATTTATAACTTCAAATTTTGTAAAAAAAAGATTTACTGGTCCAAAAATTACAAATAATTTACCATTAGAATCAAAAAATTATAGAGAATTTGATTCTGAAATAAAATTGCAAGTCTACAATACGTGTCTTTTTGAGTTTACTAAAAGTTGTTTTGTAGTATATTAATTCTAGAAAAGGTTCTATAGTCCTTTTTGCGTGATTCTTGTTGCCCTGGCTCAGAATCACATTACCTATCCAGTAGTATTTTTATCCAAATTGAAGAACACTGTTTACAGCAGAAGCCTAATGTTTTCTTAAAAGTCTATTAATTAGATCAACAATTCACATTAAATGGTTTTGTTGCATAAAAGGTTTTTCGAGCATGTCATCAGTAGTCATAATGATCAGAGAACATAAATTACTACTGAAAACTTGATTAACTTTTCATGGATGCATTTGTGCATTTGTTTATGATTTTGTATGATAGTTTATGTGTTACAATTGTATTGTGTAGATTGTGACGAGTGCAACGCTTGTTTCTGCGGAAATTGTTGTTGAGGGCAAACCTCTAGGGTGGCCCGATCTTTCACGAATCCCACTCAAATCGAGGATGGAGTGCGGGGGAAAGGAGGGAAGGATGAACACGACGAACGCACGCACGAAAAACGCGATGAACACACACACGCAAAACCACGATAAACACCAATAGCTCACGCCGGCGGTGACCGGTCCGGCGCAATCCCTAGGATCGGCGTCGGGCGGAGGACTCTCTCTCGAACCGGCACGGCGAGATGGGAGACTCAGTGAGATCTTGACGTCTTGGCAAAGGGACACCGATGCCAAGGCCTTGTACAATGCGGAGGCACGATGCAAACTCCAACGAGGTTTGGTGATATTGGTGCTCCTTGGTCAAGGAGCATGAGGCAAGAACTAGATAGATCCACAAAGGGGTTTCCACTAATTCCAATATCATGCCTAGGGTTTACAATGGAGGTAGGGGACTATATATAGGCCAACCACAAGTTCAGGGGTAATTCGGGCATTAAAGTAGAGTTCTGGGCGAAGTAGAGGGGTACATGGGCCACAAGGCCTAGCTAGGCTCGCAGGCCCATCTTCAGGCCAAACAGTCCGAGTCGTGTCGTCCGGATAGTCTGGGTGGGAAACTCGGTAGTGTCGGCCAGCCTTGAATGTCCATGCCAGGTTGGGGCTAGGGCAGGCGGACACTCCGGCCAGTCGCTAGGACACTCCAGCTTAGTTAGCTTGTGACGGAGTGCGAGGGGCTCGTGGGTCGGCCAGGCGGGTTCATACCTGATGATGCACCGAGTAGTGGTATGAAGTAGCAAGCCATCCAGGTGTATGTCAAAGTCACATGATGAGAGGAGCGAATTTACCTTATCTTGAAGGAGCTTGGCTCGGGCACGGGTCATCGGTCCACTTGGGGGACTCGGTGGTGTAGATGTAGAAGCGTCCGTAGGATGGGCCGCATCAGCTCCCCCTTGGGAAAGAGTCGTCCTCGACTCTTCATGGTTGTCATCTTGAACATCTCCATGGTAGGGTGAGAGATCCTTGACATTGAATGTATTGCTTGCAAGGTACTTGGAGGTCGGTATGTCGATGATGTAGGCGTTGTTGTTGATTCTTTTGAGGACCTTGAAGGGACCATCTCCTCTTGGCTTGAGCTTGGAGTCACGTTCCTTGGGGAAGCGGTCTTTGCTTAGGTGTATCCACACAAGGTCATCTTCTTCAAAGATCATCTCCTTCTTGCCCTTGTTTAACCTTGAAGCTTGGCGAAGGACTTGTTGTTCGATAGTAGCTCTTGTTTCTTCATGAAGCTTCTTCATAGCTTGTGCGCGCTTCTCGACGTCCATGTTCGTGCGCTCATGGAGAGGTAGTGGTAGGATGTCGAGCGTGGTGAGGGGCTCGAAACCATAGACGATCATGAATGGACTCATCTTGGTTGTTGAGTGCTTGGCTCGGTTGTAGGCGAACTCGGCGTGGGGAATGCATTCCTCCCAATCCTTCAAGTTTTTCTTGATCAGCACACATAGAAGAGCTCCGAGGCTTCGGTTTGACCATCAGTTTGAGGATGCGACGCAGATGAAAAGAGGAGCTTGACTCCAAGCTTGGCCATGAGTGTCTTCCATAAGTAGCTCATGAATTTGACGTCGTGGTCGGAGACGATTGTTCTTGGCACTCCGTGAAGACGGGCGATTTCCCTGAAAAAACAGATTTGCAACATGTGAAGCATCGTCGGTCTTATGGCACGGTATGAAGTGTGCCATTTTGGAAAAGCGATCCACAACTACGAATATAGGATCATGACCATGCTTAGATCTAGGCAATCCTAACACGAAATCCATGCTAATGTCGGACCAAGGTGTATGAGGAATAGGCAATGGCATATAAAGACCATAGGGATTAGCTTGCGACTTAGCTTGGACACATGTCGTGCATCGTTGAACGTAGCGCTCCACGTCGCGCTTGATCTTGGGCCAAAAGTAGTGAGTGGAGAGCATGTCCAATGTCTTGTTATGGCCAAAGTGACCCATGAGTCCTCCACCATGAGATTCTTCGAGAAGCAAAAGTTGGAGCAACGATTTCGGAATGCAAAGCTTGTTCTGTTTAAAAAGAAAGCCCTTATGCAAATAGAAATCATCAAATCCTTTGCCAATGGAGCACTTTGCGAAAATTGGTTGAAAGAACGGGTCGGAAGCATACAAAGATTTTATTTCCTCAAGACCGAACACGTTGATTTCAAGTCTCGTAAGAAGGCTTGTGTTCTTGCGAGACAAAGCATCTGCAACTACATTATCTTTGCCCTTCTTATACTTGACTATGTATGGGAAATACTCCATAAACTCAACCCATTTAGCGTGTCTCTTACTCAAGTTGGCTTGCCCTTTGAGATATTTCAGCGACTCATGGTCGGAATGTATGATAAATTCCTTGGGCCATAGGTAGTGTTGCCAAACTTGAAGGACACGAACTAAAGCAAAAAGCTCTTTGTCATAAATTGGATAATTAAGGCGAGCACCATCGAGTTTCTCGCTATGGTAGGCTATAGGACATCTATTTTTCATAAGGACTCCTCCAATGCCAATACCACTAGCATCACACTCTACCTCAAAAGTTTTTGTGAAATCTGGTAACGCAAGGAGAGGTGCTTCGGTGAGCCTCTTTTTAAGTTCATCAAAAGCTTTTTGTTGTGCTTTGCCCCACACGAAGGTGACATTCTTTTTTGTCAACTCGTTGAGAGGACAAGCAGTGGTTGAAAAGTCTTTCACAAAGCTTTAGAAACTGACCAACCCATGAAAACTTTAGAGTTCACTCACATTCGTTGGGATGGGCCAATCTCGTATGTCCTTTACCTTGGAAACATCAACTTCAATTCCCTTCGAAGAAACGACAAATCCAAGAAAAATTAACTTGTCTTTAGCAAAAGTGCACTTGGGAAGATCAGCATAAAGCTTTTCATGTCGAAGGGTTTACAAAACTTCCTTGACATGTGTTATATGGTCGTCAAGTGATTTGCTATAAACAAGAATATCATCGAAATAGACAACAACACTTTTTCTAATGAGAGAATGCAAGATATGATTCATGAGACGCATGAAGGTGGATGGGGCATTAGATAAACCAAAGGGCATAACCAACCATTCATAGAGACCAAGTTTGGTCTTGAAGGCGGTTTTCCACTCATCACCTTCAGCCATGCGTATTTGATGGTAACCACTACGAAGATCAATTTTTGAAAAAATAGTGGCTCCACACAATTCATCGAGCATGTCATCGAGACGTGGTATGGGATGTCGATAACGCACGGTGATAGCATTGATTGGACGATAGTCCATGCATAACCATAACGTATCATCCGTTTTTTGGAACAAGTATCACGGGTACGGCACTTGGACTAGTGCCAACTTGGATCAAACCTTTGGAGACGAGTTGGTTGATTTGACGTTTGATCTCCTTCGTCTCCTCCGGGTTCGTGCGGTAGGTGGCGCGGTCTGGAAGTGGTGCACCGAGGATGAGGTCAATGCGATGTTCGATGCCACGAAGAGGAGGTAGTCCATGTGGAAGCTCTTCGGGGAACACATCCTTGAATTCCTGCAAAACACTCATCAAAGATGGAGGAACATTGGTTAATTCATTAGTTCCTTGCGCTAGTCCCTTGCAAAGGAGGACATAGTGCAAGATGGATGGGTTGTTCCGAACATCTCTCATCTCACTTTTGGTGGCAAGGAGAACACTCTTAGTTTTTCCACTCGAGTTTGGCTTGTGGCTCTCACTCACTATGAGGTGGTTCTCTCTCTCACCGCTCTTCTCACACGTAGGTGTTGTGCTTTGCGCCCTCGCTAAAGCCTTTGCATTGTCCGCAATTATTTGGCTAGGAGTCATTGGTTGCAAAACACATGTTTTGTTGAGCCATTTGAAGGTGTATACATTGGTGCGACCATCATGTTGAGCAGCCTTGTCAAATTGCCACGGTCGACCAAGAAGCATGTGGCAAACTGTCATAGGAACCACATCACACTCCACCGTATCTTTGTAAGGACCAATGGCGAAAGAGACCGATGCAGTATGCTTGATCTTTACGGACCCTTGGTCACTTAGCCATTGCACGTGGTAGGGGTGCTTGTGCGGATGGAGGGTGAGGTTGAGCTTCTCACACAACTCGGTGCTAGCAAGGTTGTGGCGACTCCCTCCGCCAATGATCACCTTGATAGATTTGCCATTGATGTCGGCTCGTGTTTGGAAGATATTGGAGCGTTGGTCTTCATGGTCTTGTGCTTGAGTGGTCAAGATCCTTGTGACGACAAGCGATGGACTTGCGTCATGTTCACACATGAGAAGTTCTTGGTCATCTTCCACTCGTTGCCTTGCCATTGCTTCCTTGACTCGGGCATCAAATTCATCTTCACTCAAGTAATCTTCATCACCATTGTCATGGATGAACAAGACTTTCTTGTTTCCACATTCGGCCAACTTGTGTCCTTTACCTCCACACTTGTAGCATTCACCATTGAAAGGTGTATCACTCTTTGCTTGTTTGCCACTTGGGGGCAGTTTTCCTTGAGGAAGTGTGGGCTTGAAGGAAGGCTTGGGGGTACTTGAGGAGCTTCCATTGAATGTTGTTGGTGTAGCGGTTGAAGCTTGCTTGTAGGTGAAGTATGTCTTGGGCTTGTTGTACTTGATATCCTCTTGCACTTGACATTCAGCCTTTGTTGCAATGTGCACAAGCTCAACCATGGTGTTGTATGTTTGGAACTCGACGATGCACTTGACTGGGTGATTCAAACCAATAAGGAAACGTGCCATTGTTTGCTCCATGTGTTCATCAATGTTGGCACGAATCAAGTTGAGTTCCATTTCCTTGAAGTACTCTTCCATGGTCTTTGTCCCTTGACGAAGCGCTTGAAGGTTGTTGAAGAGGTCACGCGTGTAATCTGTGGGGACAAAGCGGGATCTCATATGAGCCTTCATGTCATGCCAAGTTGTGATTGGCGGCTCTTGTCTTGCATCACGAGCAACTTGAACTTGTTCCCACCAAAGGTTGGCATAATCATCAAACTCAAGCGAAGCCATGGTGACCATCTTCTCATTGCTATAGTTGTGCATGCAGAAGATCTTGTCTACCTTGAGTGCCCACGATAGGTATTCTTCGGGGTCATTGTATCCGGTGAACTTGGGCATTGTGAACTTGAGCTTGCCAAATGTTTCTTCCTCATTGAGGTCACGGTAGCGATTGTTGCCATGTTGATGATGGTCTTCATCTTCCATGCGATCGTTGTGACGAGCTTGTTGATGATCTTGTGGTTGAGGAGGTGGAATTGGTTCTCGTGACCTTGTGCGTGGCTTGCTCTTGCTCTTGGCGCGGTTGTTAGCGGTGTTGAGGCGCTTGGGCCTCATGGTGACGAGGGGGTGGAGCCTCTTGACGCGGTTGACGATGAAGGGGAGGCTCGTTCCTCGGTTGGTGACGTTGGTTAGGCACATGGGCCTCACGGCGAAGATCATGGTCATGAGCATCTTGACGTGGTGGGCATCGCTCAACTTGTATCATTTGATGCTCCAAGTTTTGTTGAGGTGGAGGAGGTGCCTCGTGATGACCATGGTGTCATTGTTGACGTTCATGACGGTGGTGACGAGTAGGGGGATCTTGGAGAGCCTCACGTCGATGACGAGCTTGATTCTCCAAATTAGAGTCATCACTTGTTGTGTCAAGTATGTGTCGCGGTCGATGGTGGTAGACTTGCGGTTGCACTTGCGTTTGCTCTTGTGGTTGCTCTTGTTGGAGCACTAATGCCCTTGCATGATGACGGTGTGATTCTTGCCTTGCTCGTGGCCTTGAAGAGAAATCACCACCATAGCTTGACGTTGTTGCATGCCGTGGGGAAGGTACGTAGTTCGAAGAGCTTCCATCTTCAACCACGGGGGCATCATTGCGTCTAGGAGCACTTTGATGTAGATCTTGTGGAAGAGGTGCATGAAGATGCGAAGAACTTGAAGAGCTTGATGCGCGTGAACATGGACTTGCCATTCCGTCGATGAGGCGTCGAAGATTGTCATTTGTTTCGGCGACGGAGCGTTGAAGCGCTTCATTTTGGTGGCCGAAGTTGTGATGCATTGCGTGCATTTGTCGTTCGAGGCCGTCGAAGCGGTTGTTGATGTTCTTGAACTCGGGTTGCGTCTCGCCAAATTGTTCATCTTGTCGCGTCTCAAGGGCTTGGCAACGTTCACGGAACTCTTGTCGAACGATGAAGTGACTTGTGCGCGTCATGTACGGTCCTTGATCATCTTCTTGGGGAGGTGGTTGGCTCGACTCACCGTGCCTATCCATCATGCAAAACACACAAGTATTGTATATGGAAGTGGAATATGGTGGTGTTAGCCTTGTACCTCACCTTGGGGATTGCACCAAACTAGAAACCACAAGTGAGAGCTATAAGCGTGCAAAGTGGAATTGCAAAGAAAACTCACAGTAAAGAAAGAACTAACTCTCAAAAGCTTGTTGGTGGTAGGTTAGGATTGTGGAAAGCCAAAGAACCAACCAAAAGAAAAGGGATAGTCAAAAGTGGGTAAATTCCAACAAAACTCAAGTCAAAGGCGAAGGTCAACAACTCAAAAGGGGTGACGGCAACCTACGACTATATACCCACACGTGGAGATAGTTGGGATTGACACGACTATGAAAATGAGCAAACAAAATGTCCTAACAAAGACTAACCTCGTTGTTGTGCCAATGCAAGGAGAGACCGTGGCTTGTTTGCAAAGAAGAAAAATGAGCAACCGATTTGTGCACTTGCCTTGGGCACTCTTCTTTCTCTCTTGCTTACAAGCTTTGAGACTCTCTTTTGCAAGGGGAGACTATTTTTCTTTTTCTTTTGCTTTGTATCTTTTTCTTTCTTTCTTTTTTTTGCTCTCCCTTGATGCTACCTAGTCACACTTGATATTGCTCTTGCACTCTCACTATCCAAGGACAAATGCACAATGCTCAAGCAAACACAAGATGAGCCACTCTCATGGGATAGGTACACACAAAGGAAGATAGGGGTTAACAAGGTGACGCAAGTTATACCTTCTTTGATGATGAACTTGGCGTCGGTGGTGCGGGATGATGTTCGTGGGCCGTGGTGTCAATGAGCGCGGGAGTTTTTGATGCGGAAGCTTGCTGTTAGTTGCTGACACGCACACGAGACACGAGCAAACAAAGGAAATTAGCCAATGCGAAAAATGAGGCAAAACTGTCAAAACTGGCATTATAGCCGGACACTCCGGTCTATCTGTGCCAGATACTCCGGTCAGAAACTGGCATTGTAGTACTGAACAACAACTTCGTTCCTAGCTTCCCCCATAAGGTCTTCCAAAAGTAGCTCATGAACTTCACATCACGGTCAGAAACAATCGTCTTTGGTACTCCAGGTAATCTCACGATGTCCCTGAAAAACAAGTTAGCAACATGCGACGCATCGTCGCTTTTGTGGCAGGCAATAAAATGAGCCATCTTAGAGAACCTATCTACTACCACAAATATAGAATCATGACCTCTCTGAGTTTTAGGTAGACCTAGCACAAAATCCATACTAATGTCTTCCCATGGAATAGTAGGTGCAGAGAGAGGTGTATACAAACCGTGAGGCTTCAGCTTAGATTTCGACTTGTGGCATGTAATACATCGGCTCACAAATCTGTACACATCACGCCTCATCTTGGGCCAATAAAAGTCATCAGCAAGCATGAGCAACGTCTTCTCACGCCCAAAGTGACCCATCAAACCACCAGCATGTGATTCCTGCACTAAAACAAAGCATACGATTCTGGAATACATAGTTTGTTAGCTCGAAACAAATATCCATCATGTATATAATACTTATCCCATGCGTTTCTAAGAGCACACAAACGATATGGTTCAGCAAAATCATGGTCAGTTGCATAAAGTGCACAAATAGCTCCGAATCCAGGAATTTTAACATCAAGATTGGTTAATAGCATGTTCTTCCTAGACAGAGCATCAGCAACAACATTCTCTTTTCCCTTCTTATAATTAATGATGTAAGGAAAAGACTCAATGAACTCAACCCATTTAGCTAATCTTCTATGCAAGTTTGATTGAGCTTTCAAGTATTTCAATGCTTCATGATCAGAATGTATGATGAATTCCTTTGGCCACAAATAATGTTGCCAAACCTCAAGTACTCTAACAAGTGCATACAATTCTTTATCATAGATTGAATAATTCAAACGAGCACCAGTCAATTTCTCAGAAAAATAAGCTATAGGCCGACCCTCTTGCATCAAAACGCCACCTATGCCTATACCACTAGCATCACATTCAACTTCAAATTGCTTCGAAAAATCAGGTAATGCAAGCAATGGTGCAGAAGTAAGCAAACGTTTCAAAGTATCAAAAGCAATGTCTTGGGCCGTGCCCCATACAAAAGGAACACCTTTCTTTGTCAAATCATTCAAAGGTGCAGCAATGGTGCTAAAATCTTTCACAAAGCGCCTATAGAAAACAGCGAGACCATGGAAACGACGCACTTGACTAACATTCATTGGAGTAGGCCAATTCTGAATTGACTCAATTTTAGATTGATCTACCTCTACTCCATGCTTAGAAACAACAAATCCTAGGAATATGACCTTATCTTTTGCAAATGTACACTTCTCAAGATTAGCATACAGTTTATTATCACGTAACACTTGCAAAACTTGTCTAATATGAGTGCAATGTTCAGATTCGGTGTGGCTGTATATGAGTATATCATCAAAGTAAACAACCACGAAACGACCAATAAACTCTCTCAAAACATGATTCATCAAACGCATGAAAGTACTAGGTGCATTAGTAAGACCAAAAGGCATGGCTAACCACTCATACAAACCGAATTTAGTTTTGAAAGCAGTTTTCCATTCATCCCCTTCTTTCATCCTAATTTGTTGATAACCACTATGCAAGTCAATTTTAGAGAAAACAGCAGCACCACTCAATTCATCTAGCATATATTCTAAGCGTGGAATAGGATGACGATATCGAATAGTGATGTTATTAATCGCTCTACAATCAACACACATGCGCCAAGTACCATCTTTCTTAGGAACTAAAATAACAGGAACAGCACAAGGGCTAAGAGAGACACGAATGTACCCTTTATCCAGCAACGCTTGTACTTCTGAATTTCCTTAGTTTCTTGGGATTAGTCCTGTAGGGTGCACGGTTGGGAAGTGTGGCCAGGAATCAAGTCCACTTGATGTTCCATACCACGCAAGGAGGCAAACCTGCGGTCGTCTTCTGAAACACATCCCAAAGTCACGCAAAGCAGATGAAACACCAAGAGAAATAGGGGTCATGTCGTTAGAAACCAATACCTCGCCCTTATACATGAGCACAAGTGGCATGGCTGTAGGATCCTCACGAAATTCTCTCATATCTTCCTTAGTGGCTAATATCAATAAAACCAGGCACTCTCTCACTTTTCGTTATATCACTCAATTTAGGCTCAGTTATATCAGGAATAGCTGTCACACAATCTCGCCGAGTGGTAGTATCTTCCTTCAAATTCACCTCTATCTTCTGGCGAGAATCATTCACAATTTCTTGTGGTGTCATTGGCTGCATGGTAATCTTTCTTCCTTTGAATTCCAAGTGATATGTATTGGCTCGGCCATTGTGTTGCACATGGCGATCATAGAGCCATGGCCGACCCAATAGGAGGTGACAAACAGTCATAGGAACCACATCAAAATCAATGGAATCTTTGTATGGCCCTATTTGAAAGTTCACGCGTACCATATGATTTACCTTCATCTCACCATTGTTGCTCAATCATTGTATGTAGTATGGCTTGGGATGAGGTAAGTATGTCAAATTTAGTTTGGCACATAATTCCTTACTTGCAAGATTTCTGCAGCTACCTCCATCAATAATGACCTTGCAAGCTTTATTTGGTCCAACTAGAGCTTTTGTTTGGAACAAGTTGCAACGCTGGGATTCCTCAACCGGTTGCACACTAAGTACACGTGAAGACACGACGATAGTTGGTGCACGCTCAGCGTATGCATTAGCACCATCCTCGTCATCATCAATATCAACATCAGAAGCTTCATCTCCACTTTCTACTTCACCTTGTTCATTAACAAAATAACCTTGCTGTTTGGACAATCCTTCTTGTAGTGACCTCTACCACCACAAGTGTGGCACACCACATCACGATGCGTCACGATGAACATGTTGGAACCCGAGCTAGCAGCAGGAGCAGCGAGTTTCCGAGCATTAGAACCAAACGAAGGTGTACTTGCTGGTTTGGACGATGGTGTAAACGGAACAGCAGCTGGTGACGCAGCTGTAGGAGGAATAGGTCTGGCCGAAAATCTGCTGGAGGATGGAAAACGAGTACGTGACTTCGCATCTTTTGCCAACTGGGATTCAGCCTCTCTAGCATGATGCAACAACTCATTCATGGTCTCATACTTGTGATGACGAACAATGCTCTTGATTGGTAACTTCAAATTGTTTAGGAATCGCTGCATGGTCATCTCAATGGACTCACGAATTCTAGCACGCTGCATAAGCATCTCCATCTCCATGTAGTACTCATCAACTGTCATTGTTCCTTGCTTCAGTTGCGTCAATTTATCAAAAACTGAACACAAGTAGTTGGTTGGGAGGAAACGAGCTTTCATGATTTGCTTCATCTCGCGCCAATCCATCACAGGAAGTTCATTGTCCTCCCTCCTATGTTGCACAAGAGCATCCCACCAACGCAAAGCATAACCATCAAATTCAGATGCTGCAAGCTTGACCTTCTTATCTTCTAGATAGTCAAATAAGCGCCAGAGTTTCTCAATCTTCAACTCCCATGTGAGGTAGTCTTCAGGATCAATGGACCCATCAAACTTAGGAATTGAGAATTTTGGCTTGCCCAAACCATCATCAGCAGCTTGGTTGGGAACACGTTGAGCATGCCCAAGAGGAGCATACCCATGGCCATGAGGTGCATGGGCAGGTGCATGGGCAGGGGGAATGGCACGTCCCCTGCCAACATGTGGAGCAGCATCCACAGCGCTACCCTCATCAAAATCATCAAAGACATCATCATGTTGAGGCTCTTCCCTTCTATGCAAAGCGGCTGTAAAACCCTCAATGGACTGCTGCAAAGCGGTGACATTGACATTGAGCATAGCCACTTGTGTTTGAATAGTATCCACCGTTCCAACATGGTGATCCAATCTCACATTCAGATCTTGGAGATTCTTGTCAATGGCATCTGTCGTGTGAGTAAACACACGTGTCAAGTGGGACTTCAAAGCCTCATATTTATGCCAATTGACGAGTTCCTCATCCTTCTTTTTCTGCATCACAACATCATCATCACTAGAAGACATGATTAGTAGGTTAGTGCACAAAATCAAAAATCTGTATGGTGGAACTCTCACAGCTCACTCACAACTAATAAGAAAGGAGATCTTACCGTTCCAAAGTGAATAGAGATGCTCTAGCGAAATCAAAAGGCGATGCACTTGATGTGATGAAGTGAATATCAAAGGTATAGAGAACGATCACAAGGCACACAAGGTATTTATGGTGGAGCTATAGGTATGGTATCCTAACTACACCGCAAACAAGTCCTAGTGTTGATCGTACAAATACCCAAGAAACACACACGTGGAGAAAAACGTGGTAATGCAACTATAAAGGGTGTTGCACTACGCTCGAGAGACACTAGCAAAGCTCAAAGTAAACAGGCACAAGATTTCTCAATCTACCGGTGCACAAAGAGAACACTAGGCCTCTTGCTCAAATTCTCCTTTTTTTATACAACTTTTTCTTTTTCGTTTGGATAGCTTTTCCTTGATACTTTTCTTTTTTGCTATCTTGCTTTTTTTTTGATAGATAACACACGGCCAATTACAAAGTACGGCACCAAAAGTCCTAAGAGCAGCATGTCGGAGCGGAAACTAGTCTCAATAAGCAAGTTCCTACACCTATGTAGTAGATTGGCTGTGGCTAAGGGTTTTGAAAAAGTGCAAATTGGTCACACTTTGTAATTATGGTGTCGTGGCAGAAAAATAGCTCAAAATCCTGCCGTGGTAGATCGGTAACTTGGTAAATCAGAAAGTCCTGTCGTGGCAGAGAAAAACACAGAAATCCTGCCGTGGCAGACTTGGTAACCCAGAAAGTCCTGCCGTGGCAGAAAAAGACGTCGAAAACCTGCCGTGGCAGACTCGGTAACCTGGAAAGTATTTTTTTTATTCCGACTCAGCCAAGAGTAGAAGACTAGGACTCTTAGAGTAGATCGGATCTGACTTGATGGTGGCGGAAAACAATGGTGGCAAACGACTAAAAACTAGAGAACAAAACGACGAAGAACAGATCTAGATCGAAACTAAAGGATGAACATGACCAGCAACTATTACTCGTCTACGATGCAATCTAGTCTATGACAACTCTTTTTGTGGGGCTTTTTCTGGATAGGACTAAAAACACTCTCTAAGCTATGGATGGATTGTGGATTGCTTACCGAGGCAACGAGGAAATCTGATACCAAGATGATATGGGGTGGCCTGATCTTCTCAGCAAGCACTTGTCGATGGTGATGGTGGATGATAGATAACTAGCCTGTAGCTATGAACTCTCCTGCTCGATCCCTGATGCTAATGCAACAGCTCTCAAACCTTGTAGGATATTCACAACACCATGCTCTTGCGCATGCAGCCGTGACCATGAACGGTAGTATGCAATCTACTAATTCCCAATGGAACAATAGATCACACTCAATTATAGTTTTAAATTCGAACATAGGGTAATTTCAGAGGTTCTATGAAAGAAACAACTCCAAAATATTTTAACGTGGTCTAACCCTAATCTATGATGCCCTCCATCTATTTAAGGGCTAAGGGTCGGCGGCTACGACTAGGAATAACAGTTCAACTCGACCTAGGCTAAGATACAACCGACCCAAGGTGGATCGGCTCAAGGCGCGCAGGCCTACTCTGTCGTGGCAGAGTCGGACCCGGTTTCTCTGCAATGCCGACAAGCTGCATGGGTTTTCTCTTGCGTCAGTCTCGCCAGCAGAGATCCCTCGACCATGTGTTGATCTGCTCGTGGAGTGCTCCTTGCGCTTCCTCCCTCTCCTCCCTCGCGCATTCTTCATTGATCAACACGCCATGTTCCTTCAGCTCCTCACTCTGTGCTATGCCTTCTTCTCCTAAGTACCTGATCATACAATAATTCAAAGACTTAGGTAGTATAAAATTCTCATTAATTAAAACACCAGGTTCATTAAGAAACAAGTTCACCTGTTGTTCTAGTAGCTTGGCGCGAGCTCTTGTGATTGGTCCAATCCTTATCTCATTGGATTGATCCTTCTTTGCAATTGGAACAACTTCATTAGCAATTGGTGTAGGTGTAATTGTAGGGATGTCCTCATCAGATAAGGCGTGGCCCGATCTTCTCAGTGAGCGGCGGCATAGATGATGGCGATGATGATGGAGTTAACTTGTGAGACGCTGACGAACTACCTCTCGGCTGCTCCCCCATTGCCAATGCAATAGATCTTCGGCCCTATGGATATTCGCAACACCACACACTTGCGCATGTGATCCCGGATCACGAACGGTTTGCAATCTACCAATCCCAGTGGAACGAAAGATAACACTTAATTCGAGCCAATTTGATATTGTCTAGCGAAACACAATCACAATATCGGAGGATTCAAGAGGGATGCTTGTAGCAATCGGATCTAGGGTTTTTAATCTAAAACAAGTCTAAAGAATAAATGAGGGAGTGGCGGCTGGCTATATGGGAGTCCCAACCGCACACATCTAAGACTCGACCCAAGGGGGTCCGAGTCGGATACAGACCGGCCCCTAGGGCTCGGCCAATTGGGCGCACAGGCCACACGCGCGGGTGGCACCAGCTAGGTGCAGCCCGTCCCCTTCTGGCTCTCCCTCTGGCGCACGCCTCTCTCTCCTCTCCTGGCGCCAATCTCCTCCCACGGCAGAGATCCGGCCAAAATCCTGTCGCGATAGAGATCCTCTTCCTATTTCCTCTGCTGCAGCTTGATTACTTCATCCTCAGCTCCTTGGCCTTCCTCATACCTGATCAAACATAGATGCAAAGATTTAGGTAGTATAAAATTCTCATTAGACAATATGTCAGAACCAACTAAGAAGGAATTCACCTGTTGCTTTAACAACTTGTGATACGGATCAACATGATCCAACAGGGTTTAGGCCCGATCTTTCACGACGATCAATAGAATCAACAAGATAATAAGAGAACTCAATATGAAATAGATCAAATTGATCTCTCTTCAATTTCTCACGTTGGAACTGATCAAAATCAACTCCCACGCATGGCACAACATCAGACCCTGAAGATCAGCAAGCAAACACGACGATATGTGCCCCCAAACATTGGGACTTTTCTGGTGTCTCTTTTAGCTCGAAAATAACAAGTCTAATTTACAATGACGGCTGCCAGGAACCCTTTATAGGGTGACTCCAACGCTACTTTGGTTGGGCTAGGCCCCATGCCAAACTAAAAGCCCAAATGGCCAAAACACACTTGATTTTGGACAGGCCCAAAACCATCACACACAAATAAAACCAGAACTGAAAATAGAAACCTGAACCAAACTTAATAAAAATAAAACAACTAAATATCTTCGGACGCATCTCTTTGGCTAACATGAAACATCATTGGAGGTGTCCGAAAGTTGGGCTTCACCTCATCTTTAGGAGGCACTTCAAAGCAGAATTGTCCAAGCTTTAGAACATAAGGAGGTGGCAAAATATAAGGAGTAGTAGCTATCCTCCCCTCATCATCCCCCCAACTTGAATGGAAACCATCCTCGGTTTCGCCTTAATGTGTTGGACTTTCTTCTTCTCAACAAGCACTTCCACTTTGATATCCTTGTCAAGCATAGGCTACAGCACATGATGCTTTCCTTCATGCCATAAGGAATAAACATTGGATCTTCCCTCATGAGTGGAACGCTTATCAAATTGCCACGGTCGTCCTAGCAGCACATGACATGCTTCCATAGGCAACACATCACAGACCACCGTGTCTTCATAATTACCTACTGAAAATTTCAGGCACACCTTATGTGTTACCTTTAGCTTCCCTGAATTATACAACCACTCAACTCAATGTGGCTGCGGGTGTTTCCATGTAGGTAATGAAAGAGAATCCACCAAGCTCTTGCTAACAATATTGGTGTAGCTGCCACCATCAATAATCAGCTTGCAAGTGGTGTTCTTGACTATGCATTGAGTCTGAAAAATGTTCCAATGATGTCCTTGTCCTTCTATGCGATCTTCTGGCACACGTTGCACCATCAAGTTAGTGCAATTAGGAGCAGCATCCTCAGGATACACATAATTGCTATCATGTTCCTCAGACTCATCACTAGATGGAGCAGCAACCTTGTCATCATCACTAGCAAAAACATAGCCATCTTGTGTGAGCAGCACCCTTTTTTTATTAGGTCAATCACGCCTCATATGTCCTCGGCCTCCACAAGTAAAACACTCAATGTGCGCAGTGGACTCTGTACTAGATGCAGCTTTCGACACTCCAGATTTTGGCACCTCATTATGGGAAACATGGTGGGAACGTGTAGAAGGTGTCAGCTTAGCACTAGAACTACGCCATGAATTTGTAGGGACTGCGGATTGGCGTCGTTTGATCTGTTGATCCGCACGCTCCGCCTGGTGCACAAGATCCTGAAGATCATAGTAGGTAACCATCTCGACACGATCCTGCACCTCAAGATTTAGCCCATTAAAGAACCGAGACATTGTGGCCTCCGGGTCCTCCCTTGTTTCTGTATGTATCATCAACAACTCCATCTCTTTATAATACTCATCCATGGATTTAGTACCTTGAGTGAGCTGCTGCAATTTATTGTGCATGTCTCTCTTATAATGTCCAGGAACAAAGCGACATCGCATGAGTTCTGTCATTCCCCTCCACGATGTTGGGCGATTTGGCATACGCAAAATTTGGCTCCACCAAATCAGTACATAACCGGAGAATTCGATAGCAGCAAGTTGAAACTTCTTCTCCTTGGTATAATGGTGGGTTGCAAAAATATGACTCACACGCATCTCCCACTCCAAATAATCCTCAGGACTGCCCATGCCAGAGAACGGTGATATGGAAATTTTAACACGTCCAAAACCATCATCCAATGGAACACGTGCGGCATGACCAATACGATCTCGGTCAACAGGCAAAACACGACCAAAAGCGGCTGCAAGACGAGCCTCAACGTGGCGTTGTTGTGGTAGGTATGCAGCATCGTCTTCGAGATCAGCATTGACGCCTCCATGTACTGGTGCCACGGGACGTCGAGCACGAGCGTCAAAATATCCATCTCTTGGTGGTGGCGCATCCCGTAATGGAGCAGCATGAGGGGGCTCAGCTCGCACCGGCGGATTAATGAGGGTATCCGTCAACGCATCGAGCCTAGAAGTGATGGCCTCTAATTTGATGTTCAACCTCTCCCTCAAAGCATCTGTACAGTCTTTGATGTACACGCAGGTGTTGTCAAAACCAGCACGCACATTTTCAGGGAGATCATCTGCATAGACCGGAAGAGCGATCTTCTTAGGTTTCGGAACTGTAGCAGCCGCAGCAGTAGAATTTTCAGCCATCACCGAATTAGCCATCTTCAGTAATATTCAGCACGCAGAAAAATTGCTGGCAGAAAAGAGCACACGCTCGTATAGGAGCGGACGGGAAATAGCGATATTTTTTTAATCGATCAGCCCTGGAACCTCTCGTTCCACCAGAGAGGTGGTTTGTGGTATGGCGTCGGTAGCTACGTCGTGAGGAGCACGAGCGGGGCAGCAGCGATGCGATCTTCCTAGTTGGTTCCCGCGAGGACATCCAATGGGCCGGCCCATGCTAGGAACAGACCCAGTGGAGTGCGGGCGGATGTTCCGGTGATCGCCAAGGGCGAGGTCAAGCGATCCCTCGATCGCGGGCGCACGAGTCTGTCGTGTTGTGCGGGGCGATGTCGATGCAATGCGATCGCCTGCTGTTTTTTGTTTCGTTTTACTTGGCTCGATCGGATCCGGCACTCAGGAACAGGGCTCGTATCTCAGCAGCAGAGCAACCAACCTAGATTAGGACAGCGGCAGAACTTCAGGAAAATCTTCCAGAAATACTAGGCTCGCAAAGTAGCGATCGTGGATGCCTGGACTTCTAGGAATCGCTCTTCCTCACAGGTTGGAGCGATCGAAGACCATGGAAATCCGCAGACGTGAATCAACAACCGATCTTCTAGTCTTCAAACAAAAAAACCAGCAGATCAATCTCAGCAGAAAATCACCGTGAGAAACCCGACGAATCTGATATCAAGATGATACGGATCAACGTGATCCAAAAGGGTTTAGGCCCGATCTTTCACGACGATCAATAGAATTAGCAAGATAATAAGAGAACTCAATCTGAAATAGATCAAATTGATCTCTCTTCAATTTCTCACGTTGGAACTGATCAAAATCAACTCCCACGCATGGCACAACATCAGACCCTGAAGATCAGCAAGCAAACACGACGATATGCGCCCCCAAACATTGGGACTTTTCTGGTGTCTCTTTTAGCTCGAAAATAACAAGTCTAATTTACAATAACGGCTGCCAGGAACCCTTTATAGGGTGACTCCAACGCTACTTTGGCTGGGCTAGGCCCCATGCCAAACTAAAAGCCCAAATGGCCGAAACACACTTGATTTTGGACAGGCCCAAAACCATCACACACAAATAAAACCAAAACTGAAAATAGAAACCTGAACCAAACTTAATGAAAATAAAACAACTAAATATCTTCGGACGCATCTTTTTGGCCAACATGAAACATCATTGGAGGTGTTCGAAAGTTGGGCTTCACCTCATCTTTAGGAGTCACTTCAAAGCAGAACTGTCCAAGCTTTAGAACATAAGGAGGTGGCAAAATATAAGGAGTAGTAGCTATCCTCCCCTCACCAACTTGGCTCTTGCTCTTGTAATAGGTCCAATTCTGATTTCATTAGTGTCTTGAACCTTTGCATCATTATCTTCATTGAATAATGGAAGAATGGTAGAGATGTCCTCATCATCCTCCCCCATTCAAAAGGTGTCGACCCCGACGCGTCAACGTCATCTTCTTCATAGGGTGTTAAATCGGACACATTGAAAGAATTACTGAGACCAAACTCCTCAATAGGTAAATCTGTCTTGTAGGCATTGTCATTTATCTTGGCAAGAACCTTGTAAGGACCAGCACCCCGAGGAAGGAGCTTTGACTTACGCTTCTCTGGAAATCTGTCCTTGCGAAAATGAACCCAAACCATGTCCCCTGGCTGAAATAGCACCTCCTTTCGCTTCTTGTTGACATGGCTAGCATTGTCCTTGCCCTTCTTCTCAATAGCTTCTTTTGTCTTCACATGTATCTTCTTCACAAAATCTGCCCTCTTGGTAGCCTCCATATTTTCTCGTCCTTGAATAGGAAGAGGCAACAAATCTAGTGGTGTGATGAGTTTGAAACCATACACCACCTCAAAAGGACACAACTGCGTGGTAGAATGTACAACCCTATTGTATGCAAACTCGACATGGGGCAAGCAATCCTCCCAAACACGCAGATTCTTCTTGATCATAGATCACAACAACGGTGATAATGTGCGATTTACCACCTCTGTTTGTCCATCAGTTTGGGGATGACAAGTAGTGCTGAATAATAATTTTGTTCCTAGTTTCCCCCAAAGCGTCTTCCAAAAATATCTCATAAACTTCACATCACGGTCAGAAACAATTGTCCTTGGTACTCCATGTGAGCGCACAATGTCCCTAAAAAACAGATTAGCAACATGCGACGCATCGTTGCTCTTGTGGCAGGCAATAAAATGTGCCATCTTAGAAAAATGATCCACTACCACAAATATAGAATCATGTCCTCTCCTAGTTCTAGGCAATCCTAATACAAAATCCATGCTAATATCTTCCCATGGAGTAGTAGGTGCGGGTAGAGGAGTATACAAACCATGATGTTTCAACTTCGACTTGGAAGTGTTGCAAGTAATGCAACGTTTGACAAACGTGTCCACATCACGCCTCATCCTAGGCTAATAAAAATGATCGGCGAGCATGAGAAGTGTTTTTGCACGCCCAAAGTGCCCCATCAATCCACCAGCATGGGGTTCCTGTAATAAAAGCAAACGCACAGAGGACTCGGGCACACACAGTTTGTTAGCTCGAAACAAGTACCCATCATGCATATGATATTTTTCCCAAGCTTTCCCATTAACACACAAATTATATGGAGCAGCAAACTCATGATCAGTAGCATATAAGTCACACAAACTCTCCAAACCAGGAACTCTCACATTCAATTGTGTTAGCAACATACTTTTCCTAGAGAGAGCATCAACTACAATATTGTCTTTTCCCTTCTTATGTTTAATAATGTACGGAAAAGCATCAATAATTCAACCCACTTTGCTAGGCGCCTATGCAAGTTTGATTGTGCTTTCAAATATTTCAAAGCTTCATGATCAGAATGTATAATGAACTCTTTTGGCCGCAAGTAATGTTGCCAAACCTCAAGGACACGCACAAGAGCATATAATTCCTTATCATAAATAGGATAGTTCAAACGAGAACCACTAAGCTTCTCAGAAAAATAAGATATAGGCCACCCCTCTTGCATCAACACACCACCAATATCGATGCCACTAGCATCACACTCAATCTCAAATTTCTTATGAAAATCAAGTAGTGCAAGCAATGGCGCAGAAGTAAGCAATATTTTCAATTCATCAAAAGCATTATCTTGGGTTGGTCCCGAAACAAATTCAACACCTTTCTTAGTTAATTCATTCAAAGGTGCAGCAATAGTACTAAAATCCTTCACAAAACATCTATAGAAACTAGCAAGCCCATGAAAACTTCTAACTTGACTAACGTTCATTGGAGTAGGCCCATTCTGTATTGCTACAATTTTAGAATTATCTACCTCAACTCCATTCTTAGAAACAACATATCCCAGAAAGATGACCTTATCTTTGCAAAAAGTGCACTTCTCAAGATTACCATACAATTTAGCATCACGTAGCACATGCAAAACTTGTCGAATATGATCAATATGTTCTGTTTCATTGTGGCTATAAATTAATATATCATCAAAATACACAACCACAAATTTGCCTATAAAATTTCTCAAAACATGGTTCATTAATCTCATGAACGTACTAGGTGCATTAGTGTGACCAAACGGCATAACTAACCACTCATATAAACCAAATTTCGTTTTAAAGGCAGTTTTCCACGCATCCCCTTCCTTCATCCTATTCTGATGATAACCACTACATAAATCAATTTTAGAGAAAACAGCAGCACCACTCAATTCATCTAACATATCCTCTAAACGGGGAATAGGATGACGATATCGAATAGTGATGTTATTAATAGCTCTACAATCTACGCACATGCGCCATGTACCATATTTCTTAGGTACTAAAATAACAGGAACAACACAAGGACTAAGGCTTACACGAATATACCCTTTATCAAGAAGTGCTTGTACTTGTTTCTGAATCTCTTTAGTTTCTTCGGGGTTTGTTCGATAAGGTGCTCGATTAGGCAACGATGTTCTAGGAATCAAATCAATTTGATGCTCAATACCGCGTAATGGCGACAAACCATCGGGTACTTCTTCTGGAAACACATCACTGAATTCCTGGAAAACAGTAGAAACACCAATAGAGAGAGGGGTCATGTCGTTAGAAACCAAAATTTCACCCTTGTAGACCAACACTAATGGCACAGCCGAGGGATCCTCCCCAAATTCTCTCAAATCTTCCTTTGTTGCCATTAGTATGAAAGAATCACCCCCACCATCAGGATGTGTAGATAGAACTGGTGGAGCAGGTAAACTTTCTGTGGATTGCGGCGTGGCAGAAAATTGATCTTTGTCTTGCGCGGCAACCGGGTTATTTCGTGTCGCGGCGGAACTGAGCCGCCTTTCTGTGCCGGCGTAAACTGGACTATTTCTGTGCCGCGGCAGGGATCTGGACCGCACTGCTGTTCCGCGGCAGAGAAACGGTATCAATTTCTGTCGTGGTAGAAAACTGGTCGGTGCGCTCTACCATGGTAGCAAAATAGCTAGAAAGTTGTTCCGCGGCAGCAAAACAGGCTGTAAAATGTGGCGTGGCAGCAAACAGGCTGTAAAATGTGCCGCGGCAGAAGAAGTGTGATCATGCACTGTCAAAGCAGGGTCTTGTCTTTGTGTTCTCGCATGCTCAAGATTGACTTCAGTTTTCTGACGAGATTCATTAACAATTGCCTGTGGAGACATGGGTCTTAGAATCACATCCTTGCCTAGCCAATTAAACTGATATGTGTTGGATTTCCCATTGTGATGAACATCATGATCATATTGCCTTAGACGGCCCAACAAAAGATGATAAACTGTCATAGGAACTACGTCACATTCGACCACATCTTTGTAGGTCCCAATCTAAAACTCCACACGTACCATATGATTAACTTTCATCTCACCAGCATCACTCAACCATTGAATGAAATATGGGCTGGGGTGTGGGTAGTACTTCAATTTCAGCTTGGTACAAAGCTCTTTACTAGCCAAATTTCTACAACTTCCACCATCAATAATGACTCTGCATGCTCTACCTTCACTCACATCAGCCCGTGTTTGAAATAAATTGCATCTTTGATCAACTGGACTTGGGATAACTTGCAAGACTCTCGGAGAACACACAAACACAGGATTTGGAGAAGCATCACAATAATAAACATCCTTAGGACCCTCATCATGCTCCTCATCAAACGGATCAACATCATCCCTAGTCTCGTATCCACCAGACGCATCAACGATCATAGTCTTCTTATTGGGGCAATCACGCTTGAAGTGTCCTTTGCCACCACATGTGTGACAACTCATATCCCTATTCCTGGCTGTAGAAGTAGTGGAACCCGAACCACTCATAGCAGGTGTAGGCTTGTTGTTGGGTGCAGCAGGTTTCTCCGGGGTACTCACACGATCTCCAATAGAACTAGCCTCACGAACACCACCAGAATTCTGACCAGTAGAGGGGGAACGTGATGGAAAACGTCCCCTAGCCGATGGAGAACGTGCTGCAAATCTGGCCTCCTTGGCCATAGTGGCTTCAGCCTCTCTAGACTAATGCAAGAGCTCAGACATATCTGCATAAGGTTGATGCCGAACAATGCGCCGAATCTGGAAAGATAATCCAGCAAGGAAACGCTGCATTGTTTGGTCTTCTGGCTCTCAAAGTTTAGCACGCTACATTATCATCTCCATCTCATAGAAATATTCATCCACTGTCTTCAGACCTTGCTTCAAATTTGTCAGCTTATCATAGAGAGAACATACATAATTGGCTGGAACAAAACGATGCCGCATCTCTTCCTTCATAGCACGCCAAGTATCAATAGGAGGAGCTCTGTCCTCAGCACGAGAAGTGCAAACATGATCCCACCATATCAAAGCGAGGCCTCAAACTCAGAAGATGCCAACTTCACTTTCTTATCCTCAGTGTACTCATGCAAACACCATAGCTTTTCCAATTTCAGCTCCCAATTGAGGTATTCTTCAACATCATTGCCATGGAACTGGGGAATAGAAAATTTCGGCCTAGTTGGGCCCTCATCAAGGCATGACGCAGTCCCTGTAGCCGGGAACAATGGAACACGCTGAGCCGCAGGAGGGTCGTTCCCACGGCCACGGTACCCACGAGCATAAGCACCATGACCAAACGCAAATTGGTTTGCGTTCTCTCCATTATCACCAATACTAGCATCATCAAACTGCTTCTCATGGTGATGTCCTTAATTACGCTGCAACAACATGCGGATTGCCTCCATGGATTGAGTCAAGGTATGAACCAAAGTCTGAAGAGCAGTCACTTGTGTTTGAATGGTGTTGACTATTGTATATGTCCCTTGCAGCTTGGTTTGTACGGCCTGAACTTCTCCATCAAGGGCGTCGGCTGTAAGCTGAATCGTACCCTGCAAGTGGTACCGTAATCCTTCAAAGTCACTCCACAAAGCTGGGGTAGTAGCGTCCTTTTTCTACATCACATCAAACTCATCACCAGCAGACATGATTAGTATGTTAGTGCACAAAACAAAATATGTGTATGGTGGAGCGCAAGGTCACTAAGCAACTCAAAGAAAGGAAATCTTACCGTTCCAAAGTGAATTAGCAATGCTTACCAATTGATGATCAGAAACACGTGCACGGATGTGATGATGCGAATACCGAGGGGAAAACTATCACACGACAACTAGGGTATATGGTGGGGCTCTAGGTGAGGATACCTACATGCCAAAATACAAAATCCTAGTGTTGGACGTATGACACAAGACCCGCAGAAACACACACGGTGGAGATAAATGGGGCAAAGCAACTATAAACAAGAGCACAAAGAGATGTATGTCGGAGTAACGCGGTGTTGCAATGCACAAGGAGAGACACTAGCAAAAAGCTCAGTGTATACAGGCACAAGGTTTCTCAATCTACAGGTGCAAACCAAAAGAACAACAATGCCAGGATGTGCACTAGATAGCAAAATTCAAGCCTGATAGTAAACTTTTCTGTCTTGCGGTTTCTTTTCCGCTCTCTTTTTTTATATCTCTTTTCTATATTTTTGTTTATTTTCTTTTGCTTGTTTTTTTACTATTTTCTTGCAGGCCACATACACGTAAGTAAACGGAAACACGGCAGCAACAAAACACAGAGCACCAACAACCTAGTGAGCAGCCTGTAGAGCAAAGGAACAGCTAGTCTTATAGGATAGTGCTAGACACGACGAAAGGTTTACTAAGGTTCACAAAAGGTAAGCTATGTGGACGCAAAAAGAAAAGACACTCGATAGCGGATGCAATAGCCCACGGCAGAAAACCTGCGAAAATTGTGCCGCGGTAGGCCTTAGCTGCAGAGTTGTGCCGCGGCGGAAAACTGGCCCGAAAACGCTTGCCGCGACAGAGAAAACGCCAAAAAACACGTCGTGGAAGGGGCACGGCAGAGACGCGGCAAAGAAAACTGCAGCGATTTGCTACCGCGGTAGTGGCGCGGCAGAGCTTGGCGCGCGTGCGGCAGGATCTATGTGGCGCGTGGCAGGGATGGGCCAGGCGCGCTCGGCGCTATGCAGTCCAAACCAATCTATACTCCGACCAAAACTGACACTTATGACAGGAACTCGGATTGGAAACCTAAACAAGTAGTACTAAAACAAGAAAAAAGAGACAAATGAAGAACACGACCAGCACAAGAACTAGAGTACCGTGGCGATCTAGATCTCAGGCAGAAAATTACGACTCTTTTTGTGGGGCTTTTTCTGGTATAGGAATAAAAATGAAAACTAAACTATGGATGGATTATGAATTGCTCACTGAGTAAACACTGGAAATCTAATACCAAGATGATAAGGGGTGGCCTGATCTTCTCAGTGAGCGGCGTAGATGATGGCGATGATGATGGAGATAACTTGTGAGACGCTGACAAACTACCTCTCGGATGCTCCCCATTGCCAATGCAATAGATCTTTGGCCCTATGGATATTCACAACACCACACACTTGCGCACGTGATCCCGGATCACAAACGGTTTGCAATCTACCAATTCCTAGTGGAACGACAGATAACACTTAATTAGAGCAAATTTGATATTGTCTCGCGAAACACAATCACAATATCGGAGGATTCAAGAGGGATGCTTGTAGCAATCCGATCTAGGGTTTTTAATCTAAAACAAGTCTAAAGAATAAACGAGGGGGTGGTGGCTGGCTATATGGGAGTCCCAACCGCACACATCTAAGACTCGACCCAAGGGGGTCCGAGTCGGATACAGACTGGCCCCTAGGGCTCGGCCAATTGGGCGCACCGGCCACACGCGCGGGTGCACCAGCTAGGTGCAGCCCGTCCCCTTCTAGATCTCCCTCTGGCGCACGCCTCCCTCTCCTTTCCTGGCGCCAATCTCCTGCTGCGGCAGAGATCCGGCCAAAATCCTGCCACGACAGAGATCCTCTTCCTCTTTCCTCTGCTGCAGCTTGATTACTTCATGCTCAGCTCCTTGGCCTTCCTCATACCTGATCAAACATAGATGCAAATATTTAGGTAGTATAAAATTCTCATTAGACAACATGTCAGGATTAACTAAGAAGGAATTGACCTGTTGCTTTAACAACTTGGCTCTAGCTCTTGCAATTCTGATTTCATTAGTGTCTTGAATCTTTGCATCATTATCTTCATTGAATAATGGAAGAATGGTAGAGATGTCATCATCAATCACATTATGGCAAAGTATATGTTTTGTTGAAACTAAGACAACATAATGTCAATGAACTTCCTGGATGGAGTGGTCGGATTGTTAACGGAGTGTGAATAATGGTGGGAAATGCCACCCAAGGTACTGAGAAGGATAGTTTTCTTTATTATAGTTCTTACGTGTACAACCATGTGCTAGTAAGAAATGGGTGGCTGGTTGGACTTAGTAGGTCATGGTGCTCGAACCCAACATAGCCCGAGATGTAGTAAATGGTTAGATTGGACCAGAGCGCAGTGGAGTTTGGCAAACTACTTCCCGAATGATCTCTTCTTGGACTTATCCCTATCATCACATAGAATGAGTATGGTGGTACGAGCGGGTTGGCCAGGTCACATGGGTAGAGGGTACAAACCCCTGCAGGGTGTAAAACTAAGTGCTTAGTCGTGTCCCCGGTTACGGATGATTGAGTTGCTAGATATCGAGGCTATGACATATTCTCGCTCATCTTTATTTCTTGATTACTAAAAGTTGATGGGTAAACTTAATGGGTTGCTGTGAATCAAATTGGTTTATAAAAGTAGGACAAAGATATTTGAAAAGTGCAAGCTAGCCAAAGCTCCACTAGCCAAATAAGCATGTATAAGCTAGGTGTATTGTCTCCTTATTTTAGCGCTACTTGACATACATTCCAAGTATTGACCCTTCGGGGCTGCTACGTTTTATGTTGCGGGATATTCTGATTTCGAGTGATCGAATAGGTCGCGGTACTCCACTCGACACTTATTCACTTGTGGGAAATTTGAAGATTGGAGTAGTTATTTACTTATGTTTGATACTTGAATATTTTTGAGCTAGCCTTCGAGCTAAGCGAATATTATAATAATTGAATACTCTGGATCTTTCGTTATTTATGATGCACAAATTATTACTTTGTTATTCATCTATGTTCTATGTAAGCCAATGAACTGATCCAGGGATTGGCATGTTGTATAGAAGCTACAGTCTTTTCTGTACTGTAGTGTTACACTGGGACTCATGGACGCGATAATGCTGCCACATCGACTCTGGATGGGTCCTGTGTCCGCGAGAAACCGCGAACGTCTATGTTGCCACATTCTCTCATTGCAGGACCCATAGCTACGAGAGTCCATAGCCGGCATGGGCTCAGCGTGCCACGCTAGCTCTAAGCAGGATCCACCACTCGGCGGGTGCGGAGCGTTGTCGCCCCTAGAACGCCTCTCACTGAGCGTGTTCTTGCCTGTGGATGATGACGGTGGGTATGACAGCGCGCGCAACACTCTTCCATGGTATGGAATCTTTCGACTGACCCTCAGCGGGTCCCGCCTCACGGGATAGCGGGGTTCCGTTGCAACATCGCCGCATGTCCTTCTCAGCGTTTATCCCACGGCCTAAAAGAATCGGGACAACGTGGATAGCAGTTTGAGATAAAACAATCTAGCACTATTATTTACTCTAATCACTAATAGGAAAAGGCCTAGTGGTGGCATTCGGAAAAGGGGTACGTGGCGTTTAAGCCGCACGCCACTAACCTCATGCCACTTGTAGGTCGTAGTTGGGGTGTGTATGGTGAATGCCAGTACTAAGTTAGGTACTAGTGGCATGCGAACAGAACGACGCCATTAAGCTAACATGTAGTGGCATTCGAGCCTTCCTAAACGCCATTAACTATAATTCGGAAATTAAAAAATACTAAAAATCTTGATTATAGCAGCAATATCAAATAACATGATAGAACAACATGATACAACAATTAATACTGGGTATCATTTATAATACAATGATATCATAATTAATACTGGATATCATTCAGAATACAACAAACACAACAATTAATACTGGATATTATTCATAATACAATGATACAATAATTAATACGGGATATCATTCAGAATACAACGACACAACAATTAATACTGGTTATATTTCAGAATACAATGATACAACAACTAACTTAGAAGACTATCTAGCATGTTCTATCTAAGGGCATGGTCTTCAAATTTAGAAGACTAGTTCTACCTAAGGGAATAATCTTCAAAGTCAGAAGACTATGAGTCAGGGATCTCGTACGAGAAAAGATGACTCCACAAGTTTTATCGAGGTAGATTCTCAACCTCATCTTGGCATCCATCTCATACCTTTCTACCAATTTTGTCCAAAGTAGTCATGTAAAGTAAGTTTAGTTCGCCTCGTTGACGACTAGAATCTTGTAGGTCTTGTCAGGTATTGTCTCTTCCACCAAGGTGACCTCAAATTGTCCATGTTGATTGACACATCTATTCACATGGTCAAGAAAGTCCTTTCTTGCATGGCAAAGGATGCTCTAAAAAGGTTATATGAAAACAATAGTTAATTAGTTTCGATCAAATGCATGCAAGGCTAGAAATCATAATTAAGCTAAACATACCTCCATAGTCTCAAAGTCTTCAGGAAACACTATGATAAACTTCTTATCCTGACAACTTTCATGGCCACAGTTGATGCAGGGACGCATTTGCTGCATGTTCATCTAATATATTAAATATGTTTAAGTATCCATAGCTTTGCTTAAATATATTAGGAAACTCAAATATAAAGGCAAGCAAGTGATCTTACAAATGCAAGATGTCACAACTACACTAAAAGTAGGACCTCATACTTGCATTGGACGCAAAATAATTTCAGGGACAGCATAAGCGAGCTAAGTAGGATGCACAAATTATTTATTTATGCATCTCACAAGTCTCGCTCACAACATACCCAAGATCGCATCCTAACATTTTTAATCATCGTCCATATGGAAGTAGAAAACCAAAATCAATCGAAAGCATATTCGTATAAAAATCAACCTAACATTAGGGCCTCGTACTCGTATTGGACGCAAAATAATTTCAGGGACAACATAAACGAGCTAAGTAGGATGTATAAATTATTTATTTATGCATCTCACAAGGTTCGCTCACACCATCCACGAGATCGCATCCTACCATTTTTAATCATCGACCATATGGAAGTAGAAAACAAAAATCAACCTAAATTCATCTAGATTTTGTACCCCTACAATTATCTAAATTTGCTATACATCTAAAATCATCTAGATTTTGTACCCCTATAATAAAATCACCTAAATTTGCTATACATCCAAAATCACCTAAAATCACCTAAATTTGCTATACAACCAAAATCACCTAAAATCACTAAACTAAATACACTAAGACCAGAATATGGAACTACCTCCAAATAAGTTGGACTTATGGTAATGATCTAAGCCAAATTGCTAAAGAGGCCAAAAACAGTTTAACCAGCCTTTCTTCGTTGAGGTGGTGTTCCTTGCTTGCTGGAATATCTAGAAAGTCAGGAATGCATGCATCTTTGAACAGATTCAACCTAGATTTGCTGCATGGAAAGGTGATTTTGTGCATGATATCTCCATACAGGTGTACAGAAACCAGCACACAAATCTAGATTACAACAATGGATTGTTGCTCTGTTGTAATTATATGTTTCCCTAGTCTGTAGTCTGTATAGCCTCTTTCATCCCTCCATCTTTCAATAGGTAGGTAGGTAGTTTCCCTCCTCCCATCCCCCTCCTTTCTGGTTGAACCTTTTTTGGTTTTTGTGGTTATTCTTTTAATAAAGTGAGGTTGTGGGGCGTTTGCCCTACAGTAAAGTTTCAGAAAAAATACACTAAGACGGGGCAGGAGTCTACCTGCGGCAACGCGAGGTCGTGGGAGGCACGAGTCAGCGATAGGACAGGGGTAGAAAGGACGAGGTCACCGCTGGCCTGGTGGATCCATCAGTGCACCGGTATAATGGGGCTGGGCAAGCCAGCGGCAATGGGATGGGCAGGAGGCAGCGATTTCGTGGGAGACACGGGTCGGTGGAGGCAGGGCTAGGCTGGACCGATGTGAGGTTAACAAGCGGTGAGTTAGAACTGGGGGGGCAAGGCAAGCGGTGATTTCGAGGGGATGAGCGGGATGAAGGGGTGAGGTGCGGACTAAAAATATATGCAGGGCGGGCAGTATCTTTAAGAAAAATTTGGATGGCACAGTGGTGACGTCTATGACATACCAAATGCCACCACTAAATCATAGTTGCGGCGTTCGAAGATGGTGAACGCCTGGGCTATATTGGTCCTGGCTCGCCTTGTGGTCCCCACTTAGTGTCGGCGTTTACCTTTTCTCGAACGCCATGACTAAACAATAGTGCGGCATTCGACCTTTCCCAAACGCCACCACTATTTTGCCTTGCAGTAGTGGCACGCATTTTATTTCGGACGCCACTAGAAAAATGACTGCTATAAGCCTTTTCATACTAGTGAATGTTGGTATTTTAACCTTATTATTTGAACTTAAATCTTTTTGTAATATTATATTAATTTTAAAAGGCATTAAAACTCTTTGCTCAAAGTATTTTCAATATTTCCACAAAATTAGGATTTGATGTCCTTGGATTTTTCCCGTTTGGAATTATTATAATTTTCCAAAAAAATATATTCTCTTGTATTTATTTAATTATCTATAAAAAAATTGGTTTGAATTTTCATAATATTAAAACTATTTTTAAAATCTACCAAAAATATTTTTCCGATTCTACTCTTAATTTCGTACGTGTTGGTATTTTTTTCTGAAATGTTTTAGGGGTGCTTTTGTTAATTCACATTTTGCAGTAATTATGAAATTACCAAAATGCCCCTAGGCCTACTAGTCATCCCAACAAACTAAGTGGTTGGACCGGTCCCGACCCGCTACCCCTACGCTCTCTCTCTCTTCCTCACTTGCTCTCGCGCCCCGTTTGACGACTGTGTCACCACCGGCGTCGCTCGGCCACCTTGGCCTCCTCTGGTCATGTATTCTGCCATGCCACTGAAAAGCTCCCCCTCGTATCGCTCCCTCTCTTCACCTACAATATTCTCCTCCCTCTCACTTAGTTGGCCGCTTGCAACCCTAACCCCAACCATGGGGTTTCGGTGATGTGTCGCCACCATTCCCTAGTGCAACTCCGACGTCTCCCGCTGTCGAGCTAGCATTGAGGTGCATATCCGATGACTCCACGATTGCTGGCGTGGCCGGTGCAGGTCGAGATGCCCACCATGGGTACTTTATGTCCCATCGTCGCCTCTCCTCTACCTTCTTACTCTCCTTAGCCAGTGTGAGCTCGGCTCACATTTCTTGAAGGTCAAATTCAACTCCCTTTCTCTTTTTGTACAATTTCTACTACTAGTTCTTTCTTTAGGTTTTCCCTAATTTATAGGGTTTGGTTCTCTATTGTTTTCAATTTTTCTTATAGATTTTTCTAGAACATTCTAGCATACTCTAGGTTACTATTGGTGTCTCTGTCTCGTGTAGATCATGGATTCTAGATTTAGATCATTGTTAAGTTTACTGACTGTTAGTGACACTTTTGTTAGTTACTGTTCTATCATCGGTTCATATTATTCTAGTCCGACATTGATGTTATCAGGCCTGGGAATTTGATTTAGGTATAGGCTTAGTGTAGTTACTTGGCAAAGGTTCTTACTGTGGTGTTCCTAATATACTAATTTCTAGGGTTTGGTTCTCTACTATTTTGAATTTTTATTCTAGATGTTTCTAGAACATTCTAGCATGCTCTAGGTTACTAGTAGTTCCTCTGTCTCGTGTAGATCATGGATTCTAGATTTAGATAATTGTTAAGTTTACTGATTTTTTGTCAGTGACGCTTCTGTTAGTTATTGTTCTATCATCGGTTCATATTGTTCAAGTCTGACATTGATGCTATCAGGCTTGGAAATTTGGTTTAGGTATAGGGTTAGTGTAGTTACTTGGAAAATGTTCTTACTGTGGTTTTCCTAAGATTCTTAATTAGGATTCAGCCAATTTTTCATGTTAATCGCTAAGGTTGTTAAGTGTGTAGTTACTTGTTTTTGTTCATATTTAGGCAAAATCTATAACCAAAATTTATTTGGATTACATTTTAGTACTTACTTCCAATGTTACTTGATAGTGATCAATGTTCTTTTCTATGAGAGTTCATGCTTAGTGATAATTCATAGTTATCTTGTTCTTTACCTTGTTCTTTACCTTGTTCTTAAAATCTTGCAGATAGATGCTTGATTTGTTTAATTGAACAGTGCCTTCCTCATTCTTTGGCAGCTCTTCTCCTAGGGAATGGGGATGATTCCATTTGATAATTCATATAAACTTACTTAATTTGGGTGACTTCTTTTTAGTGTAATGATGTGTGTTCTGGATTAATAGATGAATTAAGGTCTAATTGGGTTGTGCATAAGGTGCAGATCATGATTATTTACTTGTGAAACCTCTTAAATGAGAGTACATATTTACTGATCATGAACTTGTGCTTATGCTTGCTTCCCAGTAATAAGATCATGTTGTGACACGATTTATTGGTGAAATGCACCACAATTAGTGCTATTATTATTCCCTTCCCTAGATCAAGATGATCCCTAGCTATAATTTTTCTATATAAATCTTTCTACCCATTTTCTAGAGAATTTCTAAGATAAAGCCTGTGTAGATTCCTAAGTGGGCTTGTTGAACATCTACAGCTTCTATTGTTGCCTTATTCTCCTTGTTCTTGGGGTTCTTCCTCCTCTTCTATCCTCCACTCTCCCTTAGATCTCTCTTTCTCTCTCTCTCTCTAAACGGTGAATATGTGTTTTGGTCTAAGCTTGACTAGTGAGTTGTGAGCTCTAGGGTATGGGATGGTCAACTATTTATAGTGTTCTCAAATCAGTGAGGTGTTGACACCTCCTGCATGCAATTAGGTGATTGAGCTTATTGGTTATGAGTGTAACCGTCTCTCTAGATTTTCCACAGTGCAGGTGGCACATCTACTTTCAGTGGTCAACCACATATTGTGTTAGTCTTTAGTGAATTGCCAAATTTGGCATATGGGATTCTTGTTCTCATGTGTAGATGCAATAAGTCTACACATGCCTATTTGGGCATGCAATTGACATTTGTCCTATCTAGTTATTGGATAGAAACAAGTGGAAATTCTTGAATTTAGAATTTACTTTTCTATGTTATTATAAATTTTGGGTTTAATGGGTTTTTAGATCAGCATGGTGAACTGCTTAGTGTTCATCCTACGGTGGTTTGTTTATTTTTAAGGAATCCATGGCTTTGGGTATTTCTTGTTGGTGAGAATGTTTTTACCATGCTACTAGTTTGCATAACACAGATTCCTCATTATCTAATTTCATCTATAGTTGTAGTATCTGGTACTGATAGGATTTATTCTTCACTAGAGCTTGCCCTTTTGTCACATCTACTTCTAATGGGACTTACTATTGTTATTAGTTGCTGCTACTACCCAATCATGTAGCTCTGCTACTGGTTACATGTTTTGTCTACATATACTAGTCATTCACTTGTGAGCTAGCTCTTCTAGGGTCACTTTATACTAGGGATGGACTACTTATGCTACAGTTTATCTTGGCATACTTGTGTATATATGTTGATTCTTAATTTACTAACTCCTATGTTTCTACATTGTACTTGGTTACTTCTTCTCTAGCTACTAATTTGAGCTATTCATGTTGGGTTTCTATCTATCTTCCTCTTCCTTACTGTTTTGGTTTTGCTAACCCCAGGCAGTGAGTTACAAGACAAGTTCCTGGAGCTCCAATTTGGATTCCACATTGAATGGTTTCACCTTAGGGTGAAACCTACATTTTAACCAAATTTTGGTTTCCTTCTATTCTATTTTTCTTGCAGGTTCAGCAAGAATCAAGAGTTGGATATGAGAAGAATGTGAGAAGAATATGAAGATTAGTAGATGTAGTTTAGGTTTTAGTTTATAGGGTTTTTCCTCTTTGTAGTTTATATAGGGTTTCTTTCTAATTTTCTTTTAATTTCATGTAATATTGAAACTTTGTACCCATTTAAAATGAATAAAGTGTTCATTTGAATATTAACTTGTGTACATTTTTATATTATGAATTTCTTTATGTTTTTGTATTTCTTATAAACTTCATCTCGTGTTTGACAATTTCAAACCTCCATTCTGAAATCAAGTAATTGAGTCTAGTTCAATTTATACTTGAGATTAGTTATTCAAGTGTATGTGTATATATGATGTCGAGTTTTGGTTCTTGTTTACCTTTCACTTGAATACAATCAATGTCAAATTTGAATTTTGAATTTCAAATCCTAGTGTTGACTTAATGATGAGGATATATACAGGGATTATGATGATTCTGACTGCTTGAACTAGAAGGAAATATTGAGTCAAATCAATAATGACTATCAGGTGAATTCATTCCTAATTGAACCTGATGTTTTACTTAATGAGAACTTTATACTACCTAAGTCTATGCATCTTTGTATGGTCAGGTTTATTGATAACACACGCGTTACGCGAGGAGGAGGAGAGTTGCAGCAAGAAGGACAACCGCTGATTTCCAATATCAACAAGTGCGCGAGGGAGGAGCGGGAGGCATGCGCACTAGGAGGCAATGAGGAAATCACGTATGAGCAAGAGAGAGAGATGGCGCACCAAGAATTACATGTTTGAGGTGTTCCACGACGTTTGGACTGCGTGCCAATAAGGCCAAACCCATATATGGGTCGGTATGTATCAGTTTGAGTCGAACCGAGTCAGTTTGGGCCAAGTTATGGCTGTTTTTAGGCCCGTTTAGAGGGGAGGACGCCCCAGCCCTCATATAAACCTCCGTAGCCGTCACAAGTTAGGGTTTAGACCACGTTAAAATATTTTGGAGTTGTTTCTTTCATAGAACCTCTGGAATTACCCTGTGTTCGAATGTACCAACTATAATTGAGTGTGATCTGTTGTTCCATTGGGAATTAGTAGATTGCAGACTACCGTTCGTGGTCACGGCTGCGTGCGCAAGAGTGTGGTGTTGTGAATATCCTACAATGTTCGAGATCTGCTACGCTGGCATCAGGGATCGAGCGGGAGAGATCATAGCTACGCACTAGTTATCTATCATCCACCATCATCATCGCCATCCGCTTACTGAGAAGATCGGGCCACGCCATATCATCTTGGTATCAGAGCAACAGATCTCGAACATGTACTAATCATATGCATGAAAATTTCAAACCTCATCTACTAATCTTCATATTTTTGTGAATATAGCATGCATGAAAATTTTCTTGTGGATCACATATGCATTACTTGAGATAGAATCGCTGAACTGAAACATGTTGTTTTCAGCCATACTTGTTGTGTGTCGATGACTTGTTGTGGGACATATGCTGAAATTTGTGATAATATGAAACTAAAGTCAGATCTAGTTGATATAATGCAGCCAACACAAGTAATTTTACCTTTTTTGGATCGTTGTAATCTTGCTAGAATAGAACCCAAGTTTTCATATCCTTTGTGTTTGTCCCAAAAGTCTTTGTCTAGCTGTGCTACTACTCTATACTTCACTTATATTTGCAAATGGAGTTGCATCTTCCATACTGGACAACATGATCATGTTCATATTAATCAGAGTAGCGCAGTTGAAGCATGGTATGATTAAATATGGTTTTCAGACATATTGAATTGGTTTGATCTTGTTCACAAATTTGATCATAGATCTTCTTTGAGAAAACTGAATTTAATATTGAAGAACATGACTATCTATTTAGTTGTTTTTCACCATGATCATGATTCTTTGTACTTCACTTATACCTGCAATTTAAGTTGCTTGATGTATACTAAACATACTTTTCATGTGAACAACAATAATACAACATGTTATATATACATATACTTTGCGTACACGTTGTTCTTTTTGTTTCTCCCACTTTCAGCTTACCTAAAGCCGAGGACGGCTTTTCATGAAGAAAGGAAGGATACGTGAAGCAAAATCAGTACAAGTCTAGATCCGATCGGTTTGCCTTTTTTTTCTCCTTCTTTCAAACGGATCTACAACCTGAGACTAAAAGAAAACAGATCTACTAGATCTAAGACTCAAGAACACGACGAACAATCTAGAAATACTCTAGGGACTCCGACAACGGATCAAAAACAGTCGAAAACTAGACAAAAACTACGACTCAGATTTAGAAGAAAGGCTACACAAAAGGATTACGATCAGCAACTAGAACTCATGAACAGTGTTATCTAGGCTATGGCAATGAACTATGAATCCTAATATTTTTGTGTGGCTTTTTCTGTATAGGACAAAAACAACTAATCTATGGATGGATTTGTGGATGTTTACCGAGGCAACACTGGAAATCTGATACCAAGATGATATTGCTCACCGAGTAAACCCAGCGCTCTGATACCAAGATGATATGGCGTGGCCCGATCTTCTCAGTAAGCGGATGGCGATGATGATGGTAGATGATAGATAACTAGTGCGTAGCTATGATCTCTCCGCCGATCCCCGATGCCGGTATGCATCTCGAACCTTGTAGGATATTTACAACACCACACTCTTGCGCACGCAGCCGTGACCATGAACGGTAGTCTGCAATCTACAAATTCCCAATGGAACAACAGATCACACTCAATTATAGTTGGTAGATTCGAACACAGGGTAATTCCAGAGGTTCTATGAAAGAAACAACTCCAAAATATTTTAACGTGGTCTAAACCCTAACTTGTGACGGCTACGGAGGTTTATATGAGGGCTGGGGCGTCCTCCCCTCTAAACGGGCCTAAAAACAGCCATAACTTGGCCCAAACTGATTCGGTTCGACTCAAACCGATACATACTATGGGTTCGGCCTTATTGGCACGCAGTCCAAACATCGTGGAACACCTCAAACATGTAATTCTTGGTGCGCCATCTCTCTCTCTTGCTCATACGTGATTTCCTCATTGCCTCCTAGTGTGCATGCCTCCCGCTCCTCCCTCACGCACTTGTTGATATTGGAAATCAGCGCTTGTCCTTGCTGCAACTCTCCTCCTCCCCGCGCAACGCTTGTGTTATCAATAAACCCGATCATACAAAGATGCATAGAATTAGGTAGTATAAAGTTCTCATTAAGTAAAACATCAGGTTCAATTAGGAATGAATTCACCTGATAGTCATTATTGATTTGACTCAGGTGCATGGGCAGGGGGAATAGCACGTCCCCTGCCAACATGTGGGGCAGCATCCACAGCGCTACCCTCATCGAAATCATCAAAGGCATCATCATGTTGAGGATCTTCCCTTCTATGTAAAGCGGCTGTTAAACCCTCAATGGAACGCTGCAAAGTGGTGACATTAACATTGAGCGTAGCCACTTGCGTTTGAATAGTATCAACCGTTCCAACATGCTGATCCAATCTCATATTCATATCCTGGAGGTTCTTGTCAATGGCATCTGTCGTGTTAGTAAACACACGTGTCAAGTGGGACTTCAAAGCCTCATATTCAAGCCAATTAACAAGCTCCTCATCCTTCTTTTTCTGCATCACAACATCATCACCACTAGACGACATGATTAGTAGGTTAGTGCAAAAATCAAAATCTGTATGGTGGAACTCTCACAGCTCACTCACAACTAATAAGAAAGGAGATCTTACCATTCCAAAGTGAATAGAGATGCTCTACCAAACAAAATCAAAAACTGATGTACTGATGTGATGAAGTGAATATCAAAGGTATAGAGAATGATCACAGGGCACACAGGGTATTTATGGTGGAGCTGTAGGTATGGTATCCTAACTACACCGCAAACAAGTCCTAGTGCTGATCGTATGACAAAGACCCACGGAAACACACATGGTGGAGATAAATGGGGTAATTGCAACTATGAAAATGAGCTCAATAAAGTAAGGTATGTCGGAGGAATGCTCGTGTTGCAATGCACAAGGAGAGACGCTAGCAATGTCTCAACGAAACGGGCACAAGATTGCTAAACTGAGCTGCCCGTAGAGCACTAAGCACGCTAGTCTCGTAGGATAGTTTTAGACACAAAGAAAGGTCTACTAAGGCTCACAAGGATAGGTACGCTATGTGGACTCAGTAAAAAAAATTGACCTGAGAATTGGTCTCTGCCACGGCAGAAAAACGGCCTAAAATCCTGCCGCGGCAGGATGGCGGCAGAATTTTTTTTTCTTGTACTAGCACAGACTGGTCTGTGGTAAGGCGACGGTCCGAATTTTTTTTTTCGTTTTTTTTACTTCAACGTGAAGCAAACTCAGTACAAGTCTAGATCCGATCGGTTTGCCTTTTTTTCTCCTTCTTTCAAACGGATCTACAACCTGAGACAAAGAAAACAGATCTACTAGATCTAAGACTCAAGAACACGACGAACAATCTAGAAATAGTCTAGGGACTCCGACAACGGATCAAAAATAGACGAAAACTAGACATAAACTACGACTCAGATTTAGAAGAAAGGCTACACAAAAGGATTACGATCAGCAACTAGAACTCACGAACAGTGTTATCTAGGCTATGGCAATGAACTATGAACCCTAATATTTTTGTGTGGCTTTTTCTGTATAGGACAAAAACAACTAATCTTTGGATGGATTTATGGATGCTTACTGAGGCAATACTGGAAATCTGATACCAAGAATTACATGTTTGAGGTGTTCCATGACGTTTGGACTGCGTGCCAATAAGGCCGAATCCATATGATTAGTACATATTTTTGTGTGACATTTATGTTTTTGTATTTCTTATAAACTTCATCTCATGTTTGACAATTTCAAACCTCCATTCTAAAATCAAGTAATTGAGTCTAGTTCAATTTATACTTGAGATTAGTTAATCAAGTGTATGTGTATATATGATGTCGAGTTTTGGTTCTTGTTTACCTTTCACTTGAATACAATCAATGTCAAATACGCCTCATCTTGGGCCAATAAAAATGATCAGCAAGCATGAACAACGTCTTCTCACGCCCAAAGTGACCCATCAAACCACCAGCATGTGATTCCTGCACTAAGAACAAACGCAACGACGATTCTGGAATACATTGTTTGTTAGCTCGAAGCAAATATCCATCATGTATATGATACTTATCCCATGCGTTCCTAAGAGCACATAAACGATATGGTTCAGCAAAATCATGGTCAGTTGCATAAAGTGCACAAATAGCTTATAATCCAGGAATTTTAACAACAAGATTGGTTAATAGCATGTTCTTCCTAGATAGAGCATCAGCAATAACATTCTCTTTTCCCTTCTTATAATTAATGATGTAAGGAAAAGACTCAATGAACTCAAGCCATTTAGCTAATCTTCTATGCAAGTTTGATTGAGCTTTCAAGTATTTCAATGCTTCATGATCAGAATGTATGATGAATTCCTTTGGCCACAAATAATGTTGCCAAACTTCAAGTGCTCTCACAAGTGCATACAATTCTTTATCATAGATTGAATAATTCAAACGAGCACCAGTCAATTTCTCAGAAAAATAAGCTATAGGCCGACCCTCTTGCATCAAAACGCCACCTATGCCTATACCACAAGCATCACATTCAACTTCAAATTGCTTCGAAAAATCAGGTAATGCAAGCAATGGTGCAGAAGTAAGCAAACGTTTCAATGTATCAAATGCAATGTCTTGGGCCGCGCCCCATACAAAAGGAACACCTTTCTTTGTCAAATCATTTAATGGTGCAGCAATGGTGCTAAAATCTTTCACAAAGCGCATATAGAAACCAGCGAGACCGTGGAAACTACGCACTTGACTTACATTCATTGGAGTAGGCCAATTCTGAATTGATTCAATTTTAGATTGATCTACCTCTACTCCATGCTTAGAAACAACAAATCCTAGGAATATGACCTTATCTTTTGCAAATGTACACTTCTCAAGATTAGCATACAATTTATTATCACGTAACACTTGCAAAACTTGTCTAATATGAGTGCAATGTTCAGATTCGGTGTGGCTGTATATGAGTATATCATCAAAGTAAACAACCACAAAACGACCAATAAACTCTCTCAAAACATGATTCATCAAACGCATGAAAGTACTAGGTGCATTAGTAAGACCAAATGGCATGACTAACCACTCATACAAGCCGAATTTAGTTTTGAAAGCAGTTTTCCATTCATCCCCTTCTTTCATCCTAATTTGATGATAACCACTACGCAAGTCAATTTTAGAGAAAACAACAGCACCACTCAATTCATCGAGCATATCCTCTAAGCGTGGAATAGGATGACGATATCGAATAGTGATGTTATTAATCGCTCTACAGTCAACACACATGCGCCATGTACCATCTTTCTTAGGAACTAAAATAACAGGAACAACACAAGGGCTAAGAGAAACACGAATGTACCCTTTATCCAGCAACGCTTGTACTTGCTTCTGAATTTCCACTTGATTGTAGTTGGATCATATGGCATGCCAACCACAATAGCTAAATAGTCATGGTAAACATCATCTGATTTCTGCATCACATCAACACTAGTAGAAGTCATGATTAGTACATTAGTGCAAAAACACAAAATTGTTTTGGTGGCACACTCACAACTCACTCAAAAACTGACAAGAAAGCAGATCTTACCGTTCCAAAGTGAATAGTGATGCTTACCAATTCGAAATCAAAGACTGATGCACTGATGTGATGAAGTGAATACCAAAGGTATAGAGAACGATCACAAGGCACACAGGTTATTTATGGTGGAGTTGTAGGTATGGTATCCTAACTACACCGCAAACAAGTCCTAGTGTTGATCGTATGACAAAGACCCAAACACACACGGTGGAGATAAATGGGGCAATTGCAACTATGAAAATGAGCTCAATAAAGTGAGGTATGTCGGAGGAACGCTCGTGTTGCAATGCACAAGGAGAGACGCTAGCAATGTCTCAACGAAACGGGCACAAGATTGCTAAACTCAGCAGTCCGCAGAGCACTAAGCACGCTAGTCTCGTAGGATAGTTTTAGACACAAAGAAAGGCTTACTAAGGCTCACAAGGATAGGTACGCTATGTGGACTCGGTAAAAAAATAAACAAAAAAAGAAAAAAAATTGACCTGAGAATTGGTCTCTGCCACGGCAGAAAAACGGCCCAAAATCCTGCCGCGGCAGGATGGCGGCAGAAATTTTTGTTTTTTTTCTCGTACTAGCACAAACTGGTCTGTGGTAAGGCGACGGTCCGATTTTTTTTTTTGGCTTTCACGCTGGAGCACGGACCCGTCTGCGGTCAGGCGTGAGGCAGCGAGCCGAATTTTTTTTTTGGCTTTCACGCTGGAGCATAGACCCGTCTGCGGTCAGGCGTGAGGCAGCGAGCCGAATTTTTTTTACTTCAACGTGAAGCAAACTCGGTACAAGTCTAGATCCGATCAGTTTGCCTTTTTTTCTCCTTCTTTCAAACGGATCTACAACCTGAGACTAAAACAAAACAGATCTACTAGATCTAAGACTCAAGAACACGACGAACAGTCTAGAAATACTAGGGACTCCGGCAATGGATAAAAAACAGACGAAAACTAGACAAAAACTACAACTCAGATTTAGAAGAAAGGCTACACAAAAGGATTACGATCGGCAACTAGAACTCACGAACAGTGTTATCTAGGCTATGGCAAAGAACTATGAACCATAACATTTTTGTGTGGCTTTTTCTGTATAGGACAAAAACAACTAATCTATGGATGGATTTGTGGATGCTTACCGAGGCAACACTGGAAATCTGATACCAAGATGATATGGGGTGGCCCGATCTTCTCAGTAAGCGGATGGCGATGATGATGGTGGATGATAGATACTAGTGCGTAGCTATGATCTCCCGCCGATCCACGATGCCAGCAATGCATCTCGAACCTTGTAGGATATTCACAACACCACACTCTTGCGCACGCAGCCGTGACCACGAATGGTAGTCTACAATCTACTAATTCCCAATGGAACAACAGATCACACTCAATTATAGTTGGTAGATTCGAACACAGGGTAATTTCAGAGGTTCTATGAAAGAAACAACTCCAAAATATTTTAACGTGGTCTTAACCCTAACTTGTGACGGCTACGGAGGTTTATATGAGGGCTGGGGCGTCCTCCCCTCTAAACGGGCCTAAAAACAGCCATAACTTGGCCCAAACTGACTCGGTTCGACTCAAACTGATACATACCGACCCATATATGGGTTCGGCCTTATTAGCACGCAGTCCAAACGTCGTAGAACACCTCAAACATATAATTCTTGGTGTGCCATCTCTCTCTCTCTTGCTCATACGTGATTTCCTCATTGCCTCCTAGTGCGCATGCCTCCCGCTCCTCCCTCGCGCACTTGTTGATATTGGAAATCAGCGCTTGTCCTTCTTGCTACAACTCTCCTCCTCCTCGCGCAACGCTTGTGTTATCAATAAACCTGATCATACAAAGATGCATAGACTTAGGTAGTATAAAGTTCTCATTAAGTAAACATCAGGTTCAATTAGGAATGAATTCACCTGATAGTCATTATTGATTTGACTCAATATTTCCTTCCAGTTCAAGCAGTCAGAATCATCATAATCCCTATATATATCCTCATCATCGCTATGATCTCTCCCGCTCGATCCCTGATGCCAGCGCAACAGATCTCGAATCTTGTAGGATATTCACAACACCACACTCTTGCGCACGCAGCCGTGACCACGAATGGTAGTATGCAATCTACTAATTCCCAATGGAACAATAGATCACACTCAATTATAGTTGATAGATTCGAACATAGGGTAATTCTAGAGGTTCTATGAAAGAAACAACTCCAAAATATTTTAACGTGGTCTAAACCCTAACTTGTGACGGCTACGGAGGTTTATATGAGGGCTAGGGCGTCCTCCCCTCTAAACGGGCCTAAAAACAGCCATAACTTGGCCTAAACTGACTCGGTTCGACTCAAACTGATACATACCGACCCATATATGGGTTCGGCGTTATTGGCACGCAGTCCAAACATCGTGGAACACCTCAAACATGTAATTCTTGGTGCGCCATCTCTCACTCTTGCTCATACGTGATTTCCTCATTGCCTCCTAGTGCGCATGCCTCCCGCTCCTCCCTCGCGCACTTGTTGATATTGGAAATCAGCGCTTGTCCTTCTTGCTGCAACTCTCCTCCTCCTCGCGCAACGCTTGTGTTATCAATAAACCTGATCATACAAAGATGCATAGACTTAGGTAGTATAAAGTTCTCATTAAATAAAACATCAGGTTCAATTAGGAATGAATTCACCTGATAGTCATTATTGATTTGACTCAATATTTCCTTCCAGTTCAGCAATGTAATCATCATAATCCCTGTATATATCCTCCTCATCCTCCCTTTCTTCATGAAAAGCCGTCCTCGGCTTTAGGTAAGCTGAAAGTGGGAGAAACAAAAAGAACAACGTGTACGCAAAGTATATGTATATATAACATGTTGTATTATTGTTGTTCACATGAAAAGTATGTCCAGTATACATCAAACAACTTAAATTGCAGGTATAAGTGAAGTACAAAGAATCATGATCATGGTGAAAAACAACTAAATAGATAGTCTTGTTCTTCAATATTAAATTCTGTTTTCTTAAAGAAGATCTATGATCAAATTTGTGGACAAGATCTAACCAATTCAATATGTGTGAAAACCAAATTGATTCACACCATGCTTCAACTGCGCTATTCTGATTAATATGAACATGATCATGTTGTCCAGTATGGAAGATGCAACTCCATTTGCAAATATAAGTGAAGTATAGAGCAGTAGCACAGCTAGACAAAGACTTTTGGGACAAACACAAAGGATATGAAAACTTGGGTTCTATTCTAGCAAGATTACAACGATCAAACATAGGTAAAATTACTTGTGTTGGCTGTATTATATCAACAAGATCTGACTTTAGTTTCACACTATCACAAATTTCAGCATATGTCCCACAACAAGTCATCGACACACAACAAGTATGGCTAAAAACAGCATGTTCCAGTTCAGCGAATCTATCACAAGTAATGCATATGTGATCCACAAGAAAATTTTCATGCATGCTATATTCACCAATCAGATTGAAAGTGAAACAAGGAGAATATGTGCTAGAATTTAAAAATGAAATTTCAGAAATCTTATCCATAGCACAACTCATACTCATAGGTTCATTTAGCATGATGGAATACACAATATCAGTAGGTGGTATTCGAGCAAGTATTTCCTTATGTGTTATCAATACCACATGATCAAAATTTTAATTTGGTAAACTATCACATGGTGCTGAAACAGTAGTGCAAGGTAAATCACAAGGAGGCTTTAGTAAAGGAATAAACTCACAATATGTCGCACATGTTGGCTGAAGCTCCAAATCAGTACCAATGTCATTAATAGTCTTCTCGGCTGTAGTAGGTACTACGACATCCTCCTCAAGTGACAATACCAGATCGTGTGATGCAGGTTGTAAAATAGGCGGCTCCCTTTCTTCAAAAGCAACCTGTACATCGCAAGATACAACACTAGGAGTAGACATGATTACGTTAGTAGACAACTCACATGTCTCATTAGTGTCCACTATCAAAATTTCTGGAAGAGGCCATTTGCAGTTGTTCAAAAACATAGAACGTAGAAATTGATTGAAATCTTCCCAAAGGATTTGTTTACCCATGACACCATACACAATTCTTGCGTCCTTCCACCAACGAGCTACCTCTTCATCCACACGTCGACGAGCAAGAATGTATTCTATATGGCCATTAAACTTGCTATCGAAAGTACGACGTCTCGCAAAACCAAATCCCATATCAATTTCCCAAATCTGATATTCTGCGGGTGTGGCGGAACTTTCCAATCGACACTTGATTGTAGTTGAATCATATGCCATGCCAACCACAATAGCTAAATAGTCATGGTAAACATCATCTGATTTCTGCATCACACCAACACTAGTAGAAGTCATGATTAGTACATTAGTGCAAAAACACAAAATTGTTTTGGTGGCACACTCACAACTCACTCAAAAACTGACAAGAAAGCAGATCTTACCGTTTCAAAGTGAATAGTGATGCTTACCAATTTGAAATCAAAGACTGATGCACTGATGTGATGAAGTGAATACCAAAGGTATAGAGAACGATCGCAAGGCACACATGTTATTTATGGTGGAGCTGTAGGTATGGTATCCTAACTACACCGCAAAAGTCCTAGTGTTGATCGTATGACAAAGACCCACAGAAACACACATGATGGAGATAAATGGGGCAATTGCAACTATGAAAATGAGCTCAATAAAGTAAGGTATGTCGGAGGAATGCTCGTGTTGCAATGCACAAGGAGAGACGCTAGCAATGTCTCAACGAAACGGGCAGAAGATTGCTAAACGAAAGTCAGAGCACTAAGCACGCTAGTCTCGTAGGATAGTTTTAGACACAAAGAAAGGTTTACTAAGGCTCACAAGGATAGGTACGCTATGTGGACTCAGTAAAAAAATAAACAAAAAAGAAAAAAAATTGACCTGAGAATTGGTCTCTGCCACGGCAGAAAAATGGCCTAAAATCCTGCCACAGCGGGATGGCGGCAGAATTTTTTTTTTCTCGTACTAGCACAGACTGGTCTGTGGTAAGGCGACGGTCTGAATTTTTTTTTCCGGATTTTTTTTTTGGCTTTCACGCTGTCAGGCGTGAGGCAGTGAGCCAAAATTTTTTTTTACTTCAACGTGAAGCAAACTCAGTACAAGTCTAGATCCGATCGATTTGCCTTTTTTTCTCCTTCTTTCAAACGGATCTACAACCTGAGACTAAAAGAAAACATATCTACTAGATCTAAGACTCAAGAACATGACGAACAGTCTAGAAATAGTCTAGGGACTCCGACAACGGATCAAAAACAGACGAAAACTAGACAAAAACTACGACTTAGATTTAGAAGAAAGGCTACACAAAAGGATTACGATCAGCAACTAGAACTCACGAATAGTGTTATCTAGGCTATGACAATGAACTATGAACCCTACTATTTTTGTGTGGCTTTTTCTGTATAGGACAAAAACAACTAATCTATGGATGGATTTGTGGATGCTTACCGAGGCAACACTGGAAATCTGATACCAAGATGATATGGGATTTTCATACGCAAATCTAATCTAATCACTTAAACTCAAATCTAATCACTTAGCACTCAAAATACAAAAGTTTAAATTCCCTCTTATTTTCATACGCATGAGATGTAATTCACAAATTCAACATTGACCCTTTCCCCCTTCCTATTCTTCATGATGTTACACCCGTGGACCTTTTCTTGATTAGGAAATTGCACATATACTAGTTTTTAACCCCTCTTTGGCATAAACCACTAGTTGGACGTCTTTTTTTGCACATTTCACCACTTGTTGGTCTAATCCGCTGTAGCTTCCACCGGTTGGTTAGCTAATTAATGATTTATCCCAATTAACAATTAAACTAAGAGGTGGTCTCCAAATATCAACTTCGATTTATCTACAAATCATGTATAATGCTTAATAGTTGATAAAAATGATAACTTGTCATCCAAAAATTATGAAAAGAAAATTATGCAATTGAGGATGTAATAGACCTACATATATGAAATGCTAACTTTTACTCAAACAAGAGATGGTCTTTTATATCTACGAAATAATAGCACAACAACTAAATCATAGGAAAATAATTGTCCATCAAACAATTATTTGATGAATGCTTTACGGGATGTGATGAAGTCATTTTTAAACATAAATTGGTTCGTTACACCATACAAACACACATAATTATTTCATAATTTTTAGATAGAAAATTATTTGTTCCATGATTTTTAGTGTGTCATGAGTATTTGTTTTAATTAGCAAAAATAAATGGACCAAAATGTTTGATAAATATCGATTTTTGTTTATTTTGAACATGTGTGTGTACTATTTGTTATGTATATAGTATATTAATGGTCTACTGCATAACATGATTGAGTGTGAGTTGTAGTGGTTAAGGACTAAACTAGTGTTGGCGACATCGCATGTTCTAAACTCAGCCTCCCATTAATTACGATCAAGTTATTGGTTCTTTCAGCACTAACAGGTGGGCCATGCATGTAAGGCATCAGTCAGATCGTATGTGCTATATAAAAATTTTTAGGGGTATTTTCATGAAAAACATCCAGCCACATGCCCTTACTTGGATCATTTGGACCCTTTCTGCACCCGTTGCACAAATATTTGTAGCACTCCACCATAGTTTGCAACTACTTGTATGAATTTGCACCCACCATGCAACTTTGTGTATCATCCATGCTATTGTATCTCGATATTACACAGCTGCATGATAACATGTCTAATTACAAAAGCACGACACACCCCATTTCGGTTGTTAAGACAAAGCAAGTAGTACTAGAATCGTGCGTGGCGTTAATTATGACTATAAAGGGAAGGGAGATAAGGAGATGCCGACTTCATCGAGAGAGGGATTCTCTCCTCCTATAGAGTGGGCATGTCCTCACCTTCCTATCCGCTAAGGCCATCACCTTCTTCTTTGCTGAGGCCATCATCTTCTTCGAGAATGGTGATGCGGGCACGGATCTACTTGACTTCCTTATTCAACTTATCGCACTCAAAGCTAAGATTGGAGGCGTCCTGCGCTCAAGATTGCGCGACCTTCGTCTGCACTGCAACTCGTCTTGGAGGCATTCACACTTCAGACTGAGGTCGAAATTTTCCTACAAAACGCTGGAGTGCAGGGCTATGATCCCTGCCACCTCGATTGAGAATTTCTCCACCTCAACCCCCTCTCAGGCATGGCAAACTCATAAGCAAAATTGCATGCAGTGCATAGATGATGATGAAAACACAATGGATAGTACCCCTCTAATTGGCTGGAGAGTGGTTAACTTCTCATCAGATGGGCCAGCACATTGCACAACAAGCATCGGATATATCTGTGGGGAGGCAGATTTACCGGTCGAAATTTTCTTGACCCGAGCAGACTTCATATGCCATATTACCTCAACCGCTTCAAGTACCTCTGTCTTCCTCTTCTCCCCAGAAGAAAAAGATTTCATGTGATCCATGTTGGAGGTAGGAGGAAGTAGGGACGAGCATGAGGTTAATATAAATTGTCTGTGTGCAGCTCTATGGGAGTGCCGAAGGCGGAGGGAGGGGAAAAGAGAATAGTAGGACCAACAAGACTTGGTCAAAATATGGGACTCCAGATACATTATTTACTAGTACTCCTTGCATCTGTTCGAGCAATCTCGTATGTCCATCCAAAATCGACGGGCACGAGCAGATACCTTCTCTGCAAAGAGTGCCATGGAAGGCAAGCCACCGCTCTGTGTTGTCCCAATAATAAATATGTGTATATGTACAGGCCATCATAGCACGCCAATGATTTATCTAAGTAGCTAGCTATAGTAAACCAGTAAAACATACTGTGGTTTATGTTCGAAGGAAAAGTAACTTTTGGTTGAATCGCTATCAATTTAGCTAGGAAGAATCCTGCAGTTGTAAGTGCTGAGCTTAGCTGAGCTGGGAAGAATCCTGCAGTAGGTAAGTGCTGCCAGGAGAGGGAGGCCAGTGAGGAGAGAAGCGTTTTAGAAGTCGACTTTACATGTCGGGGTCTCATCCACCATTCGGTCTTACCTCAAGATTTGCGCCAAGTTCTTCGGGATTTTTGCTATTAGTGGTTTCCGTCCGAACTCCCAAGTCTCTCCGTTAGGCAGACCTGCCCCCGAAATGCGGTGTTCCCCTCTAACCCCAGGTGGCGGGTTCCTCTGTTCGCCGCCTCCACCATCGATCACGATTCGGCCTCGACCATCGATCCCGGCGCCGAGCGGGTCACGCTGCCCCATTAAAGATGGAGTATAGCCGAACGGTGGCCTGGCTGTGGCCTCCTTCCTTGACTCTCTCTCCTCTACACGGTGGATCTGAAGGTGCATCGATGGCGCCCTCTACGCGAGGCTGCCGAGGCACGTCCGCATCACCGGCAGTAGTAGACCAATAGCAGCTTGTTCCCACGAGCAACTTCTTCGAATTTACTACCGCCACCGCTAGCTTCCTCACCGTCTCCACACCAGGCCGGTGAGAAACCGCGCAAGCTTATCCCTTTCTAAGTTTGTGTCTTTTACTTCTTGCAACCTGGGGGATTTTAGGTTTTGTACAACCCTAGGTCGATTGGTTTCTTTGATATGAGACATGCTATGGAAATTTTATTCCCTATAAGGTTGGTTGGTTTTAAGATTATTATTATGTTTGTCCTCAGAAAACTATGTGGAAAATAAAAAACAATGCCAAAGCTTCTGATATAATTTTTGAAACTTGAATTAGGTTAGCCAAGTTTCATTGTATATGTTTCTAATTGTGTACTCTGTAGAATATTTTCAGAATAAATTCTTTATGCTCTTGAATGCTTCATTGTAAAACCTGTTTCTCGGCTATCAACATGTATTCTTATTTCCACATGTTTTATCAATTGGGCTTGAAACGATTGATTTATTAACTCATGAATTACTTTTTAGAGATGCTCTTTAACGTCGAGACCCTTGAGAGAGAATATAAGCTAATAAATAACACAATGCAACTTTTTTTCTTTATTCTCCTAGATGTTGTAAAGCTGATGGCGAGGCGAAAGACTGATGGAACCTTTAGCAAACATGGTCCACCCGTTTTCAAACTATTTTGAAACATTTCAAAGGAAGTGAAACAATACCACCCATTCCAAAATTCTTTGAAATGTGACAAAGTTAGTGAAACAGTAATGCCAATTCATTTATGAAACAATTGAAATCACATCAAACCTTTGTGTAATGATTCAAACACATCAAAATTGAAACCACAATTTTGTTTTTAATCAGGTGGGACCTCAAAACAATTATAGAACAATTGAAATCACATCAAACCTTAATGAAACAATTAAAACCACATTAAACTTTTCTGAAAGCAGGTGAAACTATGAAACCTTTATCAAATAATTAAAATCACAACTACCTTATAACACAATGAAACCATGATTTGGTTGTCAACCACATCAAACCTTTTTCAAACAATTGAAACCGTGATTTTGGTTTTGAAACAATTGAAACCATTATGAAAAACTGGAACATAGACCGCGTAAAATTGCTCTCACAGAAAATTTATGTAACAAATCAAACCTTTTTGAAATAACTGGAACAACCCAAATAAATTGAACCTTTATGAAACATGGTCCACCAGTTATCAAACTTTTTTGAAACATCTAAAAGTTAGTGAAACACTACCACCGTTTTTCAAACCATGTTTGGAATGGTAAATAAAAAAATTGAAACAATATGAAACCTTTATGACACAATTGAAACCACATCAAACTTTGTGAAACGGTTTGTTTCTGAATCATGTGGAACCACCAAATGTTTATGAAACAATTGAAACCATATCGAACTTTGTGAAACAATTGAAACCGCATCGAACCGTTATGAAAAGCAGTGGATCCACCAAATCTTTATAAAAAGTCGAAATCTTTATGAAACAACTGGCACATAGACCAGACAAAAATCCTCTAACAAAATCTTTGTTCAACAAATCAAACCCTTTGAAAAAATTGGAACCACCCAAAAATGGATTCTTTCTGAAACATATTCCACCCGTTTTCAAATTATTTTGAAACTTCTAAAATCAACTGAAACAGTGCGACCCGTTTTCAAGCCATTTTGAAAAGTTTTATGAAACAATTGAAATTACATAAACATTTATGAAATAATTAAAACACAATGGACCTTTTGTTAGTTCCGCGTATGAAAACAATAAATTTTACTCTACGCCCCTGAACCCCTGAAGCTGCCAGGACCTATCTATTAGTAATACAGTAATGGGAGGGGCTTTTCACGAACTTACCCTTGAAGACCGAAAAGCGTTGTCAACGCTGAGGAGAGCGTGGTTGATGTAGACGAGCCGAAACCGACCTCAAGGTCGTGATGAAGTCCTTGCGCTCCTTGGCTCCAACGACTTGAGTGCCTCAAGTGCGACACCTCACGGGGAGTTACACACGTCCGGTGCCTGACGATGACTCCCGCTTCCCCGATCCAGCGATTGCGAAGTAGAGCTCCGGATCCGAATCTCAGCAGCAGACGCAGCTCAGTGAAGATGTCTCCAGACTTAGGACCACGGCCACGAGAGAGAGAGGGGGAGAGAGAAAATATCAATTAGAGGTCCTCCCAAAAGTAGGGAGACCTTTATTGATTATTGGTGTGTTTTATTTGGCCAAATACCCCCACTATATAAAGGGGAAGGGGAGGTACTACCTCCCTCAAAGTCCCGGGGTGGGACTAAAGGAGAGGAGGGGGGAGGGGTGGCCGCTGGCCACTCTAGTGGGCCTGCGTGGGGGGGGGGGGGGCTAGGCCCAGCCGGCCTCCCCCTTGGCCCCTCTCCCTCTCTCCTTTCCCCTAATGGGCCCTCTCTCTCCGGAATTGGCCCATTGATGTCTACGCACTTCTATTCTTGTAGACAGTTGTTGGGCCTCCAAGTGCAGAGGTTTGTAGAACAGCAGCAAGTTTTCCCTTAAGTAGATTACCCAAGGTTTATCGAACTCAGGGAGGAAGTGGTCAAAGGTATTCCCTCTCAAGCAATCCTGCAATCAAGATACAAGAAGTCTCTTGTGTCCCCAACACACCCAATACACTTGTCAGGTGTATAGGTGCACTAGTTTGGCGAAGAGATAGTGAAATACAAGTGGTATAGATAATTATAAGTGGTAACGGTGATAGAAGATAACTTGATGGCATGGAAAAGACTAAAGTAAAACTGAAATAAAGATGGAAGCAAGCAAACATGTAACAGATCTAATTGCAAACGGTGTATCAATGCTTAAAAACAAGGCCTAGGGATCATACTTTCACTAGTGAACACTCTCATATAAATATATTATCTTCATGATACTACTCTCCGGTTGGACACTCTAATCGATGGTAGGGTTATAACAGCACACCTCAAAGTAAGCCTTTCCCATCTAGATAACCCCACACTGTCACCTTGAGCACTAGATGGTTCCAACAAACACCACAATTTCATAAAGACATCCAACTCCAAATATAACTCATAACAAGTATTTGAAATCTCTAGTTTAGTGCCTAAACACCATGGTGTGCGCCGTCACTTTCACACACATGGGGAGAGCAGAGATCTATTAAAGCACTTGAGTAGCAAGGTAGATCTACTTGATTACAAAGCTCATGATCACAATATGATCATGCATAGAGAGAGAGATGAACACATAGCTACCGGTAGAACCCTTAGCCTCGAGAGAGAACTACTCCCTCCTCATCATGGGAATCAGCAATGGTGATGGAGATGGCGGTGGAGATCGATGGAGATGGCTCGCTCAGGGCACTTCCCGTCCAGGTGCCGGAACAGAGACTTTCTGTCCCCCGAATCTCCCCTTCGGTGGCGGCGGCGCTGCGGAACTTTTCGTGGATATCTGATTGACTCTTTAGGGTTTATGCATCGGGAGGCTTCTTATAGGCGAAGAGGCAAGGTCGGTGGAGTGCCAGGGGGCCCACATCACCTGGTGGCGCGGCCAGGGCTAGCCTGCGCCACCATATGGTGTGGCCAGGCCCTCGCCCTCCTCCGTCTCTGCTTCAGGCTCCGTGAGTCTTCCGGTAAAATAGGAACTTTGGCTTTTGTCCCGTCCAATACCGAGAATATTGATTTTCTGACTTTCCTGGAACCAAAAACAACAGAAAACAGGCAACTGGCACTGTGGCTCTTGTTAATAGGTTAGTCCAAGAAATCATATGAAAAGTACTCCAAAGTGTGGACAAAACATAAGAAAGTAGATAAAACCAAGCATGGAACATCAAAAATTATAGATACATTTGCAATGTATCAACATCCCCAAGCTTAACTCCTGCTCGTCCTCGAGTAGGTAAGTGATAAAAAGAAAGAATAATTTTTGAGGTGACATGCACCATCATAAACTTGATCAAAGTATTTGTAAAGCATTGAAAGCTAGGATCAAAGTACTTCAACATAGCATGAAAGATAAAGTTCTAGCAATAAGCCATAGCAACTATGTCGCAACATGAAAAGGCACAAACAAAAGATTCATGAATAACAATGCTTTGCAAGACGTTTGTTTGTTTCACATAAAGAAAACATAGCATAGTGGCATTCAGCTTGTCCCTCATAGAGTAGCAAATATAAATGCATAGGACACCTTCAAAGTTCATAAGAGTGACTAGATACAAATAGTTTAAAAAACAAGCAATATCAAGTTATGCATCAATCAACTAGTCTTGGGACAATGCACATAGAACTAAGAATGGCCACTATGCTCTCAAAGTAGGTGCATAAAGATAGAAGGTGGAGACTCAGTATAAAAGTAAACGAAAGGCCTCCATAGAAGGAAGCAGAGATTCAAGTTTCATAAAGAGCTTCCAAAAATTATGGTACTTATAGCTTTCAGCTCTCATTGCCCCTATCATAAGCATCTTGAAGTGATTAAGGTTAAAGTGAACAAACTATGGTGTATATACTTGACGAAGTATAAGTTAGAAATCTCATGTCCCTTGTATACGAGGGTCGCTCCTCATGCTACTCAAGTTTAGTCACCGGTAAGTTCTTGTTATCGTAAGTACATGTGTATCATAGAGAACCGCCAACGGGGTACCCCTTGCCCGATGATACGGAAGAATCCCCATAGCAAAATGACAAGGCAAGCAGACAACAAGCATCTCAGCAATCTTCTTATTTACCATGGGAATATGGTGCTTTTTTCTCTCTTTCCTCTTTTCATAATATCTCTTTTTCTTCTCTTTCTCTTTTTCTCAATATAGGACTCTTTTTTTATAAGAAGAATGCTTCATAGACAACTCATTATGGTTACGCTGCAGGTTTCCACCATGTCAGCATGGATTAGACCAGCGGCCCAGGCATTTCTCTAACACATATACATAACTCCATGGACTTACAAGCTCCCCTTTCATTTCACACCGACGACATCCATATACAAAAGAGCATGATATCAACTAGGTAAAAGTACCAAGTGCAATGTTGAAAGCGTTCCCCATGAAAGCATGGTTCTGCTAATTCCCAACAAATAAGTGCAAGCATATACAACATAGACGACACAATTGTTCCAATTTATTAAAGGCAAGAAAAGTAAAGTGTGCCATCAAGTTCGTGAGAGCTTTAATCACTAGTTTCTCATAACAAGTTTAATTTGGAAGGTAAACAAAAGCATGAATATACTTGGAATAGCATAAGCTAGTAGGTAGGTATGGTGGACTCTTTGGAATAACTTGGTTTAGGGGGTTGGATGCATGAGTGTAACTCATACTTGGTTGTGGAGGCTAGCAAAAGACTGTGAGCGACAAACTAAGAGAGCAATAATGGCCATAATCATGCAGAGCGACAAAACATCATTGAACAAAGCATAAAGTGATACTACAAGTTGAAAACTAAAGGATCATAAAGGCTTATGGTGACTTGGGATAGTCATAACATGGTGTGAGCATGCGCCAAGTCAACCCAAATAAAGCATCAAAGGAGAATACCACTATACTATGCTTTAATATGCTAAAACAACGCATGATTCATCCAAGGCACATTAAGCAATCTCAATTGTTTATAACAAGTCATGCTACAACAAAGAATACTAAGAATAAAGCCAAAACAATATCCAGCATGGCATCACAGAGCATAGGCCACAGTCAAAAACGAGCTCTTTTTACCACATAAGCATGAACTTTCCTACTCTTTTCCAAACCAAACCAAACTATTTGCAAACCAATGTATGAAAGAGGGGGTCCAACCAATTTATTCAGTAAACTAAGCAAACCAAGCAAACGAAAAACCAAAACAAAAACGAAAAAGAAGACGCTCCAAGAATAACACAACTGTGCATGAAACAATAAAAATAAAGCGTTTGGAAGAAACCTGGGATTTTTATTGATGAAGAGGGGATGCCTTGGGCATCCCCAAGCTTTGACACTTGTACTTCTTGGATATTTCTTGGGGTGACACGCGTGGCATCCCCAAGATTGAGCTTTAGTCCATCCTTCATCTCATTACTCATTCCTTCCATACACCTGAAATTTTTCCTTTATACAAAACTTCACACAATCTTTATTAGCAACATTAGTGCACTCAAGATAATAAGTCTTTAGGTTCAGTTTCAACACCAATAAAACTTCCATTAAAACACTAGCTACTGTAGCACTTCCCTCAAAAAGCTCAATTCCCGAAAAGAACTCAAAAAGGAACCAACAAGAAGCAAATGCAGAAAATGGCAGAAATCTGTCAAAACAGACCAGCAGGTAAAGACAAATTTTTTCGAAGACCTTCTGTTGCTCAAATCAAAAAGTGTTGAACTAACGAAAGTTAGATAACAACCTGGGGCAGAAGCACAAAAATGCACGCCTCAAAAGGACGTACAGAGATTTTACACGAATTTTTACGGTGAAGCACAGAAATCTGTTTCGGGACAGCAACTTTCCCAAGCATTACTTCTCTCTCATTAGAGGTTTCTCTTGGCACAAAAAGCAAATAAAAATGATAAGGAGCGGTTATTACAGAGGTAATAACTTCCAAGAAACATCTAAAACTTTTGGGTTATCTCCCAATAAGTACTTTTCTTTAACGCCTTTAAGTTAGGCATGATAGTTTGAGAAGATGCTCACATAAGAAATATGAATTGAAATAAAAGAGAGCATCAAGAAGCAAATTCAAAGCACATTTAAGTCTAACCCACTTCCTATGCATAGGAATCTTATAAAGAAACAAGTCATGAAAGCACAAAGCAACAAGCATAGAAAAGCAAAACAAGTGCAATTTCAAAAATTTCAACATAAAGAGAGGAAACTTAATATTATTGAGATGCATAGAACCATGTTTCCCTCTCTCATAATAACTTTCAGTAGCATCATGAATGAAATTAACAATATAACTATCACATAAAACATTCTTATCATGAGCCACATGCATGAAATAATTAATACTCCCCACATAAGCATAGTCATTCTTATTAATCGTAGTGGGAGAAAATTCAAAAAATAGCTATCATTATTATTCTCATCACCATAATCATCAAATATAGGAGGCATATTGTAATCATAATTAATTTCCTCCTCAATAGTACTGAAAATATCATACTCATCGTTGTAATCATCATATATTGGAGGCATAGTATCATCAAAGTAAATTTTCTCCTCCATGCTTGGGGGACTAAAAATATCATGCTCATCAAAACCAGCTTCCCCAAGCTTAGACTTTTCCATAGCATTAGCAATAATGGTGTCCAAAGAATTCATACTAACAACATTGTTATTAGCATGCAAATAAAGTTCTATAGGTTTTTTAATTTTCTCTTCAAACACTTCATGTCCTAACTCAAGATAAATACTATAAAGCTCTCTAATTTTTTTGTTGTTTTCCATTAAGCCTAACTAGTGAAAACAAGAAACAAAAAGACAAAATTGCAGAATCTAAAGGAAATAACTTCGATCACTCACACCAGAGGATGTGAGTACCTTTTTATATCTCAAGAACGGTGCGTAAAATAGGCGTTTGCCGTGGGAGGTTCTTCTTCTTTAATCCTCCGGTGTGAATACCTTTTACCTTACCTCCCCGGCAACGGTGCCAGAAAATAGCTTGATGTCTACGCACTTCTATTCTTGTAGACAGTTGTTGGGCCTCCAAGTGCAGAGGTTTGTAGAACAGCAACAAGTTTTCCCTTAAGTGGATTACCCAAGGTTTATCGAACTCAGGGAGGAAGTGGTCAAAGGTATTCCCTCTCAAGCAATCCTGCAATCAAGATACAAGAAGTCTCTTGTGTCCCCAACAGACCCAATACACTTGTCAGGTGTATAGGTGCACTAGTTCGGCGAAGAGATAGTGAAATACAAGTGGTATGGATAATTATAAGTGGTAACGGTGATAGAAGATAACTTGATGGTGTGGAAAAGACTAAAGTAAAACTGAAATAAAGATGGAAGCAAGCAAACATGTAACAGATCTAATTGCAAACGGTGTATCAATGCTTAAAAACAAGGCCTAGGGATCATACTTTCACTAGTGAACACTCTCATATAAATATATTATCTTCATGATACTACTCTTAACTACTCTCCGGTTGGACACTCTAATCGATGGTAGGGCTATAACAGCACACCTCAAAGTAAGCCTTTCCCATCTAGATAACCCACACTGTCACCTTGAGCACTAGATGGTTCCAACAAACACCACAATTTCATAAAGACATCCAACTCCAAATATAACTCATAACAAGTATTTGAAATCTCTAGCCTAAGTGCCACCATGGTGTGCACACTGTCACTTTCACACACATGGGGAGAGCAGAGATCTATTAAAGCACTTGAGTAGCAAGGTAGATCTACTTGATTACAAAGCTCATGATCACAATATGATCATGCATAGAGAGAGATGAACACATAGCTACCGGTAGAACCCTTAGCCTCGAGAGAGAACTACTCCCTCCTCATCATGGGAATCAGCAATGGTGATGGAGATGGCGGTGGAGATCGATGGAGATGGATCCGAGGGCACTTCCCCGTCCCGGCAGGGTGCCGGAACAGAGACTTTCTATCCCCCGAATCTCCCCTTCGGCGGCGGTGGCGTTGCGGAACTTTTCGTGGATTCTGATTGACTCTTTAGGGTTTATGCACCGGGAGGCTTCTTATAGGCGAAGAGGCAAGGTCGATGGAGTGCCAGGGGGCCCACACCACCTGGTGGCGCGGCCAGGGCAAGCCCGCGCCACCATATGGTGTGGCCAGGCCCTGGCCCTCCTCCGTCTCTGCTTCAGGCTCCGTGAGTCTTCCGGTAAAATAGGAACTTTGGCTTTTGTCCCGTCCAATTCTGAGGATATTGATTTTCTGACTTTCCTGGAACCAAAAACAGCAGAAAACAGGCAACTGGCATTGTGGCTCTTGTTAATAGGTTAGTCCAAGAAATCATATGAAAAGTACTCCAAAGTGTGGACAAAACATAAGAAAGTAGATAAAACCAAGCATGGATCATCAAAAATTATAGATACATTTGCAATGTATCACCCATTAAGCCTTTGACCATTAAAATTGATTTTCTCTTTATTTAAATAATTATGAATAAATGATTAAATCAACATTTAACATTCATTCACATATTATTCAACCTCCCTGGCCATGGAACACCTTCCACCTCCACTCCGGACATCCTCCGGACTTACCGAAACCCTTCCGGTTTTCTCCCTACTCTTCTTCGGTGATTCCACCGATCCTATAAACACTCTCTAAGCATCATCAAGCCCTTAAGCGTGATACCCCACGGTTCGGGAACACTCCAGACATGGTCGGGACACTCCCGCACCAATGATCGATAGAGGGACCTAGATGGCCATGTGACCCCTGTGCGTTCCACGAAGATCTTTCGTCGTTTGAACCAGGACAGTCGTGTCTTATTCCCTTTGTCACTCTATACTTGCATTGCCCGAGATCTGATCAATGACATCACCATGTCGTGTTCAATCTCGTTACTGAATAATGCTACTTGACTTGTTCCGACAAGTGATATCCCCATGATCAAATCACACGCTGCGTAGCTATTGGATATAACTTCTCCGAGTGGGCCCTTGAGTATCTTCCTGTCACATGGACGGACAAATCCCGCTCTTGACATATATTGCCTCTACGGTTTCCTCTGAGTACCTGAACACACCTTTATAACCACCGTATTACCAGATGGCGTTTGATGCTATCTAAGCACTCTCGGGAGACAGTGATTGATATAGCCTCACGGTCTAAGGAATAGTCTATGAGGATCCATTTCTAATCATCGTAACTTGAACTTCTTGACATGATCGGGTCACGATGTTTAGGTTGGGTATTGATCATCTATTGACCAATGAACCAGTGACTAGAGTTTCACTGGGAACCCCTGGTTGTTTGTATATCATACGTGAATTGATGTTTCCACTCAATACAGTTATAGCATGATATAAAACTTAATCATAAACTATATGAAATATGATAATAGTCCTTACTACTATTTGACTCTAGGGCATATTTCCAACAGTCTCCCACTTGCACTAGAGTAAAAATACACTAGTTGCATTTGTTCTCAATCATTGGCACCATATACCCGGTACCCTGAACATGCTTGCTCATGGAAGAGGTTGAGTCTTGGGTCTGTACTTTACAGTCCCAAATTGTTGAGGGCAAACCTCTAGGGTGGCCCGATCTTTCACGATTCCCTTTCAAATCGAGGGTGGAGTGCGGGGGAAGGAGGGAAGGATGAAAACGGCGAACATACACACGAAGAACGCGATGAACACACACACGCAAAACCACGATAAACACCAATAGCTCACGCCGACGGTGACCGGTCCGGCGCAATCCCTAGGATCGGCGTCGGGCGGAGGACTCTCTCTCGAACCGGCACGGTGAGATGGGAGACTCGGTGAGATCTTGACGTCTAGGCAAAGGGACACCGATGCCTAGGCCTTGTACAACGCAGAGGCACGATGCAAACTCCAACAAGGTTTGGGGATATTGGTGCTCCTTAGTCAAGGAGCATGAGGCAAGAATTAGATAGATCCACAAAGGGGTTTCCACTAATTCCAATATCAAGCCTAGGGTTTACAATAGAGATGGGGGGCTATATATAGGCCAGCCACAAGTTCATGGGTAGTTTAGGCATTAAAGTAGAGTTCTGGGCGAAGTAGAGGGGTACATAGGGCCAGCTAGGCTCACAGGCCCATCTTTGGCACAATTGGTCGGATAGACCGGACAATCCGGTGGCGGACACTCCGGGCAAGGTCTGGGCAAGGTCCGATCGACCTTCCTGAATGTCCACGCAGGTCCGCTCGGCAGGTGGACACTCCTGAGTCGCGCCGGACACTCCGGCTGGATTCGGGCGGACACTCCGGCTCAGGCAGCTTGAGGACAGGTGCAGCTTTAGGGCTCGTGGGTCGATGCGGCGGGGGCTCGTACCTGATGATGCACAAAGTAGTGGTATGAAGTAGCACGCCATCCAAGGAGGTATCGAATTGGCACGAAGAGAGGAGCGAGTTCACCTTAGCTTGGAGGAGTTTGGCTCGGGCACGAGTCATGGGTCCACTTGGGGGACTTGTTGGTGTAGATGTAGAAGCGTCCGTAGGACAGGCTACATCAGCTCCCCCCTTGGGAAAGAGTCGTCCTCGACTCTTCATGGATATCATCTTGAACATCTCCATGGTAGGGCGAGAGATCCTTAACATTGAATGTATTGCTTGCAAGGTACTTGGAGGTCGGAATGTCGATGATGTAGGCATTGTTGTTGATTCGTTTGAGGACCTTGAAGGGACCATCTCCTCTTGGCTTGAGCTTGGAGTCACGTTCCTTGGGGAAGCGGTCCTTGCTTAGCTGTATCCACACAAGGTCACCTTCTTGAAATATCATCTCCTTCTTGTCCTTGTTTAACCTTGAAGCTTGGCGAAGGACTTGTTGTTCGATAGTAGCTCTTGTTTATTCATGAAGTTCCTTCATAGCTTGTGCGTGCTTCTCGACGTCCATGTTTGTGCGCTCATGGAGAGGTAGTGGTAGGATGTCAAGAGCGGTGAGGGGCTCGAAACCATAGACGATCATGAATGGACTCATCTTGGTTGTTGAGTGCTTGGCTCGATTGTAGGCAAACTCGGCGTGTGGAATGCATTCCTCCCAATCCTTGAGGTTTTTCTTGATCAACACACGAAGGAGAGTTCCGAGGCTTCGGTTGAGAACTTCGGTTTGTCCATCAGTTTGAGGATGTGATGCGGATGAGAAGAGGAGCTTGACGCCGAGCTTGGCCATGAGGGTCTTCCACAAGTATCTCATGAATTTGACGTCGCGGTCGGAGACGATTGTCCTTGGCACACCGTGAAGACGGACGATTTCCCTGAAAAACAGATTTGCAACATGTGAAGCATCGTCGGTCTTATGTCACGGTATGAAGTGTGCCATTTTGGAAAAACGATCCACAACAACAAATATAGTCATGACCATGCTTAGATCTAGGCAATCCGAACACAAAATCCATGCTAATGTCGGACCACGGTGTATGAGGAATAGGCAATGGCATATAAAGACCATAGGGATTAGCTTGCGACTTAGCTTGAACACATGTCGTTCATCGTTGAACGTAGCTCTCCACGTCACGCTTCATCTTGGGCCAAAAGTAGTGATTGGAGAGCATGTCCAATGTCTTGTCGCGACCAAAGTGACCCATAAGGCCTCCACCATGAGATTCTTGGAGAAGCAAAAGTTGAAGCGGCGACTTCGGAACGCATAGCTTGTTTCGTTTAAAAAGAAAGCCCTTATTCAAATAGAAATCATCAACTCCCTTGTCATTGGAGCACTTTGCGAAAATTGGTTCAAAGAACGGGTCGAAAGCATACAAAGATTTTATTTCCTCAAGACCCAACACGTTGATTTCAAGTCTCGTAAGAAGGCTTGTATGTTTGCGAGACAATGCGTCCGCAACTACATTATCTTTGCCCTTCTTATACTTGACAATGTACGGAAAAGACTCCATGAACTCAACCCACTTAGCATGTCTCTTGCTCAAGTTAGCTTGGCCTTTGAGATATTTCAACGACTCGTGGTCGGAATGTATGATAAATTCCTTAGGCCAAAGGTAGTGTTGCCAAACTTGAAGGACACGAACTAAGGCAAAAAGCTCTTTGTCATAAATCAGATAGTTAAGGCGAGCACCATCAAGTTTTTCGCTATGGTAGGCTATAGGACGTCCGTTTTGCATAAGGACTCCTCCAATGCCAATACCACTAGCATCACACTCTATCTCAAAAGTTTTTGTAAAATCCGGTAAAGCAAGAAGAGGTGCTTCGGTGAGCCTCTTTTTAAGTTCATCAAAAGCTTTTTGTTGTGCTTTGCCCCACACGAAGGTGACATTCTTTTTGGTCAATTCATTAAGGGGACAAGCAATGGTTGAAAAGTCTTTCACAAAGCGACGATAGAAACCGGCCAACCAATGAAAACTTCGGAGTTCACTCACATTTGTTGGTATGGGCCAATCTCGTATGTCCTTTACCTTGGAAACATCAACTTCAATTCCCTTCGAAGAAACGACAAATCCAAGAAAAATCAACTTGTCTTTAGCAAAAGTGCACTTGGGAAGATTAGCATAAAGCTTTTCATGTCGAAGGATTTGCCAAACTTCCTTGACATGTGTTATATGGTCCTCAAGTGATTTGCTATAAACAAGAATATCATCGAAATAGACACCAACACTTTTTCCAATGAGAGAACGCAAGATGTGATTCATAAGGCGCATGAAGGTGGATGGGGCATTTGATAAACCGAAGGGCATAACCAACCATTCATAGAGACCAAGTTTGGTTTTGAAGGCGGTTTTCCACTCATCACCTTCAGCCATGCGTATTTGATGGTAACCACTACGAAGATCAATTTTCGAAAAAATAGTGGCTCCACACAACTCATCAAGCATGTCATCGAGACGTGGTATGGGATGTCGATAACGCACGGTGATAGCATTGATTAGACGGCAGTCCATGCATAACCGTAACGTATCATCCGTCTTTGGAACAAGAATCACGGGTATGGCACTTGGACTAGTGCTAACTTGGATCAAACCTTTGGAGACGAGTTGGTTGATTTGACGTTCAATCTCCTTTGTCTCCTCCGGGTTCGTGCGATAAGCAGCGCGGCTTGGAAGTGGTGCACCGGGGATGAGGTCAATGCGATGTTCGATGCCGCGAAGAGGAGGTAGTCCATGTGGAAGCTCTTCGGGGAACACATCCTTGAATTCCTGCAAAACACTCATCAAAGATGGAGGAACATTGGTTAATTCGTTAGTTCCTTGCGCTAGTCCTTTGCAAAGGAGGACATAGTGCAAGATGGATGGGTTGTTCCAAACATCTCTCATCTCACTTTTGGTGGCAAGGAGAACACTCTTAGTTTTTCCACTCAAATTTGGCTTGTGGCTCTCACTCACTATGAGGTGGTTCTCTCTCTCACCGCTCTTCTCACAAGTAGGTGTGTGCTTTGCGCCCTCGCTAAAGCCTTTGCATTGTCTGCAATTATTTGGCTAGGAGTCATCGGTTGCAAAACACATGTTTTGTTGAGCCATTTGAAGGTGTATATGTTGGTGCAACCGTCATGTTGAGCAGCCTTGTCAAATTGCCACGGTCAACCAAGAAGCATGTGGCAAACTGTCATAGGAACCACATCACACTCCACCGTATCTTTGTAAGGACCAATGGCAAAGGAGACCGATACAGTATGCTTGATCTTCACGGACCCTTGGTCACTTAGCCATTGCACGTGGTAGGGGTGCTTGTGTGGATGGAGGGTGAGGTTGAGCTTCTCACACAACTCGGTGCTAGCAAGGTTGTGACAACTCCCTCCGTCAATGATCACCTTGATAGATTTGCCATTGATGCCGGCTCGTGTTTGGAAGATATTGGAGCGTTGGTCTTCATGCTCTTGTGCTTGAGTGGTCAAGATCCTTGTGACTACAAGCGATGGACTTGCGTCATGTTCACACATGAGGAGTTCTTGATCATCTTCCACTCGTTGCCTTGCCATTGCTTCCTTGACACGGGCATCAAACTCATCTTCACTCAAGTACTCTTCATCACCATTGTCATGAATGAACAAGACTTTCTTGTTTCCACATTCGGCCGACTTGTGTCCTTTACCTCCACACTTGTAGCATTCACCGTTGAAAGGTGTATCACTTTTTGCTTGCTTGCCACTTGGGGGCAGTTTTCCTTAAGGAAGTGTGGGCTTGAAGAAAGGCTTGGGGGTACTTGAGGAGCTACCATTGAATGTTGTTGGTGTAGCGGTTGAAGCTTGCTTGTAGGTGAAGTACGTCTTGGGCTTGTTGTACTTGATATCCTCTTGCACTTGACGTTCAGCCTTTGTTGCAATGTGCACAAGCTCAACCATGGTGTTGTATGTTTGGAACTCGACGATGCGCTTGATTGGGTGATTCAAGCCAATAAGGAAACGTGCCATTGTTTGCTCCATGCGCTCATCAATGTTGGCGTGAATCAAGTTGAGTTCCATTTCCTTGACGTATTCTTCCACGGTCTTTGTGCCTTGACGAAGCGCTTGAAGGTTGTTGAAGAGGTCACGCGTGTAGTGCGCGGGGACAAACCAGGATCTCATGTGAGCCTTCATGTCATGCCAAGTTGTGATTGGCGGTTCTTGTCTTGCATCATGAGCAACTTGAACTTGTTCCCGCCAAAGGTTGGCATAATCATCAAACTCTAGCGAAGCCATGGCGACCATCTTCTCGTTGCTATAGTTATGCATGCGGAAGATCTTGTCGACTTTGAGTGCCCACGAGAGGTATTCTTCGGGGTCATTGGATCCGGTGAACTTGGGCATTGTGAACTTGATCTTGCCAAAAGTTTTTTCATCGTTGCGGTCATTGCGATGAGCTTGGTGACCTTGTTGATGATCTTGTAGTTGGGGAGGTGGAACTTGGTTCTCGCGTCCTTGATGCGGAGCTTGCTCTTGATATTGTTGTTGAAGAGCTTGCTGTTGCTCTTGGCGCGGTTGTTGACGTGGTTGAGGCGCTTGGGCCTCATGGTGACGAAGGTGTGGAGCCTTTTGACGCGGTGCATGACGAAGACGAGGCTCGTTCCTTGGTTGGTGATGTTGGTTAGGCACCTGGGCCTCACGGCGAAGAACATGGTCATGAGCCTCTTGACGTGGTGGGCGTCGCTCAACTTGTATCACTTGACGCTCCAAGTTTTGTTGATGGGGAGGAGGCACCGCGTGATGACCATGGTGTTGTTGTTGACGTTCATGACGTTGATGACGAGGAGGAGGATCTTGGAGAGCTTCACGTCGATGACGAGCTTGGTTCTCCAAATTGGAGTCATCACTTGTTGTGTCAAGTATGTGTCGCGGTCGATGGTGGTAGACTTGCGGTTGTACTTGCGGTTGCGCTTGCGGTTCCTCTTGTGGTTGCTCTTGTTGGATCACTAGTGCCCTTGCATGATGACGGTGTGCTTCTTGCCTTGCTCGTGGCCTTGAAGAGAGGTCACCATCATAGCTTGACGTTGCGGCGTGCTGTGGGGAAGGTACATAGTTCGAAGAGATTCCATCTTCAACCACGGGGGCATCATTGCATCTTTGAGCACTTTGATGTAGATCTTGTGGAAGAGGTGCATGACGATGCGAAGAACTTGCCGAGATTGATGCGCGTGAACGTGGGCTTGTCATGCCATCGATGAGGCGTCGAAGATTACCATTTGTTTCAGCGACGGAGCGTTGGAGCGCTTCATTTTGGTGGCCGAAGTTGTGATGCATTGCATGCATTTGTCGTTTGAGGCCGTCGAAGCGGTTGTCAATGTTCTTGAACTCGGCTTGCGTCTCGCCAAATTGTTCATCTTGTCGTGTCTCAAGTGCTTGGCAACGTTCACGGAACTCTTGGCGGACGATGAAGTCACTTGCACGCGTCATGTATGGACCTTGATCTTCTTCTTGGGGGGTGGTTGGCTCGTCTCACCGTGCCTATCCATCATGCAAAACACACAAGTTTCGTATATGGAAGTGGAGTATGGTGGTGTTAGCCTTGTACCTCACCTTGGGGATTGCACCAAACTAGAAACCACAAGTGAGAGCTATTAGCGTGCACAGTGGAGTTGCAAAGAAAACTCACACTATAGAAAGAACTAACTCTCAAAAGCTTGTTGGTGGTAGGTTAGGATTGTGGAAAGCCAAAGAACCAACCAAAAAAAGGGATAGTCAAAAGTGGTAAAAATCCAACAAAACTCAAGTCAAAGGCGAAGGTCAACAACTCAAAAGGGTGACGGGAACCTACGACTATGTACACACACGTGGAGAAAGTTGGGATTGACACGACTATGAAAATGAGCAAACTAAATGTCCTAACAAAGACTAAGCTCGTTGTCGTGCCAATGCAAGGAGAGACCGTGGCTCGTTTGTAAAGAGGAAAAGTGAGCAATGGATTTGTGCACTTGCCTTGGGCGCTCTTCTTTCTCTCTTGCTTACAAGCTTTGAGACTCTCTTTGGCAATGGGAGACTATTTTTCTTTTGCTTTTTCTTTGTATCTTTTTTTTGCTCTCCCTTGGTGCTACCTAGTCACACTTGCTATTGCTCTTGCACTCTCACTATCTAAGGACAAATGCACAATGCTCAAGCAAACACAAGATGAGCCACTCTCATGGGATAGGTACACACAAAGGAAGATGGGGGTTAACAAGGTGACGCAAGTTATACCTTCTTTGATGATGAACTTGGCGTCGGTGGTGCGGGATGATGTTTGTGGTCCGGTGGTGTCGATGAGCGCGGAAGTTGATGATGCGGAAGCTTCTTTGGTAATTCTTGACACGCACACACGGACACGAGCAAACACAGGAGATTAGCCAATGCGAAACATGAGGCAAAACTATCAAAATCTGGCGTTCTGAATGGACACTCGGTCTGTCAGGCGGACACTCCGGTTCTGTCTGGCCGGAGTGTCCGCCTGCATTCTGGCCGGACACTCCGGTCTGTTTTGGCCGGACACTCCGGTCGGTATGAGCCGGACACTCCGGCGCGGGTTTCCTGCTCGTGTTCTTGAGCGGAAATCCTCGCCTTCGGGCCTCAAATCCGCGAGAAACTGGCCAAATCAGGCTGGGGAAACGCAGGATAAAGCTGGACCAACTCCTTAGATAAGGTTTGGTCGGATCAAAACCACAAATAACACTCCAAATCAAGAGATCGATCCAAAGGCAAATATGGGCTGTTTTTTGTGGGGATTTTCGAATTTTTGGTGGATAGAAGAAAATTTTTGCGGGAAATCGTGAGCAACGAAGCTCTTGATACCAATATGTTGAGGGCAAACCTCTAGGGTGGCCCGATCTTTCACGATTCCCTTTCAAATCGAGGGTGGAGTGCGGGGGAAGGAGGGAAGGATGAACACGACAAACACACACACGAAGAACGCGATGAACACACACACAAAACCACGATAAACACCAATAGCTCACGCCGGCGGTGACCGGTCCGGCGCAATCCCTAGGATCGACGTCGGGCGGAGGACTCTCTCTCGAACCGGCACGACGAGATGGGAGACTCGGTGAGATCTTGACGTCTAGGCAAAGGGACACCAATGCCTAGGCCTTGTACAACGCGGAGGCACGATGCAAACTCCAACGAGGTTTGGGGATATTGGTGCTCCTTAGTCAAGGAGCATGAGGCAAGAATTAGATAGATCCACAAAGGGGTTTCCACTAATTCCAATATAGGTCCTAGGGTTTACAATAGAGGTGGGGGGCTATATATAGGCCAGCCACAAGTTCATGGGTAGTTTAGGCATTAAAGTAGAGTTCTGGGCGAAGTAGAGGGGTACATGGGCCATAGGGCCCAGCTAGGCTCGCAGGCCCATCGTTTGGGCAGACGGTCAGATCGGATCGACTGGATAATCCAGGTGGCGGACACTTGAGCAATGTCAAGGCGGTCCCATTCGACCTTCTGAATGTGCACGCCAGTCCGGGCTCGGCAGGCGGACACTCCGTGGTCGCTGGGACACTCCATTTGGATTCGCGGACACACTCAGCTCGAGCAATTTCAGGACAGGTGCCTTCAAGGCTCGTGGGTCGGCGCGCGGGGCTCGTACCTGATGATGCACAAAGTAGTGGTATGAAGTAGCACGCCATCCAAGGAGGTATCGAATTGGCACGCAGAGAGGAGCGAGTTCACCTTAGCTTGGAGAAGTTTGGCTCGAGCACGAGTCATGGGTCCACTTGGGGGACTTGTTGGTGTAGATGTAGAAGCGTTCGTAGGACGGGCTGCATCACAAATCCTTTGCAACTTACTAATGTCACCTTGATTGACATTAATACTTTATCATCACATGATAGCATCTCTGTGTATGCATTGTTGCTATGGAAGCAGAATGAGGCCTGATTCCAAGAGCCTACAGTGACGTTAGATCAACCTCGAGGGCTTTCTCATGGGCGCTGTGCCCTGGGACACATCATTCTACGTTAAAAGCGAACTAGCCCCGCCATAACATTATACAACACTTTAGATGGTACCCTTATCTATTATTATAAATGTATTCATCGAAACACCAGTGCACTCTGTGCAACTTTCGATGTTTTGTTCACCTCGCTTCCTACTTGACTTTAATCGGTATTACGGGAGTTTCCAACATATTCCCTTATAACATAGCCGCTTATGTTTTTAAGATATGTCATCCTTTTATGGATTTGGAAAATATATCCACAGTTCTCTACTAGACACTGCGGACAAACTTAGCTCAACGTTCTGTGATTCGAACTTAATCACTTTTAAACGTTCTTTATTTGGATCACATATTATGCTAAGTTATCATCATGGTTTACTAAGATAGAACCTATGTCTCAACATAGTGGATGATGATCATCCTTTTCTTTCTTTCAACCATTGATGTTAAACTTAATACTATTCCTAATTTGAGTTATTAAGAATCAGTTCCTTAATTAACTTCTATTCTGAAACCCTTTTCAGAATCCTTAAGGAATACTACATAATATCATAATACATCTATTATCAGCTTCTACATCTTATAAATCATTATTCATAAGTATTTCTGCTTTCATTCTTAACATACTTAAGAATTACTCCTATAAGCTCCCACTCAAAATATGTTCCTACATATTTGAATTTGAGTCTTATATTGTTCCCACTTAAAATATGTCAATCACATATTGTTTCATGAAGACTTTCATAGCTCCCACTCAATTTTATGCAAATTGCATATCCACTCACTATTTTGAACAATTTCAAAAACTTTGATCAAATGTCAAACTTGGAGCTTTACTATGAGATACTAGTACTATTACTAGTTTTAAATCCTCAGACATTCAATTTGTCCAATACTTGACAAATTGTGCTTTTGTCATTTACCCCCTTTTCCATTATGGCTTTGCAGTCATTTGGGAAAATTCCAAGTAACTCCTTTTACTTGTGAGATTTAGCAATGAATTGCTTTCTAATCTCAAGGGAAGTTTGCTTCTAGGATTTCTCATAATTTAGTTTACCATTATTTTCTTAGTAGTTCATAGGTATGTCATATTCCAAGAATCATGAAAAATGATTCACAAATGTCTCCATACAAGATATGGATTACATTTTGAATCCTACTTCATGTAGTGAAAACACTAGTGGGGAAAACACAATGATCAATATCATTGATTCTTTCCTTCTGTGAAGAGAATCGTTCAGGAATATTTTCTGTTGCGCTTCTCAACACTCTGATGCAGGGTTTTGAATCCTCATCGTGTTTTTCACTATATTCCATTTGCTCCATAATTGAGAAACATCACTAAAAGTGAGCTTTCTCAAGAATGTACCAAAATGCAAGCAATACGAATCTTGCTTTCCTTTTGGTTTCAGCTATGGGTTTTGTATTCAAAGTTTCCAATGAATATGCTACAAGGACTTATTCGCTATTGTTTTGGTTATATCGAATAACCCCAAAACTTTCACGAATTCAAATGGTTCACTACCTTCTAATTGAGTGCTAATTATTTCTAAACTAATGGTCTCTACATCTACACTACAACGATTTATTTGGTGACTTCTATTCACCACCTTTGATATCTAATATCACATTGTGATGCTTTGCATTTTGACGTTTTAAAATGCTTTGCATTCCACAATTTCTTTTATGCCAGTCTTATAAAGTTGAATTTCATTACTATTGATCAAATCATAGTAATTGGATTCTCTTTTATATTTATACCCATTGTTAATGAAACGCTTTGATCAAATCAAATAGTTTCATATTCATGTTTCCTTTGGTAAACTACTTTACACATTTAAACAATCATTTAATGATAATTACCATTTTTGTTAAAAACCCAATACATCGAATATGTATTTACTTTTAACAATTCTTTAAACACTTTGTATTCAAGTAATACACGGTGTTCAAGTTAATTTGCCGAACTTAGGCATGATTTATATGTGATAAGAAATTGAATGACTTTCACATATTATTACATAACTTTGAATTTAAACAATGGTTTTTCATTCATTAATGAACATATCATTAAGTTGGGTATTTTAAACAAGGCATTTTAATGTTTTACAAATGTTCATGCATTATCAATTAGTTTCAAACAACGAGGATAATTCACACGTAATCAAACAAGATATGAACACGAATAGAAATCATTCATAAAAGTGGAACAACTGTTTGTTACAAACTCATATGAATAACCGTCTCATGAAGTGTGAGACACACTAAAGAAGTTCACAATCTCTTGATTACAAAAATCATCCTAAAACATAAACTAAGTGATAAATGTCGAGGGAGAGTGTCGTCGGCCATCATCATCATGCTCGCCATCAACACGCAACGTCACCTCCTCTCCAGCAAGCACCTCTCATACAGAAGGACCTGTTTTCAGCAAAACAGAACAAGTATCAGATATACTTAACACTGCAAATGTGTTTGCAAGATTATAACATTTATAAAACTGTATATCAAATGTATACCTTTGTCATCGATGACCTCTCCGGTGATTGGTTCAACCTTTACGTTCCTGAAACGTAATATGAACTCATGGAAATCCAATGTTTCCGTATCACCACTCATGATGCTACTCCGGACATGTCCTTCGTAGCTGGGAGGTAACGATCGAAGCAGTACATCTATCGCAAATGGATCAGCCATCCAGTAATCCATGAAGTGAACCAGTCTCGTGTGTGCATCAAGCATGCGCTCCAAGTGACCCTTCAGACATGTGTGCTCCTCCATCTGTATGGAAAGGAACTCTCCAAGCAGCTCGTGCTTCCACATGCGCACACGGCCTATGAACTCTGCTCTCAGCTGATCCGCCATTGAATATGGATCAAGATCACCCATGAGCGGATGTAGTTCATCCACCATCTTGTAACGCATTATTATCTGAATGTAGGTGGACATCTCTTGACGATAGTAGCGGTCCGCCAGCTCTTGTGGGGTCTCATAGTAGTTTGGCTCAGTCAAATCCATTGTGCGGCGTATGTAGTCTACCACATGATTCCTAGTAAGGAGATCATTTAGGCGCACAAGCCAACTAGGGAAGTTGGATCCATCAAGTCTAAGTTTCTCACCCTCTACCCAATCCTCAATGACAAAGTAAGCTTCACGGTGAGCCATCTACATTTATAATTGCAAAAAGGAATTTAGACTAAGTTTATAATTAAATGAGTTAATAGTAACTCCACTCAGAAACACCTATCCCCACAAGGGTTCCTAGTGATAACACGACCCCTATCAGCCACATCTCCCCCGATTGATCACGGCCATCGATGTGGGTTCAAAGGTGGACGCTAAACATCGGTCACATCATTCATGCGACTCGTGCTCGATCTTTCGACCATCCGTGTTTCGAGGCCACACTTCTGTGGCGTGCTAGGCTCGCCAACTCAACCTTAGTGTATTCGCTGTGCAACATGGCATGCACCCACTGTATGCGAACATAGATATGTCTGACACCGAACTGTAACCTGGATCGCCTCATCAAGAACTTTCTTGGTGGTGCACACTAAGGGGGAACACAATCGTTGGTAATTTTAACAGGGATCATCTTATTAGGCTACCGTCGAGTATCTAATACTAGCACACAATAAGATATACAAACAATAACATTGAATGTAAATGCTATGTGATATGGTCCTTCACGTCATGATCTCCATCCGCCGTCACTGGGTTCCGGCGCCAGGGTTCTGGCGCCGTAGACACCAGGGTACCGGTGTCTTCCTGGCGTGGTAGTTTGTCACCTCCGTGACTATCTACTACTATGTAACAAAAGGTAATCACTTTACCTTTGCCACAACCATATCACAAAGCAACGCCCCCTGCAAAACAAAGTTAAACGCCTCTACTTTATCTTTGCATGTTTTACGTGGCTGAATGGGCTTTCGCACAAGAACCGTTCTTACCTATGAACTTTCAGCACAACGTTGATCAAGTAGTTGTCTCTACTACACCCCTTTTGGGGCCCTCCGTTGCAAATGGTATACCAACTAATGCGAGAGAAACAGACACCCCCCTAAGCCACTTTATACGGTACAAGCCGTATGTCAAGCGTGGACCAGTCTCGCGAATGAACACGTAAAGTCGGTTGGTGGCCGCTTCATCAAGCATTACTGCGGTATGTACAAGTACACGTGGGAGGGTAACAACTAAAAGATCAACGCCCACACGCTACATCTCGTGTGTTCTACCCGTACTAGCATTACTACGCATAGATCTAGCTCTGATACCACTATTGGGGTTCCGTGTATGAAGCTGCCATGACCTATCTATTAGTAATACAGTAACGAGAGGGGCTTTTCGCGAACTTACCCTTGAAGACCGAAAAGCGTTGTCAACGCTCAGGAGAGTGTGGTTGATGTAGATGAGCCGAAGCCGACCTCAAGGTCGTGATGAAGTCCTTGCGCTCCTTAGCTCCAATGACTTGAGTGCCTCAAGTGCGACACCTCGCGGGGAGTTACACACGTCCGGTGCCTGACGATGACTCCTGCTTCCCCAATCCAGCAGCAGTTGCGGAAGTAGAGCTCCCGGATCCGAATCCTGCAGCACGACGGCGCTCCGCGGTGAAGATGTCTCTCGCTCGTGCAGTCCAAACTTGGGACCACGGTCACGAGAGAGAGGGGGAGAGAGAAAATATCAATTAGAGGTCCTCCCAAAAGTGGGGAGACCTTTATTGATTATTGGTGTGTTTTATTTGGCCAAATACCCCCACTATATATAGGGGGGGGAGGTACTACCTCCCTCAAAGTCCCGGGGTGGGACTAAAGGAGAGGAGGGGGAGAGGTGGCCGCCGGCCACCCTAGTGGGTCCCGCACGGGGGGAGGGGGCTAGGCCCAGCCGGCCTCCCCCTTGGCCCCTCTCCCTCTCTCCTTTCCCCTAATGGGCCCTCTCCCTCCGGAATTGGCCCATTAAGCCTTTGACCATTAAAATTGATTTTCTCTTTATTTAAATAATTATGAATAAATGATTAAATCAACATTTAACATTCATTCACATATTATTCAACCGCCATGGCCATGGAACACCTTCCACCTCCACTCCAGACATCCTCCGAACTTACCGAAACCCTTTCGGTTTTCTCCCTACTCTTCTTCGGTGATTCCACCGATCCTATAAACACTCTCTAAGCATCATCAAGCCCTTAAGCGTGATACCCCATGGTTCGGGAACACTCCAGACATGGTCGGGACACTCCCGCACCAATGATCGACAGAGGGACCTAGATGGCCATGTGACCCCTATGCGTTCCACGAAGATCTTTCGTCATTTGAACCGGGACAGTCGTGTCGTATTCCCTTTGTCACTCGATACTTGCATTGCCCGAGATCTGATCAATGACATCACCATGTCGTGTTCAATCTCGTTACTGAACAATGCTACTTGACTCGTTCCGACAAGTGATATCCCCGTGATCAAATCACACGCTGCACAGCTATTGGATATAACTTCTCCGAGTGGGCCCTTGAGTATCTTCCCATCACATGGACTGACAAATCCCGCTCTTGACATATATTGCCTCTACGGTTTCCTCCGAGTACCTGAACACACCTTTATAACCACCGTATTACCAGATGGTGTTTGATGCTATCTAAGCACTCTCGGGAGACAGTGATTAATATAGCCTCACGGTCTAAGGAATAGTCTCTGAGGATCCATTTCTAATCATCGTAACTTGAACTTCGTGACATGATCGGGTCACGATGTTTAGGTTGGTTATTGGTTCATCATCTCATTCTCAGAATGAGATGACCTCATTTCCAACTAGCATAAATGCCACATGATCAGGAAACTTGATCATCTGTTGACCAATGAACCAGTGACTAGAGTTTCACTAGGAACCCCTGGTTGTTTGTATATCACACGTGTATTGATGTTTCCACTCAATACAGTTATAGCATGATATAAAACTTAATCAGAAACTATATGAAATATGATAATAGTCCTTACTACTATTTGACTCTAGGGCATATTTCCAACACCTTTATGAAACCAATGGAACCTATATGAAATAGCTGGAACATAACTTGCATACAAAACTGCTCTAGTGGAAAGTTTTCTACAAAATTAAACCTTTTTGAAGCAACTAGAAAAAACTAAATAAATTGAACCTTTATGAAACATGATCCAACCGTTTTCAAATGGGTTTGAAACATCTCAAAAGCTAGAGAAACACTACCATTGGTTTCCAAACCATTTTTTAAATGCTTAATAAAACTATTGAAACCACGCTAAAACTTGTGTTAAACAATTGAAACAATGATTTGTTTTAGGATCACGTGGAACCATAAAACCTTTATGAAATAATTGAAACCACGTCAATCTTTATGGAACTATTGAAACCACATCAAACCTTTATGAAAAGAAGTGGAACCACCAAATCTTTATGAAACAATTGAAACGTTTTTGAAATAACTAGCATATAGAACGTATAAAAATACTCTAACTAAAACTTTTCGCAAAAAAATCAAAACTTTTGGAACAATTGGAACCACCCAAAAATGGATTCATTATGAAACAAGTTCCACCCATTTTCATATTGCTTTCGAACTTCTCAAATCAAATGAAACACTACCACCCATTTTCAAACCATTTTGAAACACTTTATGAAACAAGTAAAACCACCAAACATTTATGAAACCACATCAAAATTTATAAAACAATTGGAACCCCATCAAAACTTTGAAACAAATTGAAAAATCAAACCTTTTCAAAAAATTGGAACCACGCAAAAAATGGATTTTTCATGAAACACGATCCACCCATTTTCAAAATGTTTTGAAACGCTTTATGAAATAATTGAAACCACGTCAAACTTTTATGAAACAAACAAATCACATCAAACCTTTATGAAACAATTGAAACCACAAAGTTTTTTATCACGTGGAATGATACCTTCGATCCAGATTTACGGATGCAGTATAGTAGCTTTTTCCCTTGTAGACCTAGGTTTAATCGAACCTTGGGAAAAAATGCTAAATGAAAATTAAATGAGACACGTCAATAAGACTTGTTTGTTCATTTTACCTTCATTTACTGGACCTTTCTATTTTACTTTAGAATGTTGTTTGTTGCAATGGATGGAGATATGCCAGGGTTGAAGATTCACCTACAGCTGCACATCATATGGGATAAAGATAGTAATACACATATACATGTGTAATGGTTTAATATAGATAAAATTTGTGGGCAACACATCCTGATATACTAGAGCCCCTACGAGTCACAGGCATAGAAATAGTCTTTTGATCCAACCATTGTACCACGAAATACCGGACTACAATAATTATTAAGTAAAAACATAGATCAAAGGCTTAAGAAGTGATGTTGCTATTGTTCCCAAATGGATAGGTAAACGAAGACCGTACTCGACTTTCTGTCACTGGGTTTCCTATGAGATCGCCGCTCACCAAATATCTCACCTCGAGCCTTTATCAATATCTAGTATCTTGGGTACCTACAAGTCCATAGATGGGACAAGAGACAAAGAAACAAAGATAAAAATCTCTATTCAATCAATACACAATACTCCCATGAAATAATTTAAATAACATCTAACCTTTATGAAACATAATCAAACCTCGATAGAACATTTGAAACCACGATCTGGTTTTGAATCAGGTGGAACCACCAAACCTTTATGAAACAATTGCAACCACATAAATCCTTTATGAAACAATTAAAATCAGGACAAACCTTTATGACATAAATTGAACCACATCAAATATTTATGAAACAATTAAAACCACATCAAACATTTAGAAAATAGTTGAAAACCACATCAAACCTTTATGAAACAATTGAAACAACATAAAACCCTGATGAAACTATTGAAACCAAGGTTTAGTTGCCAAACCACATCAAAAATTTATGGAACAAATGAAACCACATCAAACTTTTATGAAACAATTGAAACCACATCAAACCTTTATGAAACAAGTGGAACCACCAAATCTTTATGAAACAATTGAAAATTTTATAAATTAACTAGCACATAGACCATATAAAAATGATACATAAAACTTTCTATAACAAATCAAAACTTTTGAAACATTTGGAACCAAAATGGATTATTTATGGAACATGTTCCACCTAGTTTCAAATTGTTTTCGAACTGTGGCAAACCAACTTGTGGTTGGGTGGCTAGGACGATGGTTGTACCCCCAGTCCACCAGAGTTTAAACCCCAGGTTTGACACTGTGTGTTGCATAAGGGGTGGAATATTCTTTTAGTGGGAGGCGACGTTCCCATCGATAGCGAGGCGCCCGTGGTGACTTCATCAATCTCAACACCTAATCCGCCGGCTTAGTCTCTCGATGGTGCTCATAGGGGTACGGTGTGCGTGTGTGCGTTCATAGGGGTGGGTGCATGTACGTGTTGTGAGCATCTATGATTGTACTGTGTTTCTCAAAAAAATGTTTTCAAACTTCTCAAATTGGGTGGAACACTACCACTTGCTTTCAAACAATTTTGGAATGCTTTATGAAACAAGTGGAGCCATAAAACCTTTATGAAACAACTAAAACCACATCAAACTTTATGAAACAATTGAAATCACGAAGAACATTATGAAGTAAGTGGAACCACTAAATTTTTATGAAAAATTGAAACCTTTATGAAATAACTAACATAGACCATATAAAAATTCTCTAATGAAAACTATGTAACAAATGAGAACCTTTCTAAGACAATTGGAACTAGCCATATAAATAGAACTTTAATGAAACAGGGTCTACCCATTTTGATTTTTTTTAGAAATTTCCAAATCAAGTGAACCACTGCCACCGGTTTTCAAACCATTTTGAAATGGTTAATGAAACAATTCAAACCACAACAAACCTTTATGAAACAATTAAAAAACAATTTGGTTTTCATTCACGTGGATGCATCAAACCTTTTATGAAACAATTGAAAGCATGGTAAACCTTTATGAGACAATTGAAACCACATCAAACATTTATGTAATAGGTGGAACCACCAAATATTTATGAAATAATTGAAATCATGACAAACCTTTGTGAAATAATTGGAACCACATAAAATATTTATGAAACAATTGAAACCACATCGAACATTTAGAAAAAGTTGAAACCACATCAAACCTTTATGAAACAATTGAAAAAACAGCAAACCCTGATGAAACTATTGAAACCACGATTTGGTTGTCAAACCACATCAAACATTTATGGAACAAATGAAACCACATCAAACATTACGAAAGAATTGAAACCACATCAAACCTTTATGAAATAAATGGAACCATAAAATCTTTATGAAATAGTTGAAACCTTTATAAAATAACTGGCACATAGACCGTATAAAAATGATCTATAAATCTTTTTGTAACAAATCAACCCTTTTCAAACATTTGGAAACAAAATGGATTATTTATGAAACATGGTCCACCTAGTTTCAAATTGTTTTCGATCTTCTCAAATTGGGTGAAACACTACCACCCGGTTTCGAACCATTTTGGAATGCTTTATGAAACAAGTGGAACGACAGAACCTTTATAAAACAAATAAAGCCACATCAAACTTTATGAAATAATTGAAACCACAAAAAACCATTATGGAACAAGTGGAACCACCGTTTTTATGAAAAATTGAAACCTTTTTGAAATAACTGACACATAGACCGTAAAAAATGCTCTAACTAAAACTTTATGTAACAAAGCAAACCATTTTGAAAAAATAGGAACCACACAAAAAATGGATTCTTAATGAAACATATACCACCCATTTTCAAAATGATTCAAAACGCTTTATGAAATAATTGAAACCGGGTCAAACTTTTATAAAATAGATGAATCACATCAAACCTTTATGAAACAATTAAATCCAAGATTTGGTTTTTAATCACGTGGAAACACTAAATATTTATTAAACAGTTGAAACCTCATCAAACCTTCATGAAACAATTGAAACCACATCAAACCTTTATCATAAAGGTTCTAAATGTCTCAAAAATCATGGTTTCAATTATTTCATAGAGGTTTGATGTGGTCTCAATTGATTCATAAAGGTTTGATGTGCTTTTAATTATTTCATAAAGGATGGATATGGTTTCAATTGTTGGATAAAGGGGTGCTTGTTAAACTTATTCCATGAAAGGTTTGATGTTGTTTCAATTTTTTCATAAAGGTTTGATGTGGTTTAGTTGTTTCAAAAAGTTTAGATGTGGTTTGAATTTTTCATATCATGCTTGAAACACATGAAACATTAATGTAACAAGTGAAACCACAATTTGGTTTTGAATATGGTGGAACCACCGAACCTTTATAAAATAATTTAAACCACATAAAACCTTTATGAAACATTCGAAACATAATCAAACCTCTATGAAACATTTGAAACCATGATTTGGTTTTGAATCGGGTGTAACCACCAAACCTTTATGAAACAACTAAAACCACATCAAACCTTTATGCAATAATTGAAATCACGACAAACCTTTATGAAAAAACTAGAACCACATAAAATATTTATGAAAAAATTAAAACCACATCAAATATTTAGAAAATAGTTGAAAACCACATTAAACCTTTATGAAAAAACTGAAACAACATCAAACTCTTATGAACTATTAAAACCACGGTTTGGTTGTTAAACCACATCAAACATTTATGAAACAAATTAAACCACATCAAACTTTATAAACAATTGAAACCACATCAAATCTTTATCAAACAAGTGGAACCACCCTTTCTTTATGAAACAACTAAAACCTTTATAAAAATAACTAGCACATAGATCGTATAATCATAGTATCTAAAACTTTTTGTAACAAGTCAAACCTTTTGAAACATTTGGAACCAAAATGGTTTATTTATGAAACATGTTCCACCAAGTTTCAAAACAAATTCGAACATCTCAAATTGGGTGAAACACGTCCACGCACTTTTAAACAATTTTGGAATGCTTTATGAAACAAGTGGAACTACAAAACCTTTATGAAACAATTAAAACCACATCAAACTTTATTAAACAATTGAAACCATGAAGAACATTATGAAATAAGTGGAACCGCCAAATTTTTATGAAAAACTGAAAACTTTATGAAATAACTAATATAGATCATATAAAAATTCTCTAATGAAAACTTTAACAAATAAGAACCTTTTTCAGACAACTGGAACCACCCAGATAAATTGAACTTCAATGAAATAGGGTCCACCAAATTTTATTTTTTATTAGAAATTTCTAGATCAAGTGAAGTACTTCCACCATTTTGAAAATGGTTAATGAAATAATTGAAACCACACCAAACCTTTATGAAACAATTAAAACAACAATTTGGTTTCGATTCACATTGATATATCGAACCTTTTATGTAACAATTAAATTCATTATAAACCTTTATGAAATAATTGAAACCAGACAAACATTTATGTAATAGGGGGAAGCACCAAATCTTTATGAAATAATTGAAATCATGACAAACCTTTATGAAGTAATTAGAACCACATAAAATATTTATGAAACAATTGAAACCACATCGAACATTTAGAAAAAGTTGAAACCACATCAAACCTTTATGAAACAATTGAAACAACACCAAACCCTGATGAAACTATTGAAACCACCATTTGGTTGTCAAACCACATCAAACATTTATGGAACAAATGAAACCACATCAAACCTTATGAAAGAATTGAAACCACATAAAACCTTTATGAAACAACTGGAACCACTAAATCTTTATGTAACAGTTGAAACCTTTATAAAATAACTGGCACATAGACCGTATAAAAATGATCTATAAAACTTTTTGTAACAAATCAACCCTTTTCAAACATTTGGAACCAAAATGGATTATTTATTAAACATGGTCCACCTAGTTTCAAATTGTCTTCGAACTTCTCAAATTGGGTGAAACACTACCACCTAGTTCGAACCATGTTGGAATGCTTTATGAAACAAGTGGAACGACATAACCTTTATGAAACAAATAAAGCCACATCAAACTTTATGAAATAATTGAAACCACAAAAAAATTATGGAAAAAGTGGAACCACCGTCTTTATGAAAAATTGAAACATTTCTGAAATAACTAACACAAAGACCGTAAAAAATGCTCTAACTAAAAATTTCTGTAACAAAGCAAACCATTTTGAAAGAATAGGAACCACACAAAAAATGGATTCTTAATGAAACATATACCACCCATTTTCAAAATGATTTGAAACGCTTTATGAAACAATTGAAACCACATCAAACTTTTATGAAATAGATGAATCACATCAAACCTTTATGAAACAATTAAAACCAAGATTTGGTTTTGAATCACGTGGAACCACTAAACCTTTATTAAACAGTTGAAACCTCATCAAACCTTCATGAAACAATTGAAACCACATCAAACCTTTATCATGAAGGTTTTTAATATCTCAAAAAATCATGTTTTCAACTTTTTTCATAAAGGTTTGATGTGATCTCAATTGATTCATAAAGTTTTGATATGATTTTAATTATTTCATAAAGGATGGATATGGTTTCAATTGTTGGATAAAGGGGTGCTAGTTCAACTTATTCCATGAAAGGTTTGATGTTGTTTCAATTGTTTCATAAAGTTTTGATGTGGTTTAGTTGTTTCAAAAAGGTTTGATGTGGTTTCAATTTTTTATATCATGCTTGAAACACATGAAACATTAATGTAACAATTGAAACCACATTTTGGTTTTGACCATGGTGGAACCACCGAACCTTTATGAAATAATTGAAACCACATAAAACTTTTATGGAACATTAGAAACATAATCAAACCTCTACTAAACATGTGAAACCACGATTTGGTTTTGAATCAGATGAAGCCACCAAACCTTTATGAAATAACTAAAACCACATCAAAACTTTATGAAACAATTGAAATCACGACAAACCTTTATGAAAAAATAGAACCACATCAAATATTTATGAAACAATTGAAACCACATCAAATATTTAGAAAACAGTTCAAAACCACATCAAACCTTTATGAAAAAACTGACACAACATCAAACTCTGATGAAACTATTGAAACCATGGTTTAGTTGTTAAACCAAATCAAACATTTATGGAACAAATGAAACCACATCAAACTTTGTGAAACAATTGAAACCACATCAAACCTTTATCAAAAAAGTGGAACCACCAAATTTCAAACAATTGAAACAACTAAAACCTTTATAAAAATAACTAGCACATAGATCGCATAAAAATAGTCTATAAAACTTTCTGTAACAAATCAAACCTTTTGAAACATTTGGAACCGAAATAGTTAATTTATGAAACATGTTCCACCAAGTTTCAAATTCTTTTTGAACATCTCAAATTGGGTGAAATACTACCACCCACTTTTAAACAATTTTGGAATGCTTTGTGAAACAAGTGGAACCACAAAACCTTTATGAAACAATTAAAACCACATCAAACTTTATGAAACGATTGAAACCACGAAGAACATTATGAAATAAGTGGAACCACCAAATTTTTATGAAAAAATAGAAAACTTTAGGAAATAACTAACATAGATCATATAAAAATTCTCTAATGAAAACTTTAACAAATACAAACCTTTTTGAGACAACTGGAACAACCTAGATCAATTGAACTTCAATGAAACAGGTCCACCAAATTTGAATTTTTATTAGAAATTTCTAGATCAAGTGAAATACTTCCACCGGTTTTCAAACCATTTTGAAAATGGATAATGAAAAAATTGAAACCACACCAAACCTTTATGAAACAATTAAAACAACAATTTGGTTTTGATTCACATTGATGTATCAAACCTTTTATGAAACAATTGAAAGCATGATAAACCTTTATGAAACAATTGAAACCACCTCAAACATTTATGTAACAGGGGGAAGGACCAAATCTTTATGATATAATTGAAATCATGACAAACCTTTATGAAATAATTGGAACCACATTCAATATTTATGAAACAATTGAAACGACATCGAACATTTAGAAAAAGTTGAAACCACATCAAACCTTTACGAAACAATTGAAACAACATCAAACCCTGATGAGACTATTGAAACCATAGTTTGGTTGTCAAACCACATCAAACATTTATGGAATGAATGAAACCACATCAAAGTTTATGAAAGAATTGAAACCACATCAAACCTTTATGAAACAAGTGGAACCACAAAATCATTATGAAACAATTGAAACCTTTATAAAATAACTAGCACATAGACCGTATAAAAATGATTTGTAAAACTTTTTGTAACAAACCAACCCTTTTCAAACATTTGGTACCAAAATGAATTATTTATGAAACATGGTCCACCTAGTTTCAAATTGTTTTTGAACTTCTCAAATTGGGTGAAACACTACCACCCGGTTTTGAACCATTTTGGAATGCTTTATGAAACAAGTGGAACCACAAAACCTTTATGAAACAAATAAAACCACGACACACTTTATGAAACGATTGAAACCACAATAAACATTATGAAACAAGTTGAACCGCGATTTTTTGAAACCATTGTAACCTTTATGAAATAACTAGCACATAGAAAAAATTCTCTAACTAAAACTTTTTGTAACAAAGCAAACCTTTTTTAATAAATTGGAACCACACAAGAAATAGATTCTTCATTAAACATATACCATCCATTTTGAAAATCATTTGAAACACTTTATGAAACAATTGAAATCACGTCAAATTACAAATCAAATGAATCACATCAAACCTTTATGAAATAATTCAAACCACGATTTGGTTTTGAATCACGTGGAACCACCAAAACTTTATTAAATAATTCAAACCAAATCATCGTTTCAATTGTTTGATAAAGGTTTTATGTGGTCTCAATTGTTTCATAAAGGTTTGTTGTGCTTTCAATTATTTCATAAATGCTGGATATGGTTTCAATTGTTGGATAAAAGGGTGGTGGTTCAACTTATTCCATAAAAAGTTTGATGTGGTTTTAATTGTTTCATAAAGGTTTGATGTGGTTTAGTTGTTTCAAAAAGTCTGATGTGGTTTCAATTTTCCATATCACGCTTGAAACACATGAAACCTTTATGTAACAACCAAAACCACATTTTGGTTTTGAATATGGTGGAACCACCAAAACTTTATGAAATAATTGAAGCCACATCAAACCTTTATAAAACATTTGAAACATAATCAAACCTCTATGGAACATTTGAAACCACTATTTGGTTTTGAATCAGGTGGAACCACCAAACCTATATGAAACAACTAAAACCACATCAAACCTTTATGAAAAAATTATAATCGCGCCAAACCTTTATGAAATAAATGGAACCACTTCAAATATTTATGAAACAATTGAAACCATATCAAATATTTAGAAAACAGTTGAAAACCACATCAAACCTTTATTAAAAAATTGAAACAACATCAAACCCTGATGAAACTATTGAAACCACAGTTTGGTTGTTAAACCACATCAAATATTTATGGAACAAATGAAACCATATCAAACTTTATAAAACAATTGAAACCACATCAAACCTTTATCAAACAAGTGGAACCAACAAATCTTTATGAAACAATTGAAACCTTTATAAAAATAACTAGCACATAGACCGTATAAAAATGGTCTATAAAACTTTCTGTAACAAATCAAACCTTTTGAAACATTTGGAACCGAAATGGATACTTTATGAAACATGTTCCACCAAGTTTCAAATTGTTTTCGAACTTCTCAAACTGGGTGAAACACTACCACCCGCTTTTAAACAATTTTGGAATTCTTTATGAAACACGTGGAGCCACAAAACCTTTATGAAACAATTAAAACCACATCAAACTTTATGAAACAATTGAAACCACTAAGAACAATATGAAATAAGTGGAACCACCAATTGTTTATGAAAAATGTAAACTTTTATGAAATAACTAACATAGATCGTATAAAAATTCTCTAATGAAAACCTTAACAAATAAGAACCTTTTTTAGACAACTAGAACCACCTAGATAAACTGAACTTTAATGAAACATGGTCCACCCATTTTGAATTTTTATTAGAAAATTCCAAATCAAGTAAAACATTGCCACCTATTTCAAACCGTTTTGAAAATGGTTAATGAAACAATTGAAACAACACCAAACCTTTATAAAACAATTAAAACATCAATTTGGTTCTGATTCACGTGGATGCATCAAACCTTTTATGAAACAATTGAAAGCACGATACCTTTATGAAGTACTTGAAACCACATAAAACATTTATGTAACTAGTAGAACCACCAAATCTTTATGAAATGATTAAAATCATGACAAACCTTTATGAAATAATTGGAACCACATCAAATATTTATGAAATAATTGAAACCACATCGAACATTTAGAAAAAGTTGAAACCACATCAAACCTTTATGAAACAATTGAAATAACATCAAACCCTGATGAAACTATTGAAACCACGGTTTGCTTGTTAAATCACATCAAACATTGACGGAACGAAAGAAACCACATCAGTTTACGAAAGAATTGAAACCACATTAAACCTTTATGAAACAAATGGAACCAAAAATCATTATGAAACAATTGAAACCTTTATAAAATAACTGGCACACAGACCGTATAAAAATGATCTATAAAACTTTTTGTAACAAATCAACCCTTTTCAAACATTTGGAAACAAAATGGATATTTATGAAACATGGTCCACCTAGTTTCAAATTGTTTTCGAACTTATCAAATTGGGTGAAACACTACCACCCGGATTTGAACCATTTTGGAATGCTTTATGAAACAAGTGGAACCACAAAACCTTTATGAAACAAATAAAACCACATAAAAGTTTACGAAACAATTGAAACAACAATTTGGTTTTGATTCATGTTGTTTTAGTAGTTTTTCACGTACCGGTACCTACGGGACACGTTTTTCACCATTGATTCATGCCCTAACACTCGTTCCTAGATGAAACGACTACAAATTTTTGTGATTCATAGAGATTTAATATAGGGCGTGAATCAACAATGAATCATGTACTTGTATGCAATGGTTCTGATAAAATCATCGTGCCATTTGCAACCACCAAATCCCTTCAGTAGAATATCTTTTATTCTCATTCACTGTGGTATTCAAGAAATTGCTACAGAAAACTTCGTCGTCACCAAACATATGGAAGCATCATATCCCTTTTCTCAGCTTGGTACATGGATAGCCATTTGTTATTGGAGCATCGAATCAAAATGTTTGCCATGTACCAATAGGAAAGTACAATTATTCAGTACGTGATATATTTTGGAAAAGTATATCACTATATTTTTTGGAGAGTATGCCTAGATATGTAATTTACAAGATAACATCAATCTATGTGAACATTGTGAGACGAGCATTGAAGTAAACCGAAAAATACTACTCACTCTCTCTAAACAAGACACTCGTCGACTCCAACTCTAAGCCAAGTTTTGAACTCATCCTTGATTTGAGAAACCAAGTCCAACACCAAGAGTTGTTGTCCACTATTGTAAAAACTCTCGTTGTTTCCAAATTGACCAACAAATCAATGTGACATCACGAGCGTGTCGAAATGTTTCTTCTCTTTCCTATGGAATCTTTTTACTTGCCTTGAGCCACCATCCAAGTTCTCCGTGACATCTGGTACATCCACTTGAACTCCAGCTAGCCATAAACAGTGAAACCAAACTTCCCTGGCCAACATGCAATCCATCAGTAAATAGTCGACTGTATCCTCCTCTTGCAGACAGTTGTAGGACACACAATTGCATCTTGCAGACCATGCTACATTCTTTAATAGATGTCCATACTTTGTACTATAATGGAAGATAAATGAAAATCTTGCACTTCAAAGGTGCAGATGACTTCCAAATACAGTTCGCAGTGCGGCTTTTAATGTTGCCTAAACAGAGCCTATCATACGTTACCTTGGCAGAGCACACACCTGAAGCAGAGCACGGCCAGCTAAACTTGTCTGGTATCTCCTCCCCCATATGTACTGAGCTGACCACTGCCAACAAGCGCACACGGTGTACTTCAGGCCTTCGGAAATGCACGATGTACTTCAGGCCTTCCGAAATGCAAAAAAAATAGCAGAGTTTGAGAAGCAAAATTTGTTACAACAACAGATGGCACAGTGGCACAGTTTTACAGTTGGAGAGTGTTTTTCTTCTCTGAAAGTAGACCAACATGACATGGGATTTAGAATAAATATTTTTTTCTAGGCTATCCACTATACTGTTGCAACTTAGCTTCATATAAAACATTTCAAAGTAGACAATGTAGTTTCGTAAATAAGATAACCATATCAAGCAAAGCTACTAAAAATCCACATGATACAGATGCTTTAGCACAAGCGAAGAACATCCACTCACAAAATTAATGATTTAATTCCCATTTTGGATGAGAAGAAAACATAAAGGAGAATAAGTACTATCCATCAGTTATCACTTTTAGTGTGCTAGTCTAAGGGCTACCAAATAACCATTTCTTTAAACTGGAGGAAAATAAAATAGACAAAAAATGACTAATTTTAGCACAGACTTGACAGATACCCAATGCTGAATTAAGCTAATCTTTGTGAATCTCTCCCTTTTAATACCCAAAATGCCACCTGCATGAGACTGAGACAATTTAGTTAACAACATGAGGATACTAACTGAAAGTTAATCTGCATATTATCTGTGAGAAGTTGAAAAAATTAGTAATATTTTTCTGACCGAATTACCTTTACAGATCAAGAATGTGAAAATAATCCATCTCCCAACAAAAACTAACAGAGTCTTTCCAACTCTCATAAAATGGTACATGATTTAGCATCATTGTACTATGTACATGATGATTCCAGTAAAACGACAGAAGTAGGAACATAATAAATAACACAAATCCTGTAATCTGCAATGTCATGGGAGGCATTGAATACAATAGTATAATACTACTATTCATAAATTTTTAGTTCAGTCTATTTTACATTTATCAAAGTGACCTGCTTATTGCCAAAATAGATCAATAGTGAAAAGGTAATGAACTGCTCAAGAATGGATCCTTTTTAGATCAAAGGGGCCCCTAACAAGGTGGAGCACCGGTTCCATTAATAAATGAAACCAGCCCGAAATAGAGTCTTTTACACAAAATTAGTATGAAAAAAGGCTAAATAGGAAACTGAAAAAAGTTCCAACTAAAGCAAACTAAATCCTCAAGCAACCACACACTACCCAGATAATACAGATTTTAAGAGAAAAGCTCATGGTACCTCCCTATAGCGCTCACGGATGTTTTTGAGAGCCGTCATGGTCTCCTCATCTGGAAGGAGCTCCGCCTTCGGTGTCCAGGATTGCACCTAGAACAGCGTCAGCGGCGAGGTGGCCTGCACACCGGAGTTGAACATGGGGGTGGAAGGATAGGCAGGCGCGACTGAAGAGGTGGCCGCAGTTCCCAGTGAGGGCGAGCCTACCCCACTCCAGCGCCCCTGGCTCCCTGCACTTGGTTTCGATCACCCCTATAAAGAGGTCCACTTGGGGCAGCATAGGTTCCTTGAAGATTAACCTCCATTTCTTGAGGGTTCTGAGAATTGGCCACCATACCTGCTTCATAGAAATCCAAGTTTGGGCATAAAAAATCAGAGCATTTCTACTTTTCCAAATGCTCCAAAGCACCGCAGCGCAAACATCATTGAAAGTTTGATGCTTCTTTTTAGAAATCCAAAACCTAGCTACAGAGAGGTAATCATGACCGCATTCACAGTTAAAGAAAGCAGAGATAATCGCCTAGGTCTTAGCTGCAACAATGCATTTGAAAAAGAGGTGATCAATAGTTTCTTCTTCATTACAGAAAACACAACAAGTAGGCTTACATATATTTCTTTTCTGAAGGTTATCTCTTGTCATTAGCTTGTTATCAAAGAGCAGCCACAAAAATATATGAATTCTAGGAGGAACAACTAGGGACCAAATAGCTGGGATATAAATAGGTGTGACTCCTCTAAAACTAATAGTGCTATAACAAGAGCTAGAAGAAAATTGACCATTAGCTGTGTAGCTCCAAGCAAGAGAATCACATTCATTTGAGAAAGAAATACTACTAGCAATCTGCACCAAATCTAACCATTATTCATGTAACTTAAAACTGAAGTTCCTATGAAAGGTGAGTTTTAATGAGCTGCCATCCCATACTTGTTTGATGGTAGCCATTTTCTCATTACAAATGCAATACACCTCCAGAATTGCACAGATAAAGGGGATGTGCCCAACCAAATATCCTCCCAGAATCTGATTTTAGCACCATCCCCAATAATCCACCTGTGTCCAAACTGAACAGCCGTAACAGCCCACATGAAACCCTTAAAGAAGGTGGAGGAATTTGAACTCCCACAATAGAAGATATTTGGGTTTTGAGTTTCGTATTTAGCATCTAAGATGTTTTTCCAAAGCCTGTCTTCCTGGGAAGACATTCTCTTAAGCCAGGATGCAAGCAAGTAGATGTTAACATCTCTGAGGAAAGGTACCCCTAACCCGCCTTGGGCCTTAGGCATACACACCAGGTTCCAATTGGCAAGGTGTAGCTTCCTTTTATCTTTGGAATAATTCCAAAGACAATTAGCCATCTGTGAGTTAATGAGATCTAAAGCCCATTTAGGAAACTTAAAAAATGAGAAAAGATAAATGGGAATGCTAGCAAGACAGGTTCTAATCAGAACTAGCCTAGCTACATAAGAGAGGAGCTTCCCTCTCCAACCCGCAGTTCTTTGCAGAATCTTATCTAAAATGGGTTGGAGATCCTCTCTCTCCTAAGATTATCATGATGCAGAGGCACTCCCAAATATTTAATGGGAGACTGCCCAACAACACACCCCATGATCTCACTTAGGTCTTTAGCATCCTCAGCAACCAGGTCGATGGGCACTAGCTCACTCTTATCGTAATTAATTTTCATACCCGATACTTGTTCGAAGCATGTAAGCACCCATTTCATATTCCTAACCATATCAGTGTTATTATCAACAAAAAGAATCATGTCATCTGCATATTGCAGACTAATAACACCTCCAGGAATGAGCTGAGTGCACATACCCCTAATGAGGTTGTTGGCTGCAGCTTTATTTCGCATACGAGTGAAGACATCCACTGCACAGTTAAAGAGGAGGGGGGACATGGGGTCTCCCTGTCTAAGCCCCCTACTAGTGGTGAAAAAATTACATTCAACCCCATTCAATTTAACTGCCACAGACCCACCTCTAGTGGCCAGATGTATCCATCTAGAAATTTTAGTGCCAAATACTCTCAAGGCCAGGACCTCATCTAGGAAGTCTAGGTTAACCCTATCAAAGGCTTTCTCATAATCTAACTTAAGCACAACCCCTTGGTCTTTACCATGGATAGCAGAATGTAGAACTTCATGAGTTGTAACTACACTTTCAAGAATAAACCTACCTTTAATAAAAGCAGTTTGATTGGGAGCAATCAAAAAGTTCATGATCAAGCCCAGTCTATTATTTAGCACCTTAGTGAAGATTTTAAAAATGCGGTTTAAAAGACTTAGAGGTCTGAATCTTTTCATGGTGGAGGCATCGGGCTCTTTGGTGATGAGGGACAGGACAGCAAAGTTAAGTCTATATATGTCCAATTTCCCCACATAAAAATCCTTGAACAAAGCAAGAATGTTAGCTTTAACCAAGTCCCAAAAAGTCTGGTAAAACATAAAAGAAATGCCATCTGGTCCTGGTGCTCCATCTGAATAGGAACACAAAACAGCTTTTTTGATTTCTTCCTCAGAGAAAGGAGCTTCTAATTGAGCATTCTAGACTTCAAAGACTCTTTCCTTTGCCGAGAAAAAAATCAGAGTCCAAAGAGAAACTTGAACTGGACTCAGACCTAAAAAGATTCTTATAAAAATCTGTGGTTATCCCTAACATCTCTAGCAGTTCTGAAGTAGGGCCCTCATGCCCTTCCAAATAAGTAACCATAGTCTTCCTACGATGTTGGTTAGCCACAACATGGAAATAATCCGTGTTTCTATCTCCTTCAACAATATCCCTATCCCTAGATCTTTGTTTAGCTTTAGTTTCCTCCTTAAGCCAAAGCTTCTGCATCTCTAAGCTAATCTCCTTCATCCTAGCATGCTCAGAGTCTGAAAGGGATTCAGATTCAGCTTTCAGATCTAAACTATCGTACTCCTGCATCATTTCGTGCTTAAGCTTTCTAAGATCAGCCTCAATGTTCCTAATCCACCCTTTGGAAGTTTTCCTAAATCTTCTCATCTTTTCCTGCCACCTATCAATAGCAGAGGTACTCTTGGTGGGTGCAAGGCAAGATCTGGTGACTAGATCTTTAAAATCTTCTCTAAGGAGCCACCACATTTCAAATTTGTAAGAAGCAGGTCTATGAGAGTGAGTAACCCCTGAGTCCCACGGGATAGGAGTATGATCACTTCCAAGCCTAGTGAAAGCTTGAGAAGAAGCAAGGGGTACAAAGCATCTAATTCAGTATTACAAAAGATTCTATCAATAGCTGACATAATCAGATTTTCTTGGTTGTTAGCCTAGGTAAATCTCCTATTAGATAACTTGACCTCCATGAGCCCCCATAACTCAATCCAAGCATTGAACTTGTCACACCACTTGTGGTTGACCACCCCATTGCTCTTATCTTCTTGAAATCTAACCAAATTAAAATCCCCACTAACGAGAGTGGGAAGGCTGTTGTCAATGAAGAGGGAGTGTAGTTCAGAAATGAACTCATCTTTTCCTTCCTCATAAGGAGAGCCATATACAGAAATGTGCCTCCAAACTTTGCTATCTAACTTATAAGAAGACATGAAATAGAGTAACTTTTAATGTCCCAAGAGAGGACTTCAAAAAGGTCTGAATCCACCCCAACCAAAATGCCTCTAGCAGATCCATTGGCAGGTAGATGGTTCTAGGCAAAATTCCTATTAAGACTAATGGAATCCAAGTAGGAGGTAGTGAAGCTCTCCTTCTTGGTTTCCTGAAAAGCAATAATGGAAGCATGGGTTTTAGCAAGAGTGGCAATGATGCATTTCTTTCTACCTGGGGCATCAATCCCTCTAATATTCCATCCTAAACTATTCATAGACCTTCCTTGTCTTAGGGTGCTTGCCCCGTTTATGTCTACAAACTTTAGTCTAGAGAAGCTCACTATCACCTAGTTCTCCTACTTGTGCCTCAGCCACAATAGGAGTTTTAGGTGAAGTATAGGAAACAAAAACATCAGCACGAGGGTGGCCTTTAGGCACAACCCTACTATGAAAAGAAGCAAAAGAAAGAGACTGTGAAGAATCAGGCATACATGAATCAGAAACCTCTATAGTAGTTTTAGTTGACTCATCAACTTCACTACAATCAGATTCTAAGATAACCACACCAGCTGACTTTGTCATGTTCTTCAACGAGTCTTTATGCAGAATTTTAAAAGGGTTAACATCTATTATACCTTTAAAGGTTGCAGTAGGTACTTCTAGATTCTTCTTCTTTTTCTGCTCTTGGGCAAGTTCCAAGATCGACTTCCCAGCATTTCCTTGTGTCCTGGCACTCTGCCTGGTGCCCAACACAGGGCCCCACTGCTTGTTCTTCTTGGTAATCTGCTCCACTTCTTGAATCCCAGTCTCTATCCCTCTCTTGCTGCCAGTGTCTTGTGACGTATCCATATCTTCAGGTAAGTCAACATTTCCTTCATCATACAGAAAGTATCCTTCATCATCTACGAGATCCATGTCTCTCAGCAGACTATAGCATCTTTCCTCCTTAGGTGTGTCAATTGCTAGCCATCCCATAATGTCTCTTCTGGCAGATTCCAGAAATGCAGGAAGCGTCTCTTCTTGGTCTAGGTCTGTTTCTTCCTCGCACTGAATGGGAACAGCACTAGAACTGACCTTCCTACCCTGAACTGATGTCGTCCCTCCACTCTGACCATTCTTACCAATTGTTGCACCACCTCCAGGAGGCTGGCGAGATGTGCAATTTTTCATGTCCATGTTTGCATTTTGAGTGGGTCAGAACCAACTTGAGTATCTGGATTGCCAGGGCCTTCATTTGTCTCAATATCTTCAGGGAATTGAACAGTGAAAGAGATAGAGTAATTCTTATTTTTAATCTCAAACAGATGGTTATCTGGGACTAGGTGGGGCTCTTTGCACTGCACCTTTACCCTGACAACCTCATAGAGATTCTGGAACATCCCATTCCAATCAACATCCACCAGGACACCCAAAACTGAAGTAAACTGCGCTAGCAGATTCCACTTGCACCACTCTGGCTTGAGACCTCTTAGCTGAACCCAAATCTCCCCGTTCTCCCCAACAGAAACAAGCTCCCCATCCCAAACCTCCACATTCACAGTCACCCCTTCCTTCACCAATCCAAAGCAAGGGTAACCTGCAACATCTTCTACTAGGAGGTGGGGAGGGAATTTGACTAGGAAAGACCAGTCTTCAAGCTATTTAATCTGCCAAAGCCAAGTGGTTTTTTTAGATAACTGCAAACTCTTGAGCCAGTTCCTCTTTGCTTATTTCACTAGCCTCAATAAAGACAATCCTTACATTTTTCCACCCAACTCTTTGTCTTTGCTTTCCGGCACTTCCACATGAAAGAATTCTAGTCCCTAGGCTGCTTTACCATATAGTTTGGCAGCATGCAGAGCTAACTTCCTCACAGGGCATCTATCCTCTTTGTGGTTTACCATTTTGCAGATGAAGCAGAAAGGTGCAGTGGAACATTGGGACTTGTTATGGCCAGGCTCTCCACAATTGAAGCAGGCCACGTCTAGATAGCTATCTTTTGGTTTGGACTGATTCCCTTTTCCTTGATTTTGCCCCTAATTCACCACAGAAGAGGCTTTTCCTTTCTTCTTGTTCCTTTGATGCTTGTCATTGCTATGCTAGTTCTGCTGAGACTGCCCCAACTGCATCTGCTGATGCACAAGCTGCTGGCCCTAAATCTGCAGAAGGTGTACATTCAACACATGTTGCTGCTATTGTATGGGCTGCATGAACTGCCGTTGTGATTGCATCTAGGGAAAGGTGGGAAGTTGTTGTTGAGATGAACTTGACCCAGCCCAAGTGTCTTGGGGGTGATCCATTGATTAGGAGTAAATTGCCCTGGGGATTGATTGGGAAATCCCCAATGAGGAGGGAAACCAAAACCAAATCCCAGGTTTGCTGGTTCTGAGGCACCGTCGGCTGTTGAAGATGCTATTGAGGTTGCTGATTTTGATTTGGCCAAGCTCCTCCTTGAGCACCCCCTCTGACATAGGTACGATTACTCGGATGCTTATGATTTGCTGCCCTATGCTGGGTAAAAGGATTACGACCCATGAATATTTCAGATGATAGCCCAAGGAAGCAACCGACAAAGACTTTGATTTGTATTAGGAAAGAATCTCTGAACCGACAATGTATTGGTATTGTAATCACGCGTATGTAAAACCTATCCACATACGGCTTTGAGAACCGACCTATTATATATAAGACAGGAGAAGCCCAAGCGAGGATAACAGAAAATCTCCCAGGCAACTTGTAATAGCACGATTACTCAATATTCAGGCAACTTTGACTCCATTGTTTTCCTGACATCCGACGAAATCCCCATCATTCTCCTTTCCGCGAAACCCTAAGTCCTTCACCATGGACATTGCCGAGGTTGCCCCTTGTCAATTGGCATCGTCTGTGGGAAACCTGAACGCTAGAACCATGGATTCGGCGGACTGCTCTCCACCAAGCACCAACCCGACAAAAGTAGATCCACGCCCGCCCACCCTTGTATTGGTACCCGCTGATTTCAACGGTGGATCCGATCTAATCATCGGAAGTTTCCACTTCCAAGTAGAAGACCCACAAGAATCACACCCTTCGGCCCTAATCACATCAGAACCGTCGGTAAAAAAACTACGCCTGCGGCGGTACCGGCATCTTTCGTCGGGTCTTCCATGGATGCCATAGCACATATTGAAGCAGGTGAAGAAAGCGAGCAAATCGAGATGGATCTGGGGGACCTTGATGGTCTTTACGACAATCTCTCCTTCGGATCAGATCCACAGCTAAACCCACCACGCGAAACAAGCCCGGCAAATTCAGAACCCGGAGAAAGTAGCGAAAGAATCGACTTCGGAATTCGGATGGCGGAAATCTACCTAGAACAAAAACTGATGGACTTCACTGGTTCACCCGACAGTATCTCCCTTGGTACAGAAGATGACGTCACCAGCCCATATATCACTCAGCACCAAGTATGCGTGATCATCGGAGATGCCTCGACCTAGCAAGACTCTAACAGTAACCCAATTTTTAATCCCGATGATATTCTTTCAACCCACAATGCAGGAAGTCACGACACCGAAGGAAGTCGAGGAAACGAGGGAGACCCAACAGTCAACTGGGTAAACCGAGAAGAAGAACAACCGCGCATAGGCGAGAGGTAAACTCTCAGCTTACCAGCCAGCGCATGGGAAACAGCAAGGGCAGCAATTTCGGGTGCGGTTCCAATGACAACGGACGCCACTCACGAAGATCTATTAGCATATCAATATTTACTCCACCACAAAAAGAGAGACCTACTAAAGATGATAAGGCAACTCGACGAAAGGAAAATATTAGTCGACGAATCTAGCCTACGATGGGCGCAGTTAAGTTCCACCCGAGGATCGAGGAGCATAACAGGAGGAGCATCGCCAAGGAGAGGAACGTCTAGGCTACGGGATATCCCCGAAGAAGAGAGGAGCGGACTAATATGAGATCTTGATCTATCATTCATGTCAATAGACCAGGCCGGAAACATCAAGGAAAAAACAACCCAGGCATCCATTGTGGCTGCACAAACATATCTAATCACAATGCAGCCCTGTCAACACCCGGATTTTTAATCCCAGATGCCTGTTATGCCATACATCACAATCCCAGGATTACTATTTTTGCGAGACATACCAGATTTGATATCACAGTACATCATCCATTACAAACCATAATAAGGTCTTACACAAATAAAGGATCTCATGATCCAGTCTTAATACAAACAAGCAGCGGAATAATAAGCGTAATAGTGGGCTCCATCTTCAGGGTCATAGGCAATGCTGATGATGGGAGATGATCCTAGTTGTCGTAGACGTCTTGCTGTCCATCATCCTGGTAGTCCTCCTCATAGTCTGGCCACGGGAATAGCCAGGGACAAAGCCATGAGTACTCTTTAAGTACTCGCAAACTATCACTAACAAGTAAGGTAGTTCTAGTAGGAATCTTAAGCTCTAGGTTTATTTACAAAAAAGCCAGATTTATCTAAACTGAGTTTAGAAGTAAAGAAAACTAAGTAAATATTCTAAATCACTTAAGTGGGAACCTAGTTTTCATATTCACAACCCTGTTGTGGTCAAGTCAAAATCATAGTTCACTTCACAAGTCATTTTGAAAACATCTGATGACGGAACAGTATGGCCACTCCAACTGTCCATGACCGCGGACGCGGCTATTCGAATAGTTTGACACTCTGTAGAGGTGGTACACTTTCACCACAAAATTCGATACATCCCTCAGGGATAACCCTAAATCATCATACTTAGTATGCGGATAATCAATCATAACCTTTCAATTACACACTCTAGTATAGCACCTCCCCTATGAGCTTGGCCTCCCAGCCATGGCCATCTGCCATCCTGGGCACTGCATAGGTGGACAATTCACACTCACGAGGTAGCCTCAGCTCAAACCTCTTCCGCGAGGGAACCCATACTAATGCATATAAACTTCCGGCTAAGCCCTACCCAATTTAGGTATTGTGGTTGTACGGTAAAAATTGGAATGGTATCGCATCCGAACCCAACCATCAGTTTTTATAAAGGGCTAAGGCTCATGCCTCAACATTTTCATCATTAAATCCATTTGTGTTTCTCAACACATGTCAAAACATTTCAATAGAATGACTCATCATTCCAAGGTTTTCATAATCATTTTCACCAAGTATTCCCATCTAAAGTGATCAAGTTTTATGCTTAGCACTAGGCACTAAGTTAAGAGTGTTCACTAATGAGGGGTGCTAATCTTCAATCCCATGTCATAGAATGACATCTAGTATAGGCCTAGTTTTATACTCTTTATGCTATCTATACTACTTTCCAATACTCACAAAGCACTAACTAAAGGTAAAGAACTTTGGTAAAGTAAAAGAGTAAAGCTTGCAAGTAAAACTTGGGATTGGTATAAATCAAAGGTATATAACCAAAGCATGCCTAATGCATCTTGATTAGGTTATCTTGCAATTAGTGATGGCTTGCATAGGTATAATACTTGCAAGTGTTAGCTTCCCAATAATAGCTTGCCTTGAGTAGAACAGTGGTTGAAGTTTTCCTCTTCTTCTTCTGGGTAGAACTCCTCCTCCTCGTAGCTTGGGTCGGTACTATCGTCTATAAATAAATACGGGTACACAATCACCAAACAATACTTAACTAATTCTATTTAGCACACTAAGGCTCACACTTGATGATCTAGCATCATCACAATCATCACATGAATTAAAGAACTAGTTTTATTTAGTTTATTTGAGAAAAGTAATTTCTATCATTGAAATTAATTAAGATTTAATATTCTCCATTTAAAATATGGGATCACATGGACACATGTCATCACCACATATTCTAATACATGGGAATGTGATTTAAAGGGTTGGTCACATTTTATAAAGTTTAATATTATTATTTAATAGATTTAAAGTGACTAGAAATGCCTTAATAGCATTCTTTTGGTACTAGTCCAATGTCACTGCATGCAAACCTAAATATTTTTACATATTCAGATAGGTATTGTCAAATGTGTTTTTTGAGAGTTGGAATCAACTCAAAAGCTATTATGGTTGATTTTTGAAAAAATGTTTCAAGTTGCAAAAGTCTCTGTCTTGTTATTTCTACTAAAGATTATCTCTAACTCCAATTGATTTAAATCCAATGGGATTGGATAGATAATTTAATTACCTTTCTAGCAAAATTTAATTCATGCAATTTGGTTCAGTGAAACTCTCTGAATTGATTTTTGAATATGTGGATAGAATAGGGTTTTAACTAAAATGGAAAAACAATATTTGAATTTCTAGGCCAGCGCGGGAAGTTAAACGGGCCAGCCAGCTGCCTTTGCCTGGCCTTGGCTGACAGATGGAGTCCACACCGGTCGATGGCGCATCTAAGCGAAACGGTATCGGTGGATTTAGGTCGTGCGATCTAATTCTAATCCAACGGCGGTGAGTCGTCGTCGATGACGAACTACTCTAGCGAGGAATCAACCCTAACGCGGCGGTGGGGGTCTGGCTAGGCTCACCTGGGCTCCAGCTAGGGTTAGTGACGGGGGAGATCGACGTGGTAGACGATGGCGATTCGAAGCGCGGTCACGGCAGGGCTTGGGGTGGTCGAAATCGACAGCGCCTTTCTCCTCCAGCAGCGGCGGGCTCCGGCCAAATTCCGACGAGAGAGAGCTCGCCTTGATCTGGGAAGAAGTGGGGGAGGATCAGTGAGAGGTGGTGAGTGGAATGGTGTGGAGAAATGAGGCAGGGGTGGCCTCCTTTTATACTGCGGCGAGGGGACCGAAGGTGCGGGCGCGAGCTCGTCGGTGACGAGGCTACAGGATGCTATCGGTGTGGCGGAGGCTAGGGGGCGGTGATGTGTTCCCTGGCGATTCTTATGGGCGTAATGGCGAGGCGTGGGGTGGTGTGGTTCGGTCGGGAGCGTGCGGTGCTCCGCGCGGACGCAGAGGTGTTTGCGGCGGCGCGCGGCAGCTGTGGATCACGCGGCGGCGAACGGAGTTGTCTGCGGGGTTGGGGTGATCATGGCGAGCTAGTGCACGCGAGCAGGCTAAAGGCGATGCATGCGAGCTGGTCGGTGGCGAGCTGGGCCTTCTGGACATGGCATAGAGGTTGGGCCTTGAGTAGCTAGGGTGGTCCAGGGCTCGGCTGGGGTCGAGGCTTGTATAGGGGGTGGCGGTGGACCGAGGTGTGTCTGGTGCGCGTCGTGGGCGAGGGCGGCGAGGCTCCTGGCGTGCTGCCCACTGTCGGCCGGCGATGACCAAAAACGGGCGGCGCTCCACTATGCACACGGCTAAGGGGGGACTTCTCTAGTGCTTGGTTAGGCTCAGGGGAGATAGGGGGTTTAAGTGGGGACCAAATGGTCGACTAATTACTGTGGAAACAGTGAAGTTAGGCTAGAGGTTTATTTGTGTCGTTAAGGTGTTTGATGATATGGCTGCATGAATTTTACTTTGGAATTTTTGATTCAAATTTTTTGAGTGGTTTGATCTTAAGCTTGAGTAACTATGTTTGCTTGGAGAGGTCAAGGGGAAATGGTTTGATAGGTTTTTGAAAAAGTGTGATCTTAACACATGAACTAGATTCAATTTTCAACTATCCATTAAATTGATTTGAAAGATGTTTTTGTAGGTTCGTAAAGTGGGCCTTGATACACTTTTACTTGGTCTAGCAAGGGGTGAAAAGAATAGAAAAGTTTCTGTTAGAAATCTTCTTCTAGGAACACACAAATTGGCCTAGTGGTTAACTTTTGTCAAAATAACCATTTGTTTATTTATTCATATTTGATTTATTTTTCTTTTGATTCTGTTTGTAGTTGGCCTAGATGATGTAGCATTCATCTTTAAACCATTTCACATCATTTGTAACAATCAAGCATGGCAATTTCAATCAATTCTACACTAATGCAAAACACACATGCATTCATATTCATTTTATTAATAAAAGTTTTTGTTAACCCTAAACTTGGGTGATTAGAACTTGATAATCTTGATTAGAAGTTTTGGGGTGTTAGAAACCTTCCCTCCTTAAACAAAATCTCGTCCCGAGATTTAAGAAAAACTAGGAACTAAAGAGATTTGGAAACTCAGTCCTAATGTAATCTTCTCGCTCCCAAGTAGCTTCTTCTTCAGTATGATTGCTCCATTGGATTTTGAGAAACTTGATACTCTGGGTCCTGGTGGTTCTGAAAGCTTCTTCCAAAATACGGATGGGTACTCCATGATACAGATCCTTGTTGATATCTATGGCTCGGTGATCGATGTTCTTGAACACTTCGGTCTTCTCCGGAACTTCTAGGCATTTGCGAAGTAACGAGATATGGAACACATCATGGATGGCTGACATCTCCTCTGGCAGTTCCAGTTGATATGATACTTCTCCTCTCGATTCAAAATCTTGAAGGGTCCAATATATCAGGGGCTAACTTTCCTTTCAATTGAAAATGTTGCATTCCCTTCAAGGGCGACACTTTGAGATACACAAAATCTCCAACATTGAAGGTCGGATCTCTATGTCTCTTGTCAGCATAACTCTTCTTTCTAGATTGGGCGGTCTTGAGGTGCTCATGGACTTTGTGAACCTTCTTTTCGGCTTCTCGTAGGATGTCTGGTCCAAAAATCTGACTCTCTCCTACCTATGACCAATTCAACGGGGTACGACACTTCCTTCCATATAGGAATTCAAATGGGGCCATTTGCAAACTGGATTGATAACTATTGTTGTATGAGAATTCTGCGAAAGGCAGACAATCTTCCCATTTTGATCCATATTCTAGAACACAAGCTCTCAACATATCTTCTAAGATTTGGTTGACTCTTTCAGTTTGTCCATCGATCTGCGGGTGATAAGCTGTGCTGGAATTCAATTTGGTTCCTAATCCCTCTTGGACTTTCTGCCAAAATCTTGAGGTAAACTGGGTTCCTCGATCCGACACTATGGTCTTAGGGGTTCCATGCAAACTAACGATTCTAGCAATGTACAACTATGCTAGCTTCAAACTCTGGTAGGTAGTCTTGACAGGTATAAAATGGGCTACCTTGGATAGTCTATCAACTATGACCCAAATAGAGTCATTTCCCCTACTAGAAGTAGGCAAACCGGTGATAAAGTCCATTCCGACGGAATCCCATTTCCATTCCGAAATCTGCAATGGATGCAAAAGTCCTGCGGGTCTCTGATGTTCCGTTTTGACTCTCTGACAGATATCACACTTGGCTATGTAGCTTCCGATTTCTCTCTTCATCTTGTGCCACCAAAATTGCTCCTTCAAATCTTGATACATCTTTGTTCCTCCGGGGTGGATAGAATAAAGAGTATCATGAGCTTCCTGCATGATAACTTGCTTCATCTCGGAATCTGCTGGCACACAGATACGTCCTTTGTACCACAAAACTCCTTCTTCATCTTCGGTGAATCTAGGTACCTTTCCTGTACCGATACGACGCTTGATTCCGTCGATACTCTCATTTCCTTTCTAGGCTTCCTTGATCTGACTGATCAACGTGGGTTGAAGTTCAATGCTAGCTAAAAATCCTTCGCTAACAAGCTCCGTTCTAAACTGCTCCAACTCTTCATGCAAACTGGGCTGAGCTTCTTTGATCATGGTGTTTAATCTACACAGCAATCTGCTAAGAGCATCCGCTACCACATTGGCTTTGCCGAGGTGATAGTGAATGTCAAGGTCATAATCCTTGATTAACTCTATCCATCTCCTTTGCCTCATATTCAGCTCCTTCTGGGTGAAAATGTACTTCAGGCTCTCGTGATCTGAATAAATCTCACAGCGGTTACCCATAAGGAAATGACGCCATGTCTTCAATGCTAACACTATGGCTGCTAGTTCAAGATCATGGGTAGGGTAATTTTGCTCATGCTGCTTCAGTTGTCGGGAGAAATATGCTATGACTTTGCCTTCTTGCATCAACACACATCCGAGACCAATCTTGGATGCATCACAATATACATCAAAAGGCTTCTTGATATCTGGCATAATCAGAATTGGGGCTGAAATCAATCTCTTCTTGAGCTCTTGAAAACTTGCTTCACATTTGTCGGTCCATTCAAACTTCTTATCTTTCTTCAATAATTGGGTCATTGGTCTTGCGATGCTTGAAATCCTTCAACAAACTTGCGGTAATATCCCGCTAATCCGAGAAAGGCACGGACTTGGGTTTGAGTGGTTGGGGCTTTCCATTCTTCAACATCTTTGATCTTGGCAGGATCGATAGCGACTCCTCCTGCTGACACAATATGTCCGAGGAATCCTAGACTCACATTTGCTAAACTTAGCATACAACTGATGCTCTCTAAGGGTTTCAAGGATGGTTCTCAGGTGTAGCTCATGGTCTTCTTCTGACTTGGAATAGATTAGAATATCGTCGATAAAAACAACGACAAACTAATCCAGAAAGTTCATAAAAATCTTATTCATGAGATTCATGGAATAAGCGGGGGCATTGGTTAATCCAGAAGACATGACCGTATACTCATACAATCCATATCTAGTGGTAAAGGCGGTCGTTGGAATATCCGTTGCACGAATCTTGAGTTGATGATAACCAGTTGCAGTGGGTACTTGTTCTTGATGGTGACATCATTCAACTTCCAGTAATCCGTACACAAACGGTTACCTCCATCTTTCTAATCCACAAACAATACAGGCGATCTCCATGGCGATGCGCTTGGTTGAATCAAACCTTTCTCCAGCATAGCATCAAGTTGCTTCTTCAGCTCCACTAATTTAGATTGGTTTATACTATAAGGTCTCTGAGCTATGGGTCTAGTTCCAAGAATTAGTTCAATGATGAACTCGATATCCCGATCTAGGGGCATACCGGGCAATTCATCTGGGAATACGTCGGGGTATTCACAGACTACTCTGACTTGGTCTATGGTTGGTTGGGCTAGACTCTTGTTGCATTTGAATTGACGGGGCAAGGTCTCAAAAACATGCTCTACTGATACTCCAGAGCTACTGGTCATGGTTATGACTTTCTTGGCATAGTCGATTAATCCTTTATGTTTCGACATCCAATCCATTCCTAGTACTATTTCCGAACCTTTGGTTCCAAGTACTATTAGATTGGCATAAAAATCTATTCCATGGATTCTGATAGGTACAACCTTGCAAATTTTTCTAGCTTTGGTGATTGAACTAGGTATTTGAACTATCATAACATGCTTCAATTTTGTTGGTTGAATCTTACTAGTGCATGCAAATTCTTCTGTAACAAACGAGTGCGATGCTCCAGAATCAAACAACACTCTTGCAAGTACTGAGTTAACAGAAAACATACCCATCACGACATCTAGCGCTTCTTGGGCTTCTTCAGCATTCATGTGGAACAGATGGCCGTTGCGGTTGAGCAAATTCCCTAGGGCAAATCTTCTTCCAGGCTGAACACGGCGCTACTGCTGAGATGGGGCATTCACATTGGTGGTGGCTGCAAGCTTCTTGGGACACTCGTTGGAGTAGTGACCCTTGACTCCACATTCAAAGCAAGTAATCTGGGACTTGTCTTTGGCTGTGACACTGCATTGCTTCCGATCCTTGGGGCGATATTGTTGTTGTTGTTGGACTTGGGCGGTGCACGGTTGAAGTTGTTGGAGTTGCCAGGGTTATTGTTGTGGTTTCCTCTAGACTTCAAGTTTCCTCTGCTACGATTGGGGTAGCTTGGACGGGACATCGAGGGTCTATTATTGTTTCTTGGGGCATATCTTGCAGACGGGTTGGGGCGATACTTCTGGGTATTGTGGGACCCAATCTGGTGCATTATCCTGCACTTGCGATTGTCATTGGCTTGGTTGATCTTCCCTTTCATCTGGATGGCAGAGTCTACAAGCTCTTCTAGATCTCCAAAGCAGATGTTGACTAACATAGTCTGCATCTCATCATGCAATCCATTCATGAACCTTTCTTTCTTCTTGGCTTCAGTGTTGATCTCATCAGGGGCATATCTAGCTAGGGACAGAAATTTGTCACTGTACTCAACTACCGTCATCCTTCCTTGCTTCAGTTCCCTGAATTCATCTCTCATTCTGGTGACTAAACCTTGTGGCACATGGGTGCGGCTGAACTTGATCTTGAATGCTTCCCAAGTCATCATCTGGCCGTCGTTCATAGTACGGGTGCTATTCCACTAGGCTCTTGCATCTCCTGCCAGATAATGGGTGGCAAACAGTACCTTCTCATTGGCTTCAACTCCTATGACCTCCAGATTGTTCTCCATGGTTTGCAGCCAGTCATCGGCATCTAAGGGATCCTCAGATTTGTTGAAGATAGGGGGATTGGTATTCTGAAAGTTCTTAAGCTTGAATCCATGGTGATCCTGATTTCCATGGCCTTGATTATTGTGGGCCATCTGAGCTATCTGTTGAAGAGTGGCTAGGTTGGCTTGGCGTTCGGCTCTACTAGCTTCACGGTCGAAAACTAGCATTTGCAGAATCTGTAGCATCGGGTCCTGAGATGAGTTGCTTCCTCCGGGGTTTCCACGAGTTATCTGAAGATTGAGATAGATAAAGAGATAAGAGGGAATTTCTAAGGTTCATGGTTTTGTTTTCAAAAGGTTTAACTTTGAGTTTGACTCGGGTTTTTCAAAATAACTTCTTCTTATCATTCATTCATTCATTCAAGCACACAATACAACACACATCACAACACAAATGGAAAACAGATGGTTTTAAGAACCATTCTATGAAACTATGATATAGTGGGACCGATACAACTCATTCCTATGGTAGTGATCAAGTGCATCTAAATCCCTCTCAAAGATCAGTTGGCCTCGGTTGCCCAACTGGTAGAACTTGCAATACTGAACTTCCATCTATAAGAATTTAGGATGAGTAAGTTAGTGAGGTGATCAAGTGTGTCAAATTTTATGTAGTAATGTAAGAATTTTTGAGGAACATGGATTTTTTTGAAAGAATCAGGGATAAGAGTGGGAATAGGTTTTCATAAATACTCACTTCTTTGGTTTTCAAACTAAGTTTTTGTTCGGACGTCCATTCTAACTAGGGTCTCCTATGGTCAGGATGGCTCTGATACCAACTTGTCAACGACCAGATTTTTAATCCCAGATGCCTGTTATGCCATACATCGCAATCCCAGGATTACCATTTTTGCGAGAAATAACAGATTTGATATCACAGTACATCATCCATTACAAACCATAATAATGTCTTACACAAATAAAGTATCTCATGATCCAGTCTTAATACAAACAAGCAGCAGAATAATAAGCATAACAGTGGGCTCCATCTTCAGGGTCACAGGCAATACTGACGATGGGAGATGATCCTAGTTGTCGTAGACGTCTTGTTGTCCATCATCCTGGTAGTCCTCCTCATAGTCTGGCCACGGGAATAGCCAGGGACAAAGCCATGAGTACTCTTTAAGTACTCGCAAACTATCACTAACAAGTAAGGTAGTTCTAGTAGGAATCTTAAGCTCTAGGTTTATTTGCAAAAAAGCCAGATTTGTCTAAACTGAGTTTAGAAGTAAAGAAAACTAAGTAAATGTTCTAAATCACTTAAGTGGGAACCTAGTTTTCATATTCACAACCTTATTGTGGTCAAGTCAAAATCCAACGAGGGAACCCATACTAATGCATATAAACTTCTGGCTAAGCCCTACCCAATTCAGGTATTGTGGTTGTACGGTAAAAATTGGAATGGTATCGCATCCAAACACAACCATCAGTTTTTATAAAGGGCTAAGGCTCATGCCTCAACATTTTCATCATCAAATCCATTTGTGTTTCTCAACACATGTCAAAACATTTCAATAGAAAGACTCATCATTCCAAGGTTTTCATAATCATTTTCACCAAGTATTCCCATCTAAAGTTACAAAAGTCTTTGTCTTGTTATTTTTACTAAAGATTATCTCTAACTCCAATTGATTTAAATCCAACGGACTTGGATAGATAATTTAATTACCTTTCTAGCAAAATTTAATTCATGCAATTTGGTTCAGTGAAACTCTTTTTATTGATTTTTGAATCTATGGATAGAATAGGGTTTTAACTAAAATGGAAAAACAATATTTGAATTTCCAGGCCAGAGCGGGAAGTTAAATGGGCCGGCCCAACTGCCCTGCACAGCGCAGCGGGCTGCTGACAGATGGGGTCCACCAATCAGCGACTGCATCTAAGCGAAACGGTATCGGTGGATCTAGGCCGTGCGATCTAATTCTATTCCAACGGTGGTGAGTCATCGTCGACGACGAACTACTCCAGCGAGGAATCAACCCTAACCCGGCGGTGGGGGTCTGGCTAGGCTCACCTGGGCTCCAGCTAGGGTCGGCGACGGGGGTGATCGGCGTGGTAGACGACGGCGATTCGAGGCGCGGTCACGGCAGGGCTTGGGGTGGTCGAAATCGACAGCGCCTTTCTCCTCCTGCAGCGACGGGCTCCGGCCAAATTCCAGCGAGAGAGAGCTCGCCTTGCTCCGGGAAGAAGTGGGGTAGGATCAGTGAGAGGTGGTGAGTGGAATGGTGTGGAGAAATGAGGCAGGGGTGGCCTCCTTTTATACTACGGCAAGGGGATCGAACAGTGCGGGCGCGAGCTTGTCGGTGACGAGGCTACATGCTGCTATCGGCGTGGCAGAGGCTAGGGGCGGTGTTGTGTTCCCTGGTGGTTCTTATGGGTGTAATGGTGAGGCGTGGGGTGGTGTGGTTCGGTCGGGAGCGTGCGGTGCTCATGTGACGCTTGAGAGGTGTTCTTGGCGTCTGCAGCATTCAGGTCATGTGATGAACGGGCAGGGTTGTCTGCGGGATTGGGGTGATCATGGCGAGCTAGTGCACGCGAGGCGGGGCTGAGGCGCGGTCTGTGCGAGCTGGTTGGGCGCGGGGAGCTGGCGCGCTCTAGACATGGCACAAAGAGGCTGGGCGTGGTGCAGCTAGGGTGGTCCAGGGCTCAGCTAGGGTCGAGGCTTGGACAGGGGATGGCGGTGGACCGAGGCATGTCTGGTGCGTGTCGTGGGCGAGGGCGGCGAGGCTCCTAGCGTGCTGCCCACTGTCGGTCGGCGATGACCAAAAACGGGCGATGCTCCACTGTGCACACGGCTAAGGGGGGACTTGTCTAGTGCTTGGTTAGGCTCAGGGGAGACAGGGGGTTTAAGAGGGGACCAAATGGTCGACTAACTACTGTGGAAACAGTGAAGTTAGGCTAGAGGTTTATTTGTGTCGTTAAGGTGTTTGATGATATGGCCGAAAAATTTTACTTTGGAATTTTTGATTCAAAAATTTTGAGTGGTTTGATCTTAAGCTTGAGTAACTATGTTTGCTTGGAGAGGTCAAGGGGAAATGGTTTGATAGGTTTTTGAAAAAGTGTGATCTTAACACATGAACTAGATTCAATTTTCAACTATCCATTAAATTGATTTGAAAGATGTTTTTGTAGGTTTGTAAAGTGGGCCTTGATACACTTTTACTTGGTCTAGCAAGGGGTGAAAAGAAGTAGAAAAGTTTCTGTTAGAAATCTTCTTCTAGGAACACACAAAGTGGCCTAGTGGTTAACTTTTGTCAAAATGACCATTTGCTTTATTTATTCATATTTGATTTCTTTTTCTTTTGATTTTGTTTGTAGTTGGCCTAGATGATGTAGCATTCATCTTTAAACCATTTCACATCATTTGTAACAATCAAGCATGGTAATTTCAATCAATTCTACACTAATGCAAAACACACATGCATTCATATTCATTTTATTAATAAAAGTTTTTGTTAACCCTAAACTTGGGTGATTAGAACTTGATAATTTTGATTGGAAGTTTTGGGGTGTTACAAGCCCGCACCCGACGATCCTCGCGCGGCCCTCCACCGCTCCGCCCTGATGAATCTCGGCATGGTAGGAGCATCTCTCATGCAAGCAGAGCAAGGAACCACGTGGCAACCTTACAGATCCCCGCGACGTCGCAGTAGCCCTCGGCAAGGAGGTCACACTCGACGATCACGATCGCCACATCGGGTCCACTTTTCAGAATCAGAGCCGCGAAACGACACAAGAAACGATATCACACAGCGAAGGATCGACCAATCCAGAGAAGAGCGTAGCACCCGAAGATACCATGACGGCGAAAGCGAGGAAGAGCAGGATCTATGTCGAGCCAGTTGCTTTACCCGACGGGTTCGCAAGACTTCGGTACCAAAAGACTTTAAATTACCTCAAGATCGTCAAAAGTACGATGTACTCCAAGAGCCCAAAGCTTGGCTAACAGATTATCTGGCAACCGTCAAATTACAAGGCGGCTCCAAAGCTACTACAATGCAAAGCTTGCATCTGCACCTAACCGGCACAACATGTTCCTGGTTAAGTTAACTACCTGAAGATTCTATCAGCAGTTGGAACGATCTTGAGGACAAATTTATCAGGAATTTCTAGTCCACATTCAAGCGACCCACATCTTTGGAGCAATTGCGGGCCTGCAAGCAAAAGCCAGGAGAATCAATACGGGCTTTCGTCCAACATTGGAACATCATAAAAAATTCGGCTGAAGCCATATACGATGAAAGAGAAATCGACGCCTTCAACGATGGACTTCGTCGGCAGGAGTTTATTGAAGAACTAGGACGAACCAAGCCAAAGAAAATTTTGTAGCTGATGGACATAGCCAATCGTTGGGCTGATGGAGAAGACGCAGTACACAACAAAAGAGCCCATTCACCCGAAGAAGACAGGGACAGACGCAACAATGATCGAAGACGACGAATCAACGATGGGTACAATACACCAAGTTACGTTGCAGCCAGTTTCTCTAGAGGGGACAACCGACGAAGCGACGATTACAACAGCGGATACTGTGGTAATAGGGACAGCGTCGGTGGAGGCCAGTCGCATCAACGGTACCACCCGACGAATCGAGACCCACCTATGTCAGCAGGACAAATGTTGGAAGGACCATGCAATATGCACTACTACGTTACTCGACAGGGAAAAGGCGATCAAATCACCTCCTAAAGAACTATTGAACATTCTTAAAAATGCAAGAGCTATGCAACGCAAGGGCAATCGAAGCAGCAAACAGAGGTTACGCTACCGCACCTGGCGCTTTGGCTATCGGCGCGCCACCGCCACCACAGGGGCATCCGCCAGCAGGACAGCCGCAAAACACAACACATAAGACGATGAATATCCCAAGTCAAAAGGAGCAATGTCAATGATCCAGAAGGGGCCGCCCTCCAACAGAACACAGAAGTTAATCACTAGGTAAGTAAACATGGCAGTAACAAAGCCACCTCCTACACCTGACTATCTCCATTGGTCAGAACAAGAAATTACCTTCAGCAGAGTTGATCATCCACTATGGGTCCCTCGACCAGGCCAGTCAGCACTAATAGTAGAAGCACAGATCGGCGGGTTCGACACGAGCAAGGCTTTCTTGGATGCAGGAAGCATCATCAACCTGATTTATGCTTGAACTCTATGGGCTATGAATTGGTCCATGACGAATCTAGTATTTACAGACACAACTTTCCACGGGATAGTTCCAGGAAAAACCAAAATTCTATTGGGCAAAGTCCATCTTGATGTAGTCTTCGGGTCAAAGAATAACTTCAGACACGAAAAGCTAGAGTTCAAAGTCATGGACTGGCCATCTCAGTACCACGTGATCCTAGGATGACCAGCTTTCGCTAGGTTCATGGCAGTACCTCACTACGCATAGCTGGTGCTAAAAAATGCGAGCCCCCAACGGGGTCATAATAGTAAAAGGAAGCTTCAACGCTCGGACAGCTGTGATCAGGAAGTCAACAAAATCTTAGAATCTTTCGGGATGGAGACAGAACTTGGACAGCTGAAAATAGCGGATGAGGAATCACTACACGAAGGGCACACCCACAAAAAGCAAACATCAGAAGAGCAAGTGCACAACGGTCCTACAAAAGCAACCTATGTGGCCTCCAATATAGGTCCCGCATAGGAAGACCCACCCGTTGAAAAGACGAGAGTACCACACATACCAACACGAATCATGACGAAGAAACCCAAGAACAGAAGATGAAGTTCCTAAAGAAAATCTTCATTTAGACGCACTTTATATTCAATAAAGGCCAACGGCCAGGCGATCACGCCCTCGCAATGTATTTCCATTTATGCTTATCGATGAATAAAAAAAGTATTTCACGAGATACAAACTTCTGTGACACACGAAAGCAGTTATGCAAATAAACATTAGTTCATTGGGTCCTCAACAAGAGAATATAGCATACAATCAAAATCTCGTATAAAATATACGACCTTTTTGACAAGTACAAGAGAGACCTATATAGTATTTCTTCTATGAAGTACACAGCTGCACAAGCAAGCAGTCATATAGAAAAATTAACAAAAAATTCTTCTCTGCTTCTAAGCATCTTCGCACAATCCTAATGGCGGGTCTACGAGCAACGGCGTAATGAGGCGCCATATAAACAAGGTCGCCATCGAAAGGGGGAGGCAGACCCGAAGATACAACATCCAGGTCTAGCGTCAGATGATGTGCATGTACCCAAGAGAGTGCAAGCTTGGCACCCGCCACAAGTTGAAGCGTAATGATGAATGCTTTCACCTTGTCGAAACTTCGCAATCAAATCTGCCAAGGTCTGAGGCTGAGGGTCCCGAGGAAACATGGCATTGTAAACAATGGCCAGGGATCTGTGGCAGCACTCAACAAACTTCTCCAACTCTGATAGGTGGTCCTGAAGCAACGCCACAATATAAGCACGGCGATGATCGGTCCAAAAATTTGTTTCAGAACTTTGGGAGGCAGACACAAGAGCTTGCATTCGGTTGCGCAGACGTTGGGTTTACTCCCTCTCGCACAATTGAATGCCTACAAATCAGGGAGAAAATATTGATTTCCCGCAAGCCAAAAAGAGCAACCGAAGAAAGAGGAAGAAGACTTACACAACAGCTTCTCACTTGCCCTGAAAATTTCCTCCAAGAAAAAAGCTTCGCGGTTGAGGGCCTGGCATGTCTTAGATTGGGAAACATCCACCATCGACTGAACAACCCGAAGTTTTCCTTCAAGTTTTTTCACCTGTTCAATCATTTCAGCGTACAACAGCGGATCCACCATACGCACAATGGCGGTATCGGCTGCGCCCACCATAGATGAGGACGGAATTGCATCTGAGAATTGTGCGGATCCAGAAGGTGCCGAAGATTCATTCACAATCTAGCAAGACACGAAAGATATGAAATGTTCAGCATATAAAAACAAATTCATACACATATATTCAACAGTTGCTTTCTTGCAAAAAGGAAGCAAAAGGCAGCTGAATAAGTTAAAGGTTCATTACAATGATGACAAGGGGGATACAATGAAACTACAAAACAAAGCCTACGAAGCAGTTTTCTCCAAAGACAAAGTAGCACTAGCTAGAGGAGCAGCTGAAGAAGGAGTGCCCGTCGCAGAAGGGGCAGCCAGCTTCTCTGAGCCTGAGCCCAGGCCCAAAAGCAGCCAAGAATACTTTCTGGCCCTCTTAACATAAGGCTTCAGGTCAACTGCTTGGCCATTGGGGGTGACTGGGATAGAGGAGCTAACCTTCTCTCAGTCGACCTTCTTGTCGTGCGCCATCGCTAGTGCCATTGAGGTTTCAGCACCACTCTTCGACTACGTCAAGCTATAACCAACAAGGGGCTAGGATCGACACCAAAGACAGTGACAAGGTCATTCAAGTTGTTCGGCATCTCCTTGGTTGGAAATATTTCAGCATGAAGGCTTTTGAAGGCACGGCGGGAGCGGACGAGAAGGTTGCGCCCACGAACATTGTTGGCCTCCAAGGTGCTAACATCATCCGACAAAGGATCAACCTTTTTGCCTTCATGCAGCGCCAGGTTCTGGCCAATCAGTTCTGACAATAAAAAAGGAAAAGTTCGATGACTAAAGAAAAGAAATGAAGTAAAGTCATACAAGACAAAAAAACTTACAGGTTAGAGAATCATTAAGGGCCTCCAGGCGCTCCCGAAGATTTTCATCTCGAACGGCGGCTTGCTTGGCCACTTCTTCGGCATCAGTTTTTGCCTTCTGCTTGGCCTCCTCCAAAGCCTCCTCAGCAGCCCGAAGTTTGACCTCCAGATCATCGGCACGCTTCATCGCCTCATCCCGAATAACTCTGGATTCCTTGGCAGCAGCTGCGCGAATAAATCATGAAAATGTGGAGAAGAAAAATTCACAGAGAGATCCCGAAGATGAATAGGACATACCCTTCAGTTCTTCGGCTTCATCGTGGATTTTTATAAAGCGAGAGGCCATATCGACCATCTCGCGCATCAAAGGCTGAAGAAGAACATCACAGCAAAGGATATCAGGAAAAATAAAAACAAGCTACGAGCAGAAAAATTCTGAAGTATAGAGTGACTTACATCTTTCATATCCACAGCAACAGGATTTTCGAATATCGCCACACCTTTACTAGCAGTTTTTCCTTTTTGCGGCGGCGGCTTTGACGAAGTGGCAATGTCTCTATGGATAATCTTCTCCATAGAAGACACAAGCTTTTCTTTCGGCTCCGTCGATGGTGGAGGAGATTTCTTTCCAGAGCAGGCAACAGATGTACGAAGAGGAGACGTGGGAGGATCTTCATCATCACCACTACAAGAGAAAAGAACAAAACAATTGAGAAAAGAATCAACAATAGAACTATCCGATAAAGCAGTAAAGAAGCAGCCAAACACTTACGAAGATACATCCTGCGCAAAGCAGAACAAGTTCATCTGGGCGGGAACAGCCGAGACTGGAGCAGCATCGAAGGGTTTGGAAGCAGTTGAGTCATCCGAGTCTTCGACCCTTTCTACAGCATAGGGGTGCTTCCTCTTATCACCAGCATGCTCCACGCGAAAATCTCTGGAGCGAGCCGACGGAAGAGATTGCGTCTTTGATGAAGAATCAGAAGCAAAAAATTCTATTTCCTCATCCGCGGCAGTCCCAGTCACAGGGAGGTCGTCAGATGCGAAAGGATGGACAGGGAGCTCACAGCTTCCAAGGAGAGGAGGAAGTGAGCTCAAGTGATCAAAGTCCTACACAAGCAGAAGACATGGAAAAAGCGCCAGTCATTGATAGAGTAAAAATTTATCCGCAAATACAAGGAAGGAAAGATGAATGCAAAGGAAATTTACCATGAGGAGCTGGCTTTTCTTGCCATAGGGATCCACAACACAGTTGGATGGAACCGGGCTTTTCTTGGTAAGAGTAGTGAACTTTCGAACCCTCTTTTCATATACCTTGAGGGTAAGGTCTTCCAAGGAAATCCTCATCGGGTCCTTCTTCCCGGTATATGCCCACATGCTAGAAAGTCGGGCTTCAAGAGGTTGGACGCGGATCCGCAAGAAATATGCCAGGATCTGGAGACCCAACAATTCTTTGCCAACTTCGTGCCGCAGTTTTGAAATGCAATCAATATAGGGCTGGATTTCAACCATTTCTTCGGCAGAAGGACGTTGATGCCAGGAGTCAAGTTTGCGGCAAGGTTTCTTAGGATCCAAGGGGGCTAAACCGAAAGACTGCCTTCAAGTGGTTGATCTTTGATATAAAACCACTTAGACTTCCAGCCTTGGACAGAGTCACTATTCTTAAAATCAAAATAATCTACGTCGGAGCGAACAGAGAAAATGGCGCCACCAACGTCATGGACAATGGTGTTAGTGGCGTTACGGCGAACATAAAAGAAATGCTTCCACATGCCCCAATGGGGATGAATCCCGAGAAAGCACTTACAAAGAGTGACAAAACAAGCAAAATGAAGGATAGAATTAGGCGTGAGCTAATACAGCTACACGCCATAAACGAAAAGAAGACCACAAAGAAATTTGTGGACAGTAAGAGAAAGGCCGCGGAAAAGAAAGGAGAGGAACATTACTCTCCAGCCAGGCTCGAGGATGGGGCAGCTTCGTCTCCAGGAAGCTTGAAGGTACCCTCCGCCAGATGGCCGGAGTTCCGTGCCTCACGGAGATCCCGCACCGTGCACTTGGAAGGAGCCCGTCCGACGGCCCTCCTCCTGGTAGCCTTTGCGGCAGCAGTGGAAGTCCCAGCCTTACTTTTGCCCATGGCAGAGAAAGAGGAACACGAGCATAGAACAGGAGTTCGCAAGAGGGTAAGAGCGCAAGGAAGAAGATGGAGAAGAGGTAGGTGAGGTAAAACAGTAGAACAAATCCCCTTCCCCTTATAAAGAGCAAAGGCGTGAGGTCCGAACCGTTCGATGCAAAACCGAACCGATAGATGATCACATGGTGGTGACACATGTTACAAGGATTTTGTAAAGGAAAAATCTAAAGAAGTTATGGTCGCGGTAAAAATGAGAGGACAGCGCGTGACGCCTCGATCTTCGCGCAGAGAGGGGACATGCAGTCAAAAAACTCCGCTGGATACGCTATCACGCGTCATCATTACTGCCACATGGCCCCACGTTCTAAACGTCCCGTCAGGACGTGTCTTCTGGAAATCAACAGCATAAAATACATCATTACTGATGTCACAGTGGAGACATTGCAGAAATTGCGGCTCGCTATAAGAGATATGAACCGAAGAAATTAAATTTGGAGTCGAAGTAAATTCCTCCAGGAGAAGATTTGAGACTACAATCGAATATACAATATTACGATTGTAGCCTCGGGGGCTACTCCTATCGGGAGCACTGGTCGTGCACCCGACAAAAATTACAGAAGCACTAGCGCCATAAACTCAAGTTTTCGATCCTATGTTCTAATACATATATCCAAACATAGCCTCAAGGGCTACTCCTATCAGGAGCGCTGGCGCGCACCTGATAAAGGACAAATGAAAAATTCTTCAACAGATACTCCTATCGGGAGCAGTTACAGTAAACAAAAAGTTCTTCAACCGCCAAAAATCAAAAAAATCTCGGATCGCACTCGACGCGACAAAAAACCGAATGCCATGTTCAAAGACATGAAGGTAAGACCCCAGGATTCGTTATGTATGGCCTGGTAATCGCACAAGAATGCGCTCTGCTAGTAAAATATCTGTATCGATGATACGATGAAAAATCTCGATAGACGTATTGGGTACCCGATAAAATAGAAACTGGAATTCAGTATTCGATAAGACCTAAGTGGCTCGAACTGAATTACGCCAGTAGTAAATTCCGAATTCAAGCCTGGGGACTTGAATTTGATGTAGGACAATCTTGTTTTTGCCCATGAGCAATTAACTGATTCCCGATCCGTCGGAAACATCAGACTCATTGTACCAAACTCCCTACAAAAATAAAAATCAAGGAACAGAAATAAAAGGAAAGAATGAAAAAGAAACTCTGAGACTCAACCCGAAACTACCATTCAGGTAGAGTCTCTAGGGCTACTGACATAGGTACGATTACTCGAATACTTATGTTGTCCTATGCTGGGTAAAAGGATTACATCCCATGAAGATTTCAGATGATAACCCAAGGAAGCAACCGACAAAGACTTTGATTTGTATTAGGAAAGAATCTCTAAACCAACAATGTATTGGTATTGTAATCACGTGTATGTAAAACCTATCCGCACACGGCTTTGAGACCCGGCCTATTATATATAGGACGGGAGAAGCCCAAGCGAGGATACTAGAAAATCTCCCATGCAACTTGTAGTAGCGCGATTACTCAATATTTAGGCAACTTTGACTCCATTGTTTTCCTGACATCCGACGAAATCCCCAGTGTTCTCTTTTCCGCAAAACCCTAAGTTCTTCACCATGAACATTGCCGAGGTTGCCCCTCGTCACCCTCCCTCTGGCCGGTTGTTACCTCCTCCCCTTCCTCTCCCTCTGCCTTGGTTGGCCATTGTTTCTTCTAGATCTTGGTAGAGGGTAGGATCTCTGATTAACCTAGGTTTGCAGATAGATGGCTGGACAAACTGGGCAGGGAAGAGGAAATCAGGCGATATCCCGTCCCCTTTGTGCAACCAAGCCAGGAGCAGCGGCTTGCAGTGAACCCTAGACTCGCGGGCTCTGGTCTGTCCGACACCAACTCCAGAAGACCCAAATATGCAAGACCATGACTCAAAAGAGGAAAGAGGTTTTTCAGCCACGCAATCACCTGAGCGATGTGTAACTTAACCTCTGACACCTCTGAGTTCAGAACAGGCGGTAGCACCACTTTCTGAATGAATTTCCCCCGGAGCCTCTCCCGATGAAGCCAATGACCGACTCCTGGCCTGACAGGGTGACACACCGGCGGGGTCCGAGGAAACTCAGAAGAGACTCCTAGCTTACTGGGGATCCCTCTAGCTCGAGACGAGCACCGGTCTCCTCGATCTCCCAAATGAACTGGCGCTTGAACTCGTCGAGATCCACCAGGGACAAAATCAGTGTCACTAGAGCCTGATTCCACATCACCAGGGCGACTTGCGATCGCTCCATAGCCACAAATCTTTGTTCCGTAGTCCGCGGATTCCTGGCCATCACCATCACGGACCTCTCTGTTGTGGGCGGCACTCCTATCGCCGTCCGACGCATCGCCTCCGCAACATCGGCTCTGACGGCGAGCGCTTGAATCACCACGCCCCTCGAATCTCTCTGAAAGAGCAACGACCAGTCGCTGCTCTTGCAGCGCTCGATGAGCTCCTTCACCGCTTCATACCTCAAATCCGGCGGTGCTGCCAGCGCTTAAAGCGTCACCGTCGACAGATCCCGGTGGAATCTGCCCGCGCGCCCTAGATCTTCTCTGGGAATCGCTTCCCCAAGGCCCAATAGAGCCTCCGCAACTTCCCTCTTTTGTGTGGCGACTCCCAGCGACCGATTCCTGCTCCCCCTTCCATCCATTGGCACCAGATTTTCTGCAACTCCAGCTCTGAATCGATGCAGGGGTGGCTCTCTGGGACAGAGGATGTGGGGCCGGAAAGGCTGGGCGGGGTGACGGCGAGCCAGCGTCGAGGAGAAGTGGCGGCGAGAGATGGGGGTGCAATGGCGGCGGCGACGGGGGCGGTGGTAGCAGTGGGTTTGGGTAGGGGAAGCGTGTGAGAGGGCATGGGTAGGAGTCTCTCTTGTGTCTCTGGACCAGCTTCTCAAGGATGGATCTACATACTGGTTAATCTGGATTCAAAGAGGACAAAACATAGCAAGAAATCCACAAGAAATACTAATGGAGTTTAGCAACTTACAGGATCTCGCCCATGATGAGCCGAATAGGAGGTAGACGAAGCTTTAGTTGTAGCCTCTTCGATCTGGATAAGGTGAGAGAGGAGGTGGCCTGACACCTTGCACGAACTCCAAGCAAACACGGTTCTCCATCTGAGCAGATAAATGGAGAAGCCCGAGAAGAGAGAGGATCAAGGGACGGGTTCAGAGCGGAGGCGCGGGATGCGGCCGAGGGCGAGAGGGGCGGCGCAGCGGCAGAGTTGGAATTGGAGGAGACGAGACCTCGTTGTCTCGAACGGGACGAGAGGATGGGGAAACGGAGTGGAGGGCCCGTTGACAGCACGGCAACAGCACGCGGCGGGACGGAGAAAAAGGCGCACCAATCTAAAAGCACTCCTACGGTGGATGAGACGCCAACATGCAAAGGCGACTTCTGAAACTATTTTTCGGGCTAGTGAGTGTTTTGAATTTCCATCAGCCAACATGGTTAGGATTGTGGTCCCAAAGATGTTGTACTCCCTCGGTCCTAAAAAGGATATAGCAGATTTGTCTAAATTCGAATGTATATATACACTATTTAGGATATAGATTCATTCAAATTTAGACAAATTTGTGACGGAGGGAGTAGTAGTTATAATTTTAGGCCCTGATCGGAATAGATGAAAAGCATAGGAAATGTCGAAATGAGCTACTAGCTACTCTGCGCGTGCAAAAAATATGTTGTACTTCAGGGGACAAACAGAAGCACACAACATACAGGTGACCAGCAAAAACACACGGACACATACGCCAGGTACAATAATCCCCTGTATCTTTAGATCTTCTTCCTGTGTTCATCCATGTTCATTCGTTTTCGACAGGCAACAAATAACATCATGTATATACCAGTCTGGTTTCCGACAAGGATAAAAAAAAAACTAATCCCCATCGAACATGACCACTTAAAACTGCGCACTGTCCATCCCCAAATCTTCTACGTGGTGTAGAAGCATGCACAGACACAGACGGCGTGTCCTGTACTCCTGCGCACAAACCTACATACCATAACAGCTAATAAGAAAGTTCAATTTCACTCGCGATGCCCGTTTGGTCTACCAGGTACCACTTCATCTCCGCCTCTATACTCCATGGCAGAGTCGTTGTCAATTTCCGACTGAACTCTCTTTGGCTTCCTAAGTCGCACGGTAGTGCGGCCTTTACCAGCATCAGCTGCTAAGACCAGGCGGGACATAACATAGGACAAAAGCTCCTCCCTGTGTGAGAATGTGAAATCCAAATGCGCATACTCGAATTCATTGTAGGAGACCTCCACACCAGCCCTCCGCATCAACTTGTAGTGCTTCTTCACCATTGTTGGTGAGATAACTCTATCCCTTTGCCCAGCGACCAAGTCCATGGGGATGTCAATGAGACTGTAGTGAGCTCCCAGGTCCAATGGTTTTGGTGTTCCATACGCTTCCATGTTTGCGGCAGCACTTCCATAGTCATACATTTGGAATATTTTCGCCCTCTTTATCTGTGCAAGGTGAAGTACGACATGAAACGATACACCAGGCATGTCATCCATGTTGTAGTGAGGCAACCCAAGTACTCCCACCCAGTTCGAACTGTCGCCACCAACAACATACCCCATAAGGGTTTGGACGAGACCGCCCAAAGCTGGATAGTTGTGGAAATCCCTAGCTAATTTGTTCAGAAGCATCCTGAAGAATCGAGTTGGTATGTACAGACCAGGTACAAGTGGAGCAAGTACTGGGCCAACAAACAGGATGATCTTCTCCACCATACTGAACACCACATTTGAATCCTCATGAAAACCAGCAGGAGAAAGCAAGACCAGTCTCGACAACCTGTGGGGCTTCTGTGCAAGCCTTGATGTCACCACATACATCAACATAACCGCACCACCTAGGCTGTGGCAGACAACACAAATCTTATAAGGCTCACCTCCTGCCACATCTTCCTCTGAAGCCTGTATTTCCGGATTTTTTATGCTATCATTCTGATCTTCAGTTTCCTCTCCAACTAGATTCCCACTTCTGCCAATTTCTGAAATTTTGATCTTGTGAATTTCCTCGATTATTGCTGGCATATCTTTCGTTCCATGCTCATTAACAGAATATTTCCAGTATCTAACATGAATTGAAAGAGAGCATCAGACATGAGCAAGTACAGTGACCAAATTGATTTGGCATACACGGTAGATCTATTACCAGCTTGTGATCTGAATCAGATAAACTAGTAGCACTTACTTGGAGGAAGAAATATTTTTATCTATATGCTCTCTTGAAACCAACCCACGGAGATTTCCCAGGAAAACATCATAACCTACAATGAAACAAAAAACAAGAGAACTTAAGTATTTGTTTCCCAGCAGTGGAATACATTAAATCCAACTTGATTACTGACCTTGATCATAAGCTGCAAATGCAGGTGAGCCAACAACACCATTCGACACCCAACTGCAGGGGAAACAACATGATAATACATGAGACTCAACTATGGATATTGTACACAAAGTAAAGAGCATTAAGTCAAGAAAGTTTATATCGACACATGACAGTTATTCCCAAAAAATAACGCATTATCTCGTGGCAGCTACTTGATACTAGAACTATCAGCTATAAACAGTAATGTGTAGCACTTTGAAGTTACAGGCTTTCAACTGAAAAGCTCCGGAAACAAACTGCACAACTATAAGAACTATACAATCGAGGAAAGAGCACTGAAACTAGAGACAGAATAATATGCAATAACTAGAGAATATCGATGTGGATGTCTAGCTTTAAGCAACTTACAAAGTTTCAAAACCATGCCAAAAATGATGCAGCCCATCATATGGCAATCACCATGCCATTCATTGAACCAAGGCACGCTACTCCAAAGAATGCACATAAGGTGTATTCCTTCCATCACTTGTCCTCTAGTCCTCGCTTGAATGGAATACTACTTGAGACAAATGACCATCTTATGACTAGGTCCATACCCATGATCATGATGCCAAAAGGAGATGCAAAGGATGCCCAAGGAGCCAAGACACCCAAGCAATAATATGGAAGACGAGACGAAAGAAGCGTGGAAACGGAACCGTCTGCGACCAAACTGGTGCCAGAACCGGCACCGCGATCCTACCGCTGGACGAACCGGCGAGCCAGATTCTCAGCCGAACCGACCGACACACGACCGGTCTCCATGCCGGTGCGCGCCGATCCGTTGTACTGATCCGCAAATCGGTGCCCTGCTCGGCTCACTGGTTACCACGCCGAACTGACCGGCGCCACATCCGGCTCCACAGACTTAACGCCGGATTGCACTATCTACGCACAAAATCAGGTTTGATGCCCTGGAATATTCCTCCTACCTAGTACTATAAATAGTACCTTGTGGCTCAGATCTAAGATTTAGAGATGATGAATTAGAGAGAGCTTTGCTCCTTTCCCCTTGTGTGGAATCCCTTGAGATGATTCGGGTCCTTCGCATAGCTACTCTTTCACTATGTGGATTCTAGTATGCATGTGCCAATCTTCACTATCAAGGTTCTAGTAGTGCCAATCTTCCTTAGTGTTCTATTGGTTGCTATTCTTCCTTGCTAGGGTTCCATTGGATCAGTGGACCAGACGATAAGAAAGAATTGGTTTCAATTATAGCAGAGTGTTGGCTTGTCTTTCGAGTTCTCGAGGTTGCTCCATTGGGGGTATATTGTCGGGGTCAATTCTACGAGTTTGCTTCACTGTTTATCTCCACGTGTGCGTGTGTTCTTCGTGGTTTCCGCCTTCTCCCCTCGAATCCCCCTCAAAACCCACGAATCCATGAAGATCGGGCCACCCGGTGTCCGTATCATATGATATCAGAAGCCTAGGTTGCCACGGATTCGACCCCACCCCAAATGTTTCTTGCAAAATTTCAAAAATACCAAAAAATTAAGCCCCAAAAAGCTTTTGGATCGATCTCTCGAATCAGTGAGTTTTGAGTGGTTTTTGTCCACGGATATGGTGCTTTAGGTTATGATATGTGTTTCCTTACTTTCCCTAGCCCTAATTTGGTCAATTTCCCGTCGAATCAAGAGATTCGAGTTCTTGGTGTTCTTCACGAACTCGATCTCGTTTGCAATCCAAACCAATCCAGCCCGTCGGACCTATGCCGAAAATTTCAGCCACGAAACCGGCCCATTGAACGCACCGCCGAACTGACCGGCTCCACCGAACCCACCGCCGGTTTTCAATCTGCAAATATTTTACCATTCTTCCTTGTGCTGTCCACATCATCAATCACGCTCTTCGACACCAAGCAACTCGAACATTACCCTCCACCCATGGTGGCAAGTTCGTCATCAACACACCCGAAAGTATAACTTGCACCAGCTTGTTCTCCCCATTTCTTCCTTTGTGTGTTCCCTACTATTGAGAGTAGCTCATTTTGTATTTGCTGAAGCATTATATGTTTGTCCTTACATAGTGATAGTGTTTAGGAAAAAATAAAAGCTAACTTGATAGCATAAAGGAGAGCAAAATATAGAAAAAAAAGGAAGTCTTCCAATACAAAGAAGAGCCTCAAAGCTTGTAAGCAAGAGCGCGAGAAAGAGCAAGGCACATGTACAAATTCATTGCTTCTCGACTTTTGGCAGACGAGCTACGGTCTCTCCTTGTGATGGCATGACACCGAGCTTCGTCTTCGTTAGGACATTTTGTATTGCTCATTTTTCATAGTCGTGCTAACCCCATTAATCTCCACCGTGTGTGTTTAGTTATAGGTTTCCTTCCTCTTTTATCGTCCCTCGCATATTGATCATTTGGATTTTACCCACTTTTGACATAGCTTTTTCATTTGATCTTTTCATTTGCTTTCCACTTTTCTAGCCTATCCACCCACTAAAGCGTGTGCGTTGAGTTTGCTTCTTGGTACTCGGTTAACAAACCACTTTTCCTATTGTTTATCGATTTATTCTTGGCCATTCCACTTGACACAATACTATCTACAAGGTAAGCAAGGTGACGGACAATATACCACTTATGCTACATAACTCTTATCTTGTGAGATGATGGCTAAGGACGGTGAAGGAGAAATGGCAAAATAACTGCACGAAGGTCCATTTGTCACTCATGATGAATACTTTGGACTTCGTCAAGCAACACAAGATCACTTCAATAGCTACATTTTCAAGTGGAGACCAACATTTGCTTCGCTGAAGTGAACAAATGATTGGATCAACGCTTCAATCACCTAGAAGAACTCATTACAAAGATGGCTCAAGGTCGTTCAAGATCGTCAAGCTCAAGCCATTCTTCAAGATCTCGCTCAAGCCGTGAAGTGAGTAAAAATCAAGGCTCACACCACCAAAATGTGGATGAAGAAGCCCAGCGAAGAAGCAAGCCAAGCTATCACAAGAAACCAACAACGACAAGAGCACCCTCAAGAACCACTCCAAGAGCGTCAACGACGGCAAGAAGAGCCTCCACCAAATCATGGAGCTCATAATGCTCAACCTCGTCGTGAGAACAATGTACAACATCCAAGACGTGAAGACCAAGAACGTCAAATTGTTAATCCACAAGAACAACATCGCCAAGAAGACAACTGGCATCATCAACAATGTCCTCCACCACCCCCTCCAAACCAAGCACATCAAAGAAGAAATGGAGAACCGAACGGTGACCCTAGAGATGATGATGAAGATGATGATGGCAATGATCGTGCACGTCATCCTCATCATCGACACCACAACCAACATCACCATCGCAAATCAAGTGAAAAAAGTGAGCACAATCGTTAGAATCGCGGCCACAGCAATGAAGAAAAATTCGGCAAGCTGAAGTTCATGAAGCCTACATTCTTGAGAAAAAATGACCTGGAACTATATCTTTTATGGACACTCAAGGTCAACAAGATCTCCCGCATGCACAACTACTCTGAAGCCAAGAAGGTTGCCATGGCATTCCTAGAGTTTGAAGACTATGCGAAGCTTTGGTGGGAGTAAGTGCAAAAAGAGCATGAAGAGAACTTGGAACCGTCGATTGGAACTTGAAGAGCAATGAAGGAAACCATGCATGAGTGCTTCGTTCTGGAACACAACAATTGAGACCTATTCAACAAGCTCCAAAGCTTAAGCAAGACATCAAGAGTGTGGATGAGTACTACAAGGAGATGGAAATTTCAATGATGAGAGCAAATATGGAGTCATCAGAACAAACAATGGCAAGACTCTTGAATGGCTTGAACTACCCAATCAAGTGAGCCACCGAGTTCCAACCATACAACTCCATTGTTGAATTGGGTACATCAAGCATGCAAGGCCAAGAGAAGAGTCCAAAATGATCTTCGCTACTTCAAGACCAAGCAAGACTACGCCACAAAATACTCCCAACAACAATCTCCTTTGGAACAAGCTTCTCCTACAAGACCTTTGACTTACTCCAGCCGCCAATCAAGCATGAAGACGGCACCATCCACAATTTCCTATCAAGCATCAACGGGTAAAAGAGAAGTTACGTGCTTCAAATGCAAGAATGAGGGACAAAAGTCATATGAATGCCCAAACATCAAGGTCATGATACTCATGGAGAATGGAGGACATGAGCAAACGAGTGAAGGCGAGTATGAGACTTTGAAGCAAGTTCACCTCTTTCAACAAGAAGCAAGAATGAAGAGCTCTATTGAAAGCCCAACACAAATCCAACGCCCGCAGTCACAAGAGAATTGACCACCAATCTTCAAGTAGAACAAGACCAAAGGTGCAATCTCTTCCAAACTAGAGCCTGTGTGAATGGAAAATCTAACAAAGTGTTTATAGATGGAGTAAGCTGCCATAATTGGCAAGCGAGGAACTTCGCAACAAACTCAAGTTGGAGTATATGAAGCATCATACCATATCATGTCCAATGGCTTACTGACAACCAAACCTTCAAGATAAAGTACAAAGTCCAAGTCCCTTTCAAGATTAGGCCATATGAAGACACCGTCAAATGTGATGTAGTGCCAATGACGATTTGTCACATGCTTCTTGTTAGACCATGGCAATTCGATAGAGGATTTACACATGATGGCCGCAACAACCACTACTTCAACTGGAAAAACAACACATTTGTGCCACATCCTATAACACCAAGCCGAATCATTACTGACAATGCACGAAGCTTACCCAAGATACAACAAGAGAAGGATCCTTGTGAGATGAGTAGTGAAAGAGTGAACCACCTTCAAGTGAGTGAGAGCCACAAGCCCAAGTTGAGGTGAAAAACAAAGAGTGCCACGTCGAATGCCACCACACATGAGATCAGTGATTTAAGTGTGACCCACGCTAACAATTCATCGTACAATTCTCTCTCTTTGTTCTCGGTTTTGCAAGGTACTCAAGAGAGGAAACCAACTCCAACGCACCTTCGACAAGATCTCCCACCATAAAATGAACACAAGAAAGACTACAAGCTCTTCAACAACAATGAACATGGATTTGACCCTGAAGATCCAACCTCATACAAGTTCAAGGCCAAAGGCATATCTCCTCCTATACATGGTGATGAGAAGTTAGAATCGAGGATGACTATTTTTCAAGCGGGGGGGAGATGATGCAGCCCATCACATGGCAATCACAATGCCATCCATTGAACCAAATCATGCTACTCCAACGAATGCACATAAGGTGAATTCCTTCCATCACTTGTCCTCCTCTAGTCCTCACTTGAATAGAATACTAATTGAGACAAATAACCATCTTATGACTAGGTCCATAACTATGATCATGATGCCAAGAGGAGATACAAAGGATGCCCAAGGAGCCAAGACACCCAAGGAAGAAGCATGGAAGAAGAGACAGAAGAAGCGCGGAAACGGAACCGTCTACGACCAAACTGGCGCCAGAACCGACACCACCGATCCTACCGACACACCAATCGGCGAGCCAAATTCTCCACCGAACTGACCGGCACCTGACCGGTCTCCACGGCGGTGCGCCCCGACCCGCTATACTAATCCGCAAACCGGCGCCCTGCCTGGCTCACTGGTTCCCACGCCAAACTAACCGACGCCACATCCGGCTCCGCCAATTTAATGCCGATTACACTTCTACACCCAGAATCAGGTTTGATGCCTTGGAATACTCCCCCTACCTACTACTTCGCCTCTAGTATTAAAATAGCCCCGTATGGCTCATATCTGAGATTTAGAGATGATGATGAATTAGAGAGAGCTTTGCTCCTTTCCCCTTGTGTGGAACTCTCTTGGAGATGATTCGGGTTCTTCGCATAACTACTACCATCCCATGTGGATTCTAGTATGCATGTGCCAATCTTCACTATCAAGTTTCTAGTAGTGTCAATCTTCCTTGGTGTTCTACTAGTTGCTATTCTTCCTTGTTAGGGTTCAATTGGATCGGTGGACTGGCCGATAAGAAAGAATCCGTTTCAATTAGAGCGAGTGTTGGCTTGTCTTTTGAGTTCCAGAGGTTGCTCCGTTGGGGGTTTATTGTCGGGAACGATTCTACGGGTTTGCTTCGTTTATTTATCCCCACGTGTGCGTGTGTACTTCACCGTGTTCTTCGTGTTTTCCGCCTTCTCCCCTCGAATCCCCCTCGAAACCCACGAATCCATCAAGATCGGACCACCCGGTGTCTATATCAAGAAAAGTAACATTGTTGGCTACGAGCAAACAGACTATAAATGTGTTGTGAGTGCTCCAAAATCATTATTGCACTAAGGGGTCCGTAGGTGCTCCGTAAAAATACTTGCGCTAAGAGCTTTTTGCTAGAAGGAATGTAGTGAATATTTCAGGTAATCAAGAGGCAATCTGGTATACTTCCCGTGTTTGGTGTAGCCAGCTGGACTGCTAGCACTAATTTGTGGGCATTTGCGGGTGGGGATTCGAGGTCATCATGCGTTAAGTGGGTCCCCAACTTTTCACTTTCTCCAAGCTCTTTTCTCGCCCGCAGCAGCGATGCATGAATCTTCCACAAAGTGTTCTCCTCGCTGCTTTACCGTGCCCTAAGGTTAGGTATGCCTCCACCCCTCCCTTCCCCTTATGTGTTTAAGCCACCATCCCTTTGACAAATGGTAGGGGTCAGATCCAGGGTGGTCCGGTTGTTGGAAGCTGGCCTTGGAGGGTGGAAAGCCGTAGAATACTAGGCCAAGTTGATTTTGGGTTCAATTTTCTTTTTCACTTCTGAAAATGGAAACGCCCACAATTACCATTGGCCTGAAATACTAGCTCTATTGGTAATAGTCTATATAATCCCATGAAGATAGAGATTAATCTTCACAATTTATCTCATTAATAAATCCTAATTTAGGATTCTCTATCACAACCAAACAACTTGAATGAAGTATTCCTAGTACAGTTTGTAATATTCCCTGCTATCGAATTAATATGTAGGATTCCAACAACCATAACATTCCCACCACTCTGATGTTGAAACTAAACGCTATATGGAGGAAGCATGACAGATCTTTTAGATAAAACTGAAGGCCATCACAACATTCCAGCTACTCAACAGAATTGGATTAAATACATAACCTACAACGCTGCTTTTGTACCATTCGCTAGTAGTCACTATTGCAAAATAAGGAGAAACTGTATTCCATTAACTGTGAGCACAGTGCAATTGGTTTGAACTATAAACTGTTCAAATGCTAAAAAGAAGACTTTGAACGAAATAAGTACTCCCTCCGACCCATATTAGTTGACTTAGATTCATCTAGATACGGATGTATCTAGTCCAGTTTTAGTGCTAGATACATCCGTATTTAGACAAATTTGAGTCAACTAATATGGGTCAGAGGGAGTATCATTTTTTTTAGGTCCATGAGTTGATGATTTCGCCTGTTTGTAATGTGAATAACTGTTTATCATGTTAATACAAATGAAAGAAATAGCAATACAGAAGAAAGAAACCACACTATCATAAAGGATCAATGAGTAAAGCAACCAAGAATCACAGATGAACAGTCCAAACATCCAAAAACCTTCCACGTATTGCCAAGTTATCAATTATAATTTCGTAGACTCACCCCATAGACGAGTCCAGTACTCCATGTTGCAACAATACAACCTTCCGTGAATCACGCCTAAAAATACTGTGTCAAGTCCCATTCCACAACATTGGGAAAGATAAGGGTAAGAAATAGCTACTTTTTTCACCTGGGGATTCTCTCCAGCAGCAGAATATATCCATCTGAAGTAACTACCTTTATAGCCTCAAAAGGATACCTAAAAAAAAGGCATAATGGTTCCATCATTGACGGACAAAATAATGTCAAATCAGTTATTGAAAAAGTTGTGCTACTATTTGGATTCATAAACAGTACACATATATGGTTGAACTTTGCACAGCTAAGCATAGGCAAAGTGTGGCTAAAAAACACAGCACCACACATATGGCAACTTGTGGGCAAAATCTAAGTCTATGACATGTGGGTCAAATGAATAGTAAAGTCCGGGAAGCCAAAACTGTGGCAACTAACAAACAACCACTTAAACCATTGTGGCACACCTAACCTTTGGCATGACAAGCTTAGGCTGGGAACCAAACAGCCCCCAAGTCATTAACCAACCATGTTAAAGAATTATAATAAACATATGATTCATGAGGCTTTCAACAAGTGCAGGGGCTCAAGGGGTCCCCTGTATCTGTTTATTTCTTAAGGGCTGAAATTTCAGCACCACCTCCCTCCCGCCACCACCACACCTCCAGAGCTCCCCCTGCACCCCTACCGCCTGTTACCGAGACCATGGTGCCGCCTTCCGTTGCAACACCTCGTTAGTGTAGTAGTAGTACTACTCTGGTAGAGTCTAGATTATTCCAAAGGAGTGTTGGAGAGTGTAAGTATAGTGGATTAGTAGTATTGTCCTACTAGAGTCTAGACTCTTCTAGTGTATGGGTGAAGATGTAAGCCAGAAATTTCCCCCAAGTCAACATGGTATCAGAGCACAAGGTGGAGATGCTGCTGGTTCCTGGCGGTAGTATTGTCCTACTAGAGTCTAGACTCTTCTAGTGTATGGGTGAAGATGTAAGCCAGAAATTTCCCCCAAGTCAACATAGTATCAGAGCACAAGGTGGAGATGCTGCTGGTTCCTGGCGGTGGCCAAAGGTGAATCAACAAGTGGCTGCTGGAGCTTGCATGTGTGGAGGTGCCCTGCAGGAGACATGGCGGTGGATCAGGGGCAAGCTGTAGGTGAGGCTCAGTGGTGGCTCTACGAAACAGAAAAGTTAACCGGTGGCCGGCAGAGCGCGTGCCGCGAGGAGAACTAGCGGTGATGCAGCAGGTTGGAAACAGCAGTGCCTTAGTGAGGAGGACCTCAGGGAACTGAAGCCAGCAGCGGCTTGGTGGCTTGGTGCAGAGGAGTGAACCTTGTACGTGGCTGATTTGGTGTTGACAGTGGTTGTTTTGGTCTTGCCGGGAGAGGTTCCTGCCAAGGAGGAAGGAGCTGCTGCTGTAGTGGATTGGAGGCTCAGGCAGCAGTCGGAAAAGTGAGCTGGTGGCAGGTGTTCGTGTGAGGTGGTGAATCAGCAGCCAGCGGCGCAAGTGTGTGACCTGTAGGTGCTGGGGAAGAAGCGGCAGGAGCCAGGTGTGTGTTGCTTGAATTGGTAGCGTTGGTGGCTTCAACAGTAGCAGGAAGCTAGAGAGGTGGTGTGGTGTTGTCCTTGCTAGGGAGAAGCAGTGTTCGTGCAGCAAGACCTGTGAGAAAGGGAGAACAGAAGGGCACAACTGTGCTACAAGAATGGGAGAGAATCAAGATATTGAGCAATTGCTCGACGAATTGGTTGAACTGTTCAAGGCAGAAAACAAGGAAAGATTGATTTTGACTGCAAAGGGGTCAAGGGAGGTGCTTGAATTGTCCACCGAAGATTTGGACAAATTAAGAAAACTAAATAGGAGTGCAGAAAGAACCAATCAGAGTGGAAAAACAACAGTTTTTGGCAATTTTGTCAATCTTGCACAAATTGAAGAAGGTATCTCAAATCGGGCTCCTACGTAAACTTCTCGTTCAAATTGGATACTAGATTCAGGAGCATCAAGACATGTTGTTAGACAATCAACTTGTGTGCCAAGTTTAGGACTCTAAACTGACTCGACCAAGGCCTAGACCCTCTTTATATTCTCTTGTAATTGTAACGATTTTGATTATTGAAGTATCAAAACTATTCGACTCAACATGGTATCAGACTAAACGATCTAGGGCATGTCGCCGCCCACCCCACCCCCTCCGCCGCCGCCCGGCTACTTCGAGCGGCGGGCTGCTCTGGCCGCCTCCAAGCTCGCTGCCGCCACCGCGATCTCCTCTTCTTCTTCCTCCACCCAAACCCTAGTCCCTTCAATCCCATCCACAATCCAATATGCCGATACAATTTCATATGTTAGTCCTTTTATTCCTATTACTTTAGATCTCCCCAAGCACAACTACTACCATTGGCGCCACCTCTTCGAAGTTCATCTTGGTCGCTGCAATCTCCTCAATCACGTCGCCTTCGACTCCGTCACCCAGCCGTCAGATCCTCACTGGGTCAAGGATGACCTCGCCATCATCCAATGGATCTACCAATGGGTGTCTACAGAAATCTTCAACCTCGTCTTCCGTGAGGCCTCCAGCGCCGCCGCTCTTTGGGCAGCCCTTCGCCAACTTTTTCAAGACAATGTCGATGCCCGCGTCAACACGCTTCACACGGAACTTCGCAACACCGTGCAGGGCGATTCTCCAGTGGGTGTTTACTGTCAGCGCCTCAAAACCATCGCCGATGAGCTCCAAGAACTTGGGGATCCCATCAACGATCGGCAACTCATCAACATCCTCCTTGTCGGCCTCGGCGAGCGCTTCGAGAAACAAGCTTCGTTCATCCCCATGATGCGGCCCCGTCCCTCCTTTGCGGAGGTCCAATCCATGCTCCAATGGGCCGATCGTGCCATCACCAACAAAGAGTAACGCCCCCAGGTTTTTGCGGCCATCCCACGACCTCCTGCGCCGGCCCCGCCTGCGCCTCCACCGCCACCTTCAACAGCCTCCTCCTGGCTGGCGCCCTAGCCCTAATTACAGTGGCACCCGACCTATCTATTGGCCGACTGCACCACCGGCTCCACCTCCTGCCCCGGTCCATGCGCCTCCTGCATCTCCAACCTGACGCCCTCAACACGACCCCTGGATTGGTCTTGTGCAGGCCTGGCCTATGCCTTAGGCCGCCCTGTCTCCGATCGGCGCCCCTCCTGCCTATAGTGGCGCCTGGCAGCGCGTGTTCGCCCTCACACGGGTGCACCTGGTTCCATGCTCCCACGTGCGCCTCAGCACGCCTATCGTGCGGCTCCGATCTACGTGCCATACGGCTCCCCCTACGGCACTCCTGCCTATGCCGATGGGAGCTTCTACCCGGCACCGCCTCAACCACTTCAGCAGCCGGCGTTGCTGCCCACGCCGCCTTCTCCCTCAACTCCGAGCTGGGATCAAACTGCCTTTTTACAGGCCATGAACAACTTTGCTGCACAAGGAAACTCAGGTACGGATTGGATTTTTTATTCTGGTGCTTCTAGTCATATGTCTCTTCAAGTAATTTGTTGTCTTCCTGCACCACTTCTCCTTTTTCTTCAATTATTCTTGGCAATGGTTCCCTATTCCTATTCATTGTGTTGGACAAGCTCAAATGTCTTCAACCTCTAAACCACTTCTTCTTCGTGATGTTCTTGTTGCTCCTTCTCTTATCAAAAATCTTATTTTTGTTCGCCAATGCACTCGTGATAATCTTGTCTCCCTTGAATTTGACCCTCTTGGTTTATCTGTGAAGGATTACCGGACCAAGGCCAAGATCGCACGCTTCAATAGCTCCGACGATTTATACTCTCTCTCCATGGTACCCCGGCCACCGCGGATCCAACATCCATGGTGGCTTCAGTTGATCTTTGGCACCGACGTCTCGGCCATCTCCATAGTGCTGCTTTATCATCCATCCTTAGTGAATTTTCAATTCCTTGTAATAGAGATACCCATAATTCTTCGTTGTGTGAGTCTTGTCAATTGGGGAAACATGTTCGTCTACCCTTTAGTTCTTCTACCTCTACTAGTACCTTTCCGTTTGAACTTCTACATTGTGATTTATGGACGTCTTCTATCGAGAGTATTTCAGGTTATAAGTATTATCTTGTTATTTTAGATGATTTCACTCATTATGTTTGGACCTTTCCCTTGCGCAATAAATCTGACGTGCATTCTCTTTTTCTAAATTTTCAACGTTATGTCTCAACACACTTCTTTCTCCCCATACGTTTTATTCAGTGTGATAACGGTCGCGAATTTGACAACTACAAAAACAGGAACTTTTTTCTCTAGCACGGTATTCTCCTTCGTTTTTCTTGTCCCTACACCTCTCCTCAAAACGGAAAAGTTGAACGTTCTTTACGCACTATCAATGACATCCTTAGAACTCTTCTCCTCCACGCCTCCATGCCTCCAAAATTCTAGGCTAAAGCACTTCGCATGGCTACTTTTCTCCTTAATATTCGACCATCAAAAGCAAATTCCAACAATACACCCTTCTATTCTCTATTTTTAACTCACCATAATTATGCCGACATTCGCGTTTTTGGCTGTCTTTGCTTTCCCAATTCTTCCGCTACTACCCCCAACAAACTTTCTTCTAGATCTCTTCCTTGCATCCATCTCGGTTTTTCAGACGAGCACAAAGGCTATCGTTGTCTCGATCTTGTTTCGGGTCACGTTCATATTTCTCGTCATGTCACTTTTGCAGAAAATATTTTTCCTTTTGCTCAGCGTCTTGACTCCTCTACTCCTGTACCTACCCCGCCATCCTCTACAGTGCGTTTTCCATATTTTATGTCTCCTGAAATTTCTGCCGATCCTGTCATGGCGAAACTTCATCTGCAGCAGCAAAAAAATCCAAAATCCTGTGGCGAGAAACCCGCCACGATCCTCCATCACCGCCACCATCCCCCGCGTCAACCAACCACCAACCCCGGCGTCGGTCTCTTCCGTTGCGCCTGACGCCTCGCCTCCCCCCTCCTAAACCACTACCTTCACACGCCATACTTATACCTGCACCACTCAATGATCATACCATGTGTACTCGTGCAAAATCTGGTTTCCGCCTTCCTGCTCAACGTCTCAACCTACATGCTACCCCGGCTATATCTCCTCTCCCTAAAACCTACAAATCTGCTCTTCTTGATTCCAATTGGGCTACCGCCATGCAAGCTGAATTTAATGCTCTTATTGAAAATAATACTTGGACTCTTGTGCCTCGCCCATCCAACTCCAACATAGTCTCTAGGAAATGGGTCTTTCGCCAAAATTTTCATTCCGATGGTAGTCTTGCTCGCTATAAGGCTCGTTGGGTATGTCGTGGATATTCTCAGCAACAAGGAATTGACTACGATGAAACTTTCTCTAGTGTCATCAAGCCTAGCACCATCCGCATTGTTCTCAGTTTAGCCATCTCTTCCTCCTGGCCTATTCACCAATTAGATGTCAAAAACGCTTTTCTTCATGGTTCTCTCAATGAAACTGTCTACTGCCAACAACCTTTAGGTTTCGAAAATTCCTCCTACCCCGATCAAGTGTCTCCTTCAAAAATCTCTCTATGGCCTCAAACAAGCTCCCTGTTCCTGGTTTCAACGTTTTTCTACATTCATTCAAACTATCGGGTTTACTCCATCTCTTTCCGACACTTCTCTCTGTATCTATCATCAAAACTCTAATGTTGCCTACATCCTTCTTTATGTTGATGACATTGTTCTTACTGCCTCCTCTCAATCTTTCCTAGATCATGTTATTTCCCTTCTTCGCAACGAATTCTCCGTGACTGATCTTGGTTCTCTTCATCATTTTCTGGGCATTGCTATTCACCGTGACACATCTGGACTTTTTCTCTCTCAGCGTCAGTATGTTCTTGATTTGCTTAACCGTGCCGGTATGACCGATTGTCAGTCTTCTCACACCCCTATTGACACGTCTTCTAAACTTTCTTCTGTCAGCGAACCTTTTCTGATCATACTCTATACCGTAGTCTCACTGGTGCTCTCCAATACCTAACAATTACTCATCCTGAAATTTCTTTTGCTGTCCAACAAGCTTGTCCCTATATGCATGATCCTTGTATCCCTCACTATAATCATGTCAAACGTGTTCTTCGTTACCTAAAAGGCGCCCTCGACCATGGCTTACATATAAACTCTTCTTCACCAAATTCTTTGACAGCTTACTCTGATGCAGACTGGGCTGGTTGTCTAGATACTCGATGATCCACATCTAGATTTTGTGTTTTTCTTGGTAACAATTTGGTTTCTTGGTCCTCTAAAAGACAGGTTACGGTCTCTCACTCGTCTGCTGAGGCTGAGTATCGCGTTGTGGCACATGTCGTTGCTAAAACGGTCTGGCTACGCCAGCTGCTCATGGAGCTCCATCGGCCTCTTCAACAAGCGACTATTGTTTATTCTGACAACATCTCAGCTATTTATATGTCAGAAAATCCAGTGCAACATCGGCGAACTAAACACATTGAGATAGACATTCATTTTGTTCAAGAGAAGGTGGCTCTTGGACAAGTTCGTGTTCGTCATGTTCCTACTACGGCTCAATTTGCAGACATCTTCACCAAGGGGCTTGCTACTACACCATTCACCGATATTCGATTTAGTCTCAACGTCGTCGAGCCTCCCGTTGTGACTGCGGGGGTTGTTAGACAATCAACTTGTGTGCCAAGTTTAGGACTCTAAACCGACTCAGCTAGGGCACCGACTCGGCCAGGGCCTAGACCCTCTTTATATTCTCTTGTAATTGTAACGATTTTGATTATTGAAGTATCAAAACTATTCTATTCAACACATGTCACTGGTAGGTGGAGTGAATTTGCATTATATGCTCCACATCCACCTATGCATAAAGAGACCATCCAAACAGCCAATGGAACTTATCAACCTGTCAAAGGTGTCGGCACAGTGAAATGCACTACGTCAATCACATTATCTTCGGTCTTATATGCTCCATCATTTCCGGTTAGTTTGGTGTCCATGAGCTCCTTGGTTGATGATATTGATTGTCGAATCATTGTTTTTTTTAATGGGAGAGGTCCCAAAGGACCTAGAGACTACATTAATACGGCAGTGCGGGTACAATTACAATGAGGACCTCAAAAAGAAAATAACACCCAAGCCATTAACAGTTACAACTAGCACCCCAGAAAAACACGCAGAAACACGATCGAGTCCATGCTTGCCGCCGACAAACTTTGACCTCCATGCATGGCTGTCGCTGCAACCGCCCGAGGACGAAACCACTTGGGGCTGCCTCAACGCTCGTCGATCGGAATAGATCCTCCAGTTAAGGAGGAAGAAGATGCTTGAGCCACAACGGAACTCAAGCGCAGCAGGGTCGTCCTTACGACCGAAGATAGCGACTGTCACATGACGGCTCCGCTTGGGTACTTCTGCCGGGATCGTAGTCTCCAACGACCCCCCAATCCACCGCCAGCCAACAACAGCAACAGCACCGCTGCCGTCTTTTCCCCCGCCACCATGGCCGGCCGAGAAGAACTATAGAGGGGCTAGGTTGCCGCACTGGGAGAGGCGGCACTTATTAGGGACTCACTGCCACAGCCCTCTTCGTGGACTTCCACCTCAGAAGCTTGATGAAGAGAAAGAGCTTTCATGGCGCCGCCAAGTGCCACCTGTGCAAAGCCCGCCAGCCTCCAACCCATCCCTAAATCCCTCTTCGCCACTACGGCCAGCGGAGAGAAGTGAGCGATCTGTGGCGAGGCCGCCGACACGAGCCTTGACCCTTATTGCGGAGATCCCTATGGTGAAGAAGCTCACTGTCGCCTCCGTCCACCAAAGCATGGCCAGGAGCAGACACCGACGCAGGATGCAACAGATCTGGGCCAGAAAACCTGTTGCGCTACTCCAAACTACCGGCAAGCTGCCGAGAACTCTAAGCCTGGACCTACCACCTACTTCGGCGCCTCTCCTCTGCCATCTCCGGCGGCAGCACCGCCAGGGAGGGCTCGGGAGCGGCCCTGAAGCTCAGGAGGGACTCTGAACGGAGGGGAGCACGAGAGGATAAGGGAGGGGGAGAGAGGAGCGGTGAGTCCAGCGGTGGATCGTCTTTGTCGAATCATTGTTGATCTGTACAATCGCATAATGGAGGAGAGGAAGACTCGAAGGAGAATCGGGGTCGATGTCAGGTATAAGGGACTATGGTACTTGGATAGACGGGAAACAGATGATGCATTATGCACTGCTCTGATGGTTGCAGCAGGTGACAATAAAGCAAAGGTGATGCTCCAACATTGTGGCTTGGGTCATATGTCCTTTGATACTATGAGTAAGATATTCCCTAAAGAAATGAAAAAGGTGAATAAAAACAAACTTGTGTGATGCATGTGAGTACGGAAAACACACAAGGACATCATATGTGAGTCGTGGACTCCGAAGCACGTCACCCTTCGTGTTGATTCACTCTGATGTTTGGATTCTCATGCGGTCTCTATTAGTGGAATGAAGTATTTTGTCACCTTCATTGATTGTTACTCCCGAATGACTTGGATATATCTCATGAAACAAAAAAATGAGGTCCTTACTTATTTCAAGGACTTCTATGCATATATCCAAAACCGTTTCAGTATAAGTATACAAAATATCAGGACTGATAATGGGACAGAGTATGTGAACAATGAATTTGGCAATTTTCTTTCAGAAAATGGAATACTTCACCAAACTTCGTGTCCTAATACATCTCCACAAAACGTAGTGGAAAGGAAGAATAGACATCTATTGGAGGTAGCTCGATCACCTATGTTTATTATGAATGTGCCTAAATTCCTGTGGAGTGAAGCAGTTATGATGGCTACCTATCTTATCAATCGAATGCAATCAAGAATTCTTGGAATGAGGACTCCATATGAAATGATCTTTGGAAAAAATGAGTTCATTGTTCCGCCAAAGGTGTTTGGGTGTACATGCTTTGTTAGAGACCACAGACCTTCAGTAGGAAAATTGGATCCACGTGTTGTGAAGTGCATCTTCATTGGATACCCATATGGACAGAAGGCTACAAATGTTGGAGCCCTAGTGAGCGTAGAACATTTGTGAGCATGGATATGACATTTAGAGAGTTTGAGCCGTTTTATGGAGAGAAGATGAATCTCAGCTCATTGTTTGACTCTGAATCTCCTAGCACAATTGATGCTAGTCGAGAAGGGGAGATCGAACCATTGAGGACAAAGGAAGATGAACCATCAAAGGTTGTTGAACCATTGAAAGTTGTTGTTGGTTCCATCTCCTATGAGTGTAGAGAGATGGAGAAAGTCAAATGAGGAAGAAAAATTGAGGGTGTATATGAGGAGACAACCTATGAGTAAAGAGAGATGGAGAAAACCAAACGAGGAAGAAAATTTGAGAGTACACGAGGAGGCAATTGCAACCTGAACAACGACAGGCTTGAGCAACTAGTGAGGTAGTTAAAGGGGGGCATCATCAAACAACAACAAATTCCAATGGTTGATGAAGTTGACTCATGTGAGAGTGAGCCATGTGCCATCGATGATCCATTAAATTTGCCTATTGCCTTGAGGAAAGAACCACGAGCTAGGGAAGGAAAGCCTCCTGAAAGATACATGTTTGAGCATGATATCGCAAACCATTTGTCATATGAGTCGCTATCACCTAGGTATAGAGTCTTCATTGCTTCGTTACAATCTATGGTAATCCCCAAGGATTGGAAAGCAGCAAAACAAGACCCAAAGTGGTATGAGGCCATGTTGGAGGAAATGAAAGCTCTTGAGAAGAACAAGACATGGGATCTTGTTTCCCTTCCACAAGGGAAAAGTCGAGTTACTTGCAAATGGGTGTATACTGTGAAGTAAACACCAAAAGGGAAAATAGAATGATACAAGGCGAGATTGGTGGCAAGGGGTTACAGTCAAACCTATGGGATTGACTATGATGAGACATTTGCACCCGTCGTGAAGATAGGCACGGTAAGAACTCTTATTTCTTGTACTGCAAACTTTGGATGGCAATTGCCTCAGTTGGATGTGAAGAATGCATTCTTGCATGGAGATCTCCAAGAAGAGGTTTATATGGAGATCCCACCTGGCTTTCGTAGCCCAAACACCATGGGGAAGGTGTGCAAATTGAAGAAGTCCTTGTATGGCCTTAAGCAGTCACCAAGGGCGTGGTTTGACAGATTTCGGCGAGCCATGTGCAATATGGGTTACAAACAATGTAATGGGGATCACACTGTGTTCTATAGGCATTTGGAGACTCATATCACCATTCTTGCCGTTTATGTGGACGAGGTTGAGCAAAGAAATTGAGGTTAAGGATTTGGGGCTACTTAAGTATTTTTTGGGTATTGAGATTGCAAGATCTCCTAAAGGAATAGTTCTCTCAGTGAAAATATGTGTTGGATCTGCTCAATGAAACCGGTATGCTTGGGTGTCGAGCTGCTTCAACTCCTATTGAGAAAAGTCATCAATTATGTGCGCAATCATGAGATCTAGTTGATACAAAGAGCTACCAGCGACTCGTAGGTCGGCTCATCTATTTGTGCCACCCAAGACCTGACATGTCCTATGCAGTGAGTGTGGTCAGCCGCTACATGCATGATCCTAGAAGTGGGCATCTAGAAGCAGCACACCGAATTTTGCCGTATATGAAAGGGAGTCCTGGAAGAAGTCTATGGTTCAAGGCAAATGGGCACTTGAATGTAGAGGGATATTGTGACGCTGATTGGGCTAGTTGCCTTGATGACAGAAGGTCAACATCAGGCTTTTGTGTTTTTCTAGGAGGAAACTTGGTATCTTGGAGGAGCAAGAAGCAGCCGGTGGTCTCCAGATCAACCGCTGAAGCAGAATATAGAGCAATGTCTCTGTGTTTGAGTGAGATGCTATGGATGAAGGGCCTCCTATCATAATTGAAGCTACTACGGAGAGGGGCACTGAACCTTTGGTGCGACAACAAGTCAGCAATCAACATAGCTAACAATCAAGTTCAACATGACCGAACAAAGCATGTGGAAATAGACCGATTCTTCATCAAAGAGCGGCTCGATGAAGGCACCTTGATGTTAAGTCATGTAACCTCTTGAGAACAAATAGCAGATTGTTTAACCAAGGGATTAGGTAGTAAGGAATTTTCGTTGGCATGTAACAAGATGGGAATGATAGATATCTATCGCCCATCCCGAGGGGGAGTGTTGGAGTTAGTGTAGTAGTAGTACTACTCTGGTAGAGTCTAGATTATTCCAGAGGAGTGTCGGAGAGTGTAAGTATAGTGGATTAGTAGTATTGTCCTACTAGAGTCTAGACTCTTCTAGTGTATGGGTGAAGATGTAAGCCAGAAATTTCCCCAAAGTCAACAACTAATCATTCAGAAAAAAAACTTATCTATTTGAGCTTACAAATAATTTTAGACTCTTGAACTGTAAATAAAGTACCAAAAGTCTTAGCATGTTAACGATGTATTCACCAAACCAGACTGAACATAACAAAAATGGAAGGGTCAGAGGTATCTACCCAAGTTCAGTTATAACATCTTCACATGTCCGAGAATCTGTGTTCAATGCATGACGATATACGGTCTTCCTTTCAGTTGGAACCGGATTATCACTGCCAATGTTAGCTGTTGGTACATCAACAACATAACTACTGTGACCAACCCTGTTTCCACGAATCCAGCAAAATAACTTCTGCCACATCTCGGAAGGAGAAAGAACATAGTGTGCGCCTTTATGAACAATGTCAAAAACTGATTCAATGAAAATCTCAATCGCCAGATGGACATCCTAAAAAAATAGGGAGTAAATACCAATTGGATATACAAACTTTTGAACAATCTCTTCACAAAAGGTTCCAAATAATGGCATGTCATAGTATGGCGTAAGTAAATAAACTAACTATAATAGTTGATTCCATTTTTTTGTTAAAATATAATACCTCAAAAATACCACGCCTCCTATCAGTCGTTCGTTGTAGGACTTGATCCTTCATGTGAATTGGTTTTTTGGCAGATATGCTCCTTGATAGATAGGGACTTTCGGGAGTTCTAGCAAATGTCCTTGATATCCGATATTTGACAGCATTGAACAAGATGAGCAGTAATGAAAGGAAATATCTCACAGGCCAAATAATCCAGGAAACTGCATATTTGATAGGCCTTCTCAATCGACGGTCACGTCTACCAAAGCTGCTTGCATGTGATAATCGTGAACTTTGGGACAATGGAGATGGTGGGCAGACAAACTCTTCATTGTCATCATCCCCAGGGATAGAGTCAGCAACTGATTCAGAATCCGAATCGGCAGAAAGTTCGTGAACGAACTCATTAAATGAAGATACCCCACTAATATCAGAAGTTAAGAACAAATGAGTTATGGTTACAGAATTTAGATTTAACAAGCAAAAAGAATCCATACTTAATCTATTAAAGACAGCATGGAAAGAAATACTGAGGACGTAAATCATAAGATTAGAGAGACACTATTGCAAGCAAAAAAATCTGGCCCACATAGTATACCACTCACATATTATGAAAAATTCTACTCAAAACTCTCCAGCACCCGAAGAAATGCATCAAAGGGAAATGGTGAGTTGTAACACAAACTGTATCAAAAAATATTTTTCCAGACACGGAAGGACTAAATCACAGTGGACACAGCCACTACTTCGAATATGTCAGTGTAAAGTACATCGCAAATTAGCTAGTCGTGAATGTCTAAATTCTAAAAGTTATGACAGAAGTTTGAGATTGTGCAGTATATGTTAGAATTTGGTGAACATTTGCCTGCTCAGTTTTAAAGACTGTATATGCCTAACCTATATACATACATTATAAACCCCAAATTATCCCGTACAACTAATAAGTGTCATCGTATGAAGACTGGGCACGATGTTCATAGGAATAAAGCTCCAGTGTAAAGTTGTGCTACATAACAATGAGTATAATAACTTATGCTGGAAATAGCAGATACTAAAATCTATTAGGACGTCTACCTTTTCATGCCAAACTAAAAGCATAAAAAACATGGTACGACATGAATGATTACTGAAATAATATCATCAGCCACAAAAAAAAATTTGGAAATTGTGTTCACCTTTCCATCCAACGAGGAAGACGTGGCCCGCGAAATGCTGGCCTAAGTTCCCAGCCACTGACGCCTTCTAAAATGTTGGCCTTTCCTGGTAGCAGAGTTAGTAAGAGTGCTGATATTCCATTTATCAATCTCGCTATGTTGTTCAACGTTTCATATGTGAATGTCTTCACAGACCTGCCCAAACAAGTATCAGGCATTAAATACTGTAAACTGCAAGTGCAAAAGATAAAGAGCAACTGAACTAAAACCAAGCTGTTCCTAGTCTTATATATAAAGCAAATGAAAACTGAAACTAAACGAAAATTAAACTTCACACTTGGTCACATGGTCAGAACAGATGAAGCCATGGGCTAAAGAAAAATTGTGCAGAAATCACTACGCAGCCAGCTTAGTTTATGCACCTGGAATCACCCTACACATATTGATATAAGAAAAGCCAGGAAACCTCTTCCTCTTTTGCACTAATAGGTTTTGACTTTGGTCCTTGAACATTACCCACATGTAGGAACCTCTGCTACTGCTCAATGTTCAAAAAAAAAGTTTTGAATCGACAATGCGTTGTCATGAGGAGCAAGTATTAAGCTCTAAGTTAACATTTAAGGTCCACTAGAATCATAGGTTCATCAGTATACAAAAGATATAAATATGACATTCCACACTTTATTAACTGCTTTGAAGAGACGAAATAACATGTAACACCACCATTTTCCGCTGTAATTATCAAAAGGGTGTCATCATGGAGATGCAAATAGTCTATGAACTACTGTGCGTGTCATTTGCACGAGAGAAGAAGTTTGTGATTTACGATTTCCGCCATGAAGCAGTAACTGAAGTATGGCTGTGAAGTTATTAGTACATAGTACAATTTTTCAATACTTTACACAAAATCAAGAGTCCATTTTCAGCTATACCATCTCATCTTTAATTACCACATGATCAATTCGACCATTAGTAATGATTGATTTTCAAACAAGGTTTTATCAAAAGATCAAGACTACTGATGCCACGCATCTAAACCAAGACCATACCGACCAGCCATGTTGAGTTTTAAATTAGCAGTATCACCCGCTTTCTCTTTTACTTGACGTTTCAATCATCAGAACGGTTACAAATACACACAAATTGATCATTGCTATTAACATTAGTAAGATATGTACAAAAGTTAGTCATATGAAGTACTTTCAACCTTAAATCCACTAACATAGTTTCCATGTGATGAACATAACTACTTGTGTATATTAGTAGCCAAAGGGTTTAAACTCTCAATCTAAAACACATATGTATTAGGAACAGAGGCAGCACATGACAATACCTTTCATCCTTTGCCACATCAAGCTAAACAAATATCAGAGCTTTCAGAAAATCAGCTGCAATCTTGGGGGGCTTGAAATCCACTATTCGTACAATCGCTATCAATGTTTATTCACCATAATCCAACCACTGTCCATACTTTTAAGGTATACTCCTAGTTGCAACTTATAAGGCTAACACAAGAATTTCCACCAAATATATTTTTAACCAATTCAAAATCCCTAATGAGAAAGAAATGTACAGCTAATAACCCGAAATTTCGGCCGCCGCCTCATCCCCGAGTCGCTGGTTTCCCCAACCCTAGAAAACCACTCCTTCGAAAACAAAACATAAACACGCAACAAACCCCTAGACATGCACGAACAACTACGAAATCAAGAAGGCAGGGGGGCGATAATGGATTGCTTACTCCTTGATGACGGCGATGACGTTGTCCACGAACTCCTGCAGCATTATGACCCTCAGATTAACCAACCCCACGGGCGTATTGCGGGAGGCGGCAGCTTGCTATGCGAGGACGCGCGCGGGGGGGCGGCCAGGTTGGGGGCCGTTTTGGTAAGCCAAACGCGTTGATTTCGTGGTAATTCCGACGAATTATCTGGTCCACCTATGCTAGCGCGATGCCGGATGGGTAAAGGTGACCCAGTTTGTACATATGACATGTGGGCCACGCAAGTTTATGGACAACGTGTCGGCAGCTCGATTAGGCAAGAGGGTAGCTACCAATTAGGTACTCCCTAGGATCAATCGCTGATTTAGTATCTGCCTACAAAAATGTCGTGCCTTGTATATTGGGAAAACAAAAAATGAAAACTCCTAAAAACTCCCTTAGCGAAAAACCTAGGGTTTTTGTCCTCCGGCGGTGTCAACCCATCGAGAGTCTGATCGCTCTCCTGATTTGTTCCCAGTGCTTCCTTGGCATGGCCGAACAAGGAGAATCGAGTGCCCCGCCTAATCGCGGGAAGGAAGATGTGGAAGATCTGATAGGCCGATTGAATCTCCATGAGGATGAAGAGGCAGAGTTTGTGTGGGAAGAGGAAGCCCCGGATCCAACGCAGAAGGCAAAGTGGCTTGCGATCTGCAAAGTGTATACACTGAGAGGATTCAGCCCAAGTGCATTATACGCTGATATGAGATCAGCTTGGAACCCTGCGAAGGAGGTGGCATGGAGGAAGATTGAGGACAACCTGTTTACCATCCAATCGGGGTGTCTCGGTGATTGGAATAAGGCCATGAACATGGGCCCTTGGTTGTTTAGGAACAATTATGCTTTACTTCTTGAAGAGTATGATGGATTCCAAAACCCTAAATTGATTGTTCTTGATAGATTGGCGGTTTGGGTTAGGGTTATGCAACTACCTGGTAATTATCTCAAGGAACCAGTGATCAAAGGAATGTGTATATCTGTGGGAGAGGTTAAGGAGGTTCACGGCTGGTTTTATTGGTGAATTTGTCCGGTTTAAAGTAAAAATTGATGTGAAGAAAAAGCTCTCTCGGTTTGTCTCTATTACAAGAGATAAACAGAAAGTTTTCTATCAGTTGAAGTATGAAAAGCTCCCCACTTTCTGTGGAGTGTGTGGGTTACTTGGCCACTACTATCAGGAGTGTGGATCTGGAGAACATGATGAGTCCAAGCTGCAATGGGGAGATTTTATTTTAGCAGATGGTGGTCGTGGCCGTGGCCGGGGGCGCGGCATGGGGCGTGGACATGGGGGGAGATTTTCACCCATGGGAAGAGGAAGAGGGCATGGCCTCTCTGAATTCTATCAGTATGAGGATAACGAAGCATAGCATATTGAAGAGGAGAAGAATGCGTCTAGGGAGGATGTTGACATGCTGGACCAAAGTGCTCTGAATCGAAAGAGATCGAATATTGACCCGGTGTTGACCATTACTGGAAACCCAACTGGAAGTGATCTAGCTTCCTGGGTTGCTGGGATGGTCTATAGATTTGACCAATCCTCAAAGGAGAATGATCTGGGAAAAGGTCAGGGTACACCGGGTAAATCACAACCACCGAAGCGATCGAGGACTAGGAATAAAGTGGCAAAAAATCTAATATCGGTGACCTCCGAGGAGGTTGACCAGACGCAATGAAACTCTTAAGTCTAAACGGTCGGGGCCTGTAGAAGACCACGGCTGTGACAACGCTTGTTGAGGTAAATAAGCGCTATTGTTCGGATGTTTTGTTTTTCATGGAGACTCACTTAGATGACTGGCCATCTGAGTGTTTGCGTCGTAGACTTGGGATGGACTATAAAGAGGTTGTTAGAAGTGACAGACGTAAGGGTGGTTTGTTGTTGTTGTGGAAGAGAAATATTGGTCTATCTTTGCGATACAAAACTCCTACATATATTGATGTGTTCATTAGAGCTGGACAGGAAAATATGTGGTGGTTCACTAGTTTCTTTGGCGAACCAAAATGGTCTGATAAACATTTGACATGGGAAAGGATTAGGGAGTTGAAGGATGTTTGTGATCTGCCGTGGTTAATCATGGGTGATATCAATGAGATTTTATACCCTTATGAAAAGGAAGGAGGTAATCTACGTCCTTATCACTTTATGAAAAAATTTCGTGATACAATTGAGGACTGTGGACTTACTGATATTGGGTATGTTGGAGATAAATTTACTTGGCACCGGGCAGGGATCAGAGAGAGACTTGACCGGGGCTTAGCTAATCTAGCTTGGCAGAATAAATCTGAGGATGCGGTACTGCAAAATTGTGACTAAAGTCGTTCGGACCATAGACCGATTCTTGTCTCTTTTGGGGAGAGCCTAGCAGCTGATAGGCGAAGCCCAGCTATCCTTTGGTTCGAAGCCCGCTGGCTTAAAGAGGAGCACTTCAGTGATGTGGTAGAAGGGGCTTGGGAAGCATTGATCCAACGTTTTGATAATTCTGATTTGGCGGGAAGACTTGCTCTGGTGCATGAAAAGTTACATCAATGGAATCGTACTGTTTTGCGGTCACCCCAGCGTAGAATCAAATCCGCGAGAAAGGAATTAGAGGAGCTTGCTCGAAGTGCACTTAGCCTAGAAAATATTGCCAAGGAAAAAGAATTGATGTATGAAGTGGAGAAATTAATGAAATGGGAAGAGATTCACTGGTCACAACGCAGCCGTGTGAATTGGTTACAGATGGGAGATAAAAATACTGGCTACTTTCATAAGTTTGCATCTGCACGCTCGTCGAGGAATAGGATCAAACGGTTAAAAGATGACTCAAATCAGTGGTGAGAAGGAAATGCCTATCTAAACCCAATGATATCCGATTACTTTGTTGGTCTCTTCTCCACGGAAGTGCAAGAACCTGATCCTGAATTAATTGATAAGGTACCTAGGATTTTTGATGAGATGAATGAAGCCTTATTTAAACCTTATACAGCTGAAGATGTTAAAAAGGCTATGTTCTTAATTGGAGATATGAAAGCCCCTAGACGGATGGTTTGCATGCACTCTTTTTAAAAAAATGTTGGAATCTTATTGGTGATGTCTTGACAAATGAGGTTCTAATGACGATTGGGAGAAAAGAGATTCCGGAGGGATGGAATAATATAGTAATTGTCCTTATACCTAAAGTCGAGACACCGGAAAAAATAACTCAGTATAGGCCGATCAGTCTTTGCAATGTTCTTTATAAAGTTATTTCGAAGATGATTGCGGCCACGTTGAAGCTAATTCTGGATGAGGTAATATTACAAGCTCGGAGTGCTTTTGTTCCTGGTAGATTGATTACAGATAATATTTTATTAGCTTATGAGAGCATGCATGCAATAAAAACAAGAAGGGGAAAGAAGGCCTTTGTGCGGTTAAACTAGATATGCATAAGGCATATGATCGTGTAGAGTGGGTTTTCTGGAACGTATGCTCTCACGTCTAGGATTCTAAAATGAGTTCGTGCAACTCCTAATGGCATGTGTTGGTTCTGTAATATATAAAGTTCGCTACAATGATCAGGAGACTGAAGGTTTTATTCCGTCTAGAGGACTCCGTCAAGGCGATCCCTTATCACCATATTTATTCTTAATTTGTGCAGAGGGATTATCTAGTGCTTTGGCTCATAAAGAGAAGGTTAGTGGCATTGAAGGTGTTCGGGTGTGCAGAAATACACCATCAGTATCGCATTTACTATTCGCTGATGATTCCCTTATACTTATGAAGGCAAATTTGATTAATGCAATCTCATTGAGACAGGTCCTGAATCAATATTGCGCAAGTTCTGGACAACTGGTGAGTGAATCCAAATGTAGCATTTTCTTTAGCCCAAATGTTGAGGTAAATGTTAAAGCTCAGATTTGTGAGGAGTTAAATATTGTGACAGAAGCCTTAACTGATAAATATCTTGGTCTTCCTTCAATGGTGGGCCTGGATCGTTCGGGAAGCTTTTTGTACTTGCTTGAGAGAATCATTGAACGGTTGAAAGGTTGGAGGGAGAAATTCCTCTCTTTGGGGGGAAAAGAGATTTTATTTAAAGCCATTATTCAATCAATTCCAGATTATGCTATGGCTATTTTTAAGATACCAAAGGGACTTTGCAAGGAGATTAATGATGCCATGGCTGCCTTCTGGTGGGGAGATACAGATGAAGATAAGAAAATGCACTGGTTCTCATGGTGGAAAATGAGTATCCCAAAGAGATCATGAGGTATGGGCTTCAGGGATATTCATTGCTTTAATCTGGCAATGCTTGCAAAGCAAAGTTGGAGGCTGGTTACCAATACTAATTCCATTGTGGCTCGTGTGCTCCAGGCAAAATATTACCCAAGTGGAAATTTCTTGCAAGTGGGACCAAAGAAGGGATCTTCTTTTACTTGGCAGAGTATAGTATCTGGTCTTCATTCGTTTAAGCGTGGACACATCTGAAGAATTGGTAATGGAACTTCTGTTAATATATGGGAGGACCACTGGATTCCTATGGGTTTTACAAGAAAGGTGATGTCGAGCCGAGGTCAATGTATTTTGCGTACAGTTGATGAGCTCATAAACCCTATCACAGGTACTTGGGATGAAGCCATCTTGAGAGAGAATTTGATGCAGATAGATGTGGAGCGTATTCTTAAGATCCCAATTAGTGAGCATCTCACGGATGATTTTATTGCCTAGCACTTCACTAAGAACTATATGTTCTCAATATGTTCTGCATATTTCTTGGAATGGGAACATCAGTTCGGTGCTCGATCTATAAGGAGTGACGGGGTAGGGTTCTTCACAGATCAACCCGGTGTGGGAGATTGTGTGGAAACTGCAGATACCAAGTAAGATTAAAAAAATTGTGGAGAGCCTTACATGGAATAATCATGTTTGCCTACAGGGAGCGAAGGATATAAAGCATCTTCTTTTCACTTGTGTAAGAGCGAAACAAATCTGGAAGGCTTTAGGCTTATATGAAATCATCTATCAAGCGTTGGGGACCGATCGGTCTGGTTCTGTGGTTCTTGAAGGTCTTTTGTGTAACCCCAATAGGAAATCGCCTGTACTGGGAAATTTGGGGCTACATGAGTCTATTGGTGTTGGCTGTTGGTACATTTGGTGGCAACGTCGGCAATTAGTCCATGGGGACCGTGTGAATACGCCAAGGAATACAGCTTTTGTGATCAATGCCTTGACGTCCAATTATAATACAGCTATTTCAAAATTGAAGATGGAACCGTCGAGATGGGTAAAACCAGGTGTTGGCTCATATAAACTCAACATAGATGCTTCTTACCATATTGATGGTTCAGGTGTTGTAGGTGGTGTTCTTCGGGATCATACGGGAGAGGCAATTGCAGGTTTCTGTTGTCCTACAAACAACCTCCTCTCAGTTGAAGTGGCAGAAGCATCTAGTTTGTTGAAAGGTCTAGAGTTCATTGAAGAGAAGGGATGTTCAAAGGTGATTATTGAATCAGACTGCCTTGAGCTGATCGAATGCTGCAATGGAACAATGGAAGTGTGGAATCCCTATTCGGCTATCTTGGCGGAATGCTTTTTTAAAGCAAACATAATACTTGGAATCTCTTTCAAGCACTGTATGCGGGAAGCAAATGGAGTGGCTCATCTACTAGCTAAATATGCGTATGATTCTAAAGAGTTTTTAGTTTGGGATGGGGACCCTCCAGGGTTTATTTTATCTGATGTAATTAAAGATGTAACCGCTCGAATGATGTAATTGTTTTGAACCCAGAGGTTGCAAGTTTCAGACGCACTTTTTTTCCTTACCAGGGTACCTAAAAGGACTGGAAGGTTTTAATGAAGCGGCTTGCAGACCTAATATATTGTGCTTGCAAAATAAAACGAAAAATCCTATGCTCTAGCTAGTTGTCCGTACTACACTAGTTCCTCTTTGCCACAATGATTGATTTCTAATGTATACTACTCCCTCTCATCCATAACAAGTGTTATTTATTCCGTATAAAGCTAGTACAAATTTTGTACTAAATGAGCGACACTTATTATGAATCGTAAGGAGTAATTTTTTAATGATAGTGTCGCTGTTTCATTTGATTTTAAATTTATGCATGCTTTACTCTCACGGTGTCTGTTACTACACTTGTTCTCTTTGCCACAATCGTCGAGCTCACTTTTTCCCGCTTAACGAAGAACTTGATCAATCCTAAGGAATGAGTTTGCGAGCTCCTCACTTTCACCGACTTGTAATATCCTAGTGTTTCAATCATGATGGGCACCACACTTATGTAATTTAAATAACACTAATTGAATTATATGAAAGTATTTAAATATCTATTGAATATTAGTTATTGTAGTTGATGCAGTCCATCATATGGCAATTATCATTGAACCACACCATGCTACTCTAACCATTGCATCTAAGGAGAACTCCTTCCATCTCTTGACCTCATTTAATCCTTCTACTCGAACCAAATGTCTATCTTATGCCTAGGCCCCTACCCAGAACCATGATGTCAAGAGGAGCTAGAACCATGATGTCAACAGGAGCTGTAGAGGATGGCCAGGGAGTCGAGACCCCAAGCGAAAAACATGGAAGATGAGACGGAAAAAGCTGGGAGCAAATCGATGGCCAAACTGGCACGCCGAGTCTGGCACCAAAATCGGCCCGGCAAATCGGCGCCCCGCCGAAATGGCCCTCGGTATACCAAGTTAGCATCCACCGATTCAAACTAGCACCCCGCCGATTCGAGCCAACCAAACCGGCGCTAGGTCCGGCATCACCGAGCTTACTGCCAAAATATTTGTATTGTACACATAAACAGTGATGCACTGTAATATTTACCCTACCTACCACTTCGCCTCTAGTACTATAAGTATCCCCTTGTGGCTCAGATCTAATACTATGATGAATATTGAGTAGAATTGGCTTAGCCTCCACTTTCCCGTAGGGGGGCCTATCTTGGATTTTAAATCCAGACCAAGGTTGTAGAAGACCCTCTTCGTTTGAGCGTTCTTCCTATCTTGTGATCTTTTTGGGTTGATCTCTCTCATAGGGTTTCTATCATTGCAATCTTTTCACGAGTAGATTCTAGTGGCTCTGAATCGTGTTTTCCATCGTGGATCTCTTGCTAGCGGTCTCTTTCACATGGATTCTATCAGGTTGGTGATCCAGGACAATGAGGAAAACCGGAATCGTGTGTCCTTTGTGTTTTTGTATCTTTACCTTCCTTTTGCGTTGAGTTTATTGTGTTCATCGCCTTTCACCCACTTTCTCCGCTAAAATCCGTGAAGATCAGGCCACCCCTAGTTCTTAACCCACAACATATTGGTCAAAGACTTTGGTTTCCACTGATTTGACTACGTTCATTGATTTCCACCATAAAATTTGAAAATACAAAAAATATCCCAAGTTGCTTTTGGATCGATCTCTCAAATCGGTGAATTTTTAGTGGTTTTTCCATGGATCTGATGCTTTAGGTGATGATCTTTGTTTCCCTATGTTTCCTAGCCCCAATTTGGTCAATTTCTAACCGAATTGACAGATCTAAGTTCGTGGAGTTCTTCAAGGACCTAAATTGGCGAGCAATCCGATGAACCGGGTCTACCACCGAACTGAACCGGCGAGCAATCCAGCGTGCCAATTTTACCACCGATCAGTTCGGTGCTAGATCCGATGCTGCCGGTTTTGCTGCCGGTTTTCGCTGTTTCCATTTTTGACCAATTTTTTCCTTCTTGTTCGTGTTTCGTGTGCTTTCCATGACTAACAAAATCTTCTGCAACTCCATCAATCGTGGTTGATACGGCCCGTCCTACCGATGACCCTACATCGACCCTGCCAAGTCCCCTCAAGTGGACCGATGACCTGTGCCCGAGCCAAGCTCCATCATGATAAGGTGAACTCGCTCCTCGCGATGTATGATTTCTACTCTACCTTGGGAGGATTGCTACACCATAACAATACCCTATGTGTCCTCAGGTATGAGCTACACCAAGATGGATCATCATCATGCTGAGACGGAGACGAGGAGACAAGATGGCCAATCTTGTGGCAAAACCGGTGAGTTGGCCCCACTGCCGAACTGACCAAGACAAACCGGCTCCAGGCCCGATGGAACCCTCCCAAACCGATGCCCCACTGAACTAGTAGTACACACCGTTTTAGCAAACCGAAAGAGAATCGGCGTGCCGAACCGATTTCGGCTCACGATCTGGCCTGCCGACTTTGCCGCCGACCCAGCCATGTTGAACTAGTCGCTGGATTCACCCTAGTTGCGCCTAGATATGGGTTTAGTGCCCTAGAACATTCCCTTAACCTACCCATTCGTCATAAGTACTATAAATAGCCCCTATGGCTCACCCTTTATCTTTAGACTTGATAATCAAACTAGAAGAACACCCCTAAGTGGATCCTATCTAGCTTTGGTCTCACCCTACTCTTAAGGAAATGATATTATCACAAACCTATTTTATTTTTCCCCTTGAGAATCCAAGTTGTATAAGGCCTTTACTTTGAGTTATCTCTAGTAAAGTTGTCAAGATTCCCAACAAGGATATTACCCCACTCCGATTGGGATAGAGAGAGAGATTTTTGTTCTGTACCGATCCTATGTAGCCAGTGGAGTGAGCCAAATACTTGTATCGTGTTTGTGTTTGTCGAGTTCTTCACCGTGTGAGTTCGATTTCATCATCCTCTCCCTCTTCCCTCGCGAATCCCCTGCTCCCTCACCGAGAATTGTGAAAGTTCGGGCTAACTTGTGGCTTGCCCCACAACATCGCTCCTCGACACCACGCAGCCCTAACACCTCCCTACACCAACGGTTGCAAGTCGTCATCAACATACCAAAGGTATAATTTTCACCACCCTTGTTAATCCCATTCTTCCTTTGAGTGTTATCTAACCCATCGAGAGTAGCTCATTTTGTTTTTGTCGAAGCATTGTACGCTTGTTCTTGCATAGTGATTATGCTTAGGAAATACCAAAATTTAACTCAATACCAAAAATAAAAAAAAGAGGAAAAGGAAAATATAAAAAGCAAAGAAAAATATCTAAATACAGAAGAGAGTATCAAAGCTTGTAAGCAAGGGTGCGAGATAGAGCAAGGCAAGTGTAGAAATCTGTTGCTTCTTAAACTTTTGGCGAGCGAGCTACGGTCTCTCATTGTGTAGGCATGACTCTAAGCTAAGTACTCATATGACCATTTTGTTCGTTGCTCATTTTCCACGGTCATGATAATCCCAGTTATCTTCAGTGTGTGTGTTTAGTTATAGGTTTTCTTGATCTTTTGATCGTTTCCTTTTGCATTTTGATTTATTTGGATTTTACCCACTTTTAACATAACCTTTTTGTTTGGTTGTTCCATTTTCTATCCATCTTCTAACCTACCACCATAAGTTTTTTGTGTGTGTTTTGTGTTTTGCGTTTTTGCTTGACCTCAGCTTGTATCACCAATATGATACTATTCCAACAGTGAGACATAGGAATACACCTTTATTTTCAGTTACCACCATAATATGTTTGGTCTTGTGAGACAATGTCTAGGTCAAGCAATCCAAGCACGTGAGAGGACCCATACTTTGATGGTGAAGACGAATACGTCTCACAATGTGCTCATTGGGGATTGCAAGAGTGAACCCACCAAAAATTTGAGAAGACCGAAAGAAGATTGGATGAACAATTTGATGACTTCCACAATGACTTCACCTTGTTGATACTTCAAATGTTAGGCATTCAAGATGCCATAACCAATCTAGCCAATAGGCATGGACACCATTGTAACACCCTCGAATCGACCCTATGCAAGTTTTAGCGATTCCCGCCAAACCCGCATAGAAACGATTCAAAGATGCCCACCAGGCACTTGCAAGCGGGTGGAAAACGAAGTAATATCATTACACAATAGTCCACGATGGGACCCACAAAACATATATATACAACAACGACTCCATGAGTCAAGAATATAGATATACAGTACAAACATCCAAATCACCTTGAAAACGATACAACATCCGAGTACGGATAAGAAGCAAATTGGGCTAAGAGCCCTGAAGAATAACCAAGGGCGTCCATAACCCTACCCAGGCCAAGCTAGAAGGTTAACCCTGCTAACGACGGCGATCTCAAACCTGCTAAAACAAAAGGGGTGCCGACAAAGGACAAGGAAAAAGAGGAGCGTCAGTACTGAGGCCAGTACATGGCGAGGCTAGAATTCAGCGGCTCTCTCCTACATAGGTATGGTGGACTGAAGCGGCAGCGCAGCATGCACTAAACAACCTATAGAGACTCGATAAACTGTCTCCTATTAGAGAGAGATAAGAAAGACCTACTCGGAACCAACCTTATACTAACACCAATCACACCCATCCTGGCATTTCCCCCTCGAGACCAAACGAGGAAGTCAAACTGAGGAACTCACACAGTTGACAGTTTCATTCATTTAATTATAGTTGCAGCACTTACTAGTCAGATATAGATAGCATGAGTCATCCTGATAGCATAAGTAGTGGGCAGTTTTAGTTAACCATTTAGTTGTAGTTGCAGTACTTACTAGTCAGATACAATTAGCACGTGACATCCCAACCCAGCAGTTGTTAGCACTTTTATTTCATTCCATTGGAGTTGCGATACTTACTAGGCAGGTATAACATGACACGATACACCCCAGTTCCACCAGTTGTTGGCACTTTTATTATCCATTCCATTGTAGTGAAGCTGATTACTAGTCACATATTAAGTCAAATTTATAGCACTACTTTAGTTATGCTTGTCTATGATCGAGATACTGTGCTCCAAGTCGTCCATAACCGCGGACACGGCTTTCAGAAAGATTTACCCTGCAGGGGTGCACAAATAGCAACACACGCACGATCAATCTTGGAAAAACCAAATTCAAAACCCAACGAGGCTTTCACGACAAAGCAATCACAGGATTCATAAAATATTTCAGGGGGGCACCCCCTGCAACGAAGTTGGCCGGCTCCGAGACGGACCCAAGGTTTGCGTCAATGGCTGTAAATGACTGGGAACCCGAAAGTGTGACTGGGCTTGTCGATACCGCGAAAACACTCCGCATCCAAAACAGTACATGTGCTCCACGCACAATCGTAAATAAAACAATAAAGCATGGCATAGATACATGATAGTAATAAAGCCCCAAACTAGTTTGTGGCCCCAAGAAATAAGAAATGAATCAAGCTCTGGCTAAGGGGATTCATGGTCCCACATGCGGATAGTGCGATAGTCAAGGAACAAGTATCAAGTACTCGGGGTCCTACGGGACACAAGTGAGCGTGGAAGAACCAAAGAACATCTATTGCCCACCGATGCCTCTGCATTAGTTATATCTATTCCCAGCAATTTAATAGTTGTATTTAAAGTCATGATCCTCTCCACCGTAAAGCATATGACAACATTCCAACAACTGTGTGGTACTTCACGACACGGGATCGCACCTGAGCAAGCGACTACGACTCGCAAGACCATCTATTTACCAAACAACAGGTAATAGGAGGTGTCCAAGGCAATATAAAGGCTGCATGGAATATATCTGGTACAGAACACTAAAGCATCACGACACGGACAGCAATAGATCAACAGGAGGAAATAAAGACTATAAATGCAAAATAGGTAGAAAGGGGAAGAATGCTCGCCTGAGAAACACTGCTGAAGATTCGTTATCCGAAGGACTTGTCGATACTCGCATCCACTCAACGGCCTAATCCGCGAAGAAGCAAAGCACAAAAAGAAACACCGGATGCACTATTTAATACTACGGCAAAAGATCCAGCATGATTATGATATGATGCATGGCATGGCAAAGATGCGATGCAATTAGTCAATATTAAGCGGAACCAGGGTCCCGACAATTAATTAGATGGTTCATGTTATTTAGCTACCCCGCAATTTAAATGTTGTATTAATAAGGCAAAACATGGCATCGGTTCTCTACACAAATTTAAATGGAGCCATTATAAGACTAAAATAGCCCGCATATGGCCTCCATATTTAATTTAGGTGAATCATCGATATACCCCCAAACACCCACAAAATATGTATGCAAGTATGGATGATTAAATATGCAACAACTATATAGATGGCATTTATAAAATAGGGTTCTCAAAAAGGGGATCACACATTGGGGGGTTCGGATCCGGGGTCTTGGGGTTCGACGGGGATCGGTCTTCGGGTCCGGGAAGGAGATCTTGAGTCCATGAAGGAGATCGACCTTCGGGTCCGGGATCTTCGGGTCTCCGTTCCATGTCGGCGTGCTTGTCATTCGAGATGGAGAACTCGACATTCCGTGTCGAAGGTCTTGTTTTCCAATGCCATCGCGTGTCGAAGGTCTTGTTTTCCAACGCCATTGCTATCGGGTTCCATGTCGTCCATATTTTATCGGTGGTGGACTTGGGTAAGCGTTGTAATGGGAGTAGCCGAGGAGCAACAAAAATAGATAGTGCCTTGAATTGATTTCCTTGGATAGGTGATTCCTCTTTTAGACAAAGGCACAAACAGGTGATAGACATGGAAAACACATATAGAACAAAAGCAGATGGTCATCTTAGGGAGGTCGACGCGAGGCAGCAGGACAGGTACAGGAGCAGCAAGCCGCAGGCTTCTTCCTTCTGGTACACACACAGGGGCACGCTGGAAAACGAGCAAGGACGGCGGCGCAGGGCGAGGTCGCACGGAGACCTGGAGAAGCAGAGTCGAGATAGGCCATGCAGAGGAAGCACAGCGGCCGGGTGAAGTCAAGGTGGAGGCGGCCGGCGACGCTGGTCGTAGAAGCACGCGGTAGAGGTCTCTCTAGCGGCAGGAGCTCGTGGCATCGGGGCGGCAGGGCGGACATAGAGGAGGGCGAGATGCAGGAGGGCGCGGAGCTATGGGCCTGGCAGCGGAGGAGAAGCGAGACTCAGCGCTGGTCAGCAGGGAAGCAGGTGCTCGGGATCCATGGCGCACAGGGGCTTGAGGCGGCCTCAGAGGAGCCACGGGTCGCCACAAGGCGGTAGCACTAGAGGTGATGCAGATCGAGCCAGGGCCGCTGGCAACAGGGAAGAGGGCGCTCGTGGCGGCGGCCGGAGAAGCGATAGTGGTCGCTGGCGAGAGAGGGGGCGCAAGCCAGAGCTCCAACGGGAAGCGAGCAGGCGAAGAGGGCCGAGCGGCGGCAGGGACTTGCGCTGCAGGACAGCGACGAAGAGGGAGGGGAGAGGAGCGTCGGGGAGAGAGAGGGGTAGGTGGGGAATCGAGGAACATAGAACGAGGAGGTAGGGCCGGGATCGTGTCGTGAGTACGGCCAGGTGCGTGTCGATCGTGGTAGCTAGGTGCGCTGTAGGGGTTGGGTTCGGTCACTCCGTTGTTTACGCGCGGGTGGGGTGGTGGTGGCTGGGTTGGGTGTAGCACTAGGTGCGGGTCTAGGGTTTGGGGAGGGTAGTTTTAGGGTTAGGTTTAGTTTGGAGGTGGCCGGCTAGGCTTTTGGGCCTGGCTGGCTGCCTCCCAAAAAAACAATATAAGTTTTAATTATTTATTTAAAAGGCTTTTGTAATCTGTTTTTAGACAAATAAAATATCCGGAAGAGACCGGGGTTTTGGATTTGAATAAAGACAAGAGATATTTAGAAAACAAAGATAGACTTTGGGAAAATAGTTTTAGAAAAACAGATGCATTATGATGACGATGCTCAAATGCAATGTGGCATGATGACAAGAGCATGCGGTCATGATGATGCACAAAATAGAAATAGCCAGCGATTTTGTAGTAGTGGTTTTATTGGGGTGCTACAATTCGACACCACTAACAATGGATCTCGCCCTCGAGATCCGCCTAATGGTACGGGGAAGAAGGACGATGATCTAAATCTTCTCGCTTCCCGTAGATCCTCGCGACACCACTAACAAAGATTCCTTCTTCGTCTTGAATCGGCGACACCACCAACAAGGGGTAGTTACTCACGTTCGTTGAGAGGGCAGTCCGGAGAAACAAAGACGAAGATAAAGGTCTCAAAAGATAAGGCCACCTTTAACTTCCATGGAAGGAGTGAAAATTGCATTGATCCACCATTCAACGTACAAGAGCAAATGATAAGAGTAGTGGTATGGTAGCTACTCCATCCCGCACTCGAAGCATTACTCTGTACATGAAGAAAAGAATCGTGCAACCAACTCTCGGAATTTAGACTGAAGATCTTCACAAGCGATGTTCGGAACACAGGGGGGATGCAGGCTCTTCATAGAAGATGTTGTCGTGTTGAAAACGCCGGAAGTTACAAAGGAATTCGTATGAAAAGACATAATTATTAGATGCCGTGATGGTTCCATTGGCATGAACAACACATGCTCAAGGTATACTCCAACTTCACCAATGCTTATCCTTCTCATAATGTTTTTCAACGATTCGGATATCCATCAAGGTGCACATATGGATAAAGAGTTCACGGACCAAAAAGATTGGATAAAAAGGTACAACAAACGAGATGCAGATTGATGATCGTAGTGCCACCATTATAAAAAGAAGGAAGTGAAACCCTAAAGGTACGATGGAAACCCAACCATGAGAAATCCTGGACTCGAAGAAAAAATAAGAGTAGATTCAAAACACGCGAAGGTAAGAGGAGAATAGCACAGAGGTAAGGAGTAAAAACAGAACTAGTCAGATCTATCCAACCAATTTTGCAAAATAGTTTTGACACTCTACATCGGCCGTTAGCTAGGTTATCCTACATGCTAGACTAGTGGGGTATCGCAACTGCTGAGCTTTGATACCACTTTGTAACACCCTCGAATGGGCCCTATGCAAGTTTTAACGATTCCCACCAAACCCGCATAGAAACGATTCAAAGATGCCCACCAGGCACTTGCGTGCGGGTGGAAAACGAAGTAATATCATTACACAATAGTCCATGATGGGACCCACAGAACATATATATATATATACAATAACGACTCCATGAGTCAAGAATACAGATATACAGTACAAAGATACAAATCACCTTGAAAACGATACAACATCCGAGTACGGATAAGAAGCAAATTGGGCTAAGAACCCTGAAAAATAACCAAGGGCGTCCATAGCCCTGCCCAGGCCAAGCTGGAAGGTTAACCCTGCTAACGACGGCGATCTCAAACCTGCTAAAACAAAAGGGGTGCCGACAAAGGGCAACGAAAAAGAGGAGCGTCAGTACTGAGGCAGTACACGGCGAGGCTAGAATTCGGCGGCTCTCGCCTACATAGGTATGGTGGACAGAAGCGGCAGTGCAGCATGCACTAAACAACCTATAGAGACTCGATAAGCTGTTGGCTATTAGAGAGAGATAAGAAAGACCTATTCGGAACCAACCTTATACTAACACCAATCACACACATCCTGGCATTTTCCCCTCGAGACCAAACGAGGAAGTCAAACCGAGGAACTCACACAGTTGACAGTTTCATTTATTCCATTATAGTTGCAGCACTTACTAGTCAGATATAGATAGCATGAGTCATCCTGATAGCATAAGTAGTGGGCAGTTTTAGTTAACCATTCAGCTGTAGTTGCAGTACTTACTAATCAGATACAATTAGCACGTGACATCCCAACCCAGCAGTTGTTGGCACTTTTATTTCATTCCATTGGAGTTGCGATACTTACTAGGCAGGTATAACATGACACGATACACCCCAGTTCCACCAGTTGTTGGCACTTTATTATCCATTCCATTGTAGTGAAGCTGATTACTAGTCACATATTAAGTCAAATTTATAGCACTACTTTAGTTATGCTTGTCTATGATCGAGATACTGTGCTCCAAGTCGTCCATAACATGACACGGCTTTGAAGATTTACCTGAGGGTGCACAAATAGCAACACACGCACGATCAACCTCGGAAAAACCAAATCAAAACCCAACGAGGCTTTCACGACAAAGCAATCATAGGATTCATAAAATATTTCAAGGGGCCACCCCATTAAGCTACCCGCAACGAAGTTGGCCGTCTCCGAGACGGACCCAAGGTTTGCGTCAATGGTTGTAAACAATTGGGAACCCGAAAGTGTTACTAGGCTTGTCGATACCGCGAAAACACTCCGCATCCAAAACAGTACAGGTGCTCCACGCACAATCGTAAATAAAACAATAAAGCATGGCATAGGTACAGGATAGTAATAAAGCCCCAAACTAGTTTGCGGCCCCAAGAAATAAGAAATGAATCAAGCTCTGGCTAAGGGGATTCATGGTCCCACATGCGGATAGTGCGATAGTCAAGGAACAGGTATCAAGTACTCGGGGTCCTACGGGACACAAGTGAGTGTGGAAGAACCAAAGAACATCTATTGCCCACCGATGCCTCTGCATTAGTTATATCTATTCCTAGAAATTTAATAGTTGTATTTAAAGTCATGATCCTCTCCACCGTAAAGCATATGACAACATTCCAACAAATGTGTGGTACTTCACGACACAGGATCGCACCTGAGCAAGCGACTACGACTCGCAAGACCATCTATCTACCAAACAACAGGTAATAGGAGGTGTCCAAGGCAATATAAAGGCTGCACGGAATATATCTGCTACGGAACACTAAAGCATCGCGACACGGATATCAATAGATCAACAGGAGGAAATAAAGACTATAAATGCAAAATAGGTAGAAAGGGGAAGAATGCTCGCTTGAGAAACACTACTGAAGATTCGTTATCCGAAGGACTTGTCGATAGTTGCATCCACTCAACGGCCTAATCCACGAAGAAGCAAAGCAGTAAAAGAAACACCGGATGCACTATTTAATACTACGGCAAAAGATCCAGCATGATTATGATATGATGCATGGCATGGCAAAGATGCGATGCAATTAGTCAATATTAAGCGGAACTAGGGTCCCGACAATTAATTAGATGGTTCATGTTATTTAGCTACCCCGCAATTTAAATGTTGTATTAATAAGGCAAAACATGGCATCGGTTCTCTACACAAATTTAAATGGAGCCATTATAAGACTAAAATAGCCCGCATATGGCCTCCATATTTAATTTAGGTGAATCATCGATATACCCCCAAACACCCACAAAATATGTATGCAAGTATGAATGATTGAATATGCAACAACTGTATAGATGGCATTTATAAAATAGGGTTCTCGAAAAGGGGATCACACATTGGGGGGTTCGGATCTGGGGTCTCGGGGTTCGATGGGGATCGGTCTTCGGGTCCGGGAAGGAGATCTTGAGTCCATGAAGGAGATCGACCTTCGGGTCTGGGGATCTTTGGGTCTCCGTTCCATGTCGACGTGCTTGTCATCCGAGATGGAGAACTCGACGTTCCGTGTCGAAGGTCTTGTTTTCCAAAGCCATCGCATGTCGAAGGTCTTGTTTTCCAACGCCATCGCTATCGGGTTCCATGTCATCCATATTTTGTCGATGGTGGACTTGGGTAAGCGTTGTAATGGGAGTAGCCGAGGAGTAACAAAAATAGATAGTGCCTTGAATTGATTTCCTGGGACAGGTGATTCCTCTTTTAGACAAAGGCACAAACAGGTGATAGGCATGGCAAACACATATAGAACAAAAGCAGATGGTCATCTTGGGGAGGTTGACACGAGGCAGCAGACAGTGAGGCGACAAGCGCGAGCTTCTTCCTTCGTACACACACAGAGCACGCTGGAAACGAGCAAGGACTACAAGCGCGAGGCAGCACGGAGACCTAGAGAAGGAGTGTCGAGATATGCCATGCAGAGGAAGCACAGCGGCCGGGTGAAGTGATGGTGGAGGCGGCCACGATGCTGGTGTGGCTCTGTGAGAGGTCTCGGCGGCAGGAGCTCGCAGACGGGGGCAGGTGGATAGAGAGGAGGGCGAGATCACGGGAGGCGTGGAGCCGGGCTGGCGTGAGAAGCGAGACTCAGGCCGGGTCAGCAGGAAGCAGGCTTGGGTGCTCATGATCTGCGGGGCTTGAGGCGGCCTGCAGGAGGCCAGGTCATGGCGCCAGGTGATAGCGTTGGAGGTGATGCAGATCGAGCCAGGGCCGCTGGCAACGGGGAAGAGGGCGCTCGTGGCGGTGGCCGGAGAAGCGGCAGTGGTCGCTGGCGAGAGAGGGGACGCGAGCCAGAGCTCCAACGGGAAGTGAGTAGGCGAAGAGGGCCGAGCGGCGGTAGGGACTTGCGCTGCAGGGCAGTGACGACGAGGGAGGGGATAGGAGCGTCGGGGAGAGAGAGGGGTAGGTGGGGAATCGAGGAACACAGAACGAGGAGGTGGGGCTGGGATCGTGTCGTGAGTGCGGCTAGGTGCGTGGCGATCGTGGTAGTTAGGTGCGCTGTAGGGGTTGGGTTCAGTCGCTCCATTGTGTACGCGAGGGTGGGGTGGTGGTGGCTGGGTCGGGTGTAGCACTAGGTGCGGGTCTAGGGTTTGGGGAGGGTAGTTTTAGGGTTAGGTTTGGTTTGGGGGTGGCCGGCTGGGCTTTTGGACCTAGCTGGCAGCCTCCCAAAAAAACAAAATAGGTTTTAATTATTTATTTAAAAGGCTTTTGTAATCTGTTTTTAGACAAATAAAATATCCAGAAGAGACCAAGGTTTTGGATTTGAATAAAGACAAGAGATATTTAGAAAACAAAGATAGACTTTGGGAAAATAGTTTTAGGCAAACAGATGCATTATGATGACGATGCTCAAATGAATGTGGCATGATGACAAGAGCATGCGGTCATGATGATGCACAAAATAGAAATAGCCAGCGATTTTCTAGTAGTGGTTTTATCGGGGTGCTACAACCACTCATGCTCTTCAAGTTTGTCACGTACTCACACCTCAAGACGCTATGGCGATTCCTCAAGCTTACACTCCCGACATGGAGAACCCCACCACCATAATGGAGAAAGACAAGCTCCGACATGAACAAGCAATTGATCCACAAGCTCACCAAACGCACCAAGAAAGACATCATTAGCGCCATGCTCCTTATGACCTACCAACAACAACCATAAGAACTTTGTCAACCTTGTCAATAGCATGAACCGCCACCAAATCAATATATTGTTCAAATTCCCCATCCCAACAATGATTAACGGAACCATCATCCTCCCAACTTCAATGCAAGGCGTAACTTCCACGGTGAACCGGATTGAGATCCAAGCAAAAAAGTTGAAGGAGGGTCGTGTGGCCAGCGACACAGGCGCTTTGCTCAACCACACCACTAGCACTATCAAGCAATGAATGAAAATGATGTCGAGCAAAGGTGTAGAAGTAACCACGACCAATACTATCAAGCTTCTCCCCCCAACCACCACCACCATGAGATAACCAAGCTCCTCCTCCACCACCACTGAGAGAACCAATTGAAGCAAGCATGAGACAATACCGTCGCAACAATAACCGTGATCACGATGATGGCAAGTTTGGAAGCTTAAGTTCGTTATGCCCAAGTTCAATGGTGAAAAATGTCGATGCATATATTGAATGGGAACTCAAAGTTGATAAAATCTTCCACGTCCACAATCACTCCGAAGAGAAGGAGGTTGCAATGGCATCTCTCGAGTTTGAGGACTACGCCAATATTTGGTGGGAGGACTATCAAAGTTATCGTGAGAAGCAATAAGAACCACTAGTTACCACTTGGATGGAAATGCAGGAAGTGATGTATGCAAGGTTTGTCCCCGAGCATTACCGGCAAGACCTCTTTGACAAGCTACAAAACTTGAAGAAAGGCACAAAGTCCATTGAAGAGTACTACAAGGCAATGGAAATGAGGATGATGTGAGTTAATGTGAAAGAGCTCGACGAGCAAACAATGAAAATATTCCTCAATGGTTTGAGCCACCCAATATAGAAAGTAGTCGATTTCCAACCTTATAAGAACCTTGTTGAGCTTCTACACCAAACCACCAAGGTCAAGCATCACTTACAAATGGAAAATGCATATGAGAACTAGACTTCTCCCTTCTCCCCCGGGGGTGCGGATGGTAGGAAGAACACCCTATAATATGATCGTGCTATATCCGGGTGCAAGCGAAAAGATCTATTCTCGGACCACTAAACGATAAAGTTTTTTAGGAACAAAGTGGCGTTCTTATAGTATGGGTCTCAACTGCACCTCCCGGGACACGATTGTTAGGAAAAACGTTTGGCAGTACGTCTACGACAGGCCGACGATATATAACACAAGTAAACTATTATTGGTAACTCTTAGATTCATGTCGTATAAGCGTACATCATATCTAAAAAGTCCGCTAAACCATCGTTCGAGAAAGACTAGAAAGAATAAATAGTAGATGTATGCTTTTCATAAAATGCAGGACATGAATTGTAGTTACTTCGTTATACAAAAAGACTCCGCTCTACGCCCCTCGGGGTGCGGTCGGTAGACAAAACGTCTAACGACTAAACGGTAGAGGATAACGTAATTTTCATTCATACGAAGATCCCATGCCCTAGACATAACGTTTCTCTTTCGAGTTCATGATGCATAGTAGACCTCTAGATGCGTCCTGGGGCAATTGTTAGGTAGAACATTTTGACTTGTCACACCTACTCGAAGATGTAGCATATTAGTGTCTACTCTCCTGTACGTGTTGTAACACGTATAAGCAAGGCTGACAAACTTTAAGTTTATGAGCACCGTGTGGGCCAGGCGAGATGTTAGGAGGGCGATGAAACAGGCTAAGTGTTTTGTCCTCTAACACTCTTGCTATACGCGCATACACACCAACGCGATCGAACAGGCACAGAGTGGTGTTTCGAGCGTCATGTACCGAACATGCAGACTCGTCGTATGACGATGAAAGGAGAGTATACGGGGAGTCAACACGGGAAAAGACAGAAGTCAAAAAGATTAAACAAATAAGCTGACCAAGAAATACATATAACGTACAATATAGAACACTCAAGCTAAGTAGAATATAACAGAACCCAAGAATAAAAGAGGACATAAAATTTGCATAAGGGCAAGGTCATGAGCCACGACTAAACACGTAGTCTAAAAAATGGAAAATAAAATGTTCACATAAGCTTTATATCATAAATAGGTAAAATGATATGTTCTTGACTACTCTATCCAATCGAGCTCTTAAGGATGCATACGTCACTTATAATGTCGGTAATAAGGTTGAGAAGCATCTGATGATCCTCCGTCACGTCCGCGTGCAATGGGTTGGCTCGTCGGAGCGTTCTCTTAATGTCGCTGACGTCTTTCATGAGGTTGAAAAGCATGCTCCGATTCTTCTCAACCTCTGCGTAGATAGTTTAAACATTGTGCTTCAACCATTCCCAAACATAGTCTTATGATTATCATCAAGACACGGCGAGCTATAAACACCGTCAGATGGGGCTCCTGCGGGGGAGGTACCCCTTAACAACATAAAAAAGAAGTTAGTAAGCATACGCACAAAAATTATGAAAGAAGAGACGGGAAGCCACTCAGCGATATACCATTGTATACCGTGGCATCAATATTCTCTTGCTTCACTTGCAGTTTTGAACATAGACATTCGTACTCTATAGCCCGAACCTTTGTATCCGTAAAACATAAACGTAGATGTTCGAAAGCGAATAGAACAAATATTTGCGAAATAAGAACCACATTAAAGGAAAGAGGCAAAGGAAGTCAGCGATATATATTTTTTCGTGATACTTCCGAGGAAATGCATTCCTCTGGTCAAGCACGAATATTTTCACCTATACAACATCTACGGAGATATCAGCAAGCGAATAGAATAAAAAGTTTCTAAAGAAGAAGCATGTACCACGATCTTGTAATCTAGGAATCTTTGACGGGCCAGACAACATCCAAGCGATGTCATCCCTGATGTGTTTTCTCTCAGGATCCGATAAGACGTTTTCATCTATTTCGTATGATCGAGAGTACCCTAGAAGTGAAAGATACTACGTGAGGTGTACAAAGTTTAGAGTGAGAGGAGTCATACTCTAGTCGATTTACCGTTTACTGTTGAAACAATATTCCGCTGGTTCTCCATTGAAAGCATCGGAAGAGCAGGACATGGTCAGCGGACGAGATGGAGCAGGTCCTAGGAAGCATAAACAAAGCGTCGTGTATCTCAATGTAATACCCCATCTACTAGGCCCCGGGGTGTCACTCGTTGCGGCTTAATAGGATACCTAGACTGGCCTCACAGACCAACACTAGTTTTTTCTACGCACTTTGTCCTCAATCATGAACAGCCGGTACCCACTTCCTGGTTGGTCACCCATCCTAGAATTGCTCTAGGCCAAGCACGCTTAACCTTAGAATTTTTTTCGAATGAGCTTCCGGAAAAGAAATTGCAACTTGTTGATGTGGGTATCTATCAATCCTATTAAGCCATGTTCCTGGATCTCACACTCAAGCGAAAGAAAAGTGAAAAAAATATGGTGAGACAACAATATCACTTTGGTGTGCCACGGGAAGACGTGAAATTGGTCGCGTAGGAAGTCCGGAGTCCTACGTACCGCGCATTCGAGTAGAAGATGTTTGAAAAAAGGGTGAAGCGAAAGAAAATAAGAGAGGACGAACAATATAAGGAAACTATAGACGGTGAAAATAGTAGATGAAACTCGAAATACATGTACCGTACAACCTGAGGTCTACAGAAGCAATGCTGAAATGGAGATGCAGAAAAAAAGAATATTAGCTTCCAAACACATAGAAACAAGCAAATCCAAAGCAAACAAAAAGTGACAGGAAGAAAGAAGCGTACTTACGTCCCGCACGATAGGAAGAAGCCCTAGGAGAGTGAAAACTACAAAAACACGAACTAAAATGAGAAATCACGAAGGCTGCGCATGCAAAGAAAAAAAAGGGAGCCGTAAGGCTTACCGTCTAAGAAGGTTGTCGTGCGCGAGGACAGGAAGAAAGGTAGGAAGTAGCTCCGGCGAGTCACGTGGAGGAGGAAAGCAGCAGGGGGGGAAGGGTGGAGGGGCGAGTATGAGAGCCGAAGAATGATTCGAGAAGAACAAAAGAGTAGATACCACAAGACGCATTAATAGGCAAGGGGGACGACAGAATAGCATGGTTGCACACAAATGTGCACGGCGAAAGCTGATGCCGTGAGAGCCCGCATCTAGCAATGTATCACGATGCCAGCTCGGGTATGAAAGGGCCCCACCGCACGATCTCGCCATGATAAACAGGGTACACCTTGTCGGAGAATGGGTGGCTCGCGAAAGAACAGGGGCACCGCGAGCCCCAGGTTCATGCGGGGACTGAACACAAACTTAGATCTTCAACACGACAATGGGGCGGCGGAGCTCGCACACGACATAGAGATGAGACATGTTTTTTACCTTGGTTTGGGACCCTTGTGAGGAGGTAAAGCCCCTACTCCTGCTTGGTTGTATTGCTCATTTTTCTTCACGAGGGTATGATGACAAGTGAATGTATAGGGTTTTTGATCCTAAGGATTGGCCCCTTCTAAGGTTGGGGTGGCTTCCCTTTTATAGTGGAGATGGGCCTCTTCCCCCAATTCTTGGCGGGAAGGGTCACCACATTCCCGCCCAAGGGGAGCCGGTGTACACCCTAGTTTACATGGACTAGGTCCAGGGTCCTCCAGGAGATCCGGTCCAAAGCAGTAGTCATCAGGGGCGTCCTCTCTACGGTGCCACGTCATCTTCTGCTCCCTTGCACTGAAGTGGTAATGCTGAGCTTTAGGGACATTAGTGGCGTCAGCCCTGCTTTAAAATGGAACCGACCAGGTAACATCTTCTTTTATCAAGGAAGGCAGCGTAGGCGGGAGAGCATACTGCTGCCCATTGGGTTGTCATCTTGCCCGATGGAGCGAGTTATGGTCCTGCCCTTTTGGGGGGTTGTCTGGGGATCCATTGCCTTGCCAAGGGTCCCGCGCTACCGCCGGTGTTCTTGTTGTGGCTCTAATCTTCGAGGGGTGCTGTAGCGGACCTGGCTCGTAGTTAGTACTTTGCACCTCGCCTAGCCTCTTGGAGAGAACCTGCCTCTTGAGGCCACTGACAGGTGCGTGGCGGGGGACCAACAATCGATGGATCATGGTACCCCATGTGCCAGGGACCCGACAGTAGCCCTCAAGCACTTGGCTTGCATGTGTCCTCTAACGAAGACGAAGGGTCAAGGGGCCAACTAGTGATGGGCCCACGCTGATCGTGTTAGCGCACGATCTCTAAGGAACTCATCAGGGTCATCCACACAGGGCTGAAGCGGGAAGGTGGCCGTCGGATGCGGGAACCATTGTTGCCGCTGTTTAGCCTCGGGGCTTGTTCCTTCCATAAAATGCCTAGCATGTGCTCGCACTTTTCACTTTCTCTTCTTCCATCGCCTTCTCCTCCTTGCATCCACCGTCGTGTCGCTGCTTTCCCAATCTCAGCCATGGCACCAAAAAGAGCTCGAGACTCCTTGGTCGCGGTAGGCGCGCCATCGACGAGCGCTCACGTGCTGCCTAAGTCGAAGATCGTCAATGATGAGGGCTTGGAGAAGGTTTGGCGACTGTAAGCTTTGGGAACGAATGAGTGGGGAGACACTTGGATGTGGTCTAGCATGATGGGCCAGCCTGACCGTCCTGCCACCACGTACCCCGTCTTCACACACTTCATCTCCATCGGGCTGGTACCGCCGTTCTCCCCCTTCTTCCTTACCATCCTCGATCACTACCGCATCCAACTACTCCACCTTCACCCGCACAGTGTGACCCTCCTAGCAATCTTCGCATACTGGTGGAAAACCTTCATGGGAGTGGCACCATAGGTGGCATTGTTCAGGCACTTCTTCACCCTCCGTGCTTCTGCGTGGGGGAATGACTCAGCTGTGTCTCCTTTTGGGCCGCCCATGATGACATGAATTTCCTCCCCTATCTATTTTTGGGAAGGTGGGACATTTCCATCGAGACTGGGTCTTTGCGGACAGCTGTCGGGCGAGCCCGTTGTTCCAGGTCCCTTCCATGCCCGTGGTGGAAATCTGGGTTGGGCTATGGAGATGGCCGCCTGCAAAAGCCCCGGACCCCTCAAGAGGCATATGAAGGCCTTGCCGAGCCATGACCTGACTAGTGAAATGGTGGCCTAGGATTTTATCTATCGACAAATCGCGCCACTCCAAGAGCACAACAAGGGCGTATGGGTCATGTCGAACGGTGGAGACACGATCAAGCTGTCGCACGGCCTTCTTCTTGAGGCACCCATAGTTTTCCTCATGGAGTTGCTCCTTGGGGAGGCGACTACTGATAACCCCCAAGTACAGGGGATCACCATAGTACAATTCGATAAGTATTTGAGTGTTGATCCCACGAGGAGCTAAAGGTAAACTATCTATTCTCTAAAGCCCTATAACCCACTTATATGGCCTTTTATGAAAAGCTAGGATCTAGAGTGTGTATGTGTGGCTCCTAAAAAACTCCCCTCTCGCTAGGGTTACCCTCCTCTTGCCGAGGAGATCAGCGTTGAGATCCGATTACCGCAGTCTTGTACCCTCCCCTGTCGATCTCGACTAGGATGATCGTCGCCCTTGTCACCTTGGTATAGGGTTTAGGGTAGGTCCTCCTCTCGGGTAGCTGCCTCCTGGACGCAGAGGTATCTAGGGTTTGATGGCATCTGATAAATCTGGTTCGGGGGTGGTAAAGGATGATCTCGATGGGATGATGAAGCATCTTGGATTAACCGAGGATGATCTTGACGATGTTGTTTTTGAAGAGCAAGAGCAGCTAGCGGCAGAGACAACTAGATGGCTGGCGATTGCTAGAGTTTTCACAAATCGTGAATTTAGCAATTTTTGGTTCTTCAAAAGCATGAGGAACGCCTAGAATCTTGCACAAGAGGTGAAGTTCCGAGCTCTGGATGATAACAGATACACCATGTAGTTTTCTTGCCTTGGAGATTGGGACAAAGTCATGGAGGGTGGTCCGTGGACTTTCAGAGGGCACCCGGTTCTAATGGCAGAGTATGATGGGTTCACGAAACCATCGTAGATCGATCTCTACACTTTTAAGATGTGGATACAAATCCACGACTTGCTAGAAGGATTCAGGCCCATGCTTAAAGTTCTTGCATCGAAGGGGGGAGAGGTGGATTCGGTGGAGCCGGCTTCGACTGATTTTTTAGGGAACTTTTTTCGTGTGAGAATCAAATATGATGTCACGAAACAAGTCAAAATCATTGTGTCAATGATCAGAGAAGGAAAACGTCAGCTTTTTCTTGTGAAATATGAGTGATTGCCGGATTGGTGCTCGTTTTGTGGCATGATTGGGCACCTTGATACTAAACATGGTGATGGTATTCACCCCTGATTCCATGATTTTTAAAAACCTGAAAGCCTCTTGGGTGTTTGGGTTAACCGGCAGGGGTAGAGGCCGTGCAAGGGGATCAGGCCGTGGACGGGGTAGAGGTGCTCCAGAGGATCGGTACTCTAATGATTTTGAAGTTAACAAGTTTCTAAGAATTGTGAGGGTGAGTTTGAGGACCCTATGAATCTTGACCCTTCACAGAAGAGGGATATTAATGGTGGCAACGTTCAGACTATGCAAGTTAACACACTGGTGCAACAATTCCAGTCAGGTACACACGCTACTGCTGCTAGTCCTCCTCCAAAAAGAGACCAGAAGAGAATGAAGCCAGGAGAAGCTGATCATGCTAGCATGGATGGTGTTGTCAGTACTGGGAACCTAAAATTTGATGGCTCTGAAGATGATTCTACAAATTTGGCGGACTCCATGTCGGGGCGCCGCCTGTCCCAATGAATCTATTAGGCCTAAACTGTCAAGGGGGGGGGACCCTCGGATAGTTCAAGAGGTTGCGACACTAATCCAGTCGCATTCCCCTTTTGTGGTGTTTTTGTGTGAGACACGACAGAAAGCTGATAAGATGAGAAGTATCCATGGTTGTTTTGGTCTACAAGGTTTTGCTGGTAAGGACAGTGAAGGTTTTAGTGGTGGTTTGGTGGTATATTGGCATGAATCACTACAGGTTACCATTGAGGATGTGGATGATCGTTTTATTGACTTCGCCATTAAAAGTTCGGATGATATTCCCCAATGGAGGTTGACCTATATTTAAGGTGAGCCTAGAACTGAGAACCGACAAGTTGCTTATATTTACGAATGCCTTTGGAGTTTCGAACACTTTTCAAATTCACCTAGGCCCGAGGCTCAAATGGCTACATTCAGGGATGTTGTACAAGCTTGTGAACTAGTTGATTTGGGGTTTTCGGGAGTCCTCTACACATACGATAATAAGAGAGCTGGGGCTGCTAATGTTAAAGTACGTCTAGATCGAGCTCTTGCAACAAATTCATGGCGTAACTTATTCCCTCATTATTCGGTTAAGCACATAGTGACTCCATGTTCTGATCATGTTGCGCTGTTGGTTTCAGGTGAAAGGGAGGAAATGCAACATGGCGTGAAACGGTGCAAACAATATGAAGTAATGTGGGAGTGTGAATGTACTCTCCCTGAGGTGATAAAAAAATCCTGGGATTCCTATGGATCGGTCCAGGATTTGGGTGATATTGGGTCAGCTCTTGGCCGCACTATGTCCAAATTGCAAGAGTGGAGTAGAGCAAAATTTGGGAGTGTAAGACTTAAACTTCAAAAGTCTCGTGAGCAACTGGAATAGCTTATGCTCATGAATGCGGATACGCAGGAAATTCGGTGAGTTACTGACAGGATGGATGAGCTTATTTACCGTGATAAGATGATGTGGCTGTAGAGATCTCGGCTCACCTGATTGAAGGAGGGTGATAGAAATACCAAAAAAATTCATAATAAAGCAGTCTAGAGAGCACGGGAAAATAAAATCCGTAAATTGCACGATGACCTTGGCGCTGTCCATGATGATATTCCTACTATGCACACTATGGTTAATGAGTACTTCTCTTCCCTATTTTCTGCGGATGATGATTTGGATCCGACACCGGTGATTGATCTGGTGGAGAGGCATGTCTCAAATGAATCAAATGACATTTTAGGCAGCAATTTCCCTGAGATGGAAATTTCAGATGTGTTGTTTCAGATTGGTCCACTAAAGGCTCCTGGGCCAGATGGATTCCCAGCTAGATTTTTCAGTGGAATTGGAGTACTTTGAAAGAGAAAGTCATTGTTGCTGTCCAGGAATTCTTTAAAACAGGTATCATGCCGGAAGGAGCAAATAACACTTCTATTGTTCTGATTCCCAAAGTACCCAACCCAACTAAGTTATCTGAGTATCGCCCAATCAGCTTATGCAAAGTTGTTTATAAAGTTGTCTCAAAGTGCTTGGTGAAACGCCTAAGACCCCTCCTTGATGATATTATTTCGCCATCCCAAAGTACGTTTGTTCCTGGGAGGATGATTGCAGATAATGCCCTTCTCGCTTTTGAATGTATTCATCATATAAAACAAGAAAAAGATCCCACATAGAGTTTTTGTGCTTATAAGCTTGATCTTTCTAAGGCGTATGATCGGGTTGATTGGTCATTCTTGAGGCAAGTGATGCAAAAGTTGGGTTTCTCTTACCGTTTCATTGATTGGATAATGTCATATGTAACATCGGTGAGGTATTCCGTAAAATTCAATGGGACACTCTTGGATTCATTTGCACCATCGCGTGGGCTATGGCAAGGTGACCCTTTATCTCCGTTCTTATTCCTTTTTGTTGCTGATGGTTTGTCCGCTCTTCTAAATAAAGGAATTGATGAGAATGCTATATCTCCTATCAAAGTGTGTCGAAGGGCCCCTAGTATTTCACACTTGCTTTTTGCCGATGATACGTTTCTCTTCTTCAAAGCTAATGCTGACCAAGTGGCCGTAGTTAGGAATTCTTTGGATCTTTATGCCTCTTCAATGGGTCAACTTATAAACCCTGCAAAATGTTCATTGCTGTTTGGGGATTCATGTTCGGATGAAGTGCAGGAGGGTGTCCGACTGGCTCTCCAAGTTACAACTCAGATCTTCGATGAGAAGTATTTGGGTCTCCCTACACCGGATGGACGCATGTCAAAGGGTAAACTACAAAATCTCCAGGCACAATTGGCAAAGCATTTGGTGCTATGGGGAGATGGTAACCTTGCTCAAGCTGGAAGGGAGGTGTTTATTAAGGTAGTTGCTCAAGCCCTTCCAGTTTATATAATGGGTGTATTCAAGCTACCCTTTTCTGTGTGTGATGACCTCACTAAAATGGTGAGGAATTTCTACTGGGGCTCAAAGGACGGAAAAAGGAAAACACATTGGCGTTCATGGGAGAAAATGCAAAGACCAAAGAATCAAGGAGGCCTGGTTTTCGTGATTTTCGTATGTTCAACCAGGCACTTCTTGATAGGCAAGCATGGAGATTGATTACAAATCTGGACAGCCTTTTTGCTAGGGGTGCTTAAGGCAAAATATTATCCTAATGGGAGATTAGAAGATACAGTCTTTACGGGTAACGCGTCTTCCACATGGCAAGCGATATCGTATGGACTGGAATTACTGAAGAAAGGCCTGATTTGGCGTATTGGTAATGGTCAACAAATCAGGATTTGGAGAGATCCTTGGTTACCTAGGCCTCCATCCTTCCGTCCAATATCACAGAAGAATAGATGCTGGCTCTGTTTTGTCAATGAGTTGATTGATCAATACGGTCGTTGGCGAACTGATCTTTTAAATCAATACTTCATTCTAGCTGATGTGTCGGAAATATTAAAAATAACTCCATCTGCGAGGTTGTCGGATGATCAGCTTGCTTGGGCGCCCACTAAACATGGCCAGTTCACTGTTGGAAGTGCATACAGATTTGGTATGGAGGAGTCTTGGCGAGAATGTACTGTTTCCACTAGCTCTGCACCGGATGGTTCGAGGAATATTTGGAAATCTTCCGTACCTCCTAAAGTACAACATTTCGCATGGCGACTAGCTACAGACTGATTACCAACATGGAAAAATAAGCACATTCGTAGCCTGGAGCCTTCTGATATCTGCCCTGTATGTGGTCGGGAGCCAGAGGATAATTTCCACCCGTTTCTTAGGTGTAACATTGCTATGCAGCTATGGGTACATATGGCGCAGCTTTGGCACCTTCCATCACTGGTCTCCATCGTTAATACAGGTACAAAGTGGCTTTTGAAAATATTGAGCAACCTGCCACATGCAATGATAAGCAAAGTGCTGATGATTCTGTGGAGAATATGGCACGTCCGAAATGAAATTGTTCATGATAAGCACCACCTCCTTTGGATGTCTCTAGGCAATTTCTAGTGAGCTACTTAGATTCCATTTTCCAAATAAAGCATCATCCGCTCGAAAATATTATGAAAGGCAAGTTCATCATGGACCCCGATGAGCAAATAATGCACACAGTTCACGAACCTGTTAGCTTGCCTGTATGGAGTCCGCCCCTTAAAGGATGGGCAAAGCTGAATACTGATGGCTCTTTTAGAAGTGATGGCAGTGCAGCCGCTAGCATTGTTCTTCGAGATCACAATGGTGATATCATTATCTCTTCTTGTCGTCAATTATTCTCTTGCCATAATGCTCTTGGAGCAGAATTGGGAGCGCTGCTAGAAGGTATTTCTTTGGCCCTACATTGTGTAACCAGCCTCTGATTGTTGAAGTGGATTGTTTGGAGATGGTAAAAGCACTAAATACTGGAGAGATGGATCGGTTTGTGTTTTCAACAATAATAGAAGAGATCAAAATGTTGATGAATGTTCGTCAGACGAGTATTACTCATATTAGGAGGAGCCAAAATAATTGTAGTCATTTCATGGCAAATTTGGCTAGATCTGAGGCTCGCACGGTTTTATGGCTTGGGTCCGGACCTGACAGTCTCCTGAGCATATGCCGTCGAGAATGTAATCCCGGATGTTTATGAGTAATACAAGTTCCCCCCGCAAAAAAAGAGTGTGTATGTGTGGTTGTTTTTACTATTAACTAGAATGCGCTAAATTTTTGGAAGTAATAACTATGAATAAACTAGTGCAAGTAAAATAGATCTAGTGAGGTGGAGTGATGGCAAGTTTTCTCAAGGGAGTAAACGTTCAGGCAAATTGTTGTTTCATTCATTTTGTTGTCACAATTAGTGAAACTCATATTATAGCTAGATGCATCAGTACTAAACACAATAAAACATAAAGAACTCGATGATTAAAATCCCAAGGCACTATAATCTAGAGCAACAATAGGATTAATTAAGGACATGTGTCTAGTAGGTGACACTCATAACCATCACATCTAACTTATATGGATAAAGTCTATTGTTTCTTCTAGGTGGAGCCCAAAATCACGGATTAGTCAAGTAAATGAACTACCACACACCCTAGCGATTGGTACCTAAGCCAAGTTAATGTGCTAACAAGGGATCCATTAATAAAAATATGTCCAACCACCGCTTTAAGTTCCAAGGTCCCCAATATATTCCTCGTTAATTAACCATGAATTAATATAGCATGCATATAAGACTTGGAGCACGGTTTCTGTTTAACTCCCTCCGTTCCTCCTCCTAACAACATGTAACAGTGATAACCTTATGCATCCTCCAACATATGTGTGCACTCATATATCAGTACATAAGACCATTGTAAAAGATAGCAAACTTGTATGCAACCAAAACGAACTAGATCACAATTGCCATGAACAATCTCCACTCAAACATCAACATAGAGATACAATAGATCATGGGAAAGTAAAATATTGCCTCATACATCATGTTTGCCAAGATATTACAGTAGGTATATGGAGAGGATCTCGCTGTAGATGGTGATGGAGACGTGCCTCTCCAAGGGGGAGAGGCGGCCACACGAGGAGAGGAGGTGGCACCGACGGCAAGGAGGCGTCGGCGCCCTCCTATGGCGGCGACTGCGCTTGGGGAGCACCGCCCATTTGCCTCCTTCTTTCTTGGAGCTTTTTGGTGATGTAGATGATCCCTCCCCCTTGTAGATGGAGACTAAGGGGGAGGAAAATTCGTGGCTTGTGATAGCTGCCTCCAAAAATAGGGTTTCCCCTCAATATATAGTGCTGGAGGCTTAACCGGGGCCATCAGATCAAAACCCTTGGATCCAAGGGCTCTTGGAAACTTCTAGAACCTTCATGGTGACTCCTAGAAAGGCCCACAAGTCTCTAAATTCGTGGCTTGGACGAATGATCTCATATACAAGAGTTTGAGTCAACCACGTCACCAACTTCAGAATCCAGAAACTGCTTCTGTATCCTTCAGTAATCGGGGCTTTTCTGGAGTGTCAGAACTTTGTTTTGGACGATTTTTAACTCTAAATAATACGGCTTGAAATTATCCATAACTTTCATGCTGATAACTGTTTAATTTGATGTCATCTTCAAGCTCTTACGAGTCCATTTTTAAAAAGTGTTTAGCAGGACAGGTTTCAGGAAACTCCAAATACTACCATATTGAGCGATTTCCTTCCATATTCATATTTTTCCTACACAACAAAGTGTAAAACAAGAACTTGTGCACTTTTGCAACTATTAGTGGGTTAGTACCAATAAATATAATAAAGTTGCAAAAATAATAAGCATTTTAGCATAATAAACTATAAAGTTCATGTATGCATTTTACATACAACAACATCCCCAAGCTTAACCCATGCTCGTTCTCGAGTATGAATGTGATAAAACTAAACACGGACTTTGGAGTTTATTGTTTTGATTTTTTTCATTGCCACACAAAATTTACTAGGTTTAATCTTTAAGGAATCACAACAAGCAAGTGAGCTATAAAGTGATATCTTTCGCACTCTACAAACATGCTCAATAATAAGTAGACTTGTGTTCAAACAAATGAGCAGTAAAACAAACCTTCAAGCATACTTAGACGAACCTATAGAATTGTTGGAAGACTCTTTCCTACAACTGGCACGGGTTTTTTATGCCTTTCTTCTTTGGGCTACTTCTTAGTTTCATGTCCTTGACCTGGAAGACTCACTTCTTAGATTTATGTCTTCCCTTAAGATAATTTTATATCTCATACCGAAAGTAAGTATCGAATACATATGTTAATCCTCCATAAAGAATAAAAAATAGAATTTTGAGCTATGTAATTCATGTCAACAATACTAATAAGGATGGGGTTCCAAGTATCTTTTTTAATTTCACTTTGTGTTAAAGCTTCATATGGTTTATGTGCTAAACATTTTACAAGTTGATTGTTTCATGCACATAGTCTATGACCTTGCACTCCTCATACTACTCAACTTAGGCCTGTCATTGTGTACTCATGTTGGTCTATGAAACCGCATCACTGAAGTACCTCTTGCCCCTGTGTAGCTTTATGCCCCTTTTTTGGCATTTATTTATTTGCTTATTTTTCATTCATTCGGCATAAAAGATAATATAATTCCTTAGTTGTGTTGAAGGTGGGAGGGGGGCAGTATCTCTACTCCATAAGAACAAGAAAAATATACATATGAATCATATCAACAAGGATCATCATGCTGTAAGTTTCCATCATGTCATGCATGTCTTTGGCTAGCGGCTCAGGAGTGTTTTCTACCAACATGTCTACTCCAGTGTGCACACTTCATTTCAAATCGTTGCAATTCATAGGTAGAACTTAAACATCATTAATATTCAACATTTAACATTGAAAGCTTTGTGCCATGCCAGTCATGGTTTAGATAACAACCACTAATAAGATGTGAAGCAAAAATATTTCATAGTGGTATCACCCCAAACCTTACTTTCTTATAAGCTTTAAAATACATAAAAAATGGTGTTTTTAAGAGTGTTTGGAGGATTAAAATACATACTATACTTGAAAGTAGCTTTTGCCACAAGTAGGTGGATATGCCTAGTTTAGTTTTAAGGGGCTTGGAACAAGTCTTAGCTTGTGTAGAAAAGGCTTAGCAAAAAGATCTACAAGTATGCCATTGGATCCATAGTACCCAACATTTATCATCATGCAATTCACCTTAGTATTAAACATCAACGTATATGAGAAAAATGTATCACTAAATAAGGCATTATCATTCATTAAAGTATTTGAGCTAGCAACACTAAGCATGACTTTGAATTTTAGCTTTTTTGCTTTTATTACCTTTTCTTTTGATAGCACATACCTCATTCTCATAAAGGAATTTAATCATGGGATAGATTGTTTTAGTAGATATTTCCTAAGCATGCAAAACATCTATCACGGTGGTTTCATTTACTCTCAAGGTAACATGCAAAACTAAACAAAGACGCTCCAAGTTTCTACAATCATTCTATGTTGCTCAAAAAACAAAGTTTAGAGGTTTGTAAACCAAGAGTTTGATAGGTCTAGTGGGGTGCCTTGGGTATCCCAAGCTTATGATATTCACCATTCTTGGATAACTTTTAGTGTGGTGTTCCTTAATTCCCTGTCAAAAAACTTCAACACAAAAATTTCCTCCATTCCTTTTCTATAGGATAACATTAGTGGTACAAAGATATAGTGCTAACTGTGATAAAAGCCCCAAATAAAATTTAGTTTTAAATGTACAGAAAATTACTTAAGTGTCCAATCTATACCTAATAATAAAGAGCCTAACGACTTCTCTCTTTGTCCGTATAGTATGCGCCTTCAACTTTCGCGTGGGGTGCTTTCGTCGATCACACCGAACGTTGAAGAGACGGCAAGCACGCATCCTCGTGTCCGTGTATAGCGACATGCCGATGTACCTACTCCCAGCGGCCATTGTTCCCCTGGCCTCCTACGAGCATTGGCGTGGATGCGCGCCCGTACCGCTGTGGACTCTAGAATCTGCTCCAACGCCGTGGATGCCAAAATCCAGGCCATCTGCTTCCGCATGGCCGGAAGTCACGCCCGCGCCAAGCAAAGCAGTCAGCGAGCCGCCGACGAGTCCGCCCAGCTGCCATGGCCTTCCGTGCTGTGAGAGCGCTATGACGGCCGAAAAGACCACGACGTCGCGCCCCTGGCCTCCCACGAGCGTTGGCATGGATGCCGCTGTGGACTCCTGGAGTCTGCTTCTGCTCTGATGCCGTGGATGCCAAAATCCAGGCTATCTGCTTCCACATGGCCAGCAGTCACGCCCGCGCCAGGAGTGCAAAAAAGAGCTATGAGCGCGCCGCCGATGAGACCGCGCTGCTGCTGCGGCCTGCCGCTCCGTGAGAGCGCTACGATGGCCGAGAAGACCACAACGTCGCTGTACAGGTTGCCTGAGGGCCGAGGGTGCGCTATTGGTGGCCGACGTTGACTGCTCACTTGAGAAGATATCGCCGTACAAGCCCGAGCTCACCTGGGAGATGCTCAACTTCTAGCTGACTGAATCAAACCATGGACAGAGACAGACACGGTGCAAACCATGGTTGTGGTATCTATTAAGAATTGCATGTAAATCTAGGAATGGCTTTTTAAAAACCGAGTGTTATGGTTCGGTTCGTAAAAATGCCCAGAAGTAATGCTCAAGTGTCGTTTACTTTCAGGGTTCTTCAGATAGCACCAGTGCACCACTGTTCTCCTATGCTTCTTCATATGTTTTCTTAACCTCAAGCCTATGCTACAAGTACACTAATAAGTTACAGCTTCTCCATATTTAGCGATTCATACTTCTGGAGAATGACTATAAATATTCAGTTCAAATTGATTGTTGGTCAGAAGAGAGACTCATAGAAGGAAGAAAGCTAGGTTTTTATTTATCTGTTGTTTGCGTGCATAAATTCTGTCAATTGATGGTGATTAATTACGGCCAAGCGACCGGTCTTGCAGCAGTTAAATAAATCTTGGCTTGTCAAGGCTTGATGTGATATTTATTTCACATGCTCTATGATTTTTACCTTCTTTTACAAAAGTCTAGCTCCCTCACATCATATTATATGCAGCCGCCAAGACCACACACATACCCGAGTACCTCCAGGCAGGGTTCATGACGAAGGGGAAGAGACCATGTTGTATATTTGAGTTGATCAACAAGCATCTGGGAAGGGTATTCAGAGTTGACACTACGTTACAAGATTATGCTGCCTTGGCTACTCGCTACAAAAAATTGGCTAGATGAACTCTAAATCCCAGTCCCCCTGCTCTATTATTCATAATGTATAATTCATTATAAACCCTATTTAAATCGGTTGGACATCGGATATATTGTGAAGAAAAACCATGAGAAGTTCATGATATGAAGGTCCGATCAAATTGGATCACAGTTGTATTCTTATTGTTCCTTTTAGTTTTATTTTTAGAAATCTTTTGTCGAATGTGGGGTTTTAATGAAATTTCAGGTTCCTTCGCAAGTTTGGATGGTCCTCATGCCCAGCTATACATGATTAGTTTTTAAGTTCCAAACATTCCTTCATTGCTATAGTTCAATGATAGGTGTGATGTGTGGTAGCCAAGCACATCGGTTTCAGACTGACCACCTTCGGATGCGTTGTCATCAAGTCCACGCCACGAGCACCGTCCGAGATGGCATCAGGTCCACACCATGGCCATGGTTTGCGATTGTGAGAAGGATGATAAGCGACAAAAACATGTGTTGGGTGCAGTGTTGAAATGGCGAGCATGGAACTTGAGCCATACTTATCAGATAAGAGGCGTGTATTTTTTTTTCCGTTGTAACGCACGGACACATTTCCTAGTATCCATAAAATATCAAAAGACTCAAAAAGAATCAAATCAAAACTCAAAAAGGCCATTCTTGCAACAAAAGACAGATTTTGTCCAGAAAAACAACAGTTGTAGAACGTATTTATTTCGCCCACTTAAACATGTCAAGAATTTTAGCCAATTTTTGTGCTCATAGAGGATGAAATTTGTAACTTCAGTAGAAAATTTAGCTTAATCGGAGTTACATAAAAAATCATAAAAATCATTTGTTAAACAGTAGCATGAAGAAATTTTCAAATCCAAATATATGTTTCAACTTTTAACATCCAAAATAGGTAAAACTTGGTACTTTATTAAAAACTTCAGAAAGCAAACTAAAATAAAACTCTCTTGCAATAGCAAGCTTTCAAAAATAAAATCCAAACAAAATAAAAAGGTAATTCAAACATGGTTTCCACAAACATACAAACCAAAACACGATGGTAAAACTAAGACATGAGTTTGGAATGATATTACTTAAAATACTTGAAACAAGAGGGGGATGCGTGGGCATCCCCAAGCTTGTGGTCTTGCTAGTTCTTGTTCTCTACTTCTTTCTCATCATATCATGTCACTCATCTCAAACAAAGTAATATTTTCATCTTCATGTTACTTCAATGCCTACAAAATGGTTAGTTCTCCAAACAAATGATATAATAGTTTCTACCATGATGCAAACTTTAGTAATTATTGGGAAACCATTTTGTTCAAGAAGCTAACATATTACAAAAGAGAGCTTTTTTTGTTTTTATGTGGGGGAAGTTTTAATGATCTAGACTTTACAATGGTTCCATTGGCACGAACAACACATTCTCAAGATCAACCCCAACTTCTTCATTGCTAATCCTTCTCATTTTCTCTCCCAAATTTTATATTTAGTTAAAATCTTACACTAATTGTTAAACAACAGTAGCTAAAGTTATTTTATATGTTACATGGATATCAAGGAGTGCTCAAATAGAATAGTATTTGAAAGCATATGGATCACACCACAAAGCACATAGACATTAACATTTAAGTCTAAATTTCTTCCTATGCATTGGCATTTTATATATGAATAAGTAGCAACAACTTTGTGGTATCCAATGCATATAATGATCAATAGCTTGCATTTTAAATAATATGGAAATATAAGGATGTCTCTTATCTCCTCCTCTTTCATAATAGTTGCAAGCATCAAAGGTAAGTTCACCCTCATAGTTTTTAATAGAGTCACCATATAAAGACTTATCATCTAATGAGCATAAGGTGTCATATATCTCATTTATATCATCATTATCCTCCCATATATTAGACACAATTGTTCCACATATAGGACTATCAGGCAATAAAGAATCATCATCCATATCACTATCATTTTAATAAGTCAAAGCAATATTTCTCATCTTTTTTAATGGAAGGAATAGTACTAATGGAATCATTTTTATCCTTTACAAATATATTATATACCAAAATATCATATGATTCTCCAAATAAAGCATTCACATTAATAGATTCATCAAGTATGGGCTTATCAGAATAAATATCATCACTACTTGCAATAGTATAAGAAGGTGTTTCCATGGGAATTTGTTCATTACCATTATTAGGAGTAGTAGATGGGTAGCTACTCCATTCTTCCTCCACTTGTTCTTATTTATCCTCTTCTTGGGGTTGCATGGCCATCCCCAATCTTATGCTTTTATCGTCCTCTTCCTGCAAAACATTAGTGCTCTCTTGTGCAGCAATATCCCTATTATTGTAGTCAACAACATAAATATTTCCCTTTAAGTTGGCTATACAATAATTAAGGAGAAGAGTAATTCCCATATCAACTTTACAAGCTACAACACTAGTTTTAAAATTTTCATCAATGAAGGTTTTTAATTCATAAGCTGCCATAAAAGTAATAAATTTCTCTACTTGTTCCATCCATAAATGAGCATAATCACCTCTATTGTAGGAGGCAATGACATGATATTCATAGAACATACAATGAAATTTAAAGTGTCTATCATCTTGTTTAGAGCAACAAGTTACATCACTATGATATTCAAGCAACTTAGTAGAAGTAGAATCAAAAAAATTCAACCAATGCTCTAGTATTTTCCCTTCTTGTGATTCTCTATGTTTCTTAGCAATCTCAGAACTATGCAAGTATCTAGACAAAGCATCATTTATGTCCACGCTTATTCCCACAAAAGAAGTATTTTTTGGTATTTTCACTTTCTATTTTTTTGTGGGTTTTAGTTTTAAAAAAGTACTAAAAGTAAACTAGCAATGCAAGCAAGAATAGAAGCCTAGCGCTACGCTCCCCGGTAACGGTGCGAGAAAAGTATCTTGATAACCCCCAAGTGCAGGGGATCACCGTAGTACAATTCGATAAGTATTTGAGTGTCGAACCCATGAGGAGCTGAAGGTAAACTATCTATTCTCTAAAGCCCTATAACCCACTTATATGGCCTTTTATGCAAAGCTAGGATCTAGAGTGTGTATGTGTGGTTGTTTTAACTATTAACTAGAATGCGGTAAAATGTTGGAAGTAATAACTATGAATAAACTAGTGGAAGTAAAATAGATCTAGTGAGGTGGAGTGATGGCAAGATTTCTCAAGGGAGTAAATGTTCAGGCAAATTGTTGTTTCATTCATTTTGTTGTCGCAATTAGTGAAACTCATATTATAGCTAGATGCATCAGTACTAAACACAATAAAGCATAAAGAACTCGATGATTAAAATCCCAAGGCACTATAATCTAGAGCAACAATAGGATTAATTAAGGACATGTGTCTAGCAGGCGACACTCCTAACCATCACATCTAACTTATATGGATAAAGTCTATTGTTTCTTCTAGGTGGAGCCGTAAATCACGGAGTAGTCAAGTAAATGAACTACCACACACCCTAGTGATTGGTCCCTAAGCCAAGTTAATGTGCTAACAAGGGATTCATTAAGACAAGTATGTCCAACCACCGCTTTAAGTTCCAAGGTCCCCAATATATTCCCCGTTAATTAACCATGAATTAATATAGCATGCATATAAGACTTGGAACACGGTTTCTGTTCAACTCCCTCCGTTCCTGTTGTCGTCGAATTGAAGACATGTACACCGAGAGGGGGTCCTGGAGGCGTGTGGAGAAAGAGGGTGTGAGGCAAAGGTATTCCGGGATAGTGAGAACACAAGCTTTACCCAGTTCGAATCCGTCGGCTTTGGACGGATCCTACTCATGCTAGCAATCTAGTAATACGGCAAAGCCGGAAGTACAGATTACAAGAGAGGTTCGCCTGTGTGAGTTGAGGTTGTAGATTGTGGGTGCCCTAAAGGCTAGTCCCTAGGACAACTTATATAGATATCCGTCCTAGGGTTACAGGAGAGACCTATCCGACTACGACTAAGAGTCGGTTACAAAGTACATCTTGGACTACAAGTAACTAAACATGCCTAAGTTGGTAAGTCTTCTGGGCCTTCCAGTGGTCGGATGGACCTCCGTCTTCTCTCCCTAACTGGGTCGCCTGTGAAGCAAAGCTCTAACCCGAAGTGGGCCACCCTGGTCAGCAAGTCATAGTGGGTATACCCGGAAAGTATATCCCCAACAATAGCCTCTGGAAGCCTCCAAGATCCAGAGTCAGATTCCATCGTCCAACTTGGTCTATCTTCGGCTTGCAGAATCTTGAAGGGTTCCTGAAACTCCAAAAAAAAGTAGGATCCGAGTCTCAAATTGAGTCAGACCTGTGAGTATGTCAGTATGTTTTCCAACTTGAAATTCAAACTAAGCCGGAACTTGGTCTCTGACGTAACTTGACATCAGTCAAGGTCAAGTCATGTCACTGACAGACATTCCTGACAGTGTGACCATTGGTGGGTCTGCCTATCACGGAACCGAGGCACAGTTTTAATGCATGCGCGGAGATCGTGGAGGCGTAATCTTCTCGAGGAGGTTACCCAGCTCCTTCCACGATGCGTGGCACGTGTACTGTTTGTTTCACACAAATCTTGGTGCAGGTGAGGCATATAAGAGGTTTCGATCTCCTCATTCTCTCTCACCAGCGCCTCTGCCTCCTTCTCCCTCCAAGCGACACCGTGCCCTTGCTCCCTTTTCCTTCCCCCAAATCACACAACGCCGCCCATCCAAGGTCACCATCTCCACCCCAAATGGCTAACGCATCTTCATCCGGTATGGCAGTGACCACTACAGCAACAACTGCGTCGACGGAGAAGGATAATTTCCATAGAGTTTGGATCTCCTGCATCCTTAACGACGAGAAATTACACGGCGGTAAGAAGGAAGGTCTCTACGCTGGTGACTGGTAGAGTGGCTTCGACGAGGTCATCCCCGCCCCTCGCGTTGGTGAGAGGGTTCACTACGGCACTCACCTGGATAGAGGTTTGAGCTTTCCTCTCTCATAGTTCTTTTCTGAGGTCATAGATCATTATGGAGTTTAACTCCACAACTTCCCCAAACATGATTCTAGAGCTTAGCACTTATGCTTCTTTTGTGAGGGTTATCTTGGAATAAAACCAAGTCTTGTCTTGTTCCGGTACTACTTCGGTACCCGGAGAAATTCCATCACTTCCGGTAATCCCTACATTATCGGGACTCTTAGCTTGACCCTTAGGAGAGACCAAGTCTACCACAAGATTAGAGCTAGTGAGTCAGTGAAGAGGTGGTCGTCCACGTTCTTTTATCACAAGGACAAACTAGCTCCCAGAAAAGAAGAAGCTTTGCTAGCTTTCGTCGATGGTGCCACAGCGCCCCAAGAGTCTTGGGATGTAGATGCTCCGTCTCTTACTGAAGATCTGATCCGCGCCAAGAGGCGGATCGAATATTTGATGAAGCATAAGGCTCTGAAGGGATCCGACCTGGTCCATTGCTAGCTGGCACGTCGGATTCAACCCCTCCAGTACCATGGTGATCGACTCATGCATACCATCACTAAGAGCAAGAATGACAGCCTGAGGATCAGCCTGCTCCCAATCCTGGACAAATAATATGAAACCCAGATCAAATGGTTGATCAAGGAGCGGGTTGAGAGGAAAATTCCAGACATCTCTCTAGATATGTATACTGTTGATGAACCTTTGACACTAGTAAGTTTTTCAGCTAACTCCTTCATGCTCAATAATTTGCTCATCTGTACTTTTGTTGTTTGCAGTAGTGAGATAACTTTTGCCTTTTAGCTTGCTAACCTCCCGAGTCGGAGCTTGCTCCTCTCGAGGGATATCCGCCTGAGGATCCGGTTACTCAAGAGGATGAAGATCTTGAATTACTGCCGGAGGCGCTTACTCGGAAGCGCAAAACTCCGGTTGTCTCCATGGGCACACAGAAAGTGCCCGTTGTAAAGAGGTAAATTTCTTCACAAGGTTTCGAGTAATTTGTATTCTCTCTAAATTGCAATGATCTTACTCTGTTACCATTCAGGGCTGAAACAATTTCCAAGGGCAAGGGAAAAGGAAAGCCGAGGAAGACTTTGCGCCAGCAGAAGTTGACTCTGGTTTCACCTCCTGCCCCGCCTCCGACTCCTACCCCAAGGCCATCATCAGCACCGTAGGGTACTTCTTCTCCATGTGTTGAAGATGTTCTGGCTCATTCTTCAGAGCCAGTGAACCTTGGTTCGCAGACCGATGTCACCATGAGTGACTCAGGACTTGATGAGGGTGAACCCACAAAGGGTAATGATCCCTCATCTTAGACCTTCGCGGGAACCTTCTGAAGAATCCGGGTATTGGCACACTTGGCCTTACTCAGAAGAGTGCAGAAGAGATCCAGAAGCTGGCTCTCCATTGCTTGGAGACCCAAAATATCACAGCGGAGGAGGAGGTGAAAGAAGCAAGGATATCAAACTCGTCGCATTTCTTGACCAAGTTCATTTTCACGATGAGAAGTTGAAGGCTGGTGTGGCCCCGCCACAACAAGTGATTCCTCTAACTCTCGCCGAGAAGGTTTCTTCTAAGGTGAACATGAGCCTCAACAAATTGACTCATGAGCATTATGTAATTCATAATCTGACTCTTTTTTTATTATATTTCATATCATATCCTCTAGCTCCCAAGCATGAAGTTGGATATGAATTCGAATTTATGCTTTAATAGGATACCAAAGAATGAACTAGTATAGCCCCCTAAGGCTCATGCTAATATTTAACTTGGTTAAAATATTAGCCTGAGTCTTAGTAGAATTCTGACTCTGGTTACCATTCCGACTTACAAAAAGTTAATGCTTATAACCAGGAATTGTTGAAGAATATTTGCAACAAGCGGAGAGAGATCAGAGCTCTCCGACTTGAAAATGCGCAATTTAAAGTTGCAAGGGATGAAGCTGAAGGTAGACATTTCAGGCGTCATTTTCATAGTCTATTTTTTGATCTGTAGCCAAATACTTTTCCGACTTTATGTTTTGCTGTTGTCAGAACTTGTGAAATAGTCCTGCAAAATGATTGAGCAAGCCAAAAATTATAAAGTCTTGGAGGTGGAAAATGTTGACTTGCGTGTTGAGCTGGAAAAACTCAAAGTAGATCATGAGACCAGCATCGCCAGTGTTCTTGAATCCAGCAATCACGCTACTGAGGCACATGACTGCTGTCAACACCCGGATTTTTAATCCCAGATGCCCGTTATGCCATACCTTGCAATCCCAGGATTACCATTTTTGTGAGACATAACGGATTGGATATCACAGTACATCATCCATTACAAACCATAAATAAGGTCTTACACAAATAAGGATCTCATGATCCAGTCTTAATACAACAAGCAACGGAAATAAAAGATAAGCGTAGCGGTGGGGTCCATCTTCAGGAGCACAACAATGCTGATGAAGGCAGATAGTCCTAGTTATCATAGCCGTCCTGCCGGCCATCATCTTGGTAGTCTCCTTCATAGTCTGGCCATGAGAATAGCCAGGGACAAAAGCCATGAGTACTCTTTAAGTACTCGCAAACTACCACTAACAAGTAATATGGTGCTAAGTTAAAGTGCTAAATCTAAGTTGAGCTATAAAGTTCAGTTTGAAACCTAAGCTGAGTTCTGAAGCAAAGAAAGATAAAATAAAGTTATAGAATCACTTAAGTGGGGAAGCTATTGTCATAAACACAACCCTGTTGTGGTCAAGTCAAGATTCATCATTCATTTCATAAGTCGTTTTGAAAACATCTGACAACGAAACAGTATGGCCATTCCAACTGTCCATAACATGGACGCTGCTATTCAATAGTTTGACACTCTGCGGTGGTACACTTTCACCACAAGATTCGATACATCATCGGGAAAACCCTGAATCATCATACTTAGTATGCAGATAATCAAACATAACCTTTCCTTTACACACCCTAGTATAAGCACCTCTCCTATGAGCATGGCCTCCCAACCATGACCATCAGTCATCTTGGGCACTGCATAGGTGGACAACATTGAGAGGTAGCCTCAGCTCAAACCTCCCCGCGAGGGAACTAATACTAATGCATATAAATTTCTAGCTAAGCCTTACCCAATTCAGGTAGTGTGGTTGTACGGTAAATTTGGAATGGTATCACATCCGAATCCAACCATCAGTTTTATAAAAGGGTTAAGGCTCATGCCTCAACATTTTCCTCATCGTAAACCATTTGTGTTTCTCAACACATGTCACAACATCTCAATAGAATGACTTCATCATTCCAAGGTTTTCATAATTCATTGTCACCAAGTGTTCCCATCTAAGTGACTCAAGTTTTTGATCTACTCTAAACTACTAAGTTAAGAGTGTTCACTAAGATGGAAAATATGGGTTCAATCTCATGCCATAGAATGACATCTAAAGCTTATCTAAATAGGTCAAGTTTTATACTTTTTATGCTACCTTCAAAACAATTAAGGGACTTTGTGTAAATTAAAGGAAGTAAAGCTGGTAAGGTAATACTTGGGGTAGTAATAGTCAAGGTGGTGTGACCAAAGCATGCTCAAGGCATCTTTGCTCATTCATCTAGCTTAATTCTAGCTTGCTAACAATAGCTTGCAAGAGCTAGCTTGCATTGTTAATGGTAGCTTGCCTTGGTTGGTGCAGTGGTTGAAGTTTTCTTCTTCTTCTTCTTCTTCTTCTTCTTCTTCTTCTTGGTAGCACTTCTCCTCCTCGTAAGCTTGGTCGGTACTATCTTCTATAAATACATACGGAGTACACAATCACCAAACAATACTTAACTAGTCTAATTAGTACTCTAAGGAACACAATTGATGATCTATTATCATCACAAGCATCACAAGTTTTATTCACTAGTTTCTTCCTTTTTTAGAAAAGTAATTTCTACTCATTGAAAAATTAACTAAGATTTAATATTCACCACTTAAAATATGGGATCATGTGGACACATGTCATCACCACATATTCTAACATGTGGGAATATAATTTAAAGGTTGGATCATAATTATTTTGGTTTAAGTTCATTATTTATTGATTTAAAGTGACTAGAAATGCCTATATAGCATTATTTTGGTACTAGTCCAAAGTCACTGCATGTAAACCTTAATATTATTACAGATTCAGATAGGTATGATGACATGTAAATTTTGAGAGTTGGAATCAACTCAAAATCTATCTTGGTTGATTTTATAAAAATGTTGCAAGATGCAAATGCTTCTGTTTTGTTATTTTTACTAGGATATATCTATAACTCTAATTGAATTAAATCCAACAGGCTTGGATAGATCATTTCCATACCTTTCAGACAAAAATGGTTTCATGCAATTTGGATTTGTCAAACTCCCAGAATTGATTTTTAAACTAGTGGACATAAACTAGATTAACTCTAAATAGAAAAAACTAAATTTGAATTTCTAACTCGCGCAGTGCGCGCAACGGGCTGCCTGACATGCGGTCTTCACCAGTCAGCGGCACAAAAACACCGAAACGGTATCTAGCATCCTGGGCCACACAATCTAAAGGGGATGTAACGGTGGAGAGTCATCGTCGACGATGGATTACTCCGGCGAGAGTCTGACCTAGACATGGTGGTGGGGTCGATTGGGGGCATACCAGGGCTCCAGCAAGGTCGATGAGGCGGGCAAATAGGCTGGTAGACGACGGCGAGGCGAGGCGCGGTTGTGGCGGAGCTTGGGGTGCCCTAAATCGCAGGCGCCCTTCTCCTCTCCACCCGGCTCAGAGGCAGAGCTCGAGCGGCGTCGGCTAGAGGTGGGGGAGGTTCAGAGAGAGGTGGGGAGTGAGTGAGTGTGGAGAAATGAGGATGGGGTGGTCGCTTTATATAGGGTCGATGAGAGGGCAGAGCGGGCGCCGGTGAGGTCATCGGTGACGATGATGCGGGGCTCGCTCGGCATGGGCGAGGGCGGCGATGGATTCTCTGTCCCGCGGCGGTCCTCTGGGGCTTAAAGGCACGGCAAGGCGAGGTCTCTACCGGTCGGGGGCGTGCGGTGAACTGAGCGCGGGCGGCGGTGTTCGACGCGGTTCCTCCGGGTTGCTGGTCACGAGGCGGCGAACGAGGATGTCTGGGCGGTGGCTGGGCCTGCTGCGGGTGCTGCCACACAAGGCTAGGGCTAGGCGAGGCCGGTGATGCTCTGCCGGGCGTGGCGCTCCGGGGTGATCGGCATGGCGGACAGAGGCATGGGCGCGAGCAAATGCGGCTGGTTCTCCGCTCGATTTTGGTCAGGGGCTGGTCGAGGCGGTGCGGTGTGATGGCGCCTATCTGCCAGTGGGCGAAGGAGAGCGTGGGACGGGCTGGGGCGAGCCGTCCATGGTCGACCTGGCGCATGGCGTCGGGTAGCCTGGTACTGGAGCAGCTAGGGGAGAGGGAGAGAGAGAGCTAGGGCCGGGGTTTTAGCTGGAGGGACAAGGGGACCAAGTTAGGCCCAAATGGTGACCAAATCCACTGCTCACTATAGTGTTTTGGAATTTGCAAGATTTGTGTCTGCCACCTGTTTGATAAAATGGCGGCAAGAAGCAAAAGTTTGAATTTTGGTTTCAAATTTTTTGAGTGATCTACACTAGTGCTAGGTAGTCTCTGGTTGCAAGGGTTTTGAAAGTGGAGCTCAATTTGATGGTTTTTGACATAGGGGTGATCTAGGCATATGCATTGAATTCAATTTTCTCATGCCATTTAAAATAAGTATTTGAATGTTTTTAGCAGATCAAAAAGTGGGCCTTGGTACCTCATCATGTGTACTAGCAAGGGGTGTAAAGATCTAGAATTATTTCTATTGAGAAATGAGTGCTAGGAACACTCAAAGTAGTGTAGTGGATTAAAATGGCCAAAATGACCATTCCCCCTTTTTAATTGTTTTTGATTTGATTTTCTTTGGGATTTGCTTGGGAAAGGTTTAGATGATGTTTAATTTACCATACAAACATTTTACAACCAAAGAATCATAGAACCATGGAAATTCAAATCAATTCCTAAATTAAATGCTCATACACATGAATGCTTTCATTTTTAATTTGGAAAAGTTCTTGTTAACCCTAGTTTTGATGATTTGGATCTTGATAAGCTTGGATTAAAGTTTTGGGATGTTACAAACCTTCCCCCCTTAAATAAAATCTCGTCCCGAGATTTACAAAGAAAACTAGGAATTAAAGAGATCTAGGAACTCTGTCCTAATGTAATCTTCGCGCTCCCAGGTGGCTTCCTCCTCGGTATGGTTGCTCCACTGAATCTTGAGAAACTTGATGCTCCTGGTCCTGGTGGTTCTGTAGGCTTCTTCTAGGATACGGATGGGCACTTCACGATAGGTCAGGTCATTGTTGATCTCCACAACTCTGTGATCGTTGTTCTTGAAAACTTCAGTCTTCTCCGGCACTTCTAGGCATTTGCGAAGTAACGAGATATGGAACACATTGTGGATGGCTGACATCTCTTCAGGCAGTTCTAGTTGATACGATACTTCTCCTCGACGGTTCAGAATTTTGAAGGGCCCGATATATCTGGGGGCTAATTTTCCTTTCAGACTAAAGCGTTGGGTTCCCTTTAATGGTGAAACTTTGAGATATACAAAATCTCCGACATTGAAAGTCAGGTCTCTCCTTCTCTTGTCAGCATAACTCTTCTGTCTGGATTGGGCGGTCTTGAGGTGTTCATGGACTTTGTGAACCTTCTCTTCGGCTTCTCGGAGAATGTCGGGTCCAAAAATCTGACTCTCTCCTACTTGCGACCAATTCAAAGGGGTACGGCACTTTCTTCCGTATAGGAATTCAAATGGTGCCATCTGCAAACTAGCTTGATAACTGTTGTTATATGAGAATTCTGCGAAAGGCAGGCAGTCTTCCCATTTTGATCCGTATTCCAACACACACGCTCTAAGCATATACTCAAGGATCTGGTTGAATCTCTCAGTCTGTCCATCTGTTTGCGGGTGATACGCAGTGCTGAAGTTCAACTTGGTTCCTAATCCTTCCTGAACTTTCTGCCAAAATCTCGAGGTAAACTAGGTTCCTCGATCTGATACTATGGTCTTGGGGGTTCCATGTAGACTAACAATCCTAGCAATGTACAACTCTGCTAACTTTGCACTCTGGTAGGTTGTCTTGACAGGTATGAAGTGGGCTACCTTGGACAGTCTATCAACGATGACCCAGATTGAGTCATTTCCCCTACTGGAAGTAGGTAAACCGGTGATAAAGTCCATTCTGACGGAATCCCATTTCCATTCCGGAATCTGCAATGGTTGCAACAGTCCTGCGGGTCTCTGGTGCTCTGCTTTGACTCTTTGACAGATGTCACACTTGGCGATGTAGCTTCCGACTTCTCTCTTCATCTTGTGCCACCAAAATTGCTCTTTCAAATCCTGATACATCTTCGTTCCTCCAGGGTGGATAGAATAAAGAGTATCATGAGCTTCCTTCATGATAACTTGCTTCAGTTCCGAATCTGCTGGCACACAGATACGTCCTTTGTACCATAGTACTCCTTCTTCGTCTTCGGTGAATCCAGGTATGTTTCCTGTACCAATACGATGTTTGATTCCGTCGATACTTTCATTCCCCTTCTGGGCTTCCTTGATTTGGCTAATCAAAGTGGGTTGAAGTTCAATGCTAGCTAAGAATCCTTTGCTAACCAATTCAGTTCTGAATTGCTCCAACTCCTCATACAAACTTGGTTGCTTCTCCTTGATCATGGTGTTTAGCCTACACGGCAATCTGCTAAGAGCATCCGCTACCACATTGGCTTTGTCGGGGTGATAGTGAATGTCAAGGTGATAATCCTTGATTAACTCTATCCATCTCCTTTGCCTCATATTCAGCTCCTTCTGAGTGAAAATATACTTTAAACTCTTGTGATCTGAGTAAATCTCACAGTGATTACCCATCAAATAATGACGCCATGTCTTCAAGGCTAGAACCACAACTGCTAGCTCACGATCATGGGTCGGATAGTTCTGCTCATGCTGCTTCAGTTGTCGAGACAGATACACGATGACTTTGCCTTCTTGCATCAATACACATCCTAGACCAATCTTGGATGCATCACAATATACATCAAACGACTTCTTGATGTCTGGCATGATCAATATTGGGGCTGATATCAATCTCTCTTCAGCTCCTGAAAACTGGCTTCACACTTGTCAGTCCATTCAAACTTCTTATCCTTCTTCAACAATTGGGTCATGGGTCTGGCGATGCTCGAGAATCCTTCTACGAACTTGCGGTAATATCCCGCTACCGAGAAATGCACAGACTTGGGTTTGAGTGGTTGGGGCTTCCCATTCTTCGACATCTTTGATCTTGGCGGGATCAATAGAGACTCCTCCGGCAGACACAATATGTCCTAGGAATCCTACTTCTTTCAGCCAAAACTCACACTTGCTGAACTTGGCATATAACTGATGCTCTCTCAAGGTTTCTAGGATGATTTTCAGGTGTTGCTCATGCTCTTCTTCTGACTTGGAGTAGATTAGGATGTCGTCGATAAACACAACTACAAACTTATCTAGGAAATTCATAAAGATCTTATTCATGAGATTCATGAAATAAGCAGGGGCATTGGTTAATCCAAAAGACATAACCGTATACTCGTATAAACCATAGCGAGTAGTAAAGGCGGTCTTCGGAATATCCGTTACACGAATCTTAAGTTGGTGATAACCAGTCCTAAGATCAATCTTTGAGAATACCTAGGCTCCAGTCAATTGATCAAATAGATCCTCTATCTTTGGCAAGGGGTACATGTTCTTGATGGTGACATCATTCAACTTTCTGTAATCTGTACACAGACGATTGCCTCCATCTTTCTTGTCGACGAATAACACTAGTGATCTCCATGGTGATGTGCTTGGTTGAATCAAGCCTGTTGCTAACATGGCATCTAACTGCTTCTTCAGTTCCAGTAACTCTAAGGGGTTCATGCTATAGGGTCTCTGGGCTATGGGTCCAGTTCTAGGGATTAGTTCGATAATGAACTCAATATCCCTATCCGGGGGCATACCTGACAATTCATCTGGGAATACGCCGAGGTATTAACAGACTACTCTTACTTGGTCTATGGTGGGTAGGGCTAGACTCTTGTTGCACTTGAATTGGCGAGGTAAGGTTTCAGATATATGCTCTACTGTGACTCTAGAACTACTGGTCATGGTGATGGCTCTCTTAGCACAGTCTATCAGTCCTTTATGCCTTGACATCCAGTCCATACCTAGTACTACTTCCAATCCTTTGGTTCTAAGTACTATTAGGTTGGCATAAAAATCTATCCCATGTATTCTGATAGGTACAACTTTGTAGATTTTTCTAGCTTTGGTTGTTGAACCGGGGATTTGAACTATCATGACATGCTTCAAGTTGGTTTGGTGAATCTTACTAGTGCATGCAAATTCTTCGGTGACAAATGAATGCGATGCTCCCGAATCAAACAATACTCTTGCTAAAACTGAGTTGACAGAAAACATACCCAGCACTACATCTGGCGCTTCCTGGGCTTCTTCTGCGTTCATGTGGAAGAGACGACCGTTGCGGTTGTGAGGGTTCCCTAGGGCAAACCTTCTTCCTGGTTGAACACGACGCTGCTGTTGAGCTAGGGCATTCACAGTGGCATTGGCGACAGTCTTCTTGGGACACTCATTGGAGTAGTGACCCTTCACTCCACACTCGAAACAAGTGATCTGGGACTTGTCCTTGGCTACGACAGGCACAACATTGCTGCCAGTTCTGGGTGCAGTGTTGTTGTTGTTGTTGTTGCTCTTGGGAGGTGCACGGTTGAAATTGTTGGCATTGCCGGAGTTGTGATGGTTTCCTCCGGACTTCACATTGCCTCCTCTACGGTTGGGGTAGCTTGGGCGAGACATTGGGGGTCGATTGTTCCTTGGTGCATATCCTGGCGAGGGGTTGGGACGGTACTTCTGGTGACTACTGGATCCTGATTGCTGCATCATACGACATTTGCGGTTGTCGTTTGCCTGATTAATCTTCCCTTCCATCTGAATGGCGGAGTCGACTAGCTCTTCGAGATCTTGAAAACGGATGTTGACGAGGACAGTCTGCATCTCATCATGTAGTCCGTTCAAGAATCTCTCCTTCTTCTTGGCCTCCATGTTGATCTCATCGGGTGCATATCTGGCAAGTGACAGGAATTTGTCACGGTATTCTACCACTGTCATTCTTCCTTGCTTCAATTCGCGGAATTCATCTCTCATCCTGTTGACTAGACCTTGCGGCACGTGGGTGCGGCTGAACTTGACTTTGAATGCTTCCCATGTCATAACTTGACCATGGTTCATATTGCGGATACTATTCCACCAAGCTCTTGCATCTCCCGCCAGATAGTGGGTGGCGAAGAGAACTTTCTCGTTTTCATCAACTCCTACAACTTTGAGGTTGTTTTCCATCATCCGCAACCAGTCATCCGCATCTAATGGGTTTTTAGATTGGTTGAAGATTGGGGGATTGGTATTCTGAAATTTTTTGAGTTTGGATCTATGGTGATCCTGATTTCCATGCCCTTGGTTGTTGAGAGCCATCTCGGCGATCTGCTGCAATGTTGCTAAGTTGGCTTGATGTTCTGCCCTGCTTGCTTCACGGTCGGCGATGAGATTCTGCAAGATCTGCAGCATTGGGTCCTGTGACAAGCTGCTCCCTCCTTGGTTTCCATGAGTCATCTAAAGATTGAGATAGATATAGGGATAAGAGGGAAATTCTGAGGTTCATGGTTTTGGTTTCAAAGCTAAAACTTTGAGTTAGACTTAGGTTTTTCAACTAACTCCATTTCATTCATGCAGACAAACACACGATACAACACACACCACAACAAACAACGGAAAACAGATGGTTTGAAGAACCATTCTGCAAGCTACGATACAGTGGGACCGATACATCTCATGCTACGACAGTGCTCTTAGTGCATCTACTCATCGTCGATGAAGTCAGAGTCCTCATCGTCAGTGTAGAAGTCCACAACATCCTCCTCCAGAATTCATCATCCTTGCTGAGGTAAGAATCCATGTCTCCCTGGATGTCTTCACCCTCATCTTCTTCTTCCTTGGCGGCAAGCTGAGCTTCCTGCTCCTTGACGGTCTTCTCGAGGTCAGCCACCTTCTTGCAAAGACGGGCGATGGTGCGATCCTTCTTGGCACGCTGGCGGCAAAGAGACTGGCGATCGTGGACGGCGGCGAAAGTCTGGCTTCAGTCGGCAATGGCACGGTTACGGTTGGCTAACTCCCGGCATTGTCCGGTTCTGCTCGTCATGCAGCAAGAAGTCAAGATTCTCCACTTGACGCCTCAACTCTGGGTGACTTGGCATCTCCATCGGCATTCCCATGAAGTCACGTCTGGCATAGTGAGCAAAACGGGTTCCTTGGATTTTGTTGACACTGAGGGCACATAGACGTGCAAGAGCTTTATGCATTGCCCTGGCTAATCCATCTAGCCAGTTGTTCTCTCTCACGGATAACTGAATTCTTCCAGAAGTTGGTGCTTCAATGCTTCCTCTAAGATCCGTGGTGACTAGCCACTGTAGGTCTCCTCCTGGGGGTCCTGGAAGTTGAGCTCCAAGAAACTCCGGATGTGGGTGTCCCAATAACTCCGACAGTGAATCTAGATCCCTCTCGAAGATCAGCTGACCTCCATTTCTGATGAGGACATCCCTATAGTTACACCTACCCCAATTGCTAATAAAGATGTTCCAATTGCAAAGAAGGATCAATCCAATGAGATAAGGATTGGACTAATCACAAGAGCTCGTGCCAAGCTACTAGAACAATAGGTGAACTTGTTTCTTAATGAACCTGGTGTTTTAATTAATGAGAATTTTATACTACCTAAGTCTTTGAATTATTGTATGATCAGGTACTTAGGAGAAGAAGGCATAACACAGAGTGAGGAGCTGAAGGAACATGGCGTGTTGATCAATGAGGAATGCACGAGGGAGGAGAGGAAGGAAGCACAAGGAGCACTCCACGAGAAGATCAACACATGGTCGAGGGATCTCTGCCGCGGCAGAGAAACCACGCAACCTCTGGCCATGACAGAGGAACTGGTCCCACTGCCACGGCAGAGTAGGCCTGCGCGCCTTGAGCCGATCCACCTTGGGTCGGTTGTATCTTAGTCTAGGTTGAGTTGAACTGTTATTCCTAGTCACAGCCGCCGACCCTTAGCCCTTAAATAGATGGGGGCGCCGTAGTTTAGGGTTTAGACCACGTTAAAATATTTTGGAGTTGTTTCTTTCATAGAACCTCTAGAATTACCCTATGTTTGAATCTACCAACTATAATTGTGTGTGATCTGTTGTTCCATTGGGAATTAGTAGATTGCATACTACCGTCATAGTCACGGCAATTGCGTCAAGAGCGTGGTGTTGTGAATATCCTACAAGGTTCGAGAGCTGTTGCATTGGCATCAGGGATCGAGCGGGAAAGTTCATAGCTACAGGCTAGTTATCTATCATCCACCCTCACCATCGACAAGTGCTTACTGAGAAGATCGGGCCACCCCATATCATCTTGGTATCAGATTTCCTCGTTGCCTCGGTAAGCAATCCACAATCCATCCATAGATTAGAGAGTGTTTTTAGTCCTATCCAGAAAAAGCCCCACAAAAAGAGTTGTCATAGACTAGATTGCATCGTAGACGAGTAATAGTTGCTGGTCGTGTTCATCCTTTAGTTTCGATCTAGATCTATTTCTTCGTAGTTTGTTTTTCTCTTTGTTTTTAGTCGATTGCCACCATTGTTTTCCGCCACCACCAAGTCAGATCCGATCTACTCTCAGAGTCCTAGTCTTCTACTCTTGGTTGAGTCGGTTCAAAGAAAAAAATACTTTCCAGGTTACCGAGTCTACCACGGAAGGATTTCGGCATCTTTTTCTGCCACGGCAGGACTTTCCGGGTTATCAAATCTGCCACGGCAGGGTTTCTGCGTTTTTCTCTGCCACGGCAGGACTTTCTGAGTTACCAAGTTACCACTCCGCCGCGGCATGATTTCTAGCAGTTTTGCTGCCGCCGCTCTGCCACGACACCATAATTACAAAGTGTGACCAATTTGCACTTTTCCAAAACCCTTAGCCACAGCCAATCTACTACATAGGTGTAGGAACTTGCCTATTGAGACTAGTTTCCGCTCCGACAGGCTGCTCTTAGGACTTTTGGTGCCGTACTTTGTAGTTGGCCGTGTGTTATCTATAAAAAAAAAAAGATAGCAAAAGGAAAAGTATCAAGAACAAGCTATACAAAAGAAAAAGAAAAGTTGTGAAAAAAAGAGAATTTGAGCAAGAGGCCTAGTGTTATCTTTGTGCACCGGTAGATTGAGCAATCTTGTGCCTGTTTACTTTGAGCTTTGATAGTGGCTCTCAAGCGTAGTGCAACACCCTTCATAGTTGCATTGCCACGTTTTTCTCCACGTGTGTGTTTCTTGGGTATTTGTACGATCAACACTAGGACTTGTTTGCGGTGTAGTTAGGATACCATACCTACAGCTCCACCATAAATACCCTGTGTGCCCTGTGATCGTCCTCTATACCTTTGATATTCACTTCATCACATCAGTGCATTAGTTTTTGATTTCGTTTGGTAGAAGCATCTCTATTCACTTTGGAACGGTAAGATCTCCTTTCTTATTAGTTGTGAGTGAGCTGTGAGAGTTCCACCATACAAATTTTTGATTTTTGTGCACTAACCTACTGATCATGTCTTCTAGTGATGATGATGTTGTGATGCAGAAAAAGAAGGATGAGGAGCTTGCCAATTGGCGTGAATATGAGGCTTTGAAGTCCCACTTGACACATGTGTTTACTCACACGACAGATGCCATTGACAAGAATCTCCAGGATATGAATGTGAGATTGGATCACCATGTTGGAACGGTTGATACTATTCAAACACAAGTGGCTACGCTCAATGTCAATGTCACCGCTTTGCAGCAGTCCATTGAGGGTTTGACAGTCGCTTTACATAGAAGGGAAGAGCTTGAACATGATGATGCCTTTGATGATTTTGATGAGGGTAGCGCTGTGGATGCTGCTCCACATGTTGGCAGGGGACGTGCTATTCCCCCTGCCCATGTACCTTCCCCTACACCTGCCCCTGCACCTGCCCATGCACCTGCTCATGGCCGTGGGTATGCTCCTCTTGGGCGTGCTCAACATGTTCCCAACCAAACTGCTGATGATGGTTTGGGCAAGCCAAAATTCTCAATTCCTAAGTTTGATGGTTCCATTGATCCTGAACACTACCTCACATGGGAGTTGAAGATTGAGAAACTCTGGCGCTTATTTGACTATCCAGAAGATAAGAAGGTCAAGCTTGCAGCATCTGAATTTGATGGTTATGCTTTGCGTTGGTGGGATGCTCTTGTGCAACATAGGAGGGAGGACAATGAACTTCCTGTGATGGATTGGCGCGAGATGAAGCAAATCATGAAAGCTCGTTTCGTCCCAACCAACTACTTATGCTCAGTTTTTGATAAATTGACGAATCAAGCAAGGAACAATGACAGTTGATGAGTATTACATGGAGATGGAGATGCTTATGTAGCGTGCTAGAATTCGTGAGTCCATTGAGATGACCATGCAGCGATTCCTAAACAATTTGAAGTTACCAATCAAGAGCATTGTTCGTCATCACAAGTATGAGACCATGAATGAGTTGTTGCATTATGCTAGAGAGGCCGAATCCCAGTTGGCAGAAGAGGCGAAGTCACGTACTCGTTTCCCATCCTCCAGCAGATTTTTGGCCAGACCTATTCCTCCTACAGCTGCGTCACCAGCTGCTGTTCCGTTTACACAATCGGCCAAACCAGCAGGTACACCTTCGTTTGGTTCTAATGCTCGGAAACCCGCTGCTCCTGCTGCTAGCTCGGGTTCTAATATGTCTACTGCACGTACTCGTGATGTGGTGTGCCACACTTGTGGTGGTAGTGGTCACTACAAGAAGGATTGTCCAAACAGCAAGGTTATGTTTGTTAATGAACAAGGTGAAGTAGAAAGTGGAGATGAAGCTTCTGATGTTGATATTGATGATGGCGAGGATGGTGCTGATGCATATGCTGAGCGTGCACCAACTATCGTCGTGTCTTCACGTGTACTTAGTGTGCAACCGGTTGAGGAATCCCAGCGTTGCAACTTGTTCCAAACAAAAGCTCTAGTTGGACCAAATAAAGCTTGCAAGGTCATTATTGATGGAGGTAGCTGCAGAAATCTTGCAAGTAAGGAATTATGTGCCAAACTAAATTTGACATACTTACCTCATCCCAAGACATACTACATACAATGGTTGAGCAACAATGGTGAGATGAAGGTAAATTATATGGTACGAGTGAACTTTCAAATAGGGCCATACAAAGATTCTATTGATTTTGATGTGGTTCCTATGACTGTTTGTCACCTCCTATTGGGTCGGCCATGGCTCTATGATCGCCATGTACAACACAATGGCCGAGCCAATACATATCACTTGGAATTCAAAGGAAGAAAGATTACTATGCAGCCAATGACACCACAAGAAATTGTGAATGATTCTCGCCAGAAGATAGAGGTGAATTTGAAGGAAGATACTACCACTCGGCGAGATTGTGTGACAGCTGTTCCTGATGTAACTGAGCCTAAATTGAGTGATATAACGAAAAGTGAGAGAGTGCCTGGTTTATTGATATTAGCCACTAAGGAAGATATGAGAGAATTTCGTGAGGATCCTACAGCCATGCCACTTGTGCTCATGTATAAGGGCGAGGTATTGGTTTCTAACGACATGACCCCTATTTCTCTTGGTGTTTCATCTGTTTTGCAGGACTTTGGGGATGTGTTTCCAGAAGACGTGCCCGCAGGTTTGCCTCCCTTGCGTGGTATAGAACATCAAGTGGACTTGATTCCTAGCGTCACACTTCCCAACCGTGCACCTTACAGGACTAATCCCGAAGAAACTAAGGAAATTCAGAAGCAAGTACAAGCGTTGCTGGATAAAGGGTACATTCGTGTCTCTCTTAGCCCTTGTGCTGTTCCTGTTATTTTAGTTCCTAAGAAAGATGGTACATGGCGCATGTGTGTTGATTGTAGAGCGATTAATAACATCACTATTCGATATCGTCATCCTATTCCACACTTAGAGGATATGCTAGATGAATTGAGTGGTGCTGCTGTTTTCTCTAAAATTGACTTGCGTAGTGGTTTTCATCAAATTAGGATGAAAGAAGGGGATGAATGGAAGACTGCTTTCAAAACTAAATTCTGTTTGTATGAGTGGTTAGTTATGCCATTTGGTCTTACTAATGCACCTAGTACTTTCATGCGTTTGATGAATCATGTTTTGAGAGAGTTTATTGGTCGTTTCGTGGTTGTTTACTTTGATGATATACTCATATACAGCCACACCGAATCTGAACATTGCACTCATATTAGACAAGTTTTGCAAGTGTTACGTGATAATAAACTTTATGCTAATCTTGAGAAGTGTACTTTTGCAAAAGATAAGGTCATATTCCTAGGATTTGTTGTTTCTAAGCATGGAGTAGAGGTGGATCAATCTAAAATTGAATCAATTCAGAATTGGCCTACTCCAATGAATGTAAGTCAAGTGCGTAGTTTCCACGGTCTCGCTGGTTTCTATAGGCGCTTTGTGAAAGATTTTAGCACCATTGTTGCACCTTTGAATGATTTGACAAAGAAAGGTGTTCCTTTTGTATGGGGCGTGGCCCAAGACATTGCATTTGATACATTGAAACGTTTGCTTACTTCTGCACCATTGCTTGCATTACCTGATTTTTCGAAGCAATTTGAAGTTGAATGTGATGCTAGTGGTATAGGCATAGGTGGCGTTTTGATGCAAGAGGGTCGGCCTATAGCTTATTTTTCTGAGAAATTGACTGGTGCTCGTTTGAATTATTCTATCTATGATAAAGAATTGTATGCACTTGTTAGAGTACTTGAGGTTTGGCAACATTATTTGTGGCCAAAGGAATTCATCATACATTCTGATCATGAAGCATTGAAATACTTGAAAGCTCAATCAAACTTGCATAGAAGATTAGCTAAATGGGTTGAGTTCATTGAGTCTTTTCCTTACATCATTAATTATAAGAAGGGAAAAGAGAACGTTGTTGCTAATGCTCTATCTAGGAAGAACATGCTATTAACCAATCTTGATGTTAAAATTCCTGGATTAGAAGCTATTTGTGCACTTTATGCAACTGACCATGATTTTGCTGAACCATATCGTTTGTGTGCTCTTAGAAACGCATGGGATAAGTATCATATACATGATGGATATTTGTTTCGAGCTAACAAACTATGTATTCCAGAATCGTTGCGTTTGTTTTTAGTGCAGGAATCACATGCTGGTGGTTTGATGGGTCACTTTGGGCGTGAGAAGACGTTGCTCATGCTTGCTGATCACTTTTATTGGCCCAAGATGAGGCGTGATGTGTACCGATTTGTGAGCCGATGTATTACATGCCACAAGTCAAAATCTAAGCTGAAGCCTCACGGTTTGTATACACCTCTCTCTGCACCTACTACTCCATGGGAAGACATTAGTATGGATTTTGTGCTAGGTCTACCTAAAACTCAGAGAGGTCATGATTCTATATTTGTGGTAGTGGATAGGTTCTCTAAGATGGCTCATTTTATTGCACACAAAAGCGGAATCGTCGCATGTTGCTAACCTGTTTTCAGGGACATCGTGAGATTACATGGAGTACCAAGACGATTGTTTCGACCATGATGTGAAGTTCATGAGCTACTTTTGGAAGACCTTATGGGGAAGCTAGGAGCGAAGCTGCTATTCAAGATTACATGTCACCCCAAACAGATGGTCAAACAGAGGTGGTGAATCGAACATTGTCACAGCTGCTAAGGACCATGATTAAAAAGAATCTGCGGGAGTGGGAAGAGTGTTTGCCACATGTTGAGTTTGCTTACAACAGGGCGGTGCATTCAACTACACAGCTTTGTCCTTTTGAGGTGGTGTATGGTTTCAAGCCATTGACGCCACTTGATATGTTGCCTCTGCCATTACATGAGAGAGTTGATATGGAGGCATCAAAACGTGCTGATTATGTGAAGAAAATACATGAGAAGACTCGAGAGGCTATTGAGAAGAAAGGCAAGAACATTGCTGCTGCAAGGAATCAAACACGAAAAGAAGTGTTGTTCGAGCCTGGGGATATGGTTTGGGTGCATCTACGCAAGGATAGGTTCCCACTACTTCGAAAGTCAAAATTGAAGCCACGTGGTGCTGGTCCTTACAAGGTGTTAGCCAAGATTAATGATAATGCCTACTCAGTTGATATACCTATTGAGGAGTTTGGTGGAGTTAGCAATAGCTTCAACGTTGCTGATTTGTCACCATATCTTGAAGAAGAACTTGGAGCGTCGAGGTCGACGCCTTTTGAAGGGGGGGGGGGAGATGATGAGGACATCCCTATAGTTACACCTACCCCAATTGCTAATAAAGATGTTCCAATTGCAAAGAAGGATCAATCCAATGAGATAAGGATTGGACCAATCACAAGAGCTCGTGCCAAGCTACTAGAACAACAGGTGAACTTGTTTCTTAATGAACCTGGTGTTTTAATTAATGAGAATTTTATACTACCTAAGTCTTTGAATTATTGTATGATCAGGTACTTAGGAGAAGAAGGCATATCATAGAGTGAGGAGCTGAAGGAACATGGCGTGTTGATCAATGAGGAATGCGCAAGGAAGGAGAGGGAGGAAGCGCAAGGAGCACTCCACGAGAAGATCAACACATGGTCGAGGGATCTCTGCCGCGGCAGAGAAACCACGACCTTACCACAGCTACTGCCAGCGACAAAGGAACTGGTCCGACTCGCCACGGCAGAGTAGGCTCAAGGCTTGAGCCGATCCACCTTGGGTCGGTTGTATCTTAGTCTAGGTTGAGTTGAACTGTTATTCCTAGTCGTAGCCGCCGACCCTTAGCCCTTAAATAGATGGGGGCGCCGTAGTTTAGGGTTTAGACCATGTTAAAATATTTTGGAGTTGTTTCTTTCATAGAACCTCTGGAATTACCCTGTGTTTGAATCTACCAACTATAATTGAGTGTGATCTGTTGTTCCATTGGGAATTAGTAGATTGCATACTACCGTTCGTGGTCACGACTGCGTGCGCAAGAGCGTGGTGTTGTGAATATCCTACAAGGTTCGAGAGCTGTTGCATTGGCATCAAGGATCGAGCGGGAACGTTCATAGCTACAGGCTAGTTATCTATCATCCACCCTCACCATCGACAAGTGCTTACTGAGAAGATCGGGCCACCCCATATCAGTTTCCCAACTGGTAAAACTTGCTGAACTGAGTGTCCATCTACAAGAATTACGGATGAAGAAATTAGTGAAGTGATCAAGTGTGTCAAATTTTTAAGTAATAAATGTAAGAATTTTGAGGAACATGAATTTTTGAGAAAGAATGAATTCCCAAGGATAAGAGAGGAGATAGTTTTTGTAAATACTCACTTTGGTTTTGAAACTAAGTTTTTGTTCGGACGTCCATTCTAACTAGGGTCTCCTATGGTCAGGATGGTTCTGATACCAACTTGTCAACACCTGGATTTTTAATCCTAGATGCCCGTTATGCCATACCTCGCAATCCCAGGATTACCATTTTTGCGAGACATAACGGATTGGATATCACAGTACATCATCCATTACAAACCATACATAAGGTCTTACACAAATAAGGATCTCATGATCCAGTCTTAATACAACAAGCAGCGGAAATAAAAGATAAGCGTAGCGGTGGGGTCCATCTTCGTGTGCACGAGCAATCTTGTGGCGAGATAGTCCTAGTTATCATAGCCGTCCTGCTGGCCATCATCTTGGTAGTCTCCTTCATAGTTTGGCCATGAGAATAGCCAGGGACAAAAGCCATGAGTACTCTTTAAGTACTCACAAACTACCACTAACAAGTAATATGGTGCTAAGTTAAAGTGCTAAATCTAAGTTGAGCTATAAAGTTAAGTTTGAAACCTAAGCTGAGTTCTGAAGCAAAGAAAGATAAAATAAAGTTCTAGAATCACTTAAGTGGGGAAGCTATTGTCATAAACACAACCCTGTTGTGGTCAAGTCAAGATTCATCATTCATTTCATAAGTCGTTTTGAAAACATCTGACAACGAAACAGTATGGCCATTCCAACTGTCCATATCATGACGCGGCTATTCGAATAGTTTGACACTCTGCAGAGGTGGTACACTTTCACCACAAGATTCGATACATCTGTCAGGGAAAACCCTGAATCATCATACTTAGTATGCAGATAATCAAACATAACCTTTCCTTTACACACCCTAGTATAAGCACCTCTCCTATGAGCATGGCCTCCCAACCATGACCATCAGTCATCTTGGGCACTGCATAGGTGGACAACATTGAGAGGTAGCCTCAGCTCAAACCTCTCCCGTGAGGGAACTAATACTAATGCATATAAATTTCCAGCTAAGCCTTACCCAATTCAGGTAGTGTGGTTGTACGGTAAATTTGGAATGGTATCGCATCCAAATCCAACCATCAGTTTTATAAAAGGGTTAAGGCTCATGCCTCAACATTTTCCTCATCGTAAACCATTTGTGTTTCTCAACACATGTCAAAACATCTCAATAGAATGACTTCATCATTCCAAGGTTTTCATAATTCATTGTCACCAAGTGTTCCCATCTAAGTGAATCAAGTTTTTGATCTACTCTAAACTACTAAGTTAAGAGTGTTCACTAAGATGGAAAAGATGGGTTCAATCTCATGCCATAGAATGACATCTAAAGCTTATCTAAATAGGTCAAGTTTTATACTTTTTATGCTACCTTCAAAACAATTAAGGGACTTTGTGTAAATTAAAGGAAGTAAAGCTGGTAAGGTAATACTTGGGGTAGTAATAGTCAAGGTGGTGTGACCAAAGCATGCTCAAGGCATCTTTGCTCATTCATCTAGCTTAATTCTAGCTTGCTAACAATAGCTTGCAAGAGCTAGCTTGCATTGTTAATGGTAGCTTGCCTTGGTTGGTGCAGTGGTTGAAGTTTTCTTCTTCTTCTTCTTCTTCTTCTTGGTAGCACTCCTCCTCGTAAGCTTGGTCGGTACTATCTTCTATAAATACATACGGAGTACACAATCACCAAACAATACTTAACTAGTCTAATTAGTACTCTAAGGCACACCATTGATGATCTATTATCATCACAAGCATCAAAAGTTTTATTCACTAGTTTCTTCCTTTTTTTTAGAAAAGTAATTTCTACTCATTGAAAAATTAACTAAGATTTAATATTCACCACTTAAAATATGGGATCATGTGGACACATGTCATCACCACATATTCTAACATGTGGGAATGTAATTTAAAGGTTGGATCATAATTATTTTGGTTTAAGTTCATTATTTAATGATTTAAAGTGACTAGAAATGCCTATATAGCATTATTTTGGTACTAGTCCAAAGTCACTGCATGTAAACCTTAATATTATTACAGATTCAGATAGGTATGATGAAATGTGAATTTTGAGAGTTGGAATCAACTCAAAATCTATCTTGGTTGATTTTATAAAAATGTTGCAAGATGTAAATGCTTATGTTTTGTTATTTTTACTAGGAGATATCTATAACTCTAATTAAATTAAATCCAACGGGCTTGGATAGATCATTTCCATACCTTTCAGACAAAATTGGTTTCATGCAATTTGGATTTGTCAAACTCCCAGAATTGATTTTTAAACTAGTGGATAGAAACTAGATTAACTCTAAATAGAAAAAACTAAATTTGAATTTCTAACTCGCGCGGGAACTAACTGGGCCGGCCCATCTACGCACGGTGCACGCAACAGGCTGCCTGACATGCGGGCTCCACCAGTCAACGGCACAAAAACACTGAAACGGTATCTAGCATCCTGGGCCACACGATCTAAAGGGGATCTAACGGTGGAGAGTCATCGTCGACGACGGATTACTCCGGTGAGAGTCTGACCTAGATGCGGCAGTGGGGGTCGATTGGGGGCGTACTAGGGCTCCAGCAAGGTCGGTGAGGCGGGAAAACGGGCTGGTAGATGACGGCGAGGCGAGGCGCGGTTACAGCGGAGCTTGGGGTGCCCTAAATCGCAGGCGCCCTTCTCCTCCTGCTGTGGCGGCTTCGGCTCCAATTCCGGCGAGGCAGAGGTCGGGTGGCGTCGACTAGAGGTGGGTGAGGTTCAGAGAGAGGTAGGGAGTGAGTGAGTGTGGAGAAATGAGGCTGGGGTGGTCGCTTTATATAGGGTCGACGAGAGGGCAGAGCGGGCGCCAGTGAGGTCATCGGTGATGACGATGCGGGGCTCGCTCGGCATGGGCGAGGGCGGTGATGGATTCTCTGTCCCCCGACGGTCCTCTGGGGCTTAAAGGCGCGACAAGGCGAGGTCTCTACCGGTCGAGGGCGTGCGGTGAACTGAGCGCAGGCGGCGGTGTTCGACGCGGTTCCTCCGGGTTGTTGGTCGCGAGGTGGTGAACGAGGATGTCTGGGCGGTGGCTGGGCCTGCTGCGTGTGTTGCCACGCAAGGCTAGGGCTAGGCGAGACCGGTGCTGCTCTGGCGGGCACGGCGCTCCGGGGTGATCGGCATGGCGGACATAGGCATGGGCGCGAGCAAATGCGGCTGGTTTTCCGCTCGATTTTGGTCGGGGGCTGGTCGAGGCGGTGCGGTGTGATGGCGCCTGTCCGCTAGTGGGCGAAGGAGAGCGTGGGACGGGCTGGGGCGAGCCGTCCATGGTCGACCTGGCGCATGGCATCGGGCGGCCTGGTACTGGAGCAGCTAGGGGAGAGGGAGAGAGAGCTAGGGCCGAGGTTTTAGCTGGGGGGACAAGGGGACCAAGTTAGGCCCAAATGGTGACCAAATCCACTGCTCACTATAGTGTTTTGGAATTTGCAAGATTTGTGTCTGCCACCTGTTTGATGAAATGGCCACAAGAAGCAAAAGTTTGAATTTTGGTTTCAAATTTTTTGAGTGATCTACACTAGTGCTAGGTAGTCTCTGGTTGCAAGGGTTTTGAAAGTGGAGCTCAATTTGATGGTTTTTGACATAGGGGTGATCTAGGCATATGCATTGAATTCAATTTTCTCATGCCATTTAAAATTAGTATTTGAATGTTTTTAGCAGATCAAAAAGTGGACCTTGGTACCTCATCATATGTACTAGCAAGGGGTGTAAAGATCTAGAATTATTTTTGTTAAGAAATGAGTGCTAGGAACACTCAAAGTAGTGTAGTGGATTAAAATGGCCAAAATGACCACTCCCCCCTTTTAATTTATTTTTGATTTGATTTTCTTTGGAATTTGCTTGGGAAAGGTTTAGATGATGTTTAATTTACCATACAAACATTTTACAACCATAGAATCATAGAACCATGGAAATTCAAATCAATTCCTAAATTAAATGCTCATACACATGAATGCTTTCATTTTTAATTTGGAAAAGTTTTTGTTAACCCTAATTTTGATGATTTGGATCTTGATAAGCTTGGATTAAAGTTTTGGGATGTTACAACTGCACCATAGCCAAACAAGACAAAACAATCTTGGACTTGCAAAATGCCTTGGACAGGGAGAAGGACACCTCCGAAGCTCTCCGAAATGAACTCCGAAGTCTTCGAGAGGAGAAGACCAAAGTAGTTGATGCTATCTTTGGTAAGTTTTGCTGTCCTCGACTATCGTTTTTTCAAATTTTTAGACTCGGATATATTGTTGACTTTGTTTTCTTATTCATAGGTCCTCTCAACCTTCTTGATGCCTCTTCGTCTGAGCCTCGTACCAGCCGGCTCGTCGCCATTGGGGACATGATCCACGATTTCTGCCAGTCTCTAGAAGAAATTGGTGAATTCATCTAGCTCTCCGGCTTAGACTCAATGCCAGCCTTTGAGACATGAGACAAGGCGAAGGATATGCCCAAGCTCGTCAAGGATTGGAACATGTCGTATGCATGCACAGCGACACCGAATGCCCTGGCAATGGTAATGAGCCACCATGGAAGCATGGAGATATGGCGAGTTACCAAGGGTTATTCGACTATCGATGAAGATGGAAATCCACGGAACATCAAAGAGATCTAGGATTCTTGTGCCGGATACGCTTTTCATGTGGCCGAGTTGACCAACTGTGATGATCCATTCTTCACGCCTATTGAAGTGCCACCTCCCCCAAGATGACGAGCAAACTGAGTCTGACATACTTGTCTCAGAAAGATATCGGGGTGATACTGGTGATGTGTCCAGCAAGCTGGCAACTGCTTCATCTCCACCTGCATCAAAGAATGTGACAGAAAAACATTGTGTTATTCTGAAAACAATCTGATTGTAGTAAGTAGAATATTATTTTGCTAGTGCTAAGATTGTAAGAACTTATGCTTTACTCTTTTAGCATTTTTCGCTTTTTTATTTGCTGTGCTTGAAAAATACTTAAGCACTTATTTTGTCTACACTTATCATTTATCTGGCTTTCCGCCTTGTCCCTTTCGTGATCGGGTAAACCTTTAGCACAGAAACTTTGCCGAGCAACAAAGCTCAATTGCTAAATCAGTTTAAACCTGAAATCAAAGACGGTTCCCAGTACCAACAATTCACTACTTGGAAAATACCCGCACCCAGCAATTAGACAAAAACCCAAGTATAAACTAGAAAATTTAGACTTATACCCAAAGGTAGCATTTTTAGAATCGGAAATCTAACCAGAACAAACATAAGCATAAAGTACTTTCATGTATTCTGGGATTTTTGACTATGACATGATCATTTGGAAGTAAGATGGTACATAAAAAACATCTCAGAAAAAACATTGAGGCAACCAACACTTTATTCCACTTTGAACATGTACATGTATATGATTACAATGAAATAAATTTTAAGAATAAAAGGGACGTAGCTGAGCAATATTCCATGGACGGTTTATCTCATTCGGATTTGTACTGCCTCCAACTCTTTTTATCTTCTTAGTATCAGGTCCTTCTTTTTTTGGCCTCATGTCAGTTAGGTAGTAAGAACCACTATGTAATACTCGACTAACTATAAAGGGCCCTTCCCATATAGGGGCAATGATATGGGGTGGCCCGATCTTCTCAGTAAGCGGATGGCGGTGATGATGGTGGATGATAGATAACTAGCCTGTAGCTATGAACTCTCCCGCTCGATCCCTGATGCCAATGCAACAACTCTCGAACCTTGTAGGATATTCACAACACCACGCTCTTGCGCACGCAGCCGTCGACCACGAACGGTAGTTTGCAATCTACTAATTCCCGATGGAACAATAGATCACACTCAATTATAGTTGGTAAAATCGATCATAGGGTAATTTTCCAGAGGTTCTATGAAAGAAACAACTCCAAAATAGTTTTAATGTGGTCTGACCTGAACTAGAGGGTGTTCCCACGCTTATATGGCCGCTGAAAGGTCCAAAAAACGCGAAACGAAAACGTGTCTGATACAGTTAGATCCGTCTGGATCTGATGGGAACTTTTTGGGCCGGATTATCCGGTCTAGGAGGGCCGGATTATCCGGGGGCCGGATTGTCCGGGGGAAAAGTCCGGTCAAATATCCGCCCCGGTACTGATCATCGCGCACGAAGTCCTTTGCAGAATCTCCAAAGCAGGGCCGGATTATCCAGGTTGTGGGGGCTGGATTATCCGGGGTCTTTTAGGCGTGGAAGTACTCATTGGAAAGCTCTTGGAATTATCTATCCAAGAAGTGCTTATTTGCTTGATTTGGAGTTCGTATGAGGAATCCACGTCCGTTTGAATTTCAGGACTTCTGTCTGTCCGAATTGAATGTTCCTTCTCTTCGATGATCTCCCTTGCTTGTATTGCGCCTTCCTCTCGCTCCTCCCTCGTGCATCCTTGGGTGATCATCATGTTGGGCTTCTCTTGTAGCCCTTCTCCTCCTCGCGCCATGCTTGTTTCTCCAACGAACCTGATCATACATAAATGCATAGACTTAGGCAGTATAAAGTTTTCATCAATCAAAGTACCAGATTCGTTTAGGAGTAAATTCACCTGTTGTTCAAGTAGCTTAGCACGAGCTCTTGTAATAGGTCCAATTCTAATCTCATTGGACTGATCCTTTCTTGCAATGATTGTAGCATCTTGATGTCATTGGGGTAGGTGTAATTGTAGGGATGTCCTCATCATCTCCCCCCCTTCAAAAGGCGTCGACCTCGAAGCTCCAAGGTCTTCTCTAGCATATGGTGACAAATCAGCAACGTTGAAGCTGTTGCTAACTCCACCAAACTCCTCAATAGGTATATCAACCGAGTAGGCGTTATCATTAATCTTGGCTAACACCTTGTAAGGACCAGCACCACGTGGCTTCAATTTTGACTTTCGAAGTAGTGGGAACCTATCCTTGCATAGATGCACCCAAACCATATGTCCAGGCTCGAACAACACTTCTTTCCTTGCTTGATTCCTTGCAGCAGCAATGTTCTTGCCTTTCTTCTCAATAGCCTGTCGAGTCTTCTCATGTATTTTCTTCACATAATCAGCACGTTTTGATGCCTCCATATCAACTCTCTCATGTAATGGCAGAGGCAACATATCAAGTGGTGTCAATGGCTTGAAACCATACACCACCTCAAAAGGACAAAGCTGAGTAGTTGAATGCACTGCCTTGTTGTAAGCAAACTCAACATGTGGCAAACACTATTCCCACTCCCGCAGATTATTTTTAATCATGGTCCTTAGTAGCTGTGACAATGTTCGATTCACCACCTCCGTTTGACCATCTGTTTGGGGATGACATGTAGTACTGAACAGCAGCTTCGTTCCTAGCTCCCCCCATAAGGTCTTCCAAAAGTAGCTCATGAACTTCACATCACGGTCAGAAACAATCGTTTTTGGTACTCCATGTAATCTCACGATGTCCCTGAAAAACAGGTTAGCAACATGCGACGCATTGTCGCTTTTGTGGCAGGCAATAAAATGAGTCATCTTAGAGAACCTATCCACTACCACAAATATAGAATCATGACCTCTCTGAGTTTTAGGTAGACCTAGCACAAAATCCATACTAATGTCTTCCCATGGAGTAGTATGTGCAGAGAGAGGTGTATACAAACCGTGATGCTTCAGCTTAGATTTCGACTTGTGGCATGCAATACATCGGCTCACAAATCTATACACATCAGGCCTCATCTTGGGCCAATAAAAGTGATCAGCAAGCATGAGCAACGTCTTCTCACACCCAAAGTGACCCATCAAACCACCAGCATGTGATTCCTGCACTAAAAACAAACGCAACGACAATTCTGGAATACATAGTTTGTTAGCTCGAAACAAATATCCATCATGTATATGATACTTATCCCATGCCTTTCTAAGAGCACATAAACGATATGGTTTAGTAAAATCATGATCAGTTGCATAAAGTGCACAAATAGCTTCTAATCCAGGAATTTTAACATCAAGATTGGTTAATAGCATGTTCTTCCTAGATAGAGCATCAGCAACAACATTCTCGTTTCCCTTCTTATAATTAATGATGTAAGGAAAATACTCAATGAACTCAACCCATTTAGATAATCTTCTATGCAAGTTTGATTGAGCTTTCAAGTATTTCAATGCTTCATGATCAGAATGTATGATGAATTCCTTTGGCCACAAATAATGTTGCCAAACCTCAAGTACTCTAACAAGTGCGTACAATTCTTTATCATAGATAGAATAATTCAAACGAGCACCAGTCAATTTCTCAGAAAAATAAGCTATAGGCCAACCCTCTTGCATCAAAACGCCACCTATGCCTATACCACTAGCATCACATTCAACTTCAAATTGCTTCGAGTAATGGTGCAGAAGTAAGTAAAAGTTTCAATGTATCAAATGCAATGTCTTGGGCCGCGCCCCATACAAAAGGAACACCTTTCTTTGTCAAATCATTCAAAGGTGCAGCAATGGTGCTAAAATCTTTCACAAAGCGCCTATAGAAACCAGCTAAGCCGTGGAAACTACGCACTTGACTTACATTCATGGGAGTAGGCCAATTCTGAATTGATTCAATTTTAGATTGATCAACCTCTACTCCATGCTTAGATACAACAAATCCTAGGAATATGACCTTATCTTTTGCAAATGTGCACTTCTCAAGATTAGCATACAATTTATTATCACGCAACACTTGCAAAACTTGTCGAATATGAGTGCAATGTTCAGTTTCGTTGTGGCTGTATATAAGTATATCATCAAAGTAAACAACCGCAAAACGACCAATAAAATCTCTCAAAACATGATTCATTAATCGCATAAATGTACTAGGTGCATTAGTAAGACTAAATGACATGACTAACCACTCATACAAGCCAAATTTTGTTTTGAAAGCAGTTTTCCACTCATCCCCTTCTTTCATCCTAATTTGATGATAACAACTACGCAAGTCAATTTTAGAGAAAACAGCAGCACCACTCAATTCATCTAGCATATCCTCTAAGCGTGGAATAGGATGACGATATCGAATAGTGATGTTATTAATCGCTCTACAATCTACACACATGCGCCATGTACCATCTTTCTTAGGAAGTAAAATAACAGGAATAGTACAAGGGCTAAGAGAAACACGAATGTACCCTTTATCCAGCAACACTTGTACTTGCTTCTGAATTTCCTTAGTTTCTTCGAGATTAGTCCTGTAGGGTGCACGGTTGGGAAGTGTGGTGCCAGGAATCAGGTCCACTTGATGTTCTATACCACGCAATGGAGGTAAGCCTACGGGTACATCTTCTAGAAACACATCCCCAAAGTCCTGCAAAACAGAAGAGACACCAAGAGAAACGGGGGTCATGTCGTTAGAAACCAATACCTCGCCCTTATGCATGAGCACAAGTGGCATGGCTATAGGATCCTCACTAAATTCTCTCATATTTTCCTTAGTGGCTAATATCAATAAACCAGGCTCTCTCTCACTTTTCGTTATATCACTCAATTTAGGCTCAATTACATCAGGAACAGCTGTCAAACAATCGCGCGAGTTGTAGGATCTTCCTTCAAATTCACCTCTATTTTCTAGCGAGAATCATTCACAATATCTTGTGGTGTCATTGGCTGCATAGTAATCTTCTTCCCTTTGAATTCCAAGTGATATGTATTGTCTCGGCCATTGTGTTGCACATGACGATCATAGAGCCAAGGCCGACCCAATAGAAGGTGACAAACAGTCATAAGAACCACATCAAAATCAATAGAATCTTTGTATGGCCCTATTTGAAAATTCACCCGTACCATATGATTTACCTTCATCTCACCATTGTTGCTCAACCATTGTATGTAGTATGGCTTGGGATGAGGTAAGTATGTCAAATTCAGTTTGGCACATAGTTCCTTACTTGCAAGATTTCTGTAGCTACCTCCATCAATAATGACCTTGCAAGCCTTGTTAGGTCCAACTAGAGCTTTTATTTGGAACAAGTTGCAATGATGGGATTCCTCAACCGGATGCACACTAAGTATACGTGAAGATATGACAATAGTTAGAGCACGCTCAGGATACGCATCAGCACCATCCTCGGCATCATCAACATCATCATCAGAAGCTTCATCTCCACTCTCTACTTTGCCTTGTTCGTTAATAAACATAACTTTGCTGTTTGGACAATCTTTCTTGTAGTGCCCTCTACCTCCACAAGTATGGCACACCACATCACGAGTACGTGTCGTAGACATGTTGGAACCCGAGCTAGAAGCAGGAGCAGCGGGTTTCCGAGCATTAGAACCAAACGAAGGTGTACTTGCTAGCTTGGCCGATGGTGTAAAAGGCGCAACAGCTGGTGGCATGACTATAGGAGGTGTAGACCTGGCCGAAAATCTACTGGAGGACGAAAACGAGCACGTGACTTCGCCTCTTCTGACAACTGGGATTCAGCCTCTCTAGCATGATGCAACAACTCATTCATGGTCTCATAATTGTGATGACGAACAATGCTCTTGATCGGTAACTTCAAATTGTTTAGGAATCGCTGCATGGTCATCTCAATGGACTCATGAATTCTAGCACGTTGTATAAGCATCTCCATCTCCGTGTAGTACTCATCAACTGTCATGGTGCCTTGCTTCAATTGCGTCAATTTATCAAAAACTGATCACAAGTAGTTGGTTGGTACGAAACGAGCTTTCATGATTTGCTTCATCTCGCGCCAATCCATCACAGGAAGTCCATTGTCCTCCCTTCTATGCTGCACAAGAGCATCCCACCAACGCAAAGCATAACCATCAAATTCAGATGCTGCAAGCTTGACCTTCTTGTCTTCAGGATAGTCAAATAAATGCCAGAGCTTCTCAATCTTCAACTCCCATTTGAGGTAATCTTCAGGGTCAATAGAACCATCAAACTTACGAATCGAGAATTTTGGCTTGCCCAAACCATCATCAGTAGCTTGGTTGGGAACACGTTGAGCACGCCCAAGAGGAGCAAGCCCACGGCCATGAGCAGGTGCATGTACAGGGGGAATAGCACGTCCCCTACCAACATGTGGAGCAACATCAACAACGCTACCCTCATCAAAGTCATCAAAGGCATCATCATGTTGAGGTTCCTGCCTTCTATGTATGGCGGCTGTCAAGTCCTCAATGGAACACTGCAAAGTGGCAACATTGACATTGAGTGCAACCACTTGCGTTTGGATAGTATCGACTGCCCCAACATTCTGATCCAATCTCATATTCATATCCTAGAGATTCTTGTCAATGGCATCTGTCGTGTGAGTAAACACACGTGTCAAGTGGGACTTCAAAGCCTCATATTCACGCCAATTAACAAGCTCCTCATCCTTCTTTTTCTGCGACACAACATCACCATCACTAGAAGACATGATTAGTAGGTTAGTGCAAAAATCAAAATTTGTATGGTGGAAACTCTCACAACTCACTCACAACTAATAAGAAAGGAGATCTTACCGTTCCAAAGTGAATAGAGATGCTCTACCAAACGAAATCAAAGACTAATGCACTGATGTGATGAAGTGAATATCAAAGGTATAATGAACGATCACAGGGCACACAGGTTATTTATGGTGGAGCTATAGGTATGGTATCCTATCTACACCGCAAACAAGTCCTAGTGCTGATCGTACAAAAACCCAAGAAACTGGTGATGACGAGCAGACTGAGTCTGACATACTTGTCTCAAAAAGATATCGGGGTGATACTGGTGATGTGTCCAGCAAGCTGGCAACTACTTCATCTCCACCTGCATCATAGAATGTGACAGAAAAACAATGTGTTATTCTGAAAACAATCTGATTGTAATAAGTAGAATATTATTTTGCTGGTGCTAAGATTGTAAGAACTTATGCTTTACTCTTTTAGCACTTTTGGCTTTTTTATTTGCTGTGCTTGAAAAATACTTAAGCACTTATTTTGTCTACACTTATCACTTATCTGGCTTTCCGCCTCATCCCTTTCATGATCGGGTAAATCTTTAGCATAGAAACTTTGCCGAGCAACAAAGCTCAATTGCTAAATAAGTTTTAACCCGAAATCAAAGACGGTTCCCAGTACCAACAATTCACTACTTGAAAATACCCGCACCCAGCAATTAGACAAAATCCAAGTATAAACTAGAAAATTTAGACTTATACCCGAAGGTAGCATTTTTAGAATCGGAAATCTAACCAGGACAAACATGAGCATAAAGTACTTTCATGTATTCTGGGATTTTTGACTATGACATGATCATTCGGAAGTAAGATGGTACATAAAAACATCTCAGAAAAAACATTGAGGCGACCAACACTTTATTCCACTTTGAACATGTACATGTATATGATTACAATGAAATAAATTTTAAGAATAAAAGGGACGTAGCTGAGCAATATTCCACGGACGGTTTATCTCATTCGGATTTGTACTGCCTCCAACTCTTTTTATCTTCTTAGTAGCAGGTCTTTCTTTTTTTGGCCTTATGTCAGTTAGGTAGTAAGAACCACTGTGTAATACTCGACTAACTATAAAGGGCCCTTCCCATATAGGGGCAATGATATGGGGTGGCCCGATCTTCTCAGTAAGCGGATGACGGTGATGATGGTGGATGATAGATAACTAGCTTGTAGATATGAACTCTCCCGCTCGATCCCTGATGCCAATGCAACAGCTCTCGAACCTTGTAGGATATTCACAACACCACGCTCTTGCGCACGCAGCCGTCGACCACGAACGGTAGTTTGCAATCTACTAATTCCCGATGGAACAACAGATCACACTCAATTATAGTTGGTAAAATCGATCATAGGGTAATTCCAGAGGTTCTATGAAAGAAACAACTCCAAAATAGTTTTAACGTGGTCTGACCTAAACTAGAGGGCGTTCCCAGGCTTATATGGCCACCGGGCGTCCAAAGCAAACGCAACGTGTCTGATACAGTTAGATCCGTCTGGATCTGATGGGAACTTTTTGGGCCGGATTATCCGGTCTAAGAGGGCCGGATTATCCCGGGGCCGGATTTTCCGGGGGAAAAGTCCGGTCAAATATCCGCCCCGGTACTGATCGTCGCGCACGAAGTCCTTTGTAGAATCTCCAAAGCAGGGCCGGATTATCCGGGGTGTGGGGGCCGGATTATCGGGGGTCTTTTAGGCGTGGAAGTACTCATTGGAAAGATCTTGGAATTATCTATCCAACAAGTGCTTATTTGCTTGATTTGGAGTTCGTATGAGGAATCCACGTCCGTTTGAATTTCAGGACTTCTGTCTGTCCGAATTGAATGTTCCTTCTCTTCGATGATCTCCCTTGCTTGTATTGCGCCTTCCTCCCGCTCCTCCCTCGCGCATCCTTAGGCGATCATCATGTTAGGCTTCTCTTGTAGCCCTTCTCCTCCTCGCGCCATGCTTGTTTCTCCAACGAACCTGATCATACATAAATGCATAGACTTAGGCAGTATAAAGTTCTTATCAATCAAAGTACCAGATTCGTGTAGGAGTAAATTCACCTGTTGTTCAAGTAGCTTAGCACGAGCTCTTGTAATAGGTCCAATTATAATCTCATTGGACTGATCCTTTCTTGCAACAGTTGTAGCATCTTCAGTAGTTATTGGGGTAGGTGTAATTGTAGGGATGTCCTCATTAGGCAACTTTGTGTTCTTTTTTTGCACTAGCTGGAGAACCATATCACCCTTCCTGAAAGATTGGTTTCTGACTCTCTTACTATGATATCTGCGTAACTTTTGCTGGTAGCCTATAGATCTCTGTTTAGCAATGACGTGAACTGCCTTGAGCATATCGAGGTTGTCTTGTCGAGCAACTTCGGCATCCTCTTCGACATACGTAGCGACTAGGGGAAAGTTATGAATAAGATCACTCGGAAGGACAGCTTCTGCACCGTGTACCAAGAAGAAGGGTGTATATCCAGTTGACCTGTTAGGAGTTGTTCGTAAGCTCCATATCACAGACGGCAATTCGTCCGCCCAAGCCCCCGCAACACGATGTAGTGGTGCTTCGAGTCTTGGTCGTAGGCCTTGAAGAATTAAACCATTTGCCCTTTAGACTTGTCCATTGGCCAGTGCATGTGCTACTGATGTGATATCAAGTCGGACCCCTTGCTCATTGCAGAATTCGACTAGTTCCCCCATGGAAAAGTTACTCCCGTTGTTTGTAGTAATACTGTGTGGATACCTGAATCGGATGATCACGTCCTCAACGAACTTTTTGGCTATTGCTCCATCACAACTTGTGATGGGTTTGGCTTCAATACATTTCATGAATTTATCCACCATTACAAGAAGGTGAGTGTATCCACTTTGAGCCGTCTAAACGGTCCTACCATGTCAAGCCCCCAGACCGCGAAAGGCCATGTAATCAGAACTGTTCGCAGCTGATCAGCCAAAACATGGGCTTGTTTGGCGTATTTTTGGAAACCTTTGCAAGTATTGACTAATCATTCGACATCTACCTTAGCTATAAGCCAGAAAAATCTGTGTCTGAAGGCCTTTGCCACTAAAGATTTCGCTGCGGCGTGATGTCCGCATTCGCCTTCGTGGATTTCCCTTAGGATTTCTACGCCTTTTTCCAGAGAAACACAACGCTGAAAGACCCCAGATGCACTTCGCTTATAGAGCTCACCTCCCACCACTGTGTAAGATTTTGTTCGTTGGACGATCTGTCGGCTCAGAACTTCATCTTCGGGCAATTTTCTATCTACCAAGAAATCAAGGGGAATGTTCGTTTGCGGTACCAAACTTGGTGGGTGAGCGCACCGTGGTACCCGAGTTGTCATCAATCGCGCGGAGGGGCCATAGTAGAATCGCCAATTGTCCAGAAGGGCCAAATGGGGGTGAATACAAATCTAACGGCCAAACGGTCATTTGAACCAGACGAAAAACGGTTGAACTCAAAATACCACCGTTAGGTCAACTCTTCTTGGCCCGCCATGTCAGTATTCCCCGTTATCTTTTGCGGTCATGGACTAGCTTACCCCTGCGTGGACCAGATCCCTGAGTGGACCAAATCTATTTCTTTGCTCTGCTCTAGTCTTCTCCCCTGCTCCCCTCCCCATAACATTTGCTCAGCTCCGGCTGCTCGTCTCAGATCGGAGCTCGCACTTGCTCTAATTTGCGTCCCCGCCATGTCCGGTCAACCTCCCATGCCTCTGATCGAAGCTCACAGCCGTCGCCGTTGCATCATCCGCCGTATCGGAGCTTCGCGTCCCTGGACTAATATCTCGCCTCTGGCTAGTCCTTCTCGCACGGCGAAGCGCGTCCCGTCGGGCGATCCAGGCCGGCGACCTGCCTCGGGAAGTTGCGTGCTGCCGCGCACCCCAGGCATGTTAGCCCTGGCACAGTAGTTCGACGACCACGCTCTCATGGCCACCGTGTTAGGCGTCCGTCCCGCCGTGTCGCCGACAGAGTTGCTGTCGACTTTCAGGTCTCGTTTTGGGATCAGACGAAATGAGGTCAACATTGAGGTATGCGTGCCGCCATTCGATTTTTTCGTCCGGTTCGAGCACAGCTCAGACACCGAGCGTGTTCTGCATTCTTCACGTTCTTTCAAGTGCTGCGGGGAGAAAATGAGCTTCATGCGTTGGCATCGCGCTTGTGGGTGGGACGATCGGTTGGGGCAGCTTCGTTTCTTCTCCAAACTCGGCTTTGACGGCCTCCCATTGGATGCTTGGGAGCCGGAGGCCCTCAAGCAGGTCGTTAGTAGCCTTGGCGGCGAGCTGGTGGAAATCATGCCACCAAGCGACAGATGGGTCATCGAGGTAAAGGCGTGGCTGAAAGATCCTAACGCTGTTCCTAAGATGTACGAGGTGCAGATTCCAAGAAGGGCAGGGCGACAGCTTTGCTGGAAGCACCCGGTCATCATCCACCTGGAGGAGGTTCTAGAATCGGTACATGGCATTCAGGGCCCCGAAGAGGCTGCCAAAAAGCGTCCTCGTCGCCTGTAGTGTTGGCCTGGAAGGATCGATGGCACAGGACCACCACCGTTTGTGACAGTATACACCAGTTCGGTCAAAGGGAACCAGGCTTGGACGAGATGGTGGTTCTGATTTCCCTCGAGTGAAGACAGAGCTCTAGTGAATTGCCGTGGTATGTGTGGCTAATAAATTTGTACTATGGAGAGCGTAGCAGGAAGTTAGCATCGACTAAAAATGTGTAATAGTTTGAATCGATGTAGTACGTGTGTGTAATAGTTTGAAGTAGTATGTGTGTGTAATAGTTTGAATCGATGTAGTATGTGTGGGTAATGAATTTGATGTAGTGTGTGTGTGTAATAGTTTGAATTGATGTAGTTGAACACCGTGCTTTATAATTTCTGTGAATAACCAAGGACAACCTCATGAAAAGAGGGTGGTCTGGCAATGAGCAATGTCAATTCTATGGATGCCAGGAAAATGTAGTCCATCTCCTCTTCAAGTACAAGATAGCTACATTTGTAACACGTTGAATTGCAGGACCATTTTGCAGGCAACACAAGACAAAGGAAAAATGGTTTACAACATACACATCAGACGCAAAATCTGTAGTCTGGGATAAAAAGATGCCAGTTAACTAGATTGAACCACGACTAGTAATTCAAGGAAATAGATACTTGATAGTATTTTCTTACAACAGTAGTACTTCCATACAAAAGGGTCTTATACCTGCACAAAGGTGGGCTAAACTTCCTACTAGTTTGTAGAACAATTCGTCAGCATTTCATCTACAAAAGCCATTCTTCAGTCTGAACTTAACTATTCTACACTAAAGAAACTACAGATCTCCACCAGAAAAGTTGTGATATGGGGTGGCCCGATCTTCTCAGTAAGCGGATGGCGATGATGATGGTGGATGATAGATAACTAGTGCGTAGCTATGATCTCTCCTGCTCGATCCCTAATGCCAGCGCAACAGATCTCGAACCTTGTAGGATATTCACGACACCACACTCTTGCGCCTTGGCGTGACCCTGACGGTAGTCTGCAATCTACTAATTCCCAATGGAACAACAGATCACACTCAACTATAGTTGGTAGATTCAAACACAGGGTAATTCCAGAGGTTCTATGAAAGAAACAACTCCAAAATATTTTTAACGTGGTCTAAACCCTAACTTGTGACGGCTACGGAGTTTATATGAGGGCTGGGGCATCCTCCCCTCTAAACGGGCCTAAAAACAGCCATAACTTGGCCCAAACTGACTCGGTTCGACTCAAACTGATACATACCGACCCATATATGGGTTCGGCCTTATTAACACCAGTCAAATCCAAACGTGGAACACCTCAAACATGTAATTCTTGGTGCGCCATCTCTCTCTCTTGCTCCTACATGATTTCCTCATTGCCTCCTAGTGCGCATGCCTCCCGCTCCTCCCTCGCGCACTTGTTGATATTGGAAATCAGCGCTTGTCCTTCTTGCTGCAACTCTCCTCCTCCTCGCGCAACGCTTTTGTTATCAATAAACCTGATCATATAAAGATGCATAGACTTAGGTAGTATAAAGTTCTCATTAAGTAAAACGTCAGGTTCAATTAGGAATGAATTCACCTGATAGTCATTATTGATTTGACTCAATATTTCCTTCCAGTTCAGGTAGTCAGAATCATCATAATCCATGTATATATCCTCATCAAGTTGGCTGGCCAATTGCCTTGAGAGGACATAAGTTCTTTGATCATTTAACCCAAACTATTCTATTGCCTTCCCGCCGAACTACAAGAAATCTGCATCGTTCATGCACGAGCGATTTGCGTGCGCCAGTCCCGGTTCAGTTGGACCATCCGCACCGCTGCAACGATTTCTTCAAAACTGAAATTCGGCATCTCCTTCTCGGGATCGTAGGTCCGTGTGAACTCAAACCTGAATTCCGGGGCTGAGCTGATGCCTGCCGCCTGCTCCGGTTATCGAACAATCCAGCATGATGAGTGTAGACGCTTGGTCGCCGCCACGGTACAGCCTCCGACGATGCGTAGGATGGAGCGTCTTTGCCGCAGACGGCGTGCTCCCAGCCTCCCCCACTTAGGTAAGGTAGTCCGCGCCGAAGTGTGGACGCGAGAGTTCCTAGACCTTGGCGCTGCCCTGTTCGAGGGTGTGTACCCTCGGCGGCAGCATGCTCTCGTGAACGATTTGATACGTACCTTGTTCCCACTGCCTAGAGCATGCCGTAATGCCACCACGCGATTTCTCCACATCGCTCTCTTGGCCCTGCTTGCCGCATCTGGCGCCGATGACGCCGCAGTCGCCGCCGCGGCCGATTCGGCACATTCGGGGAAATCATCCGCCTGGCAGGGCAATGGGAGACCAGCCTTAAAGTAGAGCTTCATGGCCTGCCTTAGAGGGGCTAAATACCCCAGTTTTGGCGGCTGCTTAGACGGGGCTATGTTACCATAGTTGGTGCGGCGCGGAGGAGATGCGCAAGGTGAACTGTGGTTAGTCGGCGAAGGGGAGTGAAAGACTGATAGTAGGTTTGGACTACAGGAACGCGTGAAAATAACCATTTCCCATTTCCTTAGAGGGTAATAATTCGACACTCGTTGCATTAACAGCTCAATCTTTATTTCCCTTCTCAGCATAAGAGTGCGAATGTATTAAAAAGATCGGTCATGGCTATCCACCTCATCGGGCAATGTACCAGGACAGGTAGGAGGCAGGACCGGGTTTCATTTTAGAAATGTTGACGACTGTGCCCTTATGTTTATATGATATTATTTATATGCCACCATGTACCGTCGAGTGTAGAAACACCATCAGAAACATGGGATAACGACGTGGCGTGTTTTCTTTTTTTAAAGGGCATCAGAAACATGGGGATGCCGACGTGGCATGTTTTTTGACTGGCAGGCCCGCCCCCTCCACCTTCGACGGCACGCATCCTAGGTTCGAGGGGTGGTGCTGCCCACCAACACATTATTGTGCAATTTTCCATGTGGAACCTGAATTCCAGCACTGAGCTGATGCCCATGTCGAACATAGAGAATTCTGAAAGAAGCTACTAAAAATAAATACTTTGAATTCTGAAAGTACTAAAATTAAATACATTACAATTTTTATGCGAAGGTGTCGCATCTTGCTGATCGAAATAATATAAATACTACAAATTTCTACTTGAATAATAGACCTGAAAAATGCTAGCAAATAACCTAGGATGAATATAGGATTCATTCTCCCTATATATTTTAAATAAATCGCTAACGTCTTTGTAACACATGTTAGAGAACTCTCTCCATCTGCAGGTGTCTTTGGCGAGATCTAAATCGGAAGGTAAGGCCTCGGTGTATGTTCCAGACTTAAGCCATACATTACCATTGTTGGTTCCTCTTCTCAGGCTTGAACCTCATGATCGTACAGTCTGATATAATTCCTGTAGTATATGCAACCGGGTTTGACTGTGGGGTGTAACCTGGTGTCAATGGAGATAGACCGATTGTAACCAACAAAGAGGGCACGACTTCCAATGTTGCCGACGGCCTCGAGAGAGCGGTTCTCCGTGTCCACCCGGTACAACACCGGTTGCCCTTTGGCGAAATCCCCGTTCAACACAAGAAGCAGATCACCATCTGACTCCACAAGGTAAAAATTGTAGGTTCCGCGTACCTGTTCAAAGACTGGGGCCGAAATTATTTTGGCCATCGTGACAGTGCTCGCGCGCTGCTCTAACTGGATGTTGGTCGACAAGATGTCTCCATTCTCAAGTAATGCATATACTTCCCCTCGGAATGCCGTCATGCAGACCAGAAGCGTATCAGGAGGTGGCGAATACAATCCTTCTCCAAATGATCCATTGATTTGCCTCGTTGGGGTGCTCTCATTGGCCCATGCAATAGGATCTCGATAATCAGTGCAAACGAACACCATCACCGGGAACTTCGTCACGACGACAGATTGCAGAAGATCAGGTGGTATGTGTGCTTGAAGCTCAGTGTTAGACTTATGAGTGATTGGGTTCAGAAGCCGAATCTGGTATGGCTCTACCCTCTGAGCAAGCACGATGACGCCACGAGAAACACCGACGAAGTAGAATCTTTTGGAAGAAGAGGGCATCAGTTAGCACTAAGATGTTTACAATGGAAAATACCAATAAATATCGGATGTGAATGTGAACCTGTGATGGACGTCCATTAGATTTGTCCTGAAGCAACGACCAGTGGTGAGGTTGAGGAAGGTGAAGTCGCCAACGTCTGGAAGTGTGTGATCTATCATGATCCAGTTGTTGAGATGGAATTCGGGCACCTTTAAAGTGCAGCGCCAATCGGTGCAGACTTCTCGACAAGCAGCATAGGTGTCGACGTACTCCTCTTTCTTCACAAATAGTCGGCGATCTTGCAAAGTGGGTCGGCCGGGAGATCGGACCAGTTTCTCTTCATCCGGCTACTGGCCATGGCTTACGTGCGGGAATGTTTTGATCGAGGAAGAAAGAAGAACTACCACTGCGAGGAGACAAGGAGACGAAGTGGAACTGCCACTGCGAGGAGACGAGGAGACGAGGGAGAAGAAGCAGAACTGCCAATTCAAGTTTGGATCAACGGGCTTTTTTTCGGAACTAGCCGCGTGAACCAGCCATGCAAGTTTTGATCAAACAAACTGACATGTGGGACTTGCTAAAAAATTCCATGAAGTGCTCCCCGTGCATAGTGCGCTGACAGGTGGCATGTTTTCTGACTAGCGGGCCTGCCTCCTCCACATTGGACGGCGCGTGTCCCAGGTTCGAGGGTTGGTGCCGCCCACCAACACATTATTGTGCAATTTTCTATGCTTTGTCGCAACCAGCTCCGCTCCGCTCCTCTCCTCTGCTCCTGCCACCGCCACTCCGCTCAGTCGTGCCTTGCACCGTCGTCCCCCTTGGTAGTCGTCCTCCTGCCCTACCTACACCATCCCCTCCGTCCCCTCCCCTCCCTCCTGTCTCCTTGCCGCCACCGCCCAGTAGCGTCTGGAAAGCAACGAGAGTCGGCCGTTGGGTTAGGGGCCCAACAACGCTGGTGATCTGGATCCCGCTCGGAGGTGGATCCTGCGAGGCTTGAGAGCACGGATATGGGTCCTGCACGGCTAGAGAGCACGGAATCTCCTTCAAGTCTTGAGAGCACAGAGGACAACAAAACTGGGGGAGAGGAAGCGGGGTGCATAGCTTTGGAGGTATGGAGCCCGGAGAAGGTGTCGTGCGTCCACATTGAAGGATAAGAACTGTGATTCCTTTTCTGCATACCCCAATTAGCGTTTCTAGTCCCGTGGTGATGGCAAGGATATGTGTTGGTAACCGCAAGACGTCTATACAGCTTGTCCTTGAGCATGATGCTTTGTCAAGCGAGCATGAAGGCACTGAAACGTGTGGCGGTGTGGATGATGATGAGAAAGCATATCCAGACGTGGCTGCTGACCCTGATAGGATGGAGAGTAGGGAATATTTGGTGGATTCGAACTTTGAGCCTGACTATGGGACTGATGAAGAAGAGGAATGCGAAGATGTGGAAATGGGATGTAGATACGACGATAAAGACGTGGACAGGCCAGTGATACACTTTGACAGGGACAATCCTACATCAATGAGGGGACTGTCTTTGATAATGTCGAGGACTGCAGATATGCAGTTGCAACCTATGCAATCAGAGTTGGGTTCGAATTTATCATTGAAAAGAGTGACCAAAAGAGATTTAGGGTGCACTGTAGGGAAATTAATGTGTGTAAATGGAGATTACATGCATCTCCAATGCGGGGTGGACACCCATTTCAGGTTGCAATAGCTACATTTAGTTTCAATCTTTCTCATATTTATTCTGCTGATAACTAGCTCTGAATTATTTGGATTCTTATCGAATGCAGATCGAAGTAAACACGAAGAAACACAACTGCCCTAATACTTCTTTAAGTGGTAAAATTAGACCGACGACTACCAAGTGGATTGCTGCTACTGTACTTGACTGGGTGAGGCAGGATCATAACATTGGACCTGCTGAACTCAGAGCAAAGATTAGCAAAAAGTTTAACATTCTGATTCCTTACCACAGAGTATTTGATGGGAAGGAGATGGCTCTAGACTTCATTCAAGGCAAGTGGAATGACAGTTTTCATATGTTGTATAGTTTCAAAGCTCGGGTAGAGAAAACATCACCTGGGTAGTGTTGTTGACATCGATTACGAGGTTGTGAAAGGGAGAGAAAATGTCTCGAGGGGGGTCAGGTATAAGAAAGTAGATAAGATATGCTTCAGGAGATGTTTTGTCTGCTTGAAAGCATGCTGGAAGGGGTTCCTAGACGGCTGCAGGCCATACTAGGCAATAGGCGCAACTTCTTTAACAGGGAAGTTCAGGGGACATGTTATACCTTGTGCTTTGGGCGCATAATTGGCTTCTACCCGTAGCTTATGCTGTTCTTGAGGTGAATCAAATGAAAGCTGGACATGGTTCATCACGAGACTACGGAAGTAATTGGTCACCACGAAGGCTTGGTGATACACATCGGTGCATCAAGGGTCTTGAGAATCACGGTTGATCTTTGTGTTTCTGAGGGTTGAGCATAGGGAATGCATGCGGCACCTCGCTACTAACTTCACGAAGAAGTTCAAAGGAAAGATCTTTGAAGAGGACTTGTGGCGATCAGCATACACACACACCCCAAGCATGCATGCTACTTACTTGCAGAACATGTATGTAGTGCCAAAGGTGAAAAAATACCTTGAAGAACATCACACCAAGCTATGGGCCAGAAGCAAGTTTGGTGAGTTAAGCAAGGTGGATTTTGTTTGCAATAATTTGGCAGAGAGTTTCAATGATAAGATTTTGGGCATGAAGACACTTGGAATTGTTATTTTGTTGGATGCAATAAGACAGTGCATAATGGTGAAGATAGATTTAAGGCAAAGAATTTGTGCAAGAAAATTTTAGGCCATAAAATAGTTCCAAAGGTGGTTATGTTCTTGAATGCAAGAACCGGGCAATCAGAGCGATAAAGATGAGGATGGTCAAGTTCGAACATTGGTGAGGTTTATGTAGAATACAAGCGTGGAGTGAGCGGAGGTACACTGTAGACATTGGAAACAAGACTTGTTCATGCGAGGCGGTGGCGATTCTTTGATGCCATGTCACCATGCAATTTACTTCATCTTAAAGCTTAGACGTAACGGAGCTGAAATAGAAAACTATGTCGACAACTATTTCTCCGTGGACAAGTTTGCTGCAACTTATGCAGAAAACGTACCACCTATGGTCGATGAAAATGATTGGGAGATTGTCGATCCAGGGTTCAAACTTCAACCACCAGTTCTTAGGAGGCCACAGGAGGCCTAGAAAGCTAAGGATCAAGCCTCCACCGATAAAGGTCCAAGGCTTGGAACTAGGAAAAGAAATCAGACGTTGTGGCGGATTGCCATATCGGAGGTTGTGCAAAAACCCGATTACACATGCTATTGTCCTGTTCACACCCCGGTGGCAGAAAATGAGGCTTCTTAGCCAGAACTAGTGGAAGAGCAGCTCGAAGACGGTGATGAGTACTCGGAGGAAAACGTACGTAAGCAGCCAATTTATGAAGAAGTGGAGGTGCCGGCGAGAAAAGGGTGTGAAAAGAAACAAAAGGGTAAGCGAAACGGGGAGGAAAGGGCAAATAATGGAGGTCTATTAGAATATGAAGAAGTTGCAGGGGTGATTGAGGATGTTCTTGAGGATCTTTCGGCTAACTGCAGGAGAAATAATAAATCCCTGCCAATTTCATCTTTGTAGGATTCTCCGGATGAAAGGTAAGCTTAAAAATTGTTTTGTTTGCCATTTTATCATTTTTTTATCCTCATCAACTGATGCTTAATGCAGCGTGGGCTAGCAGACTAATAAGAGGAGCAGAAAGATGCGGGCACAGTAACGTCGATTATATCATTGAAACTAAACTAGCCGTGTCGTCTTTATTTATATCTGACGCGTGCAACGTGTCTGTGATGGGTCATGTGGACCAGATTACATTTTTAAAAAATATTATTACATTAATTTTTTACCTGCGTTTGGACACGGCTACTAGTTCCCATCTCCCTTACATTCCCATCTCCTCTGGCGCACTCCAGAATTATGGTTGTGCCATCAAGTAGCAGAGTCAGCATATTGTCCCATCAGGTGTGAATGCAATGACTTTGTTTGTTCGGAATTTGATGACTTTTGATTAGTTTGAAAGACAGAGAAACCTAAAACATGTATCTAGACATGTTTTGGGTATAAACACATTTATTAAATATCTAAAAAAACTAAGCCAGTTATATCTGGACAGGAGTAGTACACTATTACAACACGCTCGATCCCTTCTCTTCTGGCACACTCCAAATTATGGCTGTGCCATCAAGTGCTGGGAGTAGAGTCAGTGTATTGTCCCATCAGATATGCCAGGAACGCGTGAACTTTATTTTCAGGATCGGACGAGTTTCGATCGACTAGTTTCAAAGACAAAGACAAGTAAAACATGGCCAACATATATAGATTATGACGATAATCGACCATGACTCAAGTGACCTAGATCCAAAGAGCGCATTAAGATACCGTACATAGATTTAATTTATGCTTAAGTGGCCCTAATCGACTATGATGCTCCCGCAGTCTCCATCATTGACGACGTTGTCCGCGTCACCGCCAGCCTCCTCCGCGTCGGAATCGATGCCGATGTTCCCGACAGCGTTCCTCCTCCTCATGGATTCTTCACGGCGTGCTGCATCAATAACGGTGGAGGTCGTACACCCAGGCACTGCCTAGAAGCGCTGCCTCCTTGAGTTCGCAGATCCGGTGGATCTCCCGCGGTGGGTTACGCAGCTCAATCAACACATCCGCTCCTTCTTGAACAGCTTCGCCGATGCTGGCTCGTACAGTACCATCGCTCTTCCGCTTCGACAGCTGGCGGCGGTGCTCCTCGATCTGCCTCACCAATGCGTTGCCGTGCAAGAGCGGCGCGACAGGAACCCCGGCATAGCTGAGCTCGAAAACCGGCCGGAAGCCTCGTGAACGGCGGCGCGAGTATGTCGTAGTGGGCGAACATCTAAGCCTCGTGAAAGCTGCGTTTGGGCCTCTCCCTCTCCATGGCGATGAAGGAACACGATCTGATCTTCGGCCCCGAGGTTAAGGGGATAAGGGCAAGGATGTAGGCCCAGCATAGTTGCCACAGCCAATCAATTCGCAGAACAGACTTCTCGCGGATTGCCCTCGCGAAGGACATCACTATCGTCCACGCACCCCGATCCAATGGCGCCTAACAATCGGGGATCGGGTCTTTAAAAGCCCAGAGTGGTTGCTGGTTAGCTCTGCGTCCCGATTGTTTGTGGCCAACTACTGTAGTTGAAAATAATACACATTTCAATGACACTGGTGGATAAATATGTGGTCTCTGAAGAGAACACACATCCAATGACTCTAGCTGTGGTTAATGAGAAGAACACACATTTCAATGACACTGGTGGATCCATATGTGGTATGTGAAAAGAACACACATTTCAATGACTCTGGTTGTTGTTAGTAAAAAGAACACACATGCAATGACACTGGTGGATCCATAGGTGGATTGTGAAAAGAACACACATGCAATGACACTGGTTGTTGTTAGTAAAAGAACACACATGCAATGACACTGGTGGGTCCATGTGTGGTCTCTGAAAAGAACACACATTTCAATGACTCTGGTGGTTGTTAGTAAAAAGAACACACATGCAATGACACTGGTGGATCCATGTGTGGTCTCTGAAGAGAACACATGCAATGACCCCAGTTGTTGTTAGTAAAAAAAGCACACATGCAATGACACTGGTGGATCCATATGGTGTATGTGAAAAGAACACACATTTCAATGACTCTGGTTGTTGTTAGTAAAAAGAACACACATACAATGACACTGGTGGATCCATAGGTGGATTGTGAAAAGAGCACACATACAATGACACTGGTGGATCCATATGTGGTATGTGAAAAGAACACACATGCAATGACTCTGGTTGTTGTTAGTAAAAAGAACACACATGCAATAACACTGGTGGATCCATGTGTGGTCTCTGAAGAGAACACACATTTCAATGACACTGGTGGATCCATATGTGGTATGTGAAAACAATAGTCATGAAATGACTCTAGTTGTTGTTAGTAAAAAGAACACACATGCAATGACACTGGTGGATCCATAGGTGGTATGTGAAAAGAACACACATGCAATGACTCTGGTTGTTGTTAGTAAAAAGAACACACATGCAATGACACTGGTGGATCCATTTGTGGTCTCTGAAGAGAACACACATGCAATGACTCTCGTTGTTGTTAGTAAAAATAGCACACATGCAATGATACTGGTGGATACATAGGTGGATTGTGAAAAAATGATGCAGCCCGTCCTACAGACGCTTCCACATCTACACCAACAAGTCCCCCAAGTGGACCCATGACTCGTGCCCAAGCCAAACTCCTCCAAGATAAGGTGAACTCGCTCCTCTCTTCGTGCCAATTTGATACCTCCTTGGGTGGCGTGCTACTTCATACATCTACTCTGTGCATCATCAGGTACGAATCCCCGCCGCGTTGACCCACGAGCCCTAAAGCTGCACCTGTCTTGAAGCTGCCTGAGCCGGAGTGTCTGCTCGAATCAGGCCAGAGTGTCCGGCGCAACTAGAGTGTCCGGCACGACTCAGCCGGAGTGTCCGGCCTGCCCGAGCCCGGACCTGGCGTGGACATTCAGAAGGTCAAATCGGACACTCCCCGAACACCACCCGGAGTGTCCGACCCAAGCGATGGGCCTGCGAGCCTAGCTGGGCCCTATGGCCCATGTACCCCTCTACTTTGCCCAGAACTCTACTTTAATGCCTAAATTACCCCTGAACTTGTGGTTGGCCTATATATAGACCCCCACCTCCATTGTAAACCCTAGGCTTGATATTGGAATTAGTGGAAACCCCTTTGTGGATCTATCTAATTCTTGCCTCATGCTCTTTGACTAAGGAGCACCAATATCCCCAAACCTCGTTAGATTTTACATCGTGCCTCCGTGTTGTACAAGGCCTAGGCATCGGTGTCCCTTTGCCTAGACGTCAAGATCTCACCGAGTCTCCCATCTCGCTGTGCCGGTTCGAGAGAGAGTCCTCCGCCCGACGCCGATCCTAGGGATTGCGCCGGACCGGTCACCGCCGGCGTGAGCTATTGGTGTTTATCGTGGTTTTGCGTGTGTGTGTTCATCGTGTTCTTCGTGCGTGTGTTCGTCGTGTTCATCCTTCCCTCCTTCCCTCGCACTCCACCCTCGATTTGAAAGGGAATCGTGAAAGATCGGATTGATCTCTTGATTTGGAGTGTTATTTGTGGTTTTGATCCGACCAAACCTTATCTAAGGAGTTGGTCCAGCCTTATCCTGCGTTTCCCCAGCCCGATTTGGCCAGTTTTTCGTGGATTTGAGGCCCGAAGGCGAGGATTTCCGCTCAAGAACACGAGCAGGAAACCCGTGTCGGAGTGTCCGGCACGTATCGACCGGAGTGTCCGGCCGAACCAGACCAGATTGTCCGGCCAGAACGGAGTGTCCGGCCTGCAGTAACGCTAGTTTATTAATTGCTTTTCGCATTGGCTAATCTCCTTTGTTTGCTCGTGTCCCGTGTGCGTGTCAGCAACTACCAGCAAGCTTCCGCATCATCAACTTCCGCGCTCATCGACACCACGGACCACGAACATCATCCCGCACCACCGACACCAAGTTCATCATCAAAGAAGGTATAACTTGCGTCACCTTGTTAACCCCCATCTTCCTTTGTGTGTACCTACCCCATGAGAGTGGCTCATCTTGTGTTTGCTTGAGCATTGTGCATTTGTCCTTGGATAGTGTGAGTGCAAGAGCAATAGCAAGTGTGACTAGGTAGCCAAGGGAGAGCAAAAAAAACAGAAAAAGATACAAAGAAAAAGCAAAAGAAAAATAGTCTCCCATTGCCAAAGAGAGTCTCAAAGCTTGTAAGCAAGAGAGAAAGAAGAGCACCCAAGGCAAGTGATGAGGACATCCCTACAATTCACCTACCCCAATTGCTAATGAAGTTGTTCCAATTGCAAAGAAGGATCAATCCAATGAGATAAGGATTGTACCAATCACAAGAGCTCGTGCCAAGCTACTAGAACAACAGGTGAACTTGTTTCTTAATGAACCTGGTGTTTTAATTAATGAGAATTTTATCCTACCTAAGTCTTTGAATTATTGTATGATCAGGTACTTAGGAGAAGAAGGCATAACCAGTGAGGAGTCTGAAGGAACATGGCGTGTTGATCAATGAGGAATGCGCGAGGAGGAGAGGGAGGAAGCGCAAGGAGCCTGTCAAGACAAAGATCAACAAGAGGAGGAAGTTCTCTGCGGCGAGAAAAGCCTCGTTCTACCTGCCAGCAGCCGGTGAGCAGAAAACCGACTAGGACGCTGCCACTGCCAGGTCTTAGCGAGCCACTTGTGGCCGGTTTGTATCCAGGTTGGGTGGAACCGACTCGGGTTCCACCATAGGGCGCCGCCCTTTGGACCCATAAATAGATGGGAGCGTCGTAGTTTAGGGTGAAGACCACGTTAAAATATTTTGGAGTTGTTTCTTTCATAGAACCTCTAAAATTACCCTGTGTTCGAATTTACCAACTATAATTGAGTGTGATCTGTTGTTCCATTGGGAATTAGTAGATTGCATACTACCGTTCGTGGTCACGGCTGCGTGCGCAAGAGCGTGGTGTTGTGAATATCCTACAAGGTTTGAGAGCTGTTGCATTGGCATCAGGGATCGAGCGGGAGAGTTCATAGCTATAGGCTAGTTATCTATCATCCACCATACCCATCGACAAGTGCTTGCTGAGAAGATCGGGCCACCCCATATCATCTTGGTATCAGATTTCCACGTTGCCTCGGTAAGCAATCCACAATCCATCCATAGATTAGAGAGTGTTTTAGTCCTATCCAGAAAAAGCCCCACAAAAAGAGTTGTCATAGACTAGATTGCATCGTAGACGAGTAATAGTTGCTGGTCGTGTTCATCCTTTAGTTTCGATCTAGATCTGTTCTTCGTCGTTTTGTTCTCTTGTTTTTAGTCGTTTGCCACCATTGTTTTCTGCCACCATCAAGTCAGATCCGATCTACTCTAAGAGTCCTAGTATTCTACTCTTGGCTGAGTCGGAATAAAAAAAATACTTTCCAGGTTACCGAGTCTGCCATGGCAGGATTTCAGTGTCTTTTTTGCCACGACAGGACTTTCTGGGTTACCAAGTCTGCCACAGCAGGATTTCTGTGTTTTTCTCTGCCACGGTAGGATTTTGAGCTGTTTTTCTGCCACGACACCATAATTACAAAGTGTGATCGATTTGCACTTTTCCAAAACCCTTAGCCACAGCCAATCTACTACATAGGTGTAGGAACTTGCCTATTAAGACTAGTTTCCGGTTCGACAGGCTGCTCTTAGGACTTTTGGTGCCATACTTTGTAATTGGCCGTGTGTTATCTATCAAAAAAAAGCAAGATAGCAAAAGGAAAAGTATCAAGAAAAAGCTATACAAAAGAAAAAGAAAAGTTGTGAAAAAAAGAGAGAATTTGAGCAAGAGGCCTAGTGTTATCTTTGTGCACTGGTAGATTGAGCAATCTTGTGCCTGTTTACATTGAGCTTTGCTAGTGTCTCTCGAGCGTAGTGCAACACCCTTCATAGTTGCATTGCCACGTTTTTCTCCACGTGTGTGTTTCTTGGGTATTTGTACGATCAGCACTAGGACTTCTTTGCGGTGTAGTTAGGATACCATACCTACAGCTCCACCATAAATACCTTGTGTGCCTTGTGATCATTCTCTATACCTTTGATATTCACTTCATCACATCAAGTGCATCGGTATTTGATTTCGTTGGTAGAGCATCTCTATTCACTTTGGAACGGTAAGATCTCCTTTCTTATTAGTTGTGAGTGAGCTGTGAGAGTTCCACCATACAGATTTTTGATTTTGTGCACTAACCTACTGATCATGTCTTCTAGTGATGATGATGTTGTGATGCAGAAAAAGAAGGATGAGAACTCGTCAATTGGCGTGAATATGAGGCTTTGAAGTCCCACTTGACACGTGTGTTTACTCACACGACAGATGCCATTGACAAGAATCTCCAGGATCTGAATGTGAGATTGGATCACCATGTTGGAACGGTGGATACTATTCAAACACAAGTGGCTACGCTCAATGTCAATGTCACCGCTTTGCAGCAGTCCATTGAGGGTTTGACAGCCGCTTTGCATAGAAGGGAAGAGCCTCAACATGATGATGCCTTTGATGATTTTGATGAGGGTAGCGCTGTGGATGCTGCTCCACATGTTGGCAGGGGACATGCTATTCCCCCTGCCCATGCACCTGCCCATGCACCTGCTCATGGCCGTGGGTATGCTCCTTCGGCGTGTTTCAACGTGTTCCCAACCAAACTGCCGATGATGGTTTGGGCAAGCCAAAATTCTCAATTCCTAAGTTTGATGGTTCCATTGATCCTGAAGACTACCTCACATGGGAGTTGAAGATTGAGAAACTATGGCGCTTATTTGACTATCCAGAAGATAAGAAGGTCAAACTTGCAGCATCTGAATTTGATGGTTATGCTTTGCGTTGGTGGGATGCTCTTGTGCAACATAGGAGGGAGGACAATGAACTTCCTGTGATGGATTGGCGCGAGATGAAGCAAATCATGAAAGCTCGTTTCGTCCCAACCAACTACTTCCGTTCAGTTTTTGATAAATTGACGCAACTGAAGTAAGGAACAATGACAGTTGATGAGTACTACATGGAGATGGAGATGCTTATGCAGCGTGCTAGAATTCGTGAGTCCATTGAGATGACCATGCAGCGATTCCTAAACAATTTGAAGTTACCAATCAAGAGCATTGTTCGTCATCACAAGTATGAGATCATGAATGAGTTGTTGCATCATGCTAGAGAGGCCGAATCCCAGTTGGCAGAAGAGGCGAAGTCACGTACTCGTTTTCCATCCTCCAACAGATTTTCGGCCAGACCTATTCCTCCTACAGCCGCGTCACCAGCTGCTGTTCCGTTTACACCATCGGCCAAGCCAGCAAGTACACCTTCGTTTGGTTCTAATGCTCGAAACCCGCTGCTCTCGCTAGCTCGGGTTCCAACATGTTCATCGCACGCATCGTGATGTGGTGTGCCACACTTGTGGTGGTAGAGATCACTACAAAAGGATTGTCCAAACAGCAAGGTTATGTTTGTTAATGAACAAGGTGAAGTAGAAAGTGGAGATGAAGCTTCTGATGTTGATATTGATGATGGCGAGGACGGTGCTGATGCATATGCTGAGCGTGCACCAACTATCGTCGTGTCTTCACGTATACTTAGTGTGCAACCGGTTGAGGAATCCCAGCGTTGCAACTTGTTCCAAACAAAAGCTCTAGTTGGACCAAATAAAGCTTGCAAGGTCATTATTGATGGAGGTAGCTGCAGAAATCTTGCAAGTAAGGAATTATGTGCCAAACTAAATTTGACATACTTAACTCATCCCAAGCCATACTACATACAATGGTTGAGCAACAATGGTGAGATGAAGGTAAATCATATGGTACGAGTGAACTTTCAAATAGGGCCATACAAAGATTCTATTGATTTTGATGTGGTTCCTATGACTGTTTGTCACCTACTATTGGGTCAGCCATGGCTCTATGATCGCCATGTGCAACACAATGGCCGAGCCAATACATATCACTTGGAATTCAAAGGAAGAAAGATTACTATGCAGCCAATGACACCACAAGAAATTGTGAATGATTCTCGCCAGAAGATAGAGGTGAATTTGAAGGAAGATACTACTACTCGGCGAGATTGTGTGACAGCTGTTCCTGATGTAATTGAGCCTAAATTGAGTGATATAACGAAAAGTGAGAGAGTGCCTGGTTTAGTGATATTAGCCACTAAGGAAGATATGAGAGAATTTCGTGAGGATCCTACAGCCATGCCACTTGTGCTCATGTATAAGGGCGAGGTATTGGTTTCTAACGACATGACCCCTATTTCTCTTGGTGTTTCATCTGTTTTGCAGGAATTTGGGGATGTGTTTCCAGAAGACGTACCCGCAGGTTTGCCTCCCTTGCGTGGTATAGAACATCAAGTGGATCTGATTCCTGGCGCCACACTTCCCACCCGTGCACCTTACAGGACTAATCCCGAAGAAACTAAGAAAATTCAGAAGCAAGTACAAGCGTTGCTGGATAAAGGGTACATTCGTGTCTCTCTTAGCCCTTGTGTTGTTCCTGTTATTTTAGTTCCTAAGAAAGATGGTACATGGTGCATGTGTGTTGATTGTAGAGCGATTAATAACATCACTATTCGATATCGTCATCCTATTCCACGCTTAGAGGATATGCTAGATGAATTGAGTGGTGCTGCTGTTTTCTCTAAAATTGACTTGCGTAGTGGTTATCATCAAATTAGGATGAAAGAAGGGAATGAATGGAAAACTGCTTTCAAAACTAAATTCGGTTTGTATGAGTGGTTAGTTATGCCTTTTGGTCTTACTAATGCACCTAGTACTTTCATGCGTTTGATGAATCATGTTTTGAGAGAGTTTATTGGTTGTTTCGTGGTTGTTTACTTTGATGATATACTCATATACAGCCACACCGAATCTGAACATTGCACTCATATTAGACAAGTTTTGCAAGTGTTACGTGATAATAAACTATATGCTAATCTTGAGAAGTGTACATTTGCAAAAGATAAGGTCATATTCCTAGGATTTGTTGTTTCTAAACATGGAGTAGAGGTGGATTAATCTAAAATTGAATCAATTCAGAATTGGCCTACTCCAATGAATGTAAGTCAATTGCGTAGTTTCCACGGTCTCGCTGGTTTCTATAGGCGCTTTGTGAAAGATTTTAGCACCATTGCTGCACCTTTGAATGATTTGACCAGGAAAGGTGTTCCTTTTATATGGGGCGCGGCCCAAGACATTGCTTTTGATACTTTGAAACTTTTGCTTACTTCTGCACCATTGCTTGCATTACCTGATTTTTCGAAGCAATTTGAAGTTGAATGTGATGCTAGTGGTATAGGCATAGGTGGCGTTTTGATGCAAGAGGGTCGGCCTATAGCTTATTTTTCTGAGAAATTGACTGGTGCTCGTTTGAATTATTCAATCTATGATAAAGAATTGTATGCACTTGTTAGAGTACTTGAGGTTTGGCAACGTTATTTGTGGCCAAAGGAATTCATCATACATTCTGATCATGAAGCATTGAAATACTTGAAAGCTCAATCAAACTTGCATAGAAGATTAGCTAAATGGGTTGAGTTCATTGAGTCTTTTCCTTACATCATTAATTAGAAGAAGGGAAAAGAGAACGTTGTTGCTGATGCTCTATCTAGGAAGAACATGCTATTAACCAATCTTGATGTTAAAATTCCTGGATTAGAAGCTATTTGTGCACTTTATGCAACTGACCATGATTTTGCTGAACCATATCGTTTGTGTGCTCTTAGAAACGCATGGGATAAGTATCATATACATGATGGATATTTGTTTCGAGCTAACAAACTATGTATTCCAGAATCGTCGTTGCGTTTGTTTTTAGTGCAGGAATCACATGCTGGTGGTTTGATGGGTCACTTTGGGCGTGAGAAGACGTTGCTCATGCTTGCTGATCACTTTTATTGGCCGAAGATGAGGCGTGATGTGTACAGATTTGTGAGCCGATGTATTACATGCCACAAGTCGAAATCTAAGCTGAAGCCTCACGGTTTGTATACACCTCTCTCTCCACCTACTATTCCATGGGAAGACATTAGTATGGATTTTGTGCTAGGTCTACCTAAAACTCAGAGAGGTCATGATTCTATATTTGTGGTAGTAGATAGGTTCTCTAAGATGGCTCATTTTATTGCCTGCCACAAAAGCGACGATGCGTCGCATGTTGCTAACTTGTTTTTCAGGGACATCGTGAGATTACATGGAGTACCAAAGACGATTGTTTCTGACCGTGATGTGAAGTTCATGAGCTACTTTTGGAAGACCTTATGGGGGAAACTAGGAACGAAGTTGCTGTTTAGTACTACATGTCATCCCCAAACAAATGGTCAAACGGAGGTGGTGAATAGAACATTGTGATGGGTTCGTAGCATGGAAAACAAAAAATTTCTATCGCAAGAACGAACAAAACCCAGATCTAATCTAGATAAAAGCCAAGATCTAATCTATTAGACATGTGCAACGAGATAGATCTGTACTAACCCTCGTAGAACCGACAGCGTTACGAGATTAGATCTCGGGGTTGATGTAGTCGATCACTTGCTGATCTCAAGATCGTGTATACGATCCTTCCGGCGCCACGTTCCGGCAGCGCTTCCGCAGTCGGTCACACGTGCGGAGTCGAAGCAGACCTTCCTCTCTCCGTTCCAGCGAGCAGCGGAGGTAGTAGATCTCTCCACAGAATCCCAGCAGCACGACGGTGTGGTGGTGGTGGTGGAGTAGAGAATTCTGCAGGGCTTCGCCTAAGCCAGAGCAGAGGGAAGGAGGAGGAGAGAGGCAACTTGAGATCTAGAGAATAGAAGGGGCAAGGGGGTTTGTGCCTCCACCCCTCTATTTAAAGGAGGGAGGCGCCATGGGGAGGTGGAGTCCTTGTAGGACTCCCCTCTCCCTTGGTCGGCGGATCAAGGAGGTGGGGGGAGAGTCCTACTCCCCCACGAATCCTTGTCTTACCCCATAAGGATTCCTTGATCCTTTCTTGGTTTTCAAGCAAACTCCAAGAAATCTTCTAGAACCTTCCGGAACATTCCGAAACCTTCTAGAATCCCCATACAAATACTCCGGAACATTTCCTAACTTAGAAAATGATCCCCAATATATGAATCTTATTCCCCGGACAATTCCGGATCTCCTCGTGATGTCCTGGATCCAATCCGAGACTCCGAACAACATTCAGTCTCCAACGCACATTCCATATCTACTTAAAACAACTTCGAACCTTAAATGTGTCACCCTACGGTTCGTGAACATGTAGACATGATGGAGACACATCTCCGATCAATAACCATTAGCGGGATCTGGAGATCCATAACAGCTCCCACATACTCAATGATGACTTTGTGATCGATAGAACCATTTAACATACGAAACCAATTCCCTTTGTCACGCAATATTCTACTTATCCAAGGTTTGATCGTCGGTATCTCCATACCTTGTTCTACCTCGTTACTGATAAGTACTCTTTACTCGTTCCATGATATGTCATCCCTTGTGACCTATTCACATGCTTGCAAGCTAACTAGATGACATTCCACCGAGAGGGCCCAGAGCATATCTATCCGTCATATGGATGGACAAATCCCAATCTTGGTCCATGCGCTTCAACACATACTTTCAGAATACCCAATGTCACCTTTATAACCACCCGATTCTGAGCGGCGTTTGATGTCATCAAAGTACCCATCCGGTGATGGTGATTAACATAACCTCATGGTCGAAGGATTAGGTTACTATGCATTTGAAAAGCTTGTAGCAAAACGAACTTTATGACTTAATCTTATGCTATGCTTACTTATAGGTGTGTGTCCATCACATCATTCTCCTAATGATATGATCTTGTTATTAACGACATCCAATGTCCATGATCAGGAAACCATGATCATCCATTAATCAACAAGCTAGTTTAACAAGAGGCTTACTAGGGACTCTTTTATGTTTACAAAACACACAAGTATTAATGTTTCCTGTTAATACAATTATAGCATGGGATGTAAACATTTATCATAAACATAAAGATATAATAATAACCACTTTATTATTGCCTCTTGGGCATATCTCCAACAGTCTCCCACTTGCACTAGAGTCAATAATCTAGTTAAAAACTTGTGCATTCAACACCTATGGCTTTCTGTTGTTGTATAGACACTATTGCTAGTGGTAAACATAATCTTCGGATCTGACACTTCCAGGTCCGTGTGTATTTGCATGTCCTTGCGTCTCTACGCATTACTCATTCTCCAATGAGATGGCATTGTATAAATTTGGTCCTTTGGTGAGACCTTTAGTTCCTTGGGATTAAATCATGTTGATACAATTGTCATACAATGTATCTTCATAGTATTATCCTGCTATGAACCACACCTAGTTTGATAACAAACTACTTGACGCAAATGCCCTCATTTGCTGCTACAATAGCAGTCATATACTTAGCCTTTTGTTGTAGTATCTGTCACAATGTTTTAACTTTGGTACTCAACCAAATCCGTTATGGAACTTCCTTTCCATTACATTGTGCCACCCATAGTTTAAATTGAGATAAACTTAATATTTGACAAAACTAGTATCAATGCAACAATTTACAATTAATTATTTGTCACCACTATATAAATAATATATTCTTAGTTCTTCCAAAGATCATAGGAATATCCCTACTATTGTCCAATGATCATCTTATGAGTCATTCTGGCATATGCTCATAACATTTAGAGCATAGGACATATCTGGATGTGTACATCTCAAAGAATGATTGATCAAAATATTCTTGTGATTTCACCAAGTGTCAAAATACTTGAATCTCGTGTCAACACACTTGAATCTTGATTCAGTCCTTTCCGCAAGGCCAAGAACCTTTCTTGTTGTTTCCATATTGAACTCATTCAACATCTTATCTATGTACATTTGGCAAAACCATATTAGCGCCTCAATCTATCCATATAGACATTGATGCCTAATTCTTGGGTTACGCCTAAGTCTTTCATCGAAATGAAATTCTTAACCTGTGTCAATAAAAGATACATCATTTCTAATCAACGGTATGTCTTTCACTAATGTATTAGAAATATGTCTTAGCGCTCCCACTTAATTTCTTGCAAAAATGCAAGCATCTTCATCGTCTCTGATGAAATTAAACCTTTTAACGGTTTTATCACGGTGAAGATTCCAACTCCTCGATGCTCACTTCAACCATTGAAGTTTTGCATACTCTCTTAGCATCCTTTGAATTAACAAAACCCTTTGGATCGTGTCATGGACACATCCTAGGTAACCATTCTATTAGAAGAACTTGTTTTGTTTATTCAACTACCATATACCAAAATATATGTAGTGGTTGCTACATTAATCCGTCCAGACTAAATATCGCTATGAAAGATCAAATCTTATCATAGTCAATTCCTTGAACATTGTCGTAAACTCTTTCCGACATGTCGACTATTTCATAGATGTGAAACATGCATGTCTATTTCTTTATAGATCCATATACGACTATAAGGTCTTACACCTTTCCAGAGGGTCTTTCAAATTCAAAGCTTGATTTCTCGTGTATGGAATTATCACAGATTTTATGGCTTCAAGCCACTTAACAAAGTCAGGGCCCATCATTGCTTCTTTGCATGTAGTCGGTTCATCATTGTCAAACAACAATGATTTAACTCTCAAATCTTGGCATTTGATTACTTACCCGACCTACTTGGTTCAATAGTAACTTAGATCTCCGTGACCACAACCTTTGAGGCACGTGAGCCATGAGCATTGTTGTTGCCTCCGGGACACTTTCCGACGCTGCGCAACTCAGCACATATTAGCCAAGGTTCAACAACCTTGTCAAAGTTCTATTGTCCTCCCACTTAACTTTTCACCAAAAATTCCTTCTCAAGAAACTCGACATTCTAAGCGACAAACACTTTTGTCTTCGGTGTTATGGAGGAATACCCAATGGTTATTTGAAATAACCTACAAAGACATGCTCATCCGACTTTGGTTGTAAACATTTTACTTATGCCTAGCATACCAAAAGTTTAAGAAAGGACAACCTGGGTTTTATCCCAAACCATGACTTATATGGTGTCATTTCAACGGATCACGATGGAGCTCTTTTCGATTAAAGCGGTAGTCACTAAAGCTTTAATCTTTAAAATATAATGGCAGTTTTATAAATGACACCTTTGATCTTACCATGTCAAACAAGGTTTCATTACATATCTTGAACACTCCATACTCCTATGGTGTTTTGGGAAATGCAAATCCATGGAACGATTCCTCAAATCTTAGGTGTTTTGCTAAACTTGTAACTCAAACATCTTTATGATCCAATCATAAACTTTTTTTTCTTGTTACAATAATTTTCCACTTCATCTTGAAAGTCTTTGAACATTTTCAAATGTTTCATACTTCTTCCTTATTGAGTAAGTATATTCATATACTCACTCAAATCTTTGGAGAAAGCATATGAAGTTGAAATCCATCGCCCACGACTACACATAATGGACTATATACATCAATATGTACAAATTCCAATCAGTTAGTCGTTCGTTCCTCTTTTGGCCTACGAATGGAGTTTTAATTATCTCCAGGAAAGTATCACAAGCGTCATTTGATCAAAATCAAAGACTCCAAAAATCCATCAACATGGAGTTTCTTCATGTATCCCTAATATAATTTAAACGGTGATGTCACTTATAAATTGATCTTTAAATCATTTGTCTTGCGACATTTCAGCATTAGTTTTATGGTCGTTATTTCTCCAACCAGACTTGTATATCATCCATCTATTATGGAATGCGGTAATTATTTGAACAACCTTTTGTCGTCATAATACCTGATCAAAATAACAATTATTGAAACAAATCTTGAAGGTAAGCTTTGATGTTAACGAGCAACACAACAACCCTTTGTTTGTTTTCGATGAACATCATCACATATTCTCTTGCTAGTTACTTAGGCCATTGCAGTTCATGAATTCTGTTGTCCTGTATGACACTTCATACCAACCAATTCGGTATCCAATACCGCAGAACCACATTTTTTAACAACCAAGGAATACAGCCATAACATGTATCTTCTATATACCTAAGTTGGATATCTCCAATCTTTTCTTTTCTGCCAAATATTTTATAGATTCTCTTTCAACAATTCCTTTTCTTTTAAAAGAATCTATCAACATCAATAGTGGTGTCATTCACATGACACATAGTACAAAGTGTGTATAGTCAAATACTAATACCTTTGGACTTGCACTTTGAAGTGGATCACCTTCATCAAATGTTTGGCATTCTTTCAAAATTCCATTCTTTAGTAATCTTTTAGTGTAATAAACATTTTACTTACATCTTCTATTCATCCTTATCATGACAACTTTCATGATCAAGCTGCTATAGCTTATAAAGGTGAATTGCGAGTATAATGTTTCTTTTCCAAAACCTTTTGGAGGATTAGGACGACTAGCGTCTCCAACCTTCACAAATTCTCATCAAATATGAGGACGTATACTCTATCATGTTGTAACCAATACATTGTTTTAGATATCGCAATACCTTTCACATATGATGGTTTCTGAAACATTGCTTTCAGCTCTTAGATAAACTTGATATTAAAAACAATCTTTTGAGTATCAAGAATCATGGAGGCAAACATGATACATTAGATACTAACACTGGAATTGTTACTCCTGATTTAATACTGTTTATTAAACTTCACAGAGTAAACTTAGTTTGTTGAAAGTTTGCAACAGGACTTTTAAACTTTAGATTGACACTCAAAACAATACGATACCAGTTCGTAAAGCAAATATCCAGAATTTCTATAGTTCCACTATCTCAACTATAACTAAGCGTAAGGTGGTGAACGGATGCCAATGACTACAACAAACTATGCAAATTCACTTTGATTGTGTTTATGATAAATTGAGTTTGACTAATCCAAATTACAAATGAACTCCCACTCAAAACAACATCCCTCGAGTTGTTTTAGTGATTACACGAACCAAATCCACTACACCAAGTCCGATCATCACGTGAGATGATGTAGCTTTAAAAGCGAACAATCAACATGTTCATCATATCATCCATATGACTCATGCTTTACCTTTCGGTATTCCGTGTTCCGAGACCATATGCACATGCTAGGCTCGTCAAGGTTAACCTTAGTATCCGCATGTGCAAATCTGGCTTGCACCGTCGTATGCACACGTAGAATCTATCACACCCGATCATCACGAGATGCTTCAAAACAACGAGTCTTAGCAGCGGTGCCTACTAAGGACGAACACTTTATTACTTGATATTTAGTGAGAGGATCATCTTATAATGCTACCGTCATGATCTAAGCAATACAAGATGCATAAAGGATTAACATCACAGGCAATTCATAATTAGTGTGATATGATATGGCCCTTTCTTCTTATGCCTTTGATCTCCACCTCCAAAGCACGGACATGATCTCCATCATCACCAACATTGCGTCAAGGTCGATTAATGGCGCTTCATGGTTGTCCATCATCACTAGCAACTATTACAACTACTTGGAATAAAGCTATTACAAGATGAATAGACACGCGTGTCTTAACAGAATTAAAGACAACCATTAGGCTCACTGCGGTTGCCATATTACAACAAGGATCATTGCATACATCAAATATAATCACAATCACATGATGGCCATATCACATCACAAAACCCTGCAAAAACAAGTTAGGCGCCTCTAATTTTCTTTGCATGTTTTACGTGGTTTGGGGCTTTCGAATAAGAACGGATCTTACCTCTGAAACTGAACCACAACGTTGATACAAGTGCTATCAAGTGCAAAGTGTAGATTGGATCTATACTATGATGGGAGAGCAGACACCATAAAGCCACTTGTGCAATCTGAGTTGCACGTCAAGCGTGGAGCAAGTCTCATGTGCGATGACATGTAAGGTTAGCCCGAGCTTCATCCCACCATACCGTAAGATGCAAAGTACACAAAGCAAAAGGCGGCACGAGCACCAACGCCCACAAAACTATTGTGTTCTACTCGTGCAGCAGATCTACGCATAGACACGGCTCGATACCACCGATGGGTTCGTAGCATGGAAAACAAAATTTCTACCGCAAACGAACAAACCCCAGATCTAATCTAGATAAAAGCCAAGATCTAATCTATTAGACATGTGCAACGAGATAGATCTGTACTAACCCTCGTAGAACCGAAAGCGTTACGAGATTAGATCTCGGGGTTGATGTAGTCGATCACTTGCCAATCTCAAGATCGTGTAGGTGATCCTTCGGTATCGTTCGGCAGCGCTTCCAGCGGTCACACGCGTCGGAGTCGGCAGACCTTCCTCTCCCTGTTCCAACAGCACGGAGGTAGTAGATCTCTCCACGTAATCCCAGCAAGACGACGGTGTGGTGGTGGTGGTGGAGTAGAGAATTCTGCAGGCTTCGCCTAAGCCATAGCGAGGGAAGGAGGAGGAGAGAGGCAACTTGAGATCTAGAGAATAGAAGGGCAAGGGGTTTGTGCCTCCACCTCTATTTAAAGGAGGGAGGCGCCATGGGGAGGTGGAGTCCTTGTAGGACTCCCCTCTCCCTTGGCCGGCGGATCAAGGAGGTGGGGGGAGAGTCCTACTCCCCCACGAATCCTTGTATTACCCCACAAGGATTCCTTGATCCTTTCTTGGTTTTCAAGCAAACTCCAAGAAATCTTCTAGAACCTTCCGGAACATTTCGAAACCTTCTAGAATCCCCATACAAATACTCTGGAACATTTCCTAACTTAGAAAATGATCCCCCAATATATGAATCGTATTCCCCGGATAATTCTGGATCTCCTCGTGATGTCCTGGATCCAATCCGAGACTCCGAACAACATTCGGTCTCCAACGCACATTCCATATCTACTTAAAACAACTTAGAACCTTAAGTGTGTCACCCTACGGTTCGTGAACATGTAGACATGATGGAGACACATCTCCGATCAATAACCATTAGTGGGATCTGGAGATCCATAACAGCTCCCACATACTCAACGATGACTTTGTGATCGATAGAACCATTTAACATACGAAACCAATTCCCTTTGTCACGCAATATTCTACTTATCCGAGGTTTGATCGTCAGTATCTCCATACCTTGTTCTACCTCGTTACTGATAAGTACTCTTTACTCGTTCCATGATATGTCATCCCTTGTGACCTAGTCACATGCTTGCAAGCTAACTAGATGACATTCCACCGAGAGGGCCCAGAGCATATCTATCCGTCATATGGATGGACAAATCCCAATCTTGGTCCATGCGCTTCAACACATACTTTCAGAATACCCAATGTCACCTTTATAACCACCCGATTCTGAGCGGCGTTTGATGTCATCAAAGTACCCATCCGGTGATGGTGATTAACATAACCTCATGGTCGAAGGATTAGGTTACTATGCATTTGAAAAGCTTGTAGCAAAACGAACTTTATGACTTGATCTTATGCTATGCTTACTTATGGGTGTGTGTCCATCACATCATTCTCCTAATGATATGATCTTGTTATTAACGACATCCAATGTCCATGATCAGGAAACCATGATCATCCATTAATCAACAAGCTAGTTTAACAAGAGGCTTACTAGGGACTCTTTTTATGTTTACAAAACACACAAGTATTAATGTTTCCTGTTAATACAATTATAGCATGGGATGTAAACATTTATCATAAACATAAAGATATAATAATAACCACTTTATTATTGCCTCTTGGGCATATCTCCAACACATTGTCACAGCTGCTAAGGACCATAATTAAAAAGAATCTGCGGGAGTGGGAAGAGTGTTTGCCACATGTTGAGTTTGCTTACAACAGGGTTGTGCATTCAACTACTCAGCTTTGTCATTTTGAGGTGGTGTATGGTTTCAAGCCATTAACGCCACTTGATATGTTGCCCCTCTGCCATTACATGAGAGAGTTGATATGGAGGCATCAAAACGTGCTGATTATGTGAAGAAAATACATGAGAAGACTCGAGAGGCTATTGAGAAGAAAGGCAAGAACATTGCTGCTACAAGGAATCAAACACGAAAAGAAGTGTTGTTCGAGCCTGGAGATATGGTTTGGGTGCATCTACACAAGGATAGGTTCCCACTACTTCGAAAATCAAAATTGAAGCCACGTGGTGCTGGTCCTTACAAGGTGTTAGCCAAGATTAATGATAATGCCTACTCGGTTGATATACCTATTGAGGAGTTTGGTAGAGTTAGCAACAGCTTCAACGTTGCTGATTTATCACCATATGCTGGAGAAGACCTTGGAGCATCGAGGTCGACGCCTTTTGAAGGGGGGGGGAGATGATGAGGACATCCCTACAATTACACCTACCCCAATTGCTAATGAAGTTGTTCCAATTGCAAAGAAGGATCAATCCAATGAGATAAGGATTGGACCAATCACAAGAGCTCGTGCCAAGCTACTAGAACAACAGGTGAACTTGTTTCTTAATGAACCTGGTGTTTTAATTAATGAGAATTTTATACTACCTAAGTCTTTGAATTATTGTATGATCAGGTACTTAGGAGAAGAAGGCATAGCACAGAGTGAGGAGCTGAAGGAACATGGCGTGTTGATCAATGAGGAATGCGCGAGGGAGGAAGCGCAAGGAGCGGTCCAAGACGAAGATCAACAAGAGGAGGAAGTTCTGCGCCATGAAGAAAAGCCTCGTTCTTTGCCACGGCAGTAGCGGCAGGAAAACCGACTAGGACTCTGCCACGGCAGAGCCAGTCTTGGCCGAGCTACTTGTGGCCGGTTTGTATCCAGGTTGGGTGGAACCGACTCGGGTTCCACCATAGTCCACCGCCCTTTGGACCCATAAATAGATGGGAGCTTCGTAGTTTAGGGTGAAGACCACGTTAAAATATTTTGGAGTTGTTTCTTTCATAGAACCTCTGAAATTACCCTGTGTTCGAATTTACCAACTATAATTGAGTGTGATCTTTTGTTCCATTGGGAATTAGTAGATTGCATACTACCGTTCGTGGTCACGGCTGCGTGCGCTAGAGCGTGGTGTTGTGAATATCCTACAAGGTTTGAGAGCTGTTGCATTGGCATCAGGGATCGAGCGGGAAAGTTCATAGCTACAGGCTAGTTATCTATCATCCACCATCCCCATCGACAAGTGCTTGCTGAGAAGATCGGGCCACCCCATATCAGTAAGTGCACAAATCCGTTGCTCACTTTTCCTCTTTGCAAACGAGCCACGGTCTCTCCTTGCATTGGCACGACAACGAGCTTAGTCTTCGTTAGGACATTTTGTTTGCTCATTTTCATAGTCGTGTCAATCCCAACTTTCTCCACGTGTGTGTACATAGTCGTAGGTTCCCATCACCCTTTTGAGTTGTTGACCTTCGCCTTTGACTTGAGTTTTGTTGGATTTTACCCACTTTTGACTATCCCTTTTCTTTTGGTTGGTTCTTTGGCTTTCCACAATCCTAACCTACCACCAACAAGCTTTTGAGAGTTAGTTCTTTCTTTAGTGTGAGTTTTCTTTGCATTTCCACTTTGCACGCTTATAGCTCTCACTTGTGATTTCTAGTTTGGTGCAATCCCCAAGGTGAGGTACAAGGCTAACACCACCATATTCCACTTCCATATACAATACTTGTTTGTTTTGCATGATGGATAGGCACGGTGAGACGAGCCAACCACCTCCCCAAGAAGAAGATCAAGGTCCGTACATGACGGGCGCAAGTCACTTCATCGTCCGCCAAGAGTTCTGTGAACGTTGCCAAGCACTTCAGACGCGACAAGATGAACAATTTGGCAAGATGCAAGCCGAGTTCAAGAACATCGACAACCGCTTCGACGGCCTCGAACGACAAATGCATGCAATGCATCACAACTTCGGCCACCAAAATGAAGCGCTCCAACGCTCCATCACCGAAACAAATGACAATCTCCGACGCCTCATCGATGGCATGGCAAGACCACGTTCACGCGCATCAAGCTCGACAAGTTCTTCGCATCGTCATGCACCTCTTCCACAAGATCTACATCAAAGTGCTCAAAGACGCAATGATGCCCCCGTGGTTGAAGATGGAATCTCTTCGAACTATGTACCTTCCCCATGGCACGCCGCAACGCTGCTATGATGGTGACCTCTCTTCAAGGCCACGAGCAAGGCAAGAAGCACACCGTGATCACACAAGGGCACTAGTGATCCAACAAGAGCAACAACAAGAGGAACCGCAAGTACAACCGCAAGTCTACCACCATCGACCGCGACACATACTTGATACAACAAGTGATGACTCCAACTTGGAGAATCAAGCTCGTCATCAACGGGAAGCTCTCCAAGATCATCCTCCTCGTCATCAACGTCATGAACGTCAACAACGACACCATGGTCATCACGCGGCGCCTCCTCCACATCAACAAAACTTGGAGCATCAAGTGATACAAGTTGAGCGACGCCCACCACGTCAAGAGGCTCATGACCATGTTCTTCGCCGTGAGGCCCATGTGCCTAACCAACATCACCAACCGAGGAACGAGCCTCCTCCTCGTCATCAACCGCGTCAAGAGGCTCCACACCTTCGCCACCATGAGGCCCAAGTGCCTCAACCACATCAACAACCGCGCCAATAGCAAGAGCAAGATCCTCCTCAACAACAATATCAAGAGCAAGCTCCACAACAAGGACGTGAGAACCAAGCTCCACCTCCTCAACTACAAGAGCATCAACAAGGTCACCAAGCTCGTCGCAATGACCGCAATGATGAAGAAACTTTTGGCAAGCTCAAGTTCACAATGCCCAAGTTCACCGGATCCAATGACCCCGAAGAATAGCTCTCGTGGGCACTCAAAGTCGACAAGATCTTCCACATGCACAACTATAGCAACGAGAAGATGGTCGCCATGGCTTCGCTTGAGTTTGATGATTACGCCAACCTTTGGTGGGAACAAGTTCAAGTTGCTCGAGATGCAAGACATGAACCGCCAATCACAACTTGGCATGACATGAAGGCTCACATGAGATCCCGGTTTGTCCCCGCGCACTACACGCGTGACCTCTTCAACAACCTTCAAGCGCTTCGTCAAGGGACAAAGACCGTGGAAGAGTACTTCAAGGAAATGGAACTCAACTTGATTCGCGCTAACATTGATGAGAGCATGGAGCAAACAATGGCACGTTTCCTTATTGGCTTGAATCACCCAATCAAGCGCATCGTCGAGTTCCAAACATACAACACAATGGTTGAGCTTGTGCACATAGCAACAAAGGCTGAACATCAAGTGCAAGAGGACATCAAGTACAACAAGCCCAAGACGTACGTCACCTACAAGCAAGCTTCAACCGCTACACCAACAACTTTCAATGGTAGCTCCTCAAGTACCTCCAAGCCTTCCTTCAAGCCCAGACTTCCTCAAGGAAAACTGCCCCCAAGTGGCAAGCAAGCAAAGAGTGATGCACCTTTCAACGGTGAATGCTACAAGTGTGGAGGTAAAGGACACAAGTCGGCCGAATGTGGAAACAAGAAAGTCTTGTTCATCCGTGACAATGGTGATGAAGAGTACTTGAGTGAAGATGAGTTTGATGCCCGTGTCAAGGAAGCAATGGCAAGGCAACGAGTGGAAGATGATCAAGAACTCCTCATGTGTGAACATGACAAAAGTCCATCGCTTGTCATCACAAGAATCTTGACCACTCAAGCACAAGAGCATGAAGACCAACGCTCCAATATCTTCCAAACACGAGCCAGCATCAATGGCAAATCTATCAAGGTGATCATTGACGGAGGGAGTTGCCACAACCTTGCTAGCACCGAGTTGTGTGAGAAGCTCAACCTCACCCTCCATCCACACAAGCACCCCTACCACGTGCAATGGCTAAGTGACCAAGGGTCCGTGAAGATCAAGCATACCGTATCGGTCTCCTTCGCCATTGGTCCTTACAAAGATACGGTGGACTGTGATGTGGTTCCTATGACAGTTTGCCACATGCTTCTTGGTCGACCATGGCAATTTGACAAGGCTGCTCAACATGACGGTCGCACCAACATATACACCTTCAAATGGCTCAACAAAACATGTGTTTTGCAACCAATGACTCCTAGCCAAATAATTGCGGACAATACAAAGGCTTTAGCGAGGGTGCAAAGCACAACACCTACTTGTGAGAAGAGCGGTGAGAGAGAGAACCACCTCATAGTGAGTGAGAGCCACAAGCCAAATTCGAGTGGAAAAAATAAGAGTGTTCTCCTTGCCACCAAAAGTGAGATGAGAGATGTTCGGAACAACCCATCCATCTTGCACTATGTCCTCCTTTGCAAGGGACTAGCGCAAGGAACTAATGAATTAACCAATGTTCATCCATCTTTGATGAATGTTTTGCAGGAATTCAAGGATGTGTTCCCCGAAGATCTTCCACATGGACTACCTCCTCTTCGCGGCATTGCACATCGAATTGACCTCATCCCCGGTGCACCACTTCCCAACCGCTAGCCATCGCATTTAACCCGGAGGAGACGAAGGAGATCGAACGTCAAATCAACCAACTCGCCTCCAAAGGTTTGATCCAAGTTAGCACTAGTCCAAGTGCCGTACCCGTGATTCTTGTTCCTAAGACGGATGATACGTTACGGTTATGCATGGACTTCCGTCCAATCAATGCTATCACCGTGCGTTATCGACATCCCATACCACGTCTCGATGACATGCTTGATGAGTTGTGTGGAGCCACTATTTTTTGAAAATTGATCTTCGTAGTGGTTACCATCAAATACGCATGGCTGAAGGTAATGAGTGGAAAACCGCCTTCAAGACCAAACTTGGTCTCTATGAATGGTTGGTTATGCCCTTTGGTTTATCAAATGCCCCATCCACCTTCATGCGCCTTATGAATCACATCTCGCGTTCTCTCATTGGGTAAAGTGTTGTTGTCTATTTTGATGATATTCTTGTTTATAGCAAATCACTTGAGGACCATATAACACATGTCAAGGAAGTGTTGCAAATCCTTCGACATGAAAAGCTTTATGCTAATCTTCCCAAGTGCACTTTTGCTAAAGACAAGTTGATTTTTCTTGGATTTGCCGTTTCTTCGAAGGGAATTGAAGTTGATGTTTCCAAGGTAAAGGACATACGAGATTGGCCCATACCAACAAATGTGAGTGAACTCCGAAGTTTTCATGGGTTGGCCGGTTTCTATCGTCGCTTTGTGAAAGACTTTTCAACCATTGCTTGTCCCCTTAATGAATTGACCAAAAAGAATGTCACCTTCGTGTGGGGCAAAGCACAACAAAAAGCTTTTGATGAACTTAAAAAGAGACTCACCGAAGCACCTCTTCTTGCTTTACCGGATTTCACAGAAACTTTTGAGATAGAGTGTGATGCTAGTGGTATTGGCATTGGAGGAGTCCTTATGCAAAACGGACGTCCTATAGCCTACCATAGCGAAAAACTTGATGGTGCTCGCCTTAACTATCCGATTTATGACAAAGAGCTTTTTGCCTTAGTTCGTGTCCTTCAAGTTTGGCAACACTACCTTTGGCCCAAGGAATTTATCATACATTCCGACCACGAGTCGTTGAAATATCTCAAAGGCCAAGCTAACTTGAGCAAGAGACACGCTAAGTGGGTTGAGTTCATGGAGTCTTTTCTGTACATTGTCAAGTATAAGAAGGGCAAAGATAATGTAGTTGCGGAAGCATTGTCTCGCAAACATACAAGCCTTCTTACGAGACTTGAAATCAACATGTTGGGTCTTGAGGAAATAAAATCTTTGTATGCTTCCGACCCGTTCTTTGAACCAATTTTCACAAAGTGCTCCAATGACAAGGGAGTTGATGATTTCTATTTGCATAAGGGCTTTCTATTTAAACAAAACAAGCTATGCATCCCGAAGTCGTCGCTTCAACTTTTGCTTCTCCAAGAATCTCATGGTGGAGGCCTTATGGGTCACTTTGGTCGCGATAAGACATTGGACATGCTCTCCAATCACTACTTTTGGCCCAAGATGAAGCGTGACGTGGAGCGCTACGTTCAACGACGCACGACATGTGTTCAAGCTAAGTCACAAGCTAATCCCTATGGTCTTTATATGCCATTACCTATTCCTCATACACCTTGGTCTGATATTAGCATGGATTTCGTGTTAGGATTGCCTAGATCTAAGCATGGTCATGATTCTATATTTGTTGTTGTGGATCGTTTTTCCAAAATGGCACACTTCATACCGTGCCATAAGACTGATGATGCTTCACATGTTGCAAATCTGTTTTTCAGGGAAATCGTCCGTCTTCACGGTGTGCCAAGGATAATCGTCTCCGACCACGACGTCAAATTCATGAGCTACTTGTGGAAGACCCTCATGGCCAATCTTGGCGTCAAGCTCCTCTTCTCATCCGCATCACATCCTCAAACTGATGGCCAAACCGAAGTTGTCAACCGAAGCCTCGGAACTCTACTTCCTGTGTTGATCAAGAAAAACCTAAAGGATTGGGAGGAATGCATTCCACACACCAAGTTCGCCTACAATCGAGCCAAGCACTCAACAATCAGGATGAGTCCATTCATGATCGTCTATGGTTTCGACCCCTCACCGCGCTCGACATCCTACCACTACCTCTCCATGAGCGCACAAACATGGACGTCGAGAAGCGTGCACAAGCTATGAAGAAGCTTCATGAAGAAACAAGAGCTACTATCAAACAACAAGTCCTTCGCCAAGCTTCAAGGTTAAACAAGGACAAGAAGGAGATGATATTTGAAGAAGGTGAACTTGTGTGGATACACCTAAGCAAGGACGCTTCCCAAGGAACATGACTCCAAGCTCAAGCCAAGAGGAGATGGTCCATTCAAGGTCCTCAAATGAATCAACAACAACGCCTAAATCATCGACATCCCGACCTCCAAGTATCTTGCAAGCAATACATTCAATGTCAAGGATCTCTCACCCTACCATGGAGATGTTCAAGATGATATCCATGAAGAGTCGAGGACGACTCTTTCCCAAGGGGGGGAGCTGATGCAGCCCGTCCTACGGACGCTTCCACATCTACACCAACAAGTCCCCCAAGTGGACCCATGACTCGTGCCCGAGCCAAACTCCTCCAAGATAAGGTGAACTCGCTCCTCTCTTCGTGCCAATTTCATACCTCCTTACATGGCGTGCTACTTCATACATCTACTCTGTGTATCATCAGTATTTAATCCCACGCATCGACCCACGAAACCCCTGGCCGCACTGCCAAGCCGAGCCGAGTGTCATCAATGACACCTTGGTGGATCCATAGGTGGATTGTGAAAAGAACAAACATGCAATGACACTGGTGGATCCATGTGTGGTCTCTGAAGAGAACACACATGCAATGACCCTAGTTGTTGTTAGTAAAAAAAAAGCACACATGCAATTACACTGGTGGATCCATATGTGGTATGTGAAAAGAACACACTTTCAATGACCCTAGTTGTTGTTAGTAAAAAGAACACACATGCAATGACACTGGTGGATCCATAGGTGGATTGTAAAAAGAGCACACATGCAATGACACTGGTGGATCCATGTGTGGTCTCTGAAGAGAACACACATTTCGATGACACTAGTGGATCCATATGTGGTATGTGAAAAGAACAGTCATGAAATGACTCCAGTTGTTGTTGCAAAAGAGAACACAGATGCAATGACACTGGTGGATCCATAGGTGGTATGTGAAAAGAACACAGATGCAGTGACTCTGGTTGTTGTTAGTAAAAAGAACACACATGCAATGACACTGGTGGATCCATGTGTGGTCTCTGAAGAGAACACACATGCAATGACTCTGGTTGTTGTTAGTAAAAAGAGCACACATGCAATGACACTGGTGGATCCATAGGTGGATTGTGAAAAGAACACACATGCAATGACACTGGTGGATCCATGTGTGGTCTCTAAAGAGAACACACATGCAATGACCATAGTTGTTAGTAAAAAAAGCACACATGCAATGACACTGGTGGATCCATATGTGGTATGTGAAAAGAACACACATTTCAATGACTCTAGTTGTTGTTAGTAAAAAGAACACACATGCAATGACACTGGTGGATCCATAGGTGGATTGTGAAAAGAGCACACATGCAATGAGATTGGTGGATCAATGTGTGGTATGTGAAAAGAACACACATGCAATGCCTCCAGTTATTGTTAGTAAAAAGAACACACATGCAATGACACTGGTGGATCCATGTGTGGTCTCTGAAGAGAACACACATTTCAATGACACTGGTGGATCCATATGTGGTATGTGAAAATAACAGTCATGAAATGACTCCAGTTGTTGTTAGTAAAATGACACACATGCAATGACACTGGTGGATCCATAGGTGGTATGTGAAAAGAACACACATGCAATGACTCTGGTTGTTGTTAGTAAAAAGAACACACATGCAATGACACTGGTGGGTCCATGTGTGGTCTCTGAAGAGAAGACACATGCAATGACTCTGGTTCTTGTTAGTAAAAAGAGCACACATGCAATGACACTGGTGGATACATAGGTGGATTGTGAAAAGAACACACATGCAATGACACTGGTGGATCCATGTGTGGTATCTGAAGAGAACACACATGCAATGACCCCAGTTGTTGTTAGTTAAAAAAGCACACATGCAATGACACTGGTGGATCCATATGTGGTATGTGAAAAGAACACACATTTCAATGACTCTGGTTGTTGTTAGTAAAAAGAACACACATGCAATGACACTGGTGGATCCATAGGTGGATTGTGAAAAGAGCACACATGCAATGACACTGGTGGATCCATGTGTGGTATGTGAAAAGAACACACATGCAATGACTCCAGTTATTATTAGTAAAAAGAACACACATGCAATGACACTGGTGGATCCATGTGTGGTCTCTGAAGAGAACACACATTTCAATGACACTAGTGGATCCATATGTGGTATGTGAAAAGAACAGTCATGAAATGACTCTAGTTGTTGTTAGTAAAAAGAACACACATGCAATGACACTGGTGGATCTATAGGTGGTATGTGAAAAGAACACACATACAATGACTCTGGTGGATCCATATGTGGTATGTGAAAAGAATAGTCATGAAATGACTCCAGTTGTTGTTAGTAAAAAGATAACACATGCAATGACACTAGTGGATCCATTGCAATGGCCACTGGTTGATCCATATGTGGTTTGTGGAAAGAACACACATGCAATGACACTGGTTGATCCATGTGTGGTTTGTGGAAAGAACACACATGCAATGACTCTAGTGCTGGTTTTAGTATAAGAACACACATGCAATGACTCTAGTGCTGGTTTTAGTATAAGAACACACATGCAATGACTCTAGTGGGTCCATATGTGGTTTGTGAAAAGAACACACATGCAATGACTCTAGTGGATACATATATGGTTTGTGGAAAGAACACACATGCAACGACCCTGGTTGATCCATATGTGGTTTGTGGAAAGAACACACATGCAATGAATCAGGGGGATCCATGTGTGGTTCGTGGAAAGAACACACATGCAATGACCACTGGTTGATCCATGTGTGGTTTGTGGAAAGAACACACATGCAATGACACTGGTGGATCCATATGTGGTTTGTGGAAAGAACACACATGCATGACTCTAGTGCTGGTTTTAGTATAAGAACACACATGCAATGAATCTAGTGGCTCCATATGTGGTTTGTGAAAAGAACACAGATTCAATGACTCTAGTGGATACGTATGTGGTTTGTGGAAAAGAACACATCCATAAGTGGTTTGTGGAAAGAACACACATGAAGTGAACACTTGTTGATCCATGTGTGGTTTGTGGAAAGAACACACATGCAAATGACTCAAGGGATCCATATGTGGTTTGTGGAAAAGAACACACATGCAATGACCATTGGTGGATCCATATGTGGTTTGTGAAAAGAACACACGTGCAATGAGACTAGTGCTAGTTTTAGTATAAGAACACACATGCAATGACTCTAGTGGGTCCATATGTGGTTTGTGAAAAGAACACACATGCAATGACTCTAGTGGATCCATATGTGGTTTGTGAAAAAGAACACACATGCAATGGCCACTGGTTGATCCATATGTGGTTTGTGGAAAGAACACACATGTAATGACACTGGTTGATCCATATGTGGTTTGTGGAAAGAACACACATGCAATGACTCAGGGGGATCCATGTGTGGTTCGTGGAAAGAACACACATGCAATGACCACTGGTCGATCCATGTGTGGTTTGTGGAAAGAACACACATGCAATGACACTAGTGGATCCATATGTGGTTTGTGGAAAGAACACACATGCAATGACTCTAGTGCTGGTTTTAGTATAAGAACACACATGCAATGAATCTAGTGGCTCCATATGTGGTTTGTGAAAAGAACACAGATTCAATGACTCTAGTGGATACGTATGTGGTTTGTGGAAAAAAAAACACATGCAATGACCACTGGTTGATCCATAGGTGGTTTGTGGAAAGAACACACATGTAGTGAACACTTGTTGATCCATGTGTGGTTTGTGGAAAGAACACACATGCAATGACTCAGGGGGATCCATATGTGGTTTGTGGAAAAGAACACACATGCAATGACCATTGGTGGATCCATATGTGGTTTGTGAAAAGAACACACATGCAATGACTCTAGTGCTAGTTTTAGTATAAGAACACACATGCAATGACTCTAGTGGGTCCATATGTGGTTTGTGAAAAGAACACACATGCAATGACTCTAGTGGATCCATATGTGGTTTGTGGAAAAGAACACACATGCAATGGCCACTGGTTGATCCATATGTGGTTTGTGGAAAGAACACACATGCAATGACACTGGTTGATCCATGTGTGGTTTGTGGAAAGAACACACATGCAATGACTCTAGTGCTGGTTTTAGTATAAGAACACACATGCAATGACTCTAGTGCTGGTTTTAGTATAAGAACACACATGTAATGACTCTAGTGGGTCCATATGTGGTTTGTGAAAAGAACACACATGCAATGACTCTAGTGGATACATATATGGTTTGTGGAAAGAACACACATGCAATGACCCTGGTTGATCCATATGTGGTTTGTAGAAAGAACACACATGCAATGAATCAGGGGGATCCATGTGTGGTTCGTGGAAAGAACACACATGCAATGACCACTGGTCGATACATGTGTGGTTTGTGGAAAGAACACACATGCAATGACTCTAGTGCTGGTTTTAGTATAAGAACACACATGCAATGAATCTAGTGGCTCCATAGGTGGTTTGTGAAAAGAACACAGATTCAATGATTCTAGTGGATACATATGTGGTTTGTGGAAAAGAACATACATGCAATGACCACTGGTTAATCCATAAGTGGTTTGTGGAAAGAACACACATGTAGTGAACACTTGTTGATCCATGTGTGGTTTGTGGAAAGAACACACATGTAATGACACAGGGGGATCCATATGTGGTTTGTGGAAAAGAACACACATGCAATGACACTGGTGGATCCATATGTGGTTTGTGAAAAGAACACACATGCAATGACTCTAGTGCTAGTTTTAGTATAAGAACACACATGCAATGACTCTAGTGGGTTCATATGTGGTTTGTGAAAAGAACACACATGCAATGACTCTAGTAGATCCATATGTGGTTTGTGGAAAAGAACACACATGCAATGGCCACTGGTTGATCCATATGTGGTTTGTGGAAAGAACACACATGCAATGACACTAGTTGATCCATATGTGGTTTGTGAAAAGAACACACATGCAATGACTCTAGTGCTGGTTTTAGTATAAGAACACACATGCAATGACTCTAGTGGGTCCATATGTGGTTTGTGAAAAGAACACACATGCAATGACTCTAGTGGATACATATATGGTTTGTGGAAAGAACACACATGCAACGACCCTGGTTGATCCATATGTGGTTTGTGGAAAGAACACACATGCAATGAATCAGGGGGATCCATGTGTGGTTCGTGGAAAGAACACACATGCAATGACCACTGGTCGATCCATGTGTGGTTTGTGGAAAGAACACACATGCAATGACACTGGTGGATCCATATGTGGTTTGTGGAAAGAACACACATGCAATGACTCTAGTGCTAGTTTTAGTATAAGAACACACATGCAATGACTCTAGTGGGTCCATATGTGGTTTGTGAAAAGAACACACATGCAATGACTCTAGTGGATCCATATGTGGTTTGTGGAAAAGAACACACATGCAATGGCCACTGGTTGATCCATATGTGGTTTGTGGAAAGAACACACATGCAATGACACTGGTTGATCCATGTGTGGTTTGTGGAAAGAACACACATGCAATGACTCTAGTGCTGGTTTTAGTATAAGAACACACATGCAATGACTCTAGTGCTGGTTTTAGTATAAGAACACACATGCAATGACTCTAGTGCTGGTTTTAGTATAAGAACACACATGCAATGACTCTAGTGGGTCCATATGTGGTTTGTGAAAAGAACACACATGCAATGACTCTAGTGGATACATATATGGTTTGTGGAAAGAACACACATGCAATGACCCTGGTCATCCATATGTGGTTTGTGGAAAGAACACACATGCAATAACTCAGGGGGATCCATGTGTGGTTTGTGGAGAGAACACACATGCAATGGCACTAGTGGATCCATATGTGGTTTGTGGAAAGAACACACATGCAATGACTCTAGTGCTGGTTTTAGTATAAGAACACACATGCAATGAATCTAGTGGCTCCATAGGTGGTTTGTGAAAAGAACACAGATTCAATGACTCTAGTGGATACATATGTGGTTTGTGGAAAAGAACACACATGCAATGACCACTGGTTAATCCATAAGTGGTTTGTGGAAAGAACACACATGTAGTGAACACTTGTTGATCCATGTGTGGTTTGTGGAAAGAACACACATGTAATGACACAGGGGGATCCATATGTGGTTTGTGGAAAAGAACACACATGCAATGACACTGGTGGATCCATATGTGGTTTGTGAAAAGAACACACATGCAATGACTCTAGTGCTAGTTTTAGTATAAGAACACACATGCAATGACTCTAGTGGGTCCATATGTGGTTTGTGAAAAGAACACACATGCAATGACTCTAGTGGATCCATATGTGGTTTGTGGAAAAGAACACACATGCAATGGCCACTGGTTGATCCATATGTGGTTTGTGGAAAGAACACACATGCAATGACACTGGTTGATCCATATGTGGTTTGTGGAAAGAACACACATGCAATGACTCTAGTGCTGGTTTTAGTATAAGAACACACATGCAATGACTCTAGTGGGTCCATATGTGGTTTGTGAAAAGAACACACATGCAATGACTCTAGTGGATACATATATGGTTTGTGGAAAGAACACACATGCAATGACCCTGGTTGATCCATATGTGGTTTGTGGAAAGAACACACATGCAATGAATCAGGGGATCCATGTGTGGTTTGTGGAAAGAAAACACATGCAATGACTTAGGTGGATCCATGTGTGGTTTGTGGAAAAACACACATGCAATGACACTGGTGGATCCATATGTGGTTTGTGGAAAGAACACACATGCAATGACTCTAGTGCTAGTTTTAGTATAAGAACACACATGCAATGACTCTAGTGGGTCCATATGTGGTTTGTGAAAAGAACACACATGCAATGACTCTAGTGGATCCATATGTGGTTTGTGGAAAAGAACACACATGCAATGACCACTGGTTGATCCATATGTGGTTTGTGGAAAGAACACACATGCAATGACACTAGTGCTGGTTTTAGTATAAGAACACATATGTAATGACTCTAGTGGGTCCATATGTGGTTTGTGAAAAGAACACACATGCAATGACTCTAGTGGATACATATATGGAAAGAACACATGCAATGAACCTGGTTGATCCATATGTGGTGTGTGGAAAGAACCCACATGCAATGACTCCGGGGGTTCCATGCGTGGTTTGTGGAAAGAACACACATGCAATGACACTGGTGGATCCATATGTGGTTTGTGGAAAGAACACACATGCAATGACTCTAGTGCTGGTTTTAGTATAAGAACACACATGCAATGAATCTAGTGGCTCCATAGGTGGTTTGTGAAAAGAACACAGATTCAATGACTCTAGTGGATACGTATGTGGTTTGTGGAAAAGAACACACATGCAATGACCACTGGTTAATCCATAAGTGGTTTGTGGAAAGAACACACATGTATTGAACACTTGTTGATCCATGTGTGGTTTGTGGAAAGAACACACATGTAATGACTCAGGGGGATCCATATGTGGTTTGTGGAAAAGAACACACATGCAATGACACTGGTGGATCCATATGTGGTTTGTGAAAAGAACACACATGCAATGACTCTAGTGCTAGTTTTAGTATAAGAACACACATGCAATGACTCTAGTGGGTCCATATGTGGTTTGTGAAAAGAACACACATGCAATGACTCTAGTGGATCCATATGTGGTTTGTGGAAAAGAACACACATGCAATGGCCACTGGTTGATCCATATGTGGTTTGTGGAAAGAACACACATGCAATGACACTGGTTGATCCATGTGTGGTTTGTGGAAAGAACACACATGCAATGACTCTAGTGCTGGTTTTAGTATAAGAACACACATGCAATGACTCTAGTGGGTCCATATGTGGTTTGTGAAAAGAACACACATGCAATGACTCTAGTGGATACATATATGGTTTGTGGAAAGAACACACATGCAACGACCCTGGTTGATCCATATGTGGTTTGTGGAAAGAACACACATGCAATGAATCAGGGGGATCCATGTGTGGTTCGTGGAAAGAACACACATGCAAAGACCAGGTCCATCCATGTGGTTTGTGGAAAGAACACACATGCAATGACACTGGTGGATCCATATGTGGTTTGTGGAAAGAACACACATGCAATGACTCTAGTGCTGGTTTTAGTATAAGAACACACATGCAATGACTCTAGTGGGTCCATATGTGGTTTGTGAAAAGAACACACATGCAATGACTCTAGTGGATCCATATGTGGTTTGTGAAAAGAACACACATGCAATGGCCACTGGTTGATCCATATGTGGTTTGTGGAAAGAACACACATGCAATGACACTGGTTGATCCATGTGTGGTTTGTGGAAAGAACACACATGCAATGACTCTAGTGCTGGTTTTAGTATAAGAACACACATGCAATGACTCTAGTGCTGGTTTTAGTATAAGAACGCACATGTAATGACTCTAGTGCTGGTTTATTATAAGAACACACATGCAATGACTCTAGTGGGTCCATATGTGGTTTGTGAAAAGAACACACATGCAATGACTCTAGTGGATACATATATGGTTTGTGGAAAGAACACACATGCAATGACACTGGTTGATCCATATGTGGTTTGTGGAAAGAACACACATGCAATGACACAGGGGGATCCATGTGTGGTTCGTGGAAAGAACACACATGCAATGACCACTGGTCGATCCATGTGTGGTTTGTGGAAAGAACACACATGCAATGACACTGGTGGATCCATATGTGGTTTGTGGAAAGAACACACATGCAATGACTCTAGTGCTGGTTTTAGTATAAGAACACACATGCAATGAATCTAGTGGCTCCATATGTGGTTTGTGAAAAGAACACAGATTCAATGACTCTAGTGGATACATATGTGGTTTGTGGAAAGAACACACATGCAATGACCATTGGTTGATCCATAAGTGGTTTGTGGAAAGAACACACATGTAGTGAACACTTGTTGATCCATGTGTGGTTTGTGGAAAGAACACACATGCAATGACTCAGGGGATCCATATGTGGTTTGTGGAAAAGAACACACATGCAATGACCATTGGTGGATCCATATGTGGTTTGTGAAAAGAACACACATGCAATGACTCTAGTGCTAGTTTTAGTATAAGAACACACATGCAATGACTCTAGTGGGTCCATATGTGGTTTGTGAAAAGAACACACATGCAATGACTCTAGTGGATCCATATGTGGTTTGTGGAAAAGAACACACATGCAATGGCCACTGGTTGATCCATATGTGGTTTGTGGAAAGAACACACATGCAATGACACTGGTTGATCCATATGTGGTTTGTGGAAAGAACACACATGCAATGACTCTAGTGCTGGTTTTAGTATAAGAACACACATGCAATGACTCTAGTGGGTCCATATGTGGTTTGTGAAAAGAACACACATGCAATGACTCTAGTGGATACATATATGGTTTGTGGAAAGAACACACATGCAATGACTCAGGGGGATCCATGTGTGGTTTGTGGAAAGAACACACATGCAATGAATCAGTGGTTTCCTTTTGTGTTTGTTGTAAAGAACACACATGCAATGACCACTGGTCGATCCATGTGTGGTTTGTGGAAAGAACACACATGCAATGACACTGGTGGATCCATATGTGGTTTGTGGAAAGAACACACATGCAATGACTCTAGTGCTGGTTTTAGTATAAGAACACACATGCAATGACTCTAGTGGGTCCATATGTGGTTTGTGAAAAGAACACACATGCAATGACTCTAGTGGATACATATGTGGTGTGTGGAAAAGAACACACATGCAATGGCCACTGGTTGATCCATATGTGGTTTGTGGAAAGAACACACATGTAATGACACTGGTTAATCCATATGTGGTTTGTGGAAAGAACACACATGCAATGACTCTAGTGCTGGTTTTAGTATAAGAACACACATGCAATGACTCTAGTGGTGGTGTTAGTATAAGCACACACATGCACTGCCTCTAGTGGGTCCATATGGTTTTGTATAAGAACACACATGCAATGACTCTATTGGTTCCATTTGTGGTTTGTGGTAAAGAACACACATGCAATGGACTCTAGTGGATCCATTTGTGGTTTGTGGAAAGAACACACATGCAATGACACTGGTTGATCCATATGTGGTTTGTGGAAAGAACACACATGCAATGACTCAGGGGGATCCATGTGTGGTTTGTGGAAAGAACACACATGCAATGACACTGGTGGATCCATATGTGGTTTGTGGAAAGAACACACATGCAATGACTCTAGTGCTGGTTTTAGTATAAGAACACACATGCAATGAATCTAGTGGCTCCATATGTGGTTTGTGAAAAGAACACAGATTCAATGAATCTAGTGGATACGTATGTGGTTTGAGGAAAAGAACACACATGCAATGACCACTGGTTGATCCATAAGTGGTTTGTCGAAAGAACACACATGTAGTGAACACTTGTTGATCCATGTGTGGTTTGTGGAAAGAACACACATGCAATGACTCAAGGGGAACCATATGTGGTTTGTGGAAAAGAACACACATGCAATGACCATTGGTGGATCCATATGTGGTTTGTGAAAAGAACACACATGCAATGACTCTAGTGCTAGTTTTAGTATAAGAACACACATGCAATGACTCTAGTGGGTCCATATGTGGTTTGTGAAAAGAACACACTGGCAATGACTCTAGTGGATCCATATGTGGTTTGTGGAAAAGAACACACATGCAATGGCCACTGGTTGATCCATATGTGGTTTCTGGAAAGAAAACACATGCAATGACACTGGTTGATCCATGTGTGGTTTGTGGAAAGAACACACATGCAATGACTCTAGTGCTGGTTTTAGTATAAGAACACACATGCAATGACTCTAGTGCTGGTTTTAGTATAAGAACACACATGCAATGACTCTAGTGGGTCCATATGTGGTTTGTGAAAAGAACACACATGCAATGACTCTTGTGGATACATATATGGTTTGTGGAAAGAACACACATGCAATGACCCTGGTTGATCCATATGTGGTTTGTGGAAAGAACACACATGCAATGACTCAGGGGGATCCATGTGTGGTTCGTGGAAAGAACACACATGCAATGACCACTGGTTGATCCATGTGTGGTTTGTGGAAAGAACACACATGCAATGACACTGGTGGATCCATATGTGGTTTGTGGAAAGAACACACATGCAATGACTCTAGTGCTGGTTTTAGTATAAGAACACACATGCAATGAATCTAGTGGGTCCATATGTGGTTTGTGAAAAGAACACACATGCAATGACTCTAGTGGATCCATATGTGGTTTGTGGAAAGAACACACATGCAATGACCACTGGTGGATCCATATGTGGTTTGTGGAAAGAACACACATGCAATGACTCTAGTGCTGGTTTTAGTATAAGAACACACATGCAATGACTCTAGTGGGTCCATATGTGGTTTGTGAAAAGAACACACATGCAATGACTCTAGTGGATCCATATGTGGTTTGTGGAAAGAACACACATGCAATGACACTGGTTGATCCATATGTGGTTTGTGGAAAGAACACACATGTAATGACACTGGTTGATCCATATGTGGTTTGTGGAAAGAACACACATGCAATGACTCAGGGGATCCATGTGTGGTTTGTGGAAAGAACACACATGCAATGACCACTGGTCGATCCATGTGTGGTTTGTGGAAAGAACACACATGCAATGACACTAGTGGATCCATATGTGGTTTGTGGAAAGAACACACATGCAATGACTCTAGTGCTGGTTTTAGTATAAGAACACACATGCAATGAATCTAGTGGCTCCATATGTGGTTTGTGAAAAGAACACAGATTCAATGACTCTAGTGGATACATATGTGGTTTGTGGAAAAGAACACACATGCAATGACCACTGGTTGATCCATAAGTGGTTTGTGGAAAGAACACACATGTAGTGAACACTTGTTGATCCATGTGTGGTTTGTGGAAAGAACACACATGCAATGACTCAGGGGGATCCATATGTGGTTTGTGGAAAAGAACACACATGCAATGACCATTGGTGGATCCATATGTGGTTTGTGAAAAGAACACACATGCAATGACTCTAGTGCTAGTTTTAGTATAAGAACACACATGCAATGACTCTAGTGGGTCCATATGTGGTTTGTGAAAAGAACACACATGCAATGACTCTAGTGGATCCATATGTGGTTTGTGGAAAAGAACACACATGCAATGGCCACTGGTTGATCCATATGTGGTTTGTGGAAAGAACACACATGCAATGACACTGGTTGATCCATGTGTGGTTTGTGGAAAGAACACACATGCAATGACTCTAGTGCTGGTTTTAGTATAAGAACACACATGCAATGACTCTAGTGGGTCCATATGTGGTTTGTGAAAAGAACACACATGCAATGACTCTAGTGGATACATATATGGTTTGTGGAAAGAACACACATGCAACGACCCTGGTTGATCCATATGTGGTTTGTGGAAAGAACACACATGCAATGAATCAGGGGGATCCATGTGTGGTTCGTGGAAAGAACACACATGCAATGACCACTGGTTGATCCATGTGTGGTTTGTGGAAAGAACACACATGCAATGACACTGGTGGATCCATATGTGGTTTGTGGAAAGAACACACATGCAATGACTCTAGTGCTGGTTTTAGTATAAGAACACACATGCAATGAATCTAGTGGCTCCATATGTGGTTTGTGAAAAGAACACAGATTCAATGACTCTAGTGGATACATATGTGGTTTGTGGAAAAGAACACACATGCAATGACCACTGGTTGATCCATAAGTGGTTTGTGGAAAGAACACACATGTAGTGAACACTTGTTGATCCATGTGTGGTTTGTGGAAAGAACACACATGCAATGACTCAGGGGATCCATATGTGGTTTGTGGAAAAGAACACACATGCAATGACCATTGGTGGATCCATATGTGGTTTGTGAAAAGAACACACATGCAATGAGTCTAGTGCTAGTTTTAGTATAAGAACACACATGCAATGACTCTAGTGGGTCCATATGTGGTTTGTGAAAAGAACACACATGCAATGACTCTAGTGGATCCATATGTGGTTTGTGGAAAAGAACACACATGCAATGGCCATTGGTTGATCCATATGTGGTTTGTGGAAAGAACACACATGTAATGACACTGGTTGATCCATATGTGGTTTGTGGAAAGAACACACATGCAATGACTCAGGGGGATCCATGTGTGGTTCGTGGAAAGAACACACATGCAATGACCACTGGTCGATCCATGTGTGGTTTGTGGAAAGAACACACATGCAATGACACTAGTGGATCCATATGTGGTTTGTGGAAAGAACACACATGCAATGACTCTAGTGCTGGTTTTAGTATAAGAACACACATGCAATGAATCTAGTGGCTCCATATGTGGTTTGTGAAAAGAACACAGATTCAATGACTCTAGTGGATACGTATGTGGTTTGTAGGAAAGAACACACATGCAATGACCACTGGTTGATCCATAAGTGGTTTGTGGAAAGAACACACATGTAGTGAACACTTGTTGATCCATGTGTGGTTTGTGGAAAGAACACACATGCAATGACTCAGGGGGATCCATATGTGGTTTGTGGAGAAGAACACACATGCAATGACCATTGGTGGATCCATATGTGGTTTGTGAAAAGAACACACATGCAATGACTCTAGTGCTAGTTTTAGTATAAGAACACACATGCAATGACTCTAGTGGGTCCATATGTGGTTTGTGAAAAGAACACACATGCAATGACTCTAGTGGATCCATATGTGGTTTGTGGAAAAGAACACACATGCAATGGCCTCTGGTTGATCCATATGTGGTTTGTGGAAAGAACACACATGCAATGACACTGGTTGATCCATGTGTGGTTTGTGGAAAGAACACACATGCAATGACTCTAGTGCTGGTTTTAGTATAAGAACACACATGCAATGACTCTAGTGGGTCCATATGTGGTTTGTGAAAAGAACACACATGCAATGACTCTAGTGGATACATATATGGTTTGTGGAAAGAACACACATGCAATGACCCTGGTTGATCCATATGTGGTTTGTGGAAAGAACACACATGCAACGAATCCGGGGGATCCATGTGTGGTTCGTGGAAAGAACACACATGCAATGACCACTGGTCGATCCATGTGTGGTTTGTGGAAAGAACACACATGCAATGACACTGGTGGATCCATATGTGGTTTGTGGAAAGAACACACATGCAATGACTCTAGTGCTGGTTTTAGTATAAGAACACACATGCAATGAATCTAGTGGCTCCATATGTGGTTTGTGTAAAGAAAACAGATTCAATGACTCTAGTGGATACATATGTGGTTTGTGGAAAAGAACACACATGCAATGACCACTGGTTGATCCATAAGTGGTTTGTGGAAAGAACACACATGTAGTGAACACTTGTTGATCCATGTGTGGTTTGTGGAAAGAACACACATGCAATGACTCAGGGGATCCATATGTGGTTTGTGGAAAAGAACACACATGCAATGACCATTGGTGGATCCATATGTGGTTTGTGAAAAGAACACACATGCAATGACTCTAGTGCTAGTTTTAGTATAAGAACACACATGCAATGACTCTAGTGGGTCCATATGTGGTTTGTGAAAAGAACACACATGCAATGACTCTAGTGGATCCATATGTGGTTTGTGGAAAAGAACACACATGCAATGGCCATTGGTTGATCCATATGTGGTTTGTGGAAAGAACACACATGTAATGACACTGGTTGATCCATATGTGGTTTGTGGAAAGAACACACATGCAATGACTCAGGGGGATCCATGTGTGGTTGTTGGAAAGAACACACATGCAATGACCACTGGTCGATCCATGTGTGGTTTGTGGAAAGAACACACATGCAATGACACTAGTGGATCCATATGTGGTTTGTGGAAAGAACACACATGCAATGACTCTAGTGCTGGTTTTAGTATAAGAACACACATGCAATGAATCTAGTGGCTCCATATGTGGTTTGTGAAAAGAACACAGATTCAATGACTCTAGTGGATACGTATGTGGTTTGTGGAAAAGAACACACATGCAATGACCACTGGTTGATCCATAAGTGGTTTGTGGAAAGAACACACATGTAGTGAACACTTGTTGATCCATGTGTGGTTTGTGGAAAGAACACACATGCAATGACTCAGGGGATCCATATGTGGTTTGTGGAAAAGAACACACATGCAATGACCATTGGTGGATCCATATGTGGTTTGTGAAAAGAACACACATGCAATGACTCTAGTGCTAGTTTTAGTATAAGAACACACATGCAATGACTCTAGTGGGTCCATATGTGGTTTGTGAAAAGAACACACATGCAATGACTCTAGTGGATCCATATGTGGTTTGTGGAAAAGAACACACATGCAATGGCCACTGGTTGATCCATATGTGGTTTGTGGAAAGAACACACATGCAATGACACTGGTTGATCCATGTGTGGTTTGTGGAAAGAACACACATGCAATGACTCTAGTGCTGGTTTTAGTATAAGAACACACATGCAATGACTCTAGTGGGTCCATATGTGGTTTGTGAAAAGAACACACATGCAATGACTCTAGTGGATACATATATGGTTTGTGGAAAGAACACACATGCAATGACCCTGGTTGATCCATATGTGGTTTGTGGAAAGAACACACATGCAATGAATCAGGGGATCCATCTGTGGTTTGTGGAAAGAACACACATGCAATGACCACTGGTCGATCCATGTGTGGTTTGTGGAAAGAACACACATGCAATGACACTGGTGGATCCATATGTGGTTTGTGGAAAGAACACACATGCAATGACTCTAGTGCTGGTTTTAGTATAAGAACACACATGCAATGAATCTAGTGGCTCCATATGTGGTTTGTGAAAAGAACACACATTCAATGACTCTAGTCGATCCGTATGTGGTTTGTTAAAAGAACACACATGCAATGACCACTGGTTGATCCATAAGTGGTTTGTCGAAAGAACACACATGTAGTGAACACTTGTTGATCCATGTGTGGTTTGTGGAAAGAACACACATGCAATGACTCAAGGGGAACCATATGTGGTTTGTGGAAAAGAACACACATGCAATGACCATTGGTGGATCCATATGTGGTTTGTGAAAAGAACACACATGCAATGACACTAGTGGATCCATATGTGGTTTGTGGAAAGAACACACATGCAATGACTCTAGTGCTGGTTTTAGTATAAGAACACACATGCAATGAATCTAGTGGCTCCATATGTGGTTTGTGAAAAGAACACACATGCAATGACTCTAGTGGATCCATATGTGGTTTGTGGAAAGAACACACATGTAATGACCACTGGTTGATCCATAAGTGGTTTGTGGAAAGAACACACATGTAGTGAACACTTGTTGATCCATGTGTGGTTTGTGGAAAGAACACACATGCAATGACTCAGGGGATACCAATTTTGGTTCGGGAAAAGAACACACATGCAATGACCAATGGTGGATCCATATGTGGTTTGTGAAAAGAACACACATGCAATGACTCTAGTGCTAGTTTTAGTATAAGAACACACGTGCAATGACTCTAGTGGGTCCATATGTGGTTTGTAAAAAGAACACACATGAATGACTCTAGTGGATCCATATGTTATTTGTGGAAAAGAACACACATGCAATGACCTTTGGTTGATCCATATGTGATTTGTGGAAATAACACACATGTAATGACACTGGTTGATCCATGTGTGGTTTGTGGAAAGAACACACATGCAACGACTCAGGGGATCCATGTGTGGGTTGTGGAAAGAACACACATGCAATGACCACTGTTTGATCCATATGTGGTTTGTGGTAAGAACACACATGCAATAACACTAGTGGATCCATATGTGGTTTGTGGAAAGAACACACATGCAATGACTCTAGTGCTGGTTTTAGAATAAGAACACACATGCAATGAATCTAGTGGCTCCATATGTGGTTTGTGAAAAGTACACACATTCAATGATTCTAGTGGATACATATGTGGTTTGTGGAAAAGAACACACATGCAATGACCACTGGTTGATCCATAAGTGGTTTGTGGAAAGAACACACATGTAGTGAACACTTGTTGATCCATGTGTGGTTTGTGGAAAGAACACACATGCAATGACTCAGGGGGATCCATATGTGGTTTGTGGAAAGAACACACATGCAATGACCATTGGTGGATCCATATGTGGTTTGTGAAAAGAACACACATGCAATGACTCTAGTGCTAGTTTTAGTATAAGAACACACATGCAATGACTCTAGTGGGTCCATATGTGGTTTGTGAAAAGAACACACATGCAATGACTCTAGTGGATCCATATGTGGTTTGTGGAAAAGAACACACATGCAATGACCACTGGTTGATCCATATGTGGTTTGTGGAAAGAACACACATGCAATGACACTGGTTGATCCATGTGTGGTTTGTGGAAAGAACACACATGCAATGACTCTAGTGCTGGTTTTAGTATAAGAACACACATGCAATGACTCTAGTGGGTCCATATGTGGTTTGTGAAAAGAACACACATGCAATGACTCTAGTGGATACATATATGGTTTGTGGAAAGAACACACATGCAATGACCCTGGTTGATCCATATGTGGTTTGTAGAAAGAACACACATGCAATGAATCAGGGGGATCCATGTGTGGTTCGTGGAAAGAACACACATGCAATGACCACTGGTCGATCCATGTGTGGTTTGTGGAAAGAACACACATGCAATGACACTGGTGGATCCATATGTGGTTTGTGGAAAGAACACACATGCAATGACTCTAGTGCTGGTTTTAGTATAAGAACACACATGCAATGAATCTAGTGGCTCCATATGTGGTTTGTGAAAAGAACACAGATTCAATGACTCTAGTGGATACGTATGTGGTTTGTGGAAAAGAACACACATGCAATGACCACTGGTTGATCCATAAGTGGTTTGTGGAAAGAACACACATGTAGTGAACACTTGTTGATCCATGTGTGGTTTGTGGAAAGAACACACATGCAATGACTCAGGGGATCCATATGTGGTTTGTGGAAAAGAACACACATGCAATGACCATTGGTGGATCCATATGTGGTTTGTGAAAAGAACACACATGCAATGACTCTAGTGCTAGTTTTAGTATAAGAACACACATGCAATGACTCTAGTGGGTCCATATGTGGTTTGTGAAAAGAACACACATGCAATGACTCTAGTGGATCCATATGTGGTTTGTGGAAAGAACACACATGCAATGGCCACTGGTTGATCCATATGTGGTTTGTGGAAAGAACACACATGTAATGACACTGGTTGATCCATATGTGGTTTGTGGAAAGAACACACATGCAATGACTCAGGGGGATCCATGTGTGGTTTGTGGAAAGAACACGCATGCAATGACCATTGGTCGATCCATGTGTGGTTTGTGGAAAGAACACACATGCAATGACACTGGTGGATCCATATGTGGTTTGTGGAAAGAACACACATGCAATGACTCTAGTGCTGGTTTTAGTATAAGAACACACATGCAATGAATCTAGTGGCTCCATATGTGGTTTGTGAAAAGAACACAGATTCAATGACTCTAGTGGATACGTATGTGGTTTGTGGAAAAGAACACACATGCAATGACCACTGGTTGATCCATAAGTGGTTTGTCGAAAGAACACACATGTAGTGAACACTTGTTGATCCATGTGTGGTTTGTGGAAAGAACATACATGCAATGACTCAGGGGGATCCATATGTGGTTTCTGGAAAGAACACACATGCAATGACACTGGTTGATCCATGTGTGGTTTGTGGAAAAAACACACATGCAATGACTAGTGCTAGTTTTAGTATAAGAACACACATGCAATGACTCTAGTGGGTCCATATGTGGTTTGTGAAAAGAACACACATGCAATGACTCTAGTGGATCCATATGTGGTTTGTGGAAAAGAACACACATGCAATGCCCCTGGTTGATCCATATGTGGTTTGTGGAAAGAACACACATGCAATGACACTGGTTGATCCATGTGTGGTTTGTGGAAAGAACACACATGCAATGACTCTAGTGCTGGTTTTAGTATAAGAACACACATGCAATGACTCTAGTGGGTCCATATGTGGTTTGTGAAAAGAACACACATGCAATGACTCTAGTGGATACATATATGGTTTGTGGAAAGAACACACATGCAATGACCCTGGTTGATCCATATGTGGTTTGTGGAAAGAACACACATGCAATGACTCAGGGGGATCCATGTGTGGTTCGTGGAAAGAACACACATGCAATGACCACTGGTCGATCCATGTGTGGTTTGTGGAAAGAACACACATGCAATGACACTGGTGGATCCATATGTGGTTTGTGGAAAGAACACACATGCAATGACTCTAGTGCTGGTTTTAGTATAAGAACACACATGCAATGAATCTAGTGGCTCCATATGTGGTTTGTGAAAAGAACACACATTCAATGACTCTAGTGGATACATATGTGGTTTGTGGAAAAGAACACACATGCAATGACCACTGGTTGATCCATAAGTGGTTTGTGGAAAGAACACACATGTAGTGAACACTTGTTGATCCATGTGTGGTTTGTGGAAAGAACACACATGCAATGACTCAGGGGGATCCATATGTGGTTTGTGGAAAAGAACACACATGCAATGACCATTGGTGGATCCATATGTGGTTTGTGAAAAGAACACACATGCAATGACTCTAGTGCTAGTTTTAGTATAAGAACACACATGCAATGACTCTAGTGGGTCCATATGTGGTTTGTGAAAAGAACACACATGCAATGACTCTAGTGGATCCATATGTGGTTTGTGGAAAAGAACACACATGCAATGGCCACTGGTTGATCCATATGTGGTTTGTGGAAAGAACACACATGCAATGACACTGGTTGATCCATATGTGGTTTGTGGAAAGAACACACATGCAATGACTCTAGTGCTGGTTTTAGTATAAGAACACACATGCAATGACTCTAGTGGGTCCATATGTGGTTTGTGGAAAGAACACACATGCAATGACTCTAGTGGATCCATATGTGGTTTGTGGAAAGAACACACATGCAATGACTATAGTGGATCCATATGTGGTTTGTGGAAAGAACACACATGCAATGACTCAGGTGATCCATGTGTGGTTCGTGGAAAGAACACACATGCAATGACCACTGGTCGATCCATGTGTGGTTTGTGGAAAGAACACACATGCAATGACACTAGTGGATCCATATGTGGTTTGTGGAAAGAACACACATGCAATGACCATTGGTGGATCCATATGTGGTTTGTGAAAAGAACACACATGCAATGACTCTAGTGCTAGTTTTAGTATAAGAACACACATGCAATGACTCTAGTGGGTCCATATGTGGTTTGTGAAAAGAACACACATGCAATGACTCTAGTGGATCCATATGTGGTTTGTGGAAAGAACACACATGCAATGGCCACTGGTTGATCCATATGTGGTTTGTGGAAAGAACACACATGCAATGACACTGGTTGATCCATATGTGGTTTGTGAAAAGAACACACATGCAATGACTCTAGTGCTGGTTTTAGTATAAGAACACACATGCAATGACTCTAGTGGGTCCATATGTGGTTTGTGAAAAGAACACACATGCAATGACTCTAGTGGATACATATATGGTTTGTGGAAAGAACACACATGCAATGACCCTGGTTGATCCATATGTGGTTTGTGGAAAGAACACACATGCAATGACTCAGGGGGATCCATGTGTGGTTCGTGGAAAGAACACACATGCAATGACCACTGGTCGATCCATGTGTGGTTTGTGGAAAGAACACACATGCAATGACACTGGTGGATCCATATGTGGTTTGTGGAAAGAACACACATGCAATGACTCTAGTGCTGGTTTTAGTATAAGAACACACATGCAATGAATCTAGTGGCTCCATATGTGGTTTGTGAAAAGAACACGGATTCAATGACTCTAGTGGATACGTATGTGGTTTGTGGAAAAGAACACACATGCAATGACCACTGGTTGATCCATAAGTGGTTTGTGGAAAGAACACACATGTAGTGAACACTTGTTGATCCATGTGTGGTTTGTGGAAAGAACACACATGCAATGACTCAGGGGGATCCATATGTGGTTTGTGGAAAAGAACACACATGCAATGACCATTGGTGGATCCATATGTGGTTTGTGAAAAGAACACACATGCAATGACTCTAGTGCTAGTTTTAGTATAAGAACACACATGCAATGACTCTAGTGGGTCCATATGTGGTTTGTGAAAAGAACACACATGCAATGACTCTAGTGGATCCATATGTGGTTTGTGGAAAAGAACACACATGCAATGGCCTCTGGTTGATCCATATGTGGTTTGTGGAAAGAACACACATGCAATGACACTGGTTGATCCATGTGTGGTTTGTGGAAAGAACACACATGCAATGACTCTAGTGCTGGTTTTAGTATAAGAACACACATGCAATGACTCTAGTGCTGGTTTTAGTATAAGAACACACATGCAATGACTCTAGTGGGTCCATATGTGGTTTGTGAAAAGAACACACATGCAATGACTCTAGTGGATACATATATGGTTTGTGGAAAGAACACACATGCAATGACCCTGGTTGATCCATATGTGGTTTGTGGAAAGAACACACATGCAATGACTCAGGGGGATCCATGTGTGGTTCGTGGAAAGAACACACATGCAATGACCACTGGTCGATCCATGTGTGGTTTGTGGAAAGAACACACATGCAATGACACTGGTGGATCCATATGTGGTTTGTGGAAAGAACACACATGCAATGACTCTAGTGCTGGTTTTAGTATAAGAACACACATGCAATGAATCTAGTGGCTCCATATGTGGTTTGTGAAAAGAACACAGATTCAATGACTCTAGTGGATACGTATGTGGTTTGTGGAAAAGAACACACATGCAATGACCACTGGTTGATCCATAAGTGGTTTGTGGAAAGAACACACATGTAGTGAACACTTGTTGATCCATGTGTGGTTTGTGGAAAGAACACACATGCAATGACTCAGGGGATCCATGTGTGGGTTGTGGAAAGAACACACATGCAATGACCATTGGTGGATCCATATGTGGTTTGTGAAAAGAACACACATGCAATGACTCTAGTGCTAGTTTTAGTATAAGAACACACATGCAATGACTCTAGTGGGTCCATATGTGGTTTGTGAAAAGAACACACATGCAATGACTCTAGTGGATCCATATGTGGTTTGTGGAAAGAACACACATGCAATGGCCTTTGTTTTATGAATATGTGGTTTGTGTAAAGAACACACATGCAATGACCACTGGTTGATCCATGTGTGGTTTGTGGAAAGAACACACATGCAATGACACTGGTGGATCCATATGTGGTTTGTGGAAAGAACACACATGCAATGACTCTAGTGCTGGTTTTAGTATAAGAACACACATGCAATGAATCTAGTGGCTCCATATGTGGTTTGTGAAAAGAACACACATTCAATGACTCTAGTGGATACATATATGGTTTGTGGAAAGAACACACATGCAATGACCCTGGTTGATCCATATGTGGTTTGTGGAAAGAACACACATGTAGTGAACACTTGTTGATCCATGTGTGGTTTGTGGAAAGAACACACATGCAGTGCCACTGGTGGATCCATGTGTGGTTTGTGGAAAGAACACACATGCAATGACCATTGGTGGATCCATATGTGGTTTGTGAAAAGAACACACATGCAATGACTCTAGTGCTAGTTTTAGTATAAGAACACACATGCAATGACTCTAGTGGGTCCATATGTGGTTTGTGAAAAGAACACACATGCAATGACTGAGGGGGGTCCATATGTGGTTTGTGAAAAGAACACACATGCAATGACTCTAGTGGATCCATATGTGGTTTGTGGAAAAGAACACACATGCAATGGCCACTGGTTGATCCATATGTGGTTTGTGGAAAGAACACACATGTAATGACACTGGTTGATCCATATGTGGTTTGTGGAAAGAACACACATGCAATGACTCAGGGGGATCCATGTGTGGTTCGTGGAAAGAACACACATGCAATGACTCAGGGGGATCCATGTGTGGTTTGTGGAAAGAACACACATGCAATGACAATGGTGGATCCATATGTGGTTTGTGGAAAGAACACACATGCAATGACTCTAGTGCTGGTTTTAGTATAAGAACACACATGCAATGAATCTAGTGGCTTCATATGTGGTTTGTGAAAAGAACACACATGAATGACTCTAGTGGATCCATATGTGGTTTGTGGAAAAGAACACACATGCAATGACCACTGTTTGATCCATATGTGCTTTTTGGTAAGAACACACATGTAATGACACTGGTTGATCCATGTGTGGTTTGTGGAAAGAACACACATGCAATGACTCTAGTGGGTCCATATGTGGTTTGTGAAAAGAACACACATGCAATGACTCTAGTAGATACATATGTGGTTTGAGGAAAGAACACACATGCGATGACCACTGGTTGATCCATATGTGGTTTGTGGAAAGAACACACATGCAATGACCCTGGTTGATCTATATGTGGTTTGTGGAAAGAACACACATGCAATGACTCAGGGGGATCCATGTGTGGTTCGTGGAAAGAACACACATGCAATGACCACTGGTCGATCCATGTGTGGTTTGTGGAAAGAACACACATGCAATGACACTAGTGGATCCATATGTGGTTTGTGGAAAGAACACACATGCAATGACTCTAGTGCTGGTTTTAGTATAAGAACACACATGCAATGAATCTAGTGGCTCCATATGTGGTTTGTGAAAAGAACACACATTCAATGACTCTAGTGGATACATATGTGGTTTGTGGAAAAGAACACACATGCAATGACCACTGGTTGATCCATAAGTGGTTTGTGGAAAGAACACACATGTAGTGAACACTTGTTGACCCATGTGTGGTTTGTGGAAAGAACACACATACAATGACTCAGGGAGATCCATATGTGGTTTGTGGAAAAGAACACACATGCAATGACCATTGGTGGATCCATATGTGGTTTGTGAAAAGAACACACATGCAATGACTCTAGTGCTAGTTTTAGTATAAGAACACACATGCAATGACTCTAGTGGGTCCATATGTGGTTTGTGAAAAGAACACACATGCAATGACTCTAGTGGATCCATATGTGGTTTGTGGAAAAGAACACACATGCAATGGCCACTGGTTGATCCATATGTGGTTTGTGGAAAGAACACACATGCAATGACACTGGTTGATCCATGTGTGGTTTGTGGAAAGAACACACATGCAATGACTCTAGTGCTGGTTTTAGTATAAGAACACACATGCAATGACTCTAGTGCTGGTTTTAGTATAAGAACACACATGCAATGACTCTAGTGGGTCCATATGTGGTTTGTGAAAAGAACACACATGCAATGACTCTAGTGGATACATATATGGTTTGTGGAAAGAACACACATGCAATGACCATTGGTGGATCCATATGTGGTTTGTGGAAAGAACACACATGCAATGACTCAGGGGGATCCATGTGTGGTTCGTGGAAAGAACACACATGCAATGACCACTGGTCGATCCATGTGTGGTTTGTGGAAAGAACACACATGCAATGACACTGGTGGATCCATATGTGGTTTGTGGAAAGAACACACATGCAATGACTCTAGTGCTGGTTTTAGTATAAGAACACACATGCAATGAATCTAGTGGCTCCATATGTGGTTTGTGAAAAGAACACAGATTCAATGACTCTAGTGGATACGTATGTGGTTTGTGGAAAAGAACACACATGCAATGACCACTGGTTGATCCATAAGTGGTTTGTGGAAAGAACACACATGTAGTGAACACTTGTTGATCCATGTGTGGTTTGTGGAAAGAACACACATGCAATGACTCAGGGGATCCATATGTGGTTTGTGGAAAAGAACACACATGCAATGACCATTGGTGGATCCATATGTGGTTTGTGAAAAGAACACACATGCAATGACTCTAGTGCTAGTTTTAGTATAAGAACACACATGCAATGACTCTAGTGGGTCCATATGTGGTTTGTGAAAAGAACACACATGCAATGACTCTAGTGGATCCATATGTGGTTTGTGGAAAAGAACACACATGCAATGGCCACTGGTTGATCCATATGTGGTTTGTGGAAAGAACACACATGCAATGACACTGGTTGATCCATGTGTGGTTTGTGGAAAGAACACACATGCAATGACTCTAGTGCTGGTTTTAGTATAAGAACACACATGCAATGACTCTAGTGCTGGTTTTAGTATAAGAACACACATGCAATGACTCTAGTGGGTCCATATGTGGTTTGTGAAAAGAACACACATGCAATGACTCTAGTGGATACATATATGGTTTGTGGAAAGAACACACATGCAATGACCCTGGTTGATCCATATGTGGTTTGTGGAAAGAACACACATGCAATGACTCAGGGGGATCCATGTGTGGTTCGTGGAAAGAACACACATGCAATGACCACTGGTCGATCCATGTGTGGTTTGTGGAAAGAACACACATGCAATGACACTAGTGGATCCATATGTGGTTTGTGGAAAGAACACACATGCAATGACTCTAGTGCTGGTTTTAGTATAAGAACACACATGCAATGAATCTAGTGGCTCCATATGTGGTTTGTGAAAAGAACACAGATTCAATGACTCTAGTGGATACATATGTGGTTTGTGGAAAGAACACACATGCAATGACCACTGGTTGATCCATAAGTGGTTTGTCGAAAGAACACACATGTAGTGAACACTTGTTGATCCATGTGTGGTTTGTGGAAAGAACATACATGCAATGACTCAGGGGGATCCATATGTGGTTTCTGGAAAGAACACACATGCAATGACCATTGGTGGATCCATATGTGGTTTGTGAAAAGAACACACATGCAATGACTCTAGTGCTAGTTTTAGTATAAGAACACACATGCAATGACTCTAGTGGGTCCATATGTGGTTTGTGAAAAGAACACACATGCAATGACTCTAGTAGATACATATGTGGTTTGAGGAAAGAACACACATGCGATGACCACTGGTTGATCCATATGTGGTTTGTGGAAAGAACACACATGCAATGACACTGGTGGATCCATATGTGGTTTGTGGAAAGAACACACATGCAATGACTCTAGTGCTGGTTTTAGTATAAGAACACACATGCAATGAATCTAGTGGCTCCATATGTGGTTTGTGAAAAGAACACACATTCAATGACTCTAGTGGATACATATGTGGTTTGTGGAAAAGAACACACATGCAATGACCACTGGTTGATCCATAAGTGGTTTGTGGAAAGAACACACATGTAGTGAACACTTGTTGATCCATGTGTGGTTTGTGGAAAGAACACACATGCAATGACTCAGGGGATCCATATGTGGTTTGTGGAAAAGAACACACATGCAATGACCATTGGTGGATCCATATGTGGTTTGTGAAAAGAACACACATGCAATGACTCTAGTGCTAGTTTTAGTATAAGAACACACATGCAATGACTCTAGTGGGTCCATATGTGGTTTGTGAAAAGAACACACATGCAATGACTCTAGTGGATCCATATGTGGTTTGTGGAAAAGAACACACATGCAATGGCCATTGGTTGATCCATATGTGGTTTGTGGAAAGAACACACATGCAATGACACTGGTTGATCCATGTGTGGTTTGTGGAAAGAACACACATGCAATGACTCTAGTGCTGGTTTTAGTATAAGAACACACATGCAATGACTCTAGTGCTGGTTTTAGTATAAGAACACACATGCAATGACTCTAGTGGGTCCATATGTGGTTTGTGAAAAGAACACACATGCAATGACTCTAGTGGATACATATATGGTTTGTGGAAAGAACACACATGCAATGACCCTGGTTGATCCATATGTGGTTTGTGGAAAGAACACACATGCAATGACTCAGGGGGATCCATGTGTGGTTCGTGGAAAGAACACACATGCAATGACCACTGGTCGATCCATGTGTGGTTTGTGGAAAGAACACACATGCAATGACACTGGTGGATCCATATGTGGTTTGTGGAAAGAACACACATGCAATGACTCTAGTGCTGGTTTTAGTATAAGAACACACATGCAATGAATCTAGTGGCTCCATATGTGGTTTGTGAAAAGAACACAGATTCAATGACTCTAGTGGATACGTATGTGGTTTGTGGAAAAGAACACACATGCAATGACCACTGGTTGATCCATAAGTGGTTTGTGGAAAGAACACACATGTAGTGAACACTTGTTGATCCATGTGTGGTTTGTGGAAAGAACACACATGCAATGACTCAGGGGATCCATATGTGGTTTGTGGAAAAGAACACACATGCAATGACCATTGGTGGATCCATATGTGGTTTGTGAAAAGAACACACATGCAATGACTCTAGTGCTAGTTTTAGTATAAGAACACACATGCAATGACTCTAGTGGGTCCATATGTGGTTTGTGAAAAGAACACACATGCAATGACTCTAGTGCTGGTTTTAGTATAAGAACACACATGCAATGAATCTAGTGGATCCATATGTGGTTTGTGAAAAGAACACACATGCAATGACTCTAGTGGATCCATATGTGGTTTGTGGAAAAGAACACACATGCAATGACCACTGGTTGATCCATAAGTGGTTTATGGAAAGAACACACATGTAGTGAACACTTGTTGATCCATGTGTGGTTTGTGGAAAGAACACACATGCAATGACCACTGGTCGATCCATGTGTGGTTTGTGGAAAGAACACACATGCAATGACCATTGGTGGATCCATATGTGGTTTGTGAAAAGAACACACATGCAATGACTCTAGTGGATCATATGGTTTGAGTATAAGAACACACATGCAATGATTCTAGTGGATCCATATGTGGTTTGTGGAAAGAACACACATGCAATTACTCTAGTGGATCCATGTGTGGTTTGTGGAAAGAACACACATGCAATGGCCACTGGTTGATCCATATGTGGTTTGTGGAAAGAACACACATGCAATGACACTGGTGGATCCATATGTGGTTTGTGGAAAGAACACACATGCAATGACTCTAGTGCTGGTTTTAGTATAAGAACACACATGCAATGAATCTAGTGGCTCCATATGTGGTTTGTGAAAAGAACACAGATTCAATGACTCTAGTGGATACGTATGTGGTTTGTGGAAAAGAACACACATGCAATGACCACTGGTTGATCCATAAGTGGTTTGTGGAAAGAACACACATGTAGTGAACACTTGTTGATCCATGTGTGGTTTGTGGAAAGAACACACATGCAATGACTCAGGGGGATCCATGTGTGGTTCGTGGAAAGAACACACATGCAATGACCATTGGTGGATCCATATGTGGTTTGTGAAAAGAACACACATGCAATGACTCTAGTGCTAGTTTTAGTATAAGAACACACATGCAATGACTCTAGTGGGTCCATATGTGGTTTGTGAAAAGAACACACATGCAATGACTCTAGTGGATCCATATGTGGTTTGTGGAAAGAACACACATGCAATGGCCACTGGTTGATCCATATGTGGTTTGTGGAAAGAACACACATGCAATGACACTGGTTGATCCATGTGTGGTTTGTGGAAAGAACACACATGCAATGACTCTAGTGCTGGTTTTAGTATAAGAACACACATGCAATGACTCTAGTGGGTCCATATGTGGTTTGTGAAAAGAACACACATGCAATGACTCTAGTGGATACATATGTGGTTTGTGGAAAAGAACACACATGCAATGACTCTAGTGGGTCCATATGTGGTTTGTGAAAAGAACACACATGCAATGACTCTAGTGGATACATATGTGGTGTGTGGAAAAGAACACACATGCAATGACTCAAGGGAAACCATATGTGGTTTGTGGAAAAGAACACACATGCAGTGACCACTTGTGGATCCATGTGTGGTTTGTGGAAAGAACACACATGCAATGACACTAGTGGATCCATATGTGGTTTGTGGAAAGAACACACATGCAATGACTCTAGTGCTGGTTTTAGTATAAGAACACACATGCAATGACTCTAGTGGCTCCATATGTGGTTTGTGAAAAGAACACACATGCAATGACTCTAGTGGATACATATGTGGTTTGTGGAAAGAACACACATGCAATGACCACTGGTTGATCCATATGTGGTTTGTGGAAAGAACACACATGTAATGACACTGGTTGATCCATATGTGGTTTGTGGAAAGAACACACATGCAATGACTCAGGGGGATCCATGTGTGGTTCGTGGAAAGAACACACATGCAATGACCACTGGTCGATCCATGTGTGGTTTGTGGAAAGAACACACATGCAATGACACTAGTGGATCCATATGTGGTTTGTGGAAAGAACACACATGCAATGACTCTAGTGCTGGTTTTAGTATAAGAACACACATGCAATGAATCTAGTGGCTCCATATGTGGTTTGTGAAAAGAACACAGATTCAATGAATCTAGTGGATACATATGTGGTTTGTGGAAAGAACACACATGCAATGACCACTGGTTGATCCATAAGTGGTTTGTGGAAAGAACACACATGTAGTGAACACTTGTTGATCCATGTGTGGTTTGTGGAAAGAACACACATGCAATGACTCAGGGGGATCCATATGTGGTTTGTGTAAAAGAACACACATGCAATGACCATTGGTGGATCCATATGTGGTTTGTGAAAAGAACACACATGCAATGACTCTAGTGCTAGTTTTAGTATAAGAACACACATGCAATGACTCTAGTGGGTCCATATGTGGTTTGTGAAAAGAACACACATGCAATGACTCTAGTGGATCCATATGTGGTTTGTGGAAAGAACACACATGCAATGGCCACTGGTTGATCCATATGTGGTTTGTGGAAAGAACACACATGCAATGACACTGGTTGATCCATGTGTGGTTTGTGGAAAGAACACACATGCAATGACTCTAGTGCTGGTTTTAGTATAAGAACACACATGCAATGACTCTAGTGGGTCCTGGTTTGTATAAGAACACACATGCAATGACTCTAGTGGGTCCATATGTGGTTTGTGAAAAGAACACACATGCAATGACTCTAGTGGATCCATATGTGGTTTGTGGAAAGAACACACATGCAATGACACTGGTTGATCCATATGTGGTTTGTGGAAAGAACACACATGCAATGACTCAGGGGGATCCATGTGTGGTTCGTGGAAAGAACACACATGCAATGACCACTGGTCGATCCATGTGTGGTTTGTGGAAAGAACACACATGCAATGACACTGGTGGATCCATATGTGGTTTGTGGAAAGAACACACATGCAATGACTCTAGTGCTGGTTTTAGTATAAGAACACACATGCAATGAATCTAGTGGCTCCATATGTGGTTTGTGAAAAGAACACAGATTCAATGAATCTAGTGGATACGTATGTGGTTTGAGGAAAAGAACACACATGCAATGACCACTGGTTGATCCATAAGTGGTTTGTCGAAAGAACACACATGTAGTGAACACTTGTTGATCCATGTGTGGTTTGTGGAAAGAACACACATGCAATGACTCAAGGGGAACCATATGTGGTTTGTGGAAAAGAACACACATGCAATGACCATTGGTGGATCCATATGTGGTTTGTGAAAAGAACACACATGCAATGACTCTAGTGCTAGTTTTAGTATAAGAACACACATGCAATGACTCTAGTGGGTCCATATGTGGTTTGTGAAAAGAACACACATGCAATGACTCTAGTGGATCCATATGTGGTTTGTGGAAAGAACACACATGCAATGACCACTGGTTGATCCATATGTGGTTTGTGGAAAGAACACACATGCAATGACACTGGTGGATCCATATGTGGTTTGTGGAAAGAACACACATGCAATGACTCTAGTGCTGGTTTTAGTATAAGAACACACATGCAATGAATCTAGTGGCTCCATATGTGGTTTGTGAAAAGAACACATAATCAATAACTCTAGGGGATCCATGTGTGGTTCGTGGAAAGAACACACATGCAATGACCACTGGTTGATCCATAAGTGGTTTGTGGAAAGAACACACATGTAGTGAACACTTGTTGATCCATGTGTGGTTTGTGGAAAGAACACACATGCAATGACTCAGGGGGATCCATATGTGGTTTGTGGAAAAGAACACACATGCAATGACCATTGGTGGATCCATATGTGGTTTGTGAAAAGAACACACATGCAATGACTCTAGTGCTAGTTTTAGTATAAGAACACACATGCAATGACTCTAGTGGGTCCATATGTGGTTTGTGAAAAGAACACACATGCAATGACTCTAGTGGATCCATATGTGGTTTGTGGAAAAGAACACACATGCAATGGCCACTGGTTGATCCATATGTGGTTTGTGGAAAGAACACACATGCAATGACACTGGTTGATCCATGTGTGGTTTGTGGAAAGAACACACATGCAATGACTCTAGTGCTGGTTTTAGTATAAGAACACACATGCAATGACTCTAGTGGGTCCATATGTGGTTTGTGAAAAGAACACACATGCAATGACTCTAGTGGATACATATGTGGTTTGTGGAAAAGAACACACATGCAATGACTCTAGTGGGTCCATATGTGGTTTGTGAAAAGAACACACATGCAATGACTCTAGTGGATACATATGTGGTGTGTGGAAAAGAACACACATGCAATGACTCTAGTGGATCCATGTGTGGTTTGTGGAAAGAACACACATGCAATGACTCTAGTGGATCCATGTGTGGTTTGTGCAAAGAACACACATGCAATGACACTGGTGGATCCATATGTGGTTTGTGGAAAGAACACACATGCAATGACTCTAGTGCTGGTTTTAGTATAAGAACACACATGCAATGAATCTAGTGGCTCCATATGTGGTTTGTGAAAAGAACACAGTTTAATGAATCTAGTGGATACGTATGTGGTTTGTGGGAAAGAACACACATGCAATGACCACTGGTTGATCCATAAGTGGTTTGTCGAAAGAACACACATGTAGTGAACACTTGTTGATCCATGTGTGGTTTGTGGAAAGAACACACATGCAATGACTCAAGGGGAACCATATGTGGTTTGTGGAAAGAACACACATGCAATGACCATTGGTGGATCCATATGTGGTTTGTGAAAAGAACACACATGCAATGACTCTAGTGCTAGTTTTAGTATAAGAACACACATGCAATGACTCTAGTGGGTCCATATGTGGTTTGTGAAAAGAACACACATGCAATGACTCTAGTGGATCCATATGTGGTTTGTGGAAAAGAACACACATGCAATGGCCACTGGTTGATCCATATGTGGTTTGTGGAAAGAACACACATGTAATGACACTGGTTGATCCATATGTGGTTTGTGGAAAGAACACACATGCAATGACTCAGGGGGATCCATGTGTGGTTCGTGGAAAGAACACACATGCAATGACCATTGGTCGATCCATGTGTGGTTTGTGGAAAGAACACACATGCAATGACACTAGTGGATCCATATGTGGTTTGTGGAAAGAACACACATGCAATGACTCTAGTGCTGGTTTTAGTATAAGAACACACATGCAATGAATCTAGTGGCTCCATATGTGGTTTGTGAAAAGAACACAGATTCAATGACTCTAGTGGATACGTATGTGGTTTGTGGAAAAGAACACACATGCAATGACCACTGGTTGATCCATAAGTGGTTTGTGGAAAGAACACACATGTAGTGAACACTTGTTGATCCATGTGTGGTTTGTGGAAAGAACACACATGCAATGACTCAGGGGGATCCATATGTGGTTTGTGGAAAAGAACACACATGCAATGACCATTGGTGGATCCATATGTGGTTTGTGAAAAGAACACACATGCAATGACTCTAGTGCTAGTTTTAGTATAAGAACACACATGCAATGACTCTAGTGGGTCCATATGTGGTTTGTGAAAAGAACACACATGCAATGACTCTAGTGGATCCATATGTGGTTTGTGTAAAGAACACACATGCAATGGCCTCTGGTTGATCCATATGTGGTTTGTGGAAAGAACACACATGCAATGACACTGGTTGATCCATGTGTGGTTTGTGGAAAGAACACACATGCAATGACTCTAGTGCTGGTTTTAGTATAAGAACACACATGCAATGACTCTAGTGGGTCCATATGTGGTTTGTATAAAGAGAACACATGCAATGACTCTAGTGGGTCCATATGTGGTTTGTGAAAAGAACAAACAAGCAATGACTCTAGTGGATCCATATGTGGTTTGTGGAAAGAACACACATGCAATGACCCTGGTTGATCCATATGTGGTTTGTGGAAAGAACACACATGCAATGACTCAGGGGATCCATGTGTGGTTCGTGGAAAGAACACACATGCAATGACCACTGGTCGATCCATGTGTGGTTTGTGGAAAGAACACACATGCAATGACACTGGTGGATCCATATGTGGTTTGTGGAAAGAACACACATGCAATGACTCTAGTGCTGGTTTTAGTATAAGAACACACATGCAATGAATCTAGTGGCTCCATATGTGGTTTGTGAAAAGAACACATATTGAATGACTCTAGTGGATACGTATGTGGTTTGTGGAAAAGAACACACATGCAATGACCACTGGTTGATCCATAAGTGGTTTGTGGAAAGAACACACATGTAGTGAACACTTGTTGATCCATGTGTGGTTTGTGGAAAGAACACACATGCAATGACTCAGGGGATCCATATGTGGTTTGTGGAAAAGAACACACATGCAATGACCATTGGTGGATCCATATGTGGTTTGTGAAAAGAACACACATGCAATGACTCTAGTGCTAGTTTTAGTATAAGAACACACATGCAATGACTCTAGTGGGTCCATATGTGGTTTGTGAAAAGAACACACATGCAATGACTCTAGTGGATCCATATGTGGTTTGTGGAAAAGAACACACATGCAATGGCCACTGGTTGATCCATATGTGGTTTGTGGAAAGAACACACATGCAATGACACTGGTGGATCCATATGTGGTTTGTGGAAAGAACACACATGCAATGACTCTAGTGCTGGTTTTAGTATAAGAACACACATGCAATGAATCTAGTGGCTCCATATGTGGTTTGTGAAAAGAACACACATTCAATGACTCTAGTGGATACATATGTGGTTTGTGGAAATAACACACATGCAATGACCACTGGTTGATCCATAAGTGGTTTGTGGAAAGAACACACATGTAGTGAACACTTGTTGATCCATGTGTGGTTTGTGGAAAGAACACACATGCAATGACTCAGGGGGATCCATATGTGGTTTGTGGAAAAGAACACACATGCAATGACCATTGGTGGATCCATATGTGGTTTGTGAAAAGAACACACATGCAATGACTCTAGTGCTAGTTTTAGTATAAGAACACACATGCAATGACTCTAGTGGGTCCATATGTGGTTTGTGAAAAGAACACACATGCAATGACTCTAGTGGATCCATATGTGGTTTGTGGAAAAGAACACACATGCAATGGCCACTGGTTGATCCATATGTGGTTTGTGGAAAGAACACACATGCAATGAAACTGGTTGAACCATGTGTGGTTTGTGGAAAGAACACACATGCAATCACTCTAGTGCTGGTTTTAGTATAAGAACACACATGCAATGAGTCTAGTGGGTCCATATGTGGTTTGTGAAAGAACACACATGCATGACTCTAGTGGATCCATATGTGGTTTGTGGAAAAGAACACACATGCAATGGCCTCTAGTTGATACATATGTGGTTTGTGGAAAGAACACACATGCAATGACACTGGTTGATCCATATGTGGTTTGTGGAAAGAACACACATGCAATGACTCTAGGGGATCCATGTGTGGTTTGTGGAAAGAACACACATGCAATGACTCTAGTGGATCCATGTGTGGTTTGTGGAAAGAACACACATGCAATGACACTGGTGGATCCATATGTGGTTTGTGGAAAGAACACACATGCAATGACTCTAGTGCTGGTTTTAGTATAAGAACACACATGCAATGAATCTAGTGGCTCCATATGTGGTTTGTGAAAAGAACACACAGATTCAATGACTCTAGTGGATACGTATGTGGTTTGTGGAAAAGAACACACATGCAATGACCACTGGTTGATCCATAAGTGGTTTGTGGAAAGAACACACATGTAGTGAACACTTGTTGATCCATGTGTGGTTTGTGGAAAGAACACACATGCAATGACTCAGGGGGATCCATATGTGGTTTATGGAAAAAACACACATGCAATGACCATTGGTGGATCCATATGTGGTTTGTGAAAAGAACACACATGCAATGACTCTAGTGCTAGTTTTAGTATAAGAACACACATGCAATGACTCTAGTGGGTCCATATGTGGTTTGTGAAAAGAACACACATGCAATGACTCTAGTGGATCCATATGTGGTTTGTGGAAAAGAACACACATGCAATGGCCACTGGTTGATCCATATGTGGTTTGTGGAAAGAACACACATGTAATGACACTGGTTGATCCATATGTGGTTTGTGGAAAGAACACACATGCAATGACTCAGGGGGATCCATGTGTGGTTCGTGGAAAGAACACACATGCAATGACCACTGGTCGATCCATGTGTGGTTTGTGGAAAGAACACACATGCAATGACACTAGTGGATCCATATGTGGTTTGTGGAAAGAACACACATGCAATGACTCTAGTGCTGGTTTTAGTATAAGAACACACATGCAATGAATCTAGTGGCTCCATATGTGGTTTGTGAAAAGAACACATATTCAATAACTCTAGTGGATACATATGTGGTTCGTGGAAAGAACACACATGCAATGACCACTGGTTGATCCATAAGTGGTTTGTGGAAAGAACACACATGTAGTGAACACTTGTTGATCCATGTGTGGTTTGTGGAAAGAACACACATGCAATGACTCAGGGGGATCCATATGTGGTTTGTGGAAAAGAACACACATGCAATGACCATTGGTGGATCCATATGTGGTTTGTGAAAAGAACACACATGCAATGACTCTAGTGCTAGTTTTAGTATAAGAACACACATGCAATGACTCTAGTGGGTCCATATGTGGTTTGTGAAAAGAACACACATGCAATGACTCTAGTGGATCCATATGTGGTTTGTGGAAAAGAACACACATGCAATGACACTGGTTGATCCATATGTGGTTTGTGGAAAGAACACACATGCAATGACACTGGTTGATCCATGTGTGGTTTGTGGAAAGAACACACATGCAATGACTCAGCGGGATCCATGTGTGGTTTGTGGAAAGAACACACATGCAATGACACTAGTGGATCCATATGTGGTTTGTGGAAAGAACACACATGCAATGACTCTAGTGCTGGTTTTAGTATAAGAACACACATGCAATGAATCTAGTGGCTCCATATGTGGTTTGTGAAAAGAACACACATGCAATGACTCTAGTGGATCCATATGTGGTTTGTGGAAAGAACACACATGCAATGACTCAGGTTGATCCATATGTGGTTTGTGGAAAGAACACACATGCAATGACCACTGGTTGATCCATGTGTGGTTTGTGAAAATAACACACATGCAATGACTCTAGTGCTGGTTTCAGTATAAGAACACACATGCAATGACTCTAGTGCTGGTTTTAGTAGAAGAACACACATGTAATGACTCTAGTGGGTCCATATGTGGTTTGTGAAAAGAACAGACATGCAATGACTCTAGTGGATACATATATGGTTTGTGGAAAAGAACACACATGCAATGACCACTGGTCGATCCATATGTGGTTTGTGAAAAGAACACACATGCAATGACTCAGGGGGATCCATGTGTGGTTTGTGGAAAGAACACACATGCAATGACCACTGGTCGATCCATCTGTGTTTTGTGGAAAGAACACACATGCAATGACATTCGTGGATCCATATGTGGTTTGTGAAAAGAACACACAAGCAATGACTCTAGTGTTGGTTTTAGTATAAGAACACACATTCAATGACTCTAGTGGATCCATATGTGGTTTGTGAAAAGAACACACATGCAATGACTCTAGTGGATCCATATGTGGTTTGTGGAAAGAACACACATGCAATGACACTGGTGGATCCATATGTGGTTTGTGGAAAGAACACACATGCAATGACTCTAGTGTTGGTGTTAGTATAAGAACACACATGCAATGACTCTAGTGGGTCCATATGTGGTTTGTGGAAAGAACACACATGCAATGACTCTAGTGGATCCATACGTGGTTTGTGGAAATAACACAAATGCAATGACCACTGGTTGATCCATATGTGGTTTGTGGAAAGAACACACATGCAATGACACTGGTGGATCCATATGTGGTTTGTGGAAAGAACACACATGCAATGACTCTAGTGCTGGTTTTAGTATAAGAACACACATGCAATGAATCTAGTGGCTCCATATGTGGTTTGTGAAAAGAACACACATTCAATGACTCTAGTGGATACATATGTGGTTCGTGGAAAGAACACACATGCAATGGCCACTGGTTGATCCATAAGTGGTTTGTGGAAAGAACACACATGTAGTGAACACTTGTTGATCCATGTGTGGTTTGTGGAAAGAACACACATGCAATGACTCAGGGGATCCATATGTGGTTTGTGGAAAAGAACACACATGCAATGACCATTGGTGGATCCATATGTGGTTTGTGAAAAGAACACACATGCAATGACTCTAGTGCTAGTTTTAGTATAAGAACACACATGCAATGACTCTAGTGGGTCCATATGTGGTTTGTGAAAAGAACACACATGCAATGACTCTAGTGGATCCATATGTGGTTTGTGGAAAGAACACACATGCAATGACAGTGGTTGATCCATATGTGGTTTGTGGAAAGAACACACATGCAATGACACTGGTTGATCCATGTGTGGTTTGTGGAAAGAACACACATGCAATGACTCTAGTGCTGGTTTTAGTATAAGAACACACATGCAATGACTCTAGTGGGTCCATATGTGGTTTGTGAAAAGAACACACATGCAATGACTCTAGTGGATCCATATGTGGTTTGTGGAAAAGAACACACATGCAATGACCATTGGTTGATCCATATGTGGTTTGTGGAAAGAACACAAATGCAATGACACTGGTGGATCCATATGTGGTTTGTGAAAAGACCACACATGCAATGACTCTAGGGGATCCATGTGGTTTGTGTAAAGAACACACATGCAATGACTCTTGTGGTTCCATATGTGGTTTGTGAAAAGAACACACATGCAATGACTCTAGTGGATCCATATGTGGTTTGTGGAAAGAACACACATGCAATGACACTGGTTGATCCATATGTGGTTTGTGGAAAGAACACACATGCAATGACTCATGGGGATCCATGTGTGGTTCGTGGAAAGAACACACATGCAATGACCACTGGTCGATCCATGTGTGGTTTGTGGAAAGAACACACATGCAATGACACTAGTGGATCCATATGTGGTTTGTGGAAAGAACACACATGCAATGACTCTAGTGCTGGTTTTAGTATAAGAACACACATGCAATGAATCTAGTGGCTCCATATGTGGTTTTTGTAAAGAACACAGATTCAATGACTCTAGTGGATACGTATGCGGTTTGTGGAAAAGAACACACATGCAATGACCACTGGTTGATCCATAAGTGGTTTGTGAAAAGAACACACATGTAGTGAACACTTGTTGATCCATGTGTGGTTTGTGGAAAGAACACACATGCAATGACTCAGGGGGATCCATATGTGGTTTGTGGAAAGAACACACATGCAATGACCATTGGTGGATCCATATGTGGTTTGTGAAAAGAACACACATGCAATGACTCTAGTGCTAGTTTTAGTATAAGAACACACATGCAATGACTCTAGTGGGTCCATATGTGGTTTGTGAAAAGAACACACATGCAATGACTCTAGTGGATCCATATGTGGTTTGTGGAAAGAACACACATGCAATGACTCTAGTGGATCCATATGTGGTTTGTGGAAAGAACACACATGCAATGACCACTGGTTGATCCATATGTGGTTTGTGGAAAGAACACACATGCAATGACACTGGTTGATCCATGTGTGGTTTGTGGAAAGAACACACATGCAATGACTCTAGTGCTGGTTTTAGTATAAGAACACACATGCAATGACTCTAGTGCTGGTTTTAGTATAAGAACACACATGCAATGACTCTAGTGGGTCCATATGTGGTTTGTGAAAAGAACACACATGCAATGACTCTAGTGGATACATATATGGTTTGTGGAAAGAACACACATGCAATGACCCTGGTTGATCCATATGTGGTTTGTGGAAAGAACACACATGCAATGACTCAGGGGGATCCATGTGTGGTTTGTGGAAAGAACACACATGCAATGACCACTGGTCGATCCATGTGTGGTTTGTGGAAAGAACACACATGCAATGATACTGGTGGATCCATATGTGGTTTGTTGAAAGAACACACATGCAATGACTCTAGTGCTGGTTTTAGTATAAGAACACACATGCAATGAATCAGGGGGATCCATGTGTGGTTCGTGGAAAGAACACACATGCAATGACCACTGGTCGATCCATGTGTGGTTTGTGGAAAGAACACACATGCAATGACACTGGTGGATTCATATGTGGTTTGTGGAAAGAACACACATGCAATGACTCTAGTTTTAGTATAAGAACACACATGCAATGACTCCATATGTGGTTTGTGGAAAGAACACACATGCAATGACTCTAGTGGATCCATATGTGGTTTGTGGAAAGAACACACATGCAATGATCCATATGTGGTTTGTGGAAAGAACACACATGCAATGACACTGGTGGATCCATATGTGGTTTGTGGAAAGAACACACATGCAATGACTCTAGTGCTGGTTTTAGTATAAGAACACACATGCAATGAATCTAGTGGCTCCATATGTGGTTTGTGAAAAGAACACAGATTCAATGACTCTAGTGGATACGTATGTGGTTTGTGGAAAAGAACACACATGCAATGACCACTGGTTGATCCATAAGTGGTTTGTGGAAAGAACACACATGTAGTGAACACTTGTTGATCCATGTGTGGTTTGTGGAAAGAACACACATGCAATGACTCAGGGGATCCATATGTGGTTTGTGGAAAAGAACACACATGCAATGACCATTGGTGGATCCATATGTGGTTTGTGAAAAGAACACACATGCAATGACTCTAGTGCTAGTTTTAGTATAAGAACACACATGCAATGACTCTAGTGGGTCCATATGTGGTTTGTGAAAAGAACACACATGCAATGACTCTAGTGGATCCATATGTGGTTTGTGGAAAAGAACACACATGCAATGGCCACTGGTTGATCCATATGTGGTTTGTGGAAAGAACACACATGCAATGACACTGGTTGATCCATGTGTGGTTTGTGGAAAGAACACACATGCAATGACTCTAGTGCTGGTTTTAGTATAAGAACACACATGCAATGACTCTAGTGGGTCCATATGTGGTTTGTGAAAAGAACACACATGCAATGACTCTAGTGGATCCATATGTGGTTTGTGGAAAAGAACACACATGCAATGACCATTGGTTCATCCATATATGGTTTGTGGAAAGAACACACATGCAATGACCCTGGTTGATCCATATGTGGTTTGTTGAAAGAACACACATGCAATGACTCTAGTGGATACGTATATGGTTTGTGGAAAGAACACACATGCAATGACTCTAGTGGATACATATATGGTTTGTGGAAAGAACACACATGCAATGACCCTGGTTGATCCATATGTGGTTTGTGGAAAGAACACACATGCAATGACACTGGTTGATCCATGTGTGGTTTGTGGAAAGAACACACATGCAATGACTCTGGGGCTACATGTGGGGTTTGTGGAAAGAACACACATGCAATGACCACTGGTCGATCCATGTGTGGTTTGTGGAAAGAACACACATGCAATGACACTAGTGGATCCATATGTGGTTTGTGGAAAGAACACACATGCAATGACTCTAGTGCTGGTTTTAGTATAAGAACACACATGCAATGAATCTAGTGGCTCCATATGTGGTTTGTGAAAAGAACACAGATTCAATGACTCTAGTGGATACGTATGTGGTTTGTGGAAAAGAACACACATGCAATGACCACTGGTTGATCCATAAGTGGTTTGTGGAAAGAACACACATGTAGTGAACACTTGTTGATCCATGTGTGGTTTGTGGAAAGAACACACATGCAATGACTCAGGGGGATCCATATGTGGTTTGTGGAAAGAACACACATGCAATGACCATTGGTGGATCCATATGTGGTTTGTGAAAAGAACACACATGCAATGACTCTAGTGCTAGTTTTAGTATAAGAACACACATGCAATGACTCTAGTGGGTCCATATGTGGTTTGTGAAAAGAACACACATGCAATGACTCTAGTGGATCCATATGTGGTTTGTGAAAAGAACACACATGCAATGACTCTAGTGGATCCATATGTGGTTTGTGGAAAGAACACACATGCAATGACACTGGTTGATCCATATGTGGTTTGTGGAAAGAACACACATGCAATGACACAGGTTGATCCATGTGTGGTTTGTGGAAAGAACACACATGCAATGACTCTAGTGCTGGTTTTAGTATAAGAACACACATGCAATGACTCTAGTGCTGGTTTTAGTATAAGAACACACATGCAATGACTCTAGTGGGTCCATATGTGGTTTGTGAAAAGAACACACATGCAATGACTCTAGTGGATACATATATGGTTTGTGGAAAGAACACACATGCAATGACCCTGGTTGATCCATATGTGGTTTGTAGAAAGAACACACATGCAATGAATCAGGGGGATCCATGTGTGGTTCGTGGAAAGAACACACATGCAATGACCACTGGTCGATCCATGTGTGGTTTGTGGAAAGAACACACATGCAATGACACTGGTGGATCCATATGTGGTTTGTGGAAAGAACACACATGCAATGACTCTAGTGCTGGTTTTAGTATAAGAACACACATGCAATGACTCTAGTGGATCCATATGTGGTTTGTGGAAAGAACACACATGCAATGACTCTAGTGGATCCATATGTGATTTGTGGAAAGAACACACATGCAATGACCACTGTGGATCCATATGTGGTTTGGAAAGAACACACATGCAATGACTTTTAGTATAAGAACACAGATGCAATGACTCTAGTGGGTCCATATGTGGTTTGTGAAAAGAACACACATGCAATGACTCTAGTGGATCCATATGTGGTTGTGGAAAGAACACACATGCAATGACCACTGGTCGATCCATATGTGGTTTGTGGAAAGAACACACATGCAATGACACTGGTGGATCCATATGTGGTTTGTGGAAAGAACACACATGCAATGACTCTAGTGCTGGTTTTAGTATAAGAACACACATGCAATGAATCTAGTGGCTCCATATGTGGTTTGTGAAATGAACACCGATTCTATGAGTCTAGTGGATACGTATGTGGTTTGTGGAAAAGAACACACATGCAATGACCACTGGTTGATCCATAAGTGGTTTGTGGAAAGAACACACATGTAGTGAACACTTGTTGATCCATGTGTGGTTTGTGGAAAGAACACACATGCAATAACTCAGGGGATCCATATGTGGTTTGTGGAAAAGAACACACATGCAATGACCATTGGTGGATCCATATGTGGTTTGTGAAAAGAACACACATGCAATGACTCTAGTGCTAGTTTTAGTATAAGAACACACATGCAATGACTCTAGTGGGTCCATATGTGGTTTGTGAAAAGAACACACATGCAATGACTCTAGTGGATCCATATGTGGTTTATGGAAAAGAACACACATGCAAGGGCCACTGGTTGATCCATATGGGGTTTGGGGAAAGCACACACATGCAATGACACTGGTTGATCCATGTGGTTTGTGGAAAGAACACACATGCAATGACTCTAGTGCTGGTTTTAGTATAAGAACACACATGCAATGACTCTAGTGGGTCCATATGTGGTTTGTGAAAAGAACACACATGCAATGACTCTAGTGGATACATATGTGGTTTGTGGAAAGAACACACATGCAATGACCATTGGTTGATCCATATGTGGTTTGTGGAAAGAACACACATGTAATGACACTGGTTGATCCATATGTGGTTTGTGGAAAGAACACACATGCAATGACTCAGGGGATCCATGTGTGGTTCGTGGAAAGAACACACATGCAATGACCACTGGTCGATCCATGTGTGGTTTGTGGAAAGAACACACATGCAATGACACTGGTGGATCCATATGTGGTTTGTGGAAAGAACACACATGCAATGACTCTAGTGCTGGTTTTAGTATAAGAACACACATGCAATGAATCTAGTGGCTCCATATGTGGTTTGTGAAAAGAACACAGATTCAATGACTCTAGTGGATACGTATGTGGTTTGTGGAAAAGAACACACATGCAATGACCACTGGTTGATCCATAAGTGGTTTGTGGAAAGAACACACATGTAGTGAACACTTGTTGATCCATGTGTGGTTTGTGGAAAGAACACACATGCAATGACTCAGGGGATCCATATGTGGTTTGTGGAAAAGAACACACATGCAATGACCATTGGTGGATCCATATGTGGTTTGTGAAAAGAACACACATGCAATGACTCTAGTGCTAGTTTTAGTATAAGAACACACATGCAATGACTCTAGTGGGTCCATATGTGGTTTGTGAAAAGAACACACATGCAATGACTCTAGTGGATCCATATGTGGTTTGTGGGAAAGAACACACATGCAATGGCCACTGGTTGATCCATATGTGGTTTGTGGAAAGAACACACATGCAATGACACTGGTTGATCCATGTGTGGTTTGTGGAAAGAACACACATGCAATGACACTGGTTGATCCATATGTGGTTTGTGAAAAGAACACACATGCAATGACTCTAGTGGATCCATATGTGGTTTGTGGAAAAGAACACACATGCAATGACTCTGGTCGATCCATATGTGGTTTGTGGAAAGAACACACATGCAATGACACTAGTGGATCCATATGTGGTTTGTGGAAAGAACACACATGCAATGACTCTAGTGCTGGTTTTAGTATAAGAACACACATGCAATGAATCTAGTGGCTCCATATGTGGTTTGTGAAAAGAACACATATTCAATAACTCTAGTGGATACGTATGTGGTTTGTGGAAAAGAACACACATGCAATGACCACTGGTTGATCCATAAGTGGTTTGTGGAAAGAACACACATGTAGTGAACACTTGTTGATCCATGTGTGGTTTGTGGAAAGAACACACATGCAATGACTCAGGGGGATCCATATGTGGTTTGTGGAAAAGAACACACATGCAATGACCATTGGTGGATCCATATGTGGTTTGTGAAAAGAACACACATGCAATGACTCTAGTGCTAGTTTTAGTATAAGAACACACATGCAATGACTCTAGTGGGTCCATATGTGGTTTGTGAAAAGAACACACATGCAATGACTCTAGTGGATCCATATGTGGTTTGTGGAAAAGAACACACATGCAATGGCCACTGGTTGATCCATATGTGGTTTGTGGAAAGAACACACATGCAATGACACTGGTTGATCCATGTGTGGTTTGTGGAAAGAACACACATGCAATGACTCTAGTGCTGGTTTTAGTATAAGAACACACATGCAATGACTCTAGTGGGTCCATATGTGGTTTGTGAAAAGAACACACATGCAATGACTCTAGTGGATCCATATGTGGTTTGTGGAAAAGAACACACATGCAATGACTCTAGTGGATCCATATGTGGTTTGTGGAAAGAACACACATGTAATGACACTGGTTGATCCATATGTGGTTTGTGGAAAGAACACACATGCAATGACTCTAGTGGGTCCATATGTGGTTTGTGAAAAGAACACACATGCAATGACTCTAGTGGATCCATGTGTGGTTTGTGGAAAGAACACACATGCAATGACACTGGTGGATCCATATGTGGTTTGTGGAAAGAACACACATGCAATGACTCTAGTGCTGGTTTTAGTATAAGAACACACATGCAATGAATCTAGTGGCTCCATATGTGGTTTGTGAAAAGAACACAGATTCAATGACTCTAGTGGATACGTATGTGGTTTGTGGAAAAGAACACACATGCAATGACCACTGGTTGATCCATAAGTGGTTTGTGGAAAGAACACACATGTAGTGAACACTTGTTGATCCATGTGTGGTTTGTGGAAAGAACACACATGCAATGACTCAGGGGGATCCATATGTGGTTTGTGGAAAAGAACACACATGCAATGACCATTGGTGGATCCATATGTGGTTTGTGAAAAGAACACACATGCAATGACTCTAGTGCTAGTTTTAGTATAAGAACACACATGCAATGACTCTAGTGGGTCCATATGTGGTTTGTGAAAAGAACACACATGCAATGACTCTAGTGGATCCATATGTGGTTTGTGGAAAAGAACACACATGCAATGGCCACTGGTTGATCCATATGTGGTTTGTGGAAAGAACACACATGTAATGACACTGGTTGATCCATATGTGGTTTGTGGAAAGAACACACATGCAATGACTCAGGGGGATCCATGTGTGGTTCGTGGAAAGAACACACATGCAATGACCACTGGTCGATCCATGTGTGGTTTGTGGAAAGAACACACATGCAATGACACTAGTGGATCCATATGTGGTTTGTGGAAAGAACACACATGCAATGACTCTAGTGCTGGTTTTAGTATAAGAACACACATGCAATGAATCTAGTGGCTCCATATGTGGTTTGTGAAAAGAACACATATTCAATGACTCTAGTGGATACGTATGTGGTTTGTGGAAAAGAACACACATGCAATGACCACTGGTTGATCCATAAGTGGTTTGTGGAAAGAACACACATGTAGTGAACACTTGTTGATCCATGTGTGGTTTGTGGAAAGAACACACATGCAATGACTCAGGGGGATCCATATGTGGTTTGTGGAAAAGAACACACATGCAATGACCATTGGTGGATCCATATGTGGTTTGTGAAAAGAACACACATGCAATGACTCTAGTGCTAGTTTTAGTATAAGAACACACATGCAATGACTCTAGTGGGTCCATATGTGGTTTGTGAAAAGAACACACATGCAATGACTCTAGTGGATCCATATGTGGTTTGTGGAAAAGAACACACATGCAATGGCCACTGGTTGATCCATATGTGGTTTGTGGAAAGAACACACATGCAATGACACTGGTTGATCCATGTGTGGTTTGTGGAAAGAACACACATGCAATGACTCTAGTGCTGGTTTTAGTATAAGAACACACATGCAATGACTCTAGTGCTGGTTTTAGTATAAGAACACACATGCAATGACTCTAGTGGGTCCATATGTGGTTTGTGAAAAGAACACACATGCAATGACTCTAGTGGATACATATATGGTTTGTGGAAAGAACACACATGCAATGACCTGGTTGATCCATATGTGGTTTGTGGAAAGAACACACATGCAATGAATCAGGGGATCCATGTGTGGTTTGTGGAAAGAACACACATGCAATGACCACTGGTCGATCCATGTGTGGTTTGTGGAAAGAACACACATGCAATGACACTGGTGGATCCATATGTGGTTTGTGAAAGAACACACATGCAATGACTCTAGTGCTGGTTTTAGTATAAGAACACACATGCAATGAATCTAGTGGATCCATATGTGGTTTGTTGAAAAGAACACACATGCAATGACCTAGTGGATCCATATGTGGTTTGTGGAAAGAACACACATGCAATGACTTGGGGGATCCATATGTGGTTTGTGGAAAGAACACACATGCAATGACTCTAGTGCTGGTTTTAGTATAAGAACACACATGTAATGACTCTAGTGGGTCCATATGAGGTTTGTGAAAGAACACACATGCAATGACTCTAGTGGATCCATATGTGGTTTGTGGAAAAGAACACACATGCAATGGCCACTGGTTGATCCATATGTGGTTTGTGGAAAGAACACACATGCAATGACACTGGTGGATCCATATGTGGTTTGTGGAAAGAACACACATGCAATGACTCTAGTGCTGGTTTTAGTATAAGAACACACATGCAATGAATCTAGTGGCTCCATATGTGGTTTGTGAAAAGAACACGGATTCAATGACTCTAGTGGATACGTATGTGGTTTGTGGAAAAGAACACACATGCAATAACCACTGGTTGATCCATAAGTGGTTTGTGGAAAGAACACACATGTAGTGAACACTTGTTGATCCATGTGTGGTTTGTGGAAAGAACACACATACAATGACTCAGGGGGATCCATATGTGGTTTGTGGAAAAGAACACACATGCAATGACCATTGGTGGATTCATATGTGGTTTGTGAAAAGAACACACATGCAATGACTCTAGTGCTAGTTTTAGTATAAGAACACACATGCAATGACTCTAGTGCTAGTTTTAGTATAAGAACACACATGCAATGACTCTAGTGGGTCCATATGTGGTTTGTGAAAAGAACACACATGCAATGACTCTAGTGGATCCATATGTGGTTTGTGAAAAGAACACACATGCAATGGCCACTGGTTGATCCATATGTGGTTTGTGGAAAGAACACACATGCAATGACACTGGTTGATCCATGTGTGGTTTGTGGAAAGAACACACATGCAATGACTCTAGTGCTGGTTTTAGTATAAGAACACACATGCAATGACTCTAGTGGGTCCATATGTGGTTTGTGAAAAGAACACACATGCAATGACTCTAGTGGATCCATATGTGGTTTGTGGAAAAGAACACACATGCAATGGCCATTGGTTGATCCATATGTGGTTTGTGGAAAGAACACACATGTAATGACACTGGTTGATCCATATGTGGTTTGTGGAAAGAACACACATGCAATGACTCAGGGGGATCCATGTGTGGTTCGTGGAAAGAACACACATGCAATGACCACTGGTCGATCCATGTGTGGTTTGTGGAAAGAACACACATGCAATGACACTGGTGGATCCATATGTGGTTTGTGGAAAGAACACACATGCAATGACTCTAGTGCTGGTTTTAGTATAAGAACACACATGCAATGAATCTAGTGGCTCCATATGTGGTTTGTGAAAAGAACACATATTCAATAACTCTAGTGGATACGTATGTGGTTTGTGGAAAAGAACACACATGCAATGACCACTGGTTGATCCATAAGTGGTTTGTGGAAAGAACACACATGTAGTGAACACTTGTTGATCCATGTGTGGTTTGTGGAAAGAACACACATGCAATGACTACTGGGGGATCATTGTGTGTTTGGTGTAAAGAACACACATGCAATGACCATTGGTGGATCCATATGTGGTTTGTGAAAAGAACACACATGCAATGACTCTAGTGCTAGTTTTAGTATAAGAACACACATGCAATGACTCTAGTGGGTCCATATGTGGTTTGTGAAAAGAACACACATGCAATGACTCTAGTGGATCCATATGTGGTTTGTGGAAAAGAACACACATGCAATGGCCACTGGTTGATCCATATGTGGTTTGTGGAAAGAACACACATGCAATGACACTGGTTGATCCATGTGTGGTTTGTGGAAAGAACACACATGCAATGACTCTAGTGCTGGTTTTAGTATAAGAACACACATGCAATGACTCTAGTGGGTCCATATGTGGTTTGTGAAAAGAACACACATGCAATGACTCTAGTGGATCCATATGTGGTTTGTGGAAAAGAACACACATGCAATGGCCATTGGTTGATCCATATGTGGTTTGTGGAAAGAACACACATGTAATGACACTGGTTGATCCATATGTGGTTTGTGGAAAGAACACACATGCAATGACTCAGGGGGATCCATGTGTGGTTCGTGGAAAGAACACACATGCAATGACCACTGGTCGATCCATGTGTGGTTTGTGGAAAGAACACACATGCAATGACACTGGTGGATCCATATGTGGTTTGTGGAAAGAACACACATGCAATGACTCTAGTGCTGGTTTTAGTATAAGAACACACATGCAATGAATCTAGTGGCTCCATATGTGGTTTGTGAAAAGAACACAGATTCAATGACTCTAGTGGATACGTATGTGGTTTGTGGAAAAAAGAACACACATGCAATGACCACTGGTTGATCCATAAGTGGTTTGTGGAAAGAACACACATGTAGTGAACACTTCTTGATCCATGTGTGGTTTGTGGAAAGAACACACATGCAATGACTCAGGGGGATCCATATGTGGTTTGTGAAAAAGAACACACATGCAATGACCATTGGTGGATCCATATGTGGTTTGTGAAAAGAACACACATGCAATGACTCTAGTGCTAGTTTTAGTATAAGAACACACATGCAATGACTCTAGTGGGTCCATATGTGGTTTGTGAAAAGAACACACATGCAATGACTCTAGTGGATCCATATGTGGTTTGTGGAAAGAACACACAAGCAATGACCACATGGTTGATCCATTTGTGGTTTGTGGAAAGAACACACATGCAATGGCCACTGGTTGATCCATGTGTGGTTTGTGGAAAGAACACACATGCAATGACTCTAGTGCTGGTTTTAGTATAAGAACACACATGCAATGACTCTAGTGGGTCCATATGTGGTTTGTGAAAAGAACACACATGCAATGACTCTAGTGGATCCATATGTGGTTTGTGGAAAAGAACACACATGCAATGGCCACTGGTTGATCCATATGTGGTTTGTGGAAAGAACACACATGCAATGACCCTGGTTGATCCATATGTGGTTTGTAGAAAGAACACACATGCAATGAATCAGGGGGATCCATGTGTGGTTCGTGGAAAGAACACACATGCAATGGCCACTAGTCGATCCATGCGTGGTTTGTGGAAAGAACACACATGCAATGACACTGGTGGATCCATATGTGGTTTGTGGAAAGAACACACATGCAATGACTCTAGTGCTGGTTTTAGTATAAGAACACACATGCAATGAATCTAGTGGCTCCATATGTGGTTTGTGAAAAGAACACAGATTCAATGACTCTAGTGGATACGTATGTGGTTTGTGGAAAAGAACACACATGCAATGACCACTGGTTGATCCATAAGTGGTTTGTGGAAAGAACACACATGTAGTGAACACTTGTTGATCCATGTGTGGTTTGTGGAAAGAACACACATGCAATGACTCAGGGGGATCCATATGTGGTTTGTGGAAAAGAACACACATGCAATGACCATTGGTGGATCCATATGTGGTTTGTGAAAAGAACACACATGCAATGACTCTAGTGCTAGTTTTAGTATAAGAACACACATGCAATGACTCTAGTGGGTCCATATGTGGTTTGTGAAAAGAACACACATGCAATGACTCTAGTGGATCCATATGTGGTTTGTGGAAAAGAACACACATGCAATGGCCACTGGTTGATCCATATGTGGTTTGTGGAAAGAACACACATGCAATGACACTGGTTGATCCATGTGTGGTTTGTGGAAAGAACACACATGCAATGACTCTAGTGCTGGTTTTAGTATAAGAACACACATGCAATGACTCTAGTGTTGGTTTTAGTATAAGAACACACATGCAATGACTCTAGTGGGTCCATATGTGGTTTGTGAAAAGAACACACATGCAATGACTCTAGTGGATCCATATGTGGTTTGTGGAAAGAACACACATGCAATGACACTGGTGGATCCATATGTGGTTTGTGGAAAGAACACACATGCAATGACTCTAGTGCTGGTTTTAGTATAAGAACACACATGCAATGAATCTAGTGGCTCCATATGTGGTTTGTGAAAAGAACACAGATTCAATGACTCTAGTGGATACGTATGTGGTTTGTGGAAAAGAACACACATGCAATGACCACTGGTTGATCCATAAGTGGTTTGTGGAAAGAACACACATGTAGTGAACACTTGTTGATCCATGTGTGGTTTGTGGAAAGAACACACATGCAATGACTCAGGGGATCCATATGTGGTTTGTGGAAATAACACACATGCAATGACCATTGGTGGATCCATATGTGGTTTGTGAAAAGAACACACATGCAATGACTCTAGTGCTAGTTTTAGTATAAGAACACACATGCAATGACTCTAGTGGGTCCATATGTGGTTTGTGAAAAGAACACACATGCAATGACTCTAGTGGATCCATATGTGGTTTGTGGAAAAGAACACACATGCAATGGCCACTGGTTGATCCATATGTGGTTTGTGGAAAGAACACACATGTAATGACACTGGTTGATCCATATGTGGTTTGTGGAAAGAACACACATGCAATGACTCAGGGGGATCCATGTGTGGTTCGTGGAAAGAACACACATGCAATGACTCTAGTGCTGGTTTTAGTATAAGAACACACATGCAATGAATCTAGTGGCTCCATATGTGGTTTGTGAAAAGAACACACATGCAATGACTCTAGTGGATCCATATGTGGTTTGTGGAAAAGAACACACATGCAATGACCACTGGTTGATCCATATGTGGTTTGTGGAAAGAACACACATGCAATGACACTTGTGGATCCATATGTGGTTTGTGGAAAGAACACACATGCAATGACTCTAGTGCTGGTTTTAGTATAAGAACACACATGCAATGAATCTAGTGGCTCCATATGTGGTTTGTGAAAAGAACACAGATTCAATGACTCTAGTGGATACGTATGTGGTTTGTGGAAAAGAACACACATGCAATGACCACTGGTTGATCCATAAGTGGTTTGTGGAAAGAACACACATGTAGTGAACACTTGTTGATCCATGTGTGGTTTGTGGAAAGAACACACATGCAATGACTCAGGGGGATCCATATGTGGTTTGTGGAAAAGAACACACATGCAATGACCATTGGTGGATCCATATGTGGTTTGTGAAAAGAACACACATGCAATGACTCTAGTGCTAGTTTTAGTATAAGAACACACATGCAATGACTCTAGTGGGTCCATATGTGGTTTGTGAAAAGAACACACATGCAATGACTCTAGTGGATCCATATGTGGTTTGTGGAAAAGAACACACATGCAATGGCCACTGGTTGATCCATATGTGGTTTGTGGAAAGAACACACATGCAATGACACTGGTTGATCCATGTGTGGTTTGTGGAAAGAACACACATGCAATGACTCTAGTGCTGGTTTTAGTATAAGAACACACATGCAATGACTCTAGTGCTGGTTTTAGTATAAGAACACACATGCAATGACTCTAGTGCTGGTTTTAGTATAAGAACACACATGCAATGACTCTAGTGGGTCCATATGTGGTTTGTGAAAAGAACACACATGCAATGACTCTAGTGGATACATATATGGTTTGTGGAAAGAACACACATGCAATGACCCTGGTTGATCCATATGTGGTTTGTAGAAAGAACACACATGCAATGAATCAGGGGGATCCATGTGTGGTTCGTGGAAAGAACACACATGCAATGACCACTGGTCGATCCATGTGTGGTTTGTGGAAAGAACACACATGCAATGACACTGGTGGATCCATATGTGGTTTGTGGAAAGAACACACATGCAATGACTCTAGTGCTGGTTTTAGTATAAGAACACACATGCAATGAATCATGGGGATCCATGTGTGGTTCGTGGAAAGAACACACATGCAATGACCACTGGTCGATCCATGTGTGGTTTGTGGAAAGAACACACATGCAATGACACTGGTGGATCCATATGTGGTTTGTGGAAAGAACACACATGCAATGACTCTAGTGCTGGTTTTAGTATAAGAACACACATGCAATGAATCTAGTGGCTCCATATGTGGTTTGTGAAAAGAACACACATGCAATGACTCTAGTGGATCCATATGTGGTTTGTGGAAAAGAACACACATGCAATGACCACTGGTTGATCCATAAGTGGTTTGTGGAAAGAACACACATGTAATGACACTGGTTGATCCATGTGTGGTTTGTGGAAAGAACACACATGCAATGACTCTAGTGGATCCAAATGTGGTTTGTGGAAAAGAACACACATGCAATGACCACTGGTTGATCCATATGTGGTTTGTGGAAAGAACACACATGCAATGACACTGGTGGATCCATATGTGGTTTGTGGAAAGAACACACATGCAATGACTCTAGTGCTGGTTTTAGTATAAGAACACACATGCAATGAATCTAGTGGCTCCATATGTGGTTTGTGAAAAGAACACACATGCAATGACTCTAGTCGATCCATGTGGTTTGTGGAAAAGAACACACATGCAATGACCACTGGTTGATCCATAAGTGGTTTGTGGAAAGAACACACATGTAGTGAACACTTGTTGATCCATGTGTGGTTTGTGGAAAGAACACACATGCAATGACTCTAGTGCTGGTTTTAGTATAAGAACACACATGCAATGAATCTAGTGGCTCCATATGTGGTTTGTGAAAAGAACACACATTCAATGACTCTAGTGGATACATATGTGGTTTGTGGAAAAGAACACACATGCAATGACCACTGGTTGATCCATAAGTGGTTTGTGGAAAGAACACACATGTAGTGAACACTTGTTGATCCATGTGTGGTTTGTGGAAAGAACACACATGCAATGACTCAGGGGATCCATATGTGGTTTGTGGAAAAGAACACACATGCAATGACCATTGATGGATCGATATGTGGTTTGTGGAAAGAACACACATGCAATGACTCTAGTGCTAGTTTTAGTATAAGAACACACATGCAATGACTCTAGTGGGTCCATATGTGGTTTGTGAAAAGAACACACATGCAATGACTCTAGTGGATCCATATGTGGTTTGTAGGAAAGAACACACATGCAATGACCACTGGTTGATCCATAAGTGGTTTGTGGAAAGAACACACATGTAGTGAACACTTGTTGATCCATGTGTGGTTTGTGGAAAGAACACACATGCAATGACTCAGGGGATCCATATGTGGTTTGTGGAAAAGAACACACATGCAATGACCATTGGTGGATCCATATGTGGTTTGTGAAAAGAACACACATGCAATGAGTCTAGTGCTAGTTTTAGTATAAGAACACACATGCAATGACTCTAGTGGGTCCATATGTGGTTTGTGAAAAGAACACACATGCAATGACTCTAGTGGATCCATATGTGGTTTGTGGAAAGAACACACATGCAATGGCCACTGGTTGATCCATATGTGGTTTGTGGAAAGAACACACATGTAATGACACTGGTTGATCCATATGTGGTTTGTGGAAAGAACACACATGCAATGACTCAGGGGGATCCATGTGTGGTTCGTGGAAAGAACACACATGCAATGACCACTGGTCGATCCATGTGTGGTTTGTGGAAAGAACACACATGCAATGACACTAGTGGATCCATATGTGGTTTGTGGAAAGAACACACATGCAATGACTCTAGTGCTGGTTTTAGTATAAGAACACACATGCAATGAATCTAGTGGCTCCATATGTGGTTTGTGAAAAGAACACAGATTCAATGACTCTAGTGGATACGTATGTGGTTTGTGGAAAAGAACACACATGCAATGACCACTGGTTGATCCATAAGTGGTTTGTGGAAAGAACACACATGTAGTGAACACTTGTTGATCCATGTGTGGTTTGTGGAAAGAACACACATGCAATGACTCAGGAGGATCCATATGTGGTTTGTGGAAAAGAACACACATGCAATGACCATTGGTGGATCCATATGTGGTTTGTGAAAAGAACACACATGCAATGACTCTAGTGCTAGTTTTAGTATAAGAACACACATGCAATGACTCTAGTGGGTCCATATGTGGTTTGTGAAAAGAACACACATGCAATGACTCTAGTGGATCCATATGTGGTTTGTGGAAAAGAACACACATGCAATGGCCACTGGTTGATCCATATGTGGTTTGTGGAAAGAACACACATGTAATGACACTGGTTGATCCATATGTGGTTTGTGGAAAGAACACACATGCAATGACTCAGGGGGATCCATGTGTGGTTCGTGGAAAGAACACACATGCAATGACCACTGGTCGATCCATGTGTGGTTTGTGGAAAGAACACACATGCAATGACACTAGTGGATCCATATGTGGTTTGTGGAAAGAACACACATGCAATGACTCTAGTGCTGGTTTTAGTATAAGAACACACATGCAATGAATCTAGTGGCTCCATATGTGGTTTGTGAAAAGAACACAGATTCAATGACTCTAGTGGATACGTATGTGGTTTGTGGAAAAGAACACACATGCAATGACCACTGGTTGATCCATAAGTGGTTTGTGGAAAGAACACACATGTAGTGAACACTTGTTGATCCATGTGTGGTTTGTGGAAAGAACACACATGCAATGACTCAGGGGGATCCATATGTGGTTTGTGGAAAGAACACACATGCAATGACCATTGGTGGATCCATATGTGGTTTGTGAAAAGAACACACATGCAATGACTCTAGTGCTAGTTTTAGTATAAGAACACACATGCAATGACTCTAGTGGGTCCATATGTGGTTTGTGAAAAGAACACACATGCAATGACTCTAGTGGATCCATATGTGGTTTGTGGAAAAGAACACACATGCAATGGCCACTGGTTGATCCATATGTGGTTTGTGGAAAGAACACACATGTAATGACACTGGTTGATCCATATGTGGTTTGTGGAAAGAACACACATGCAATGACTCAGGGGGATCCATGTGTGGTTCGTGGAAAGAACACACATGCAATGACCACTGGTCGATCCATGTGTGGTTTGTGGAAAGAACACACATGCAATGACACTAGTGGATCCATATGTGGTTTGTGGAAAGAACACACATGCAATGACTCTAGTGCTGGTTTTAGTATAAGAACACACATGCAATGAATCTAGTGGCTCCATATGTGGTTTGTGAAAAGAACACACATTCAATGACTCTAGTGGATACGTATGTGGTTTGTGGAAAAGAACACACATGCAATGACCACTGGTTGATCCATAAGTGGTTTGTGGAAAGAACACACATGTAGTGAACACTTGTTGATCCATGTGTGGTTTGTGGAAAGAACACACATGCAATGACTCAGGGGGATCCATATGTGGTTTGTGGAAAGAACACACATGCAATGACCATTGGTGGATCCATATGTGGTTTGTGAAAAGAACACACATGCAATGACTCTAGTGCTAGTTTTAGTATAAGAACACACATGCAATGACTCTAGTGGGTCCATATGTGGTTTGTGAAAAGAACACACATGCAATGACTCTAGTGGATCCATATGTGGTTTGTGGAAAAGAACACACATGCAATGGCCACTGGTTGATCCATATGTGGTTTGTGGAAAGAACACACATGTAATGACACTGGTTGATCCATATGTGGTTTGTGGAAAGAACACACATGCAATGACTCAGGGGGATCCATGTGTGGTTCGTGGAAAGAACACACATGCAATGACCATTGCTCGATCCATGTGTGGTTTGTGGAAAGAACACACATGCAATGACACTAGTGGATCCATATGTGGTTTGTGGAAAGAACACACATGCAATGACTCTAGTGCTGGTTTTAGTATAAGAACACACATGCAATGAATCTAGTGGCTCCATATGTGGTTTGTGAAAAGAACACAGATTCAATGACTCTAGTGGATACGTATGTGGTTTGTGGAAAAGAACACACATGCAATGACCACTGGTTGATCCATAAGTGGTTTGTGGAAAGAACACACATGTAGTGAACACTTGTTGATCCATGTGTGGTTTGTGGAAAGAACACACATGCAATGACTCAGGGGGATCCATATGTGGTTTGTGGAAAAGAACACACATGCAATGACCATTGGTGGATCCATATGTGGTTTGTGAAAAGAACACACATGCAATGACTCTAGTGCTAGTTTTAGTATAAGAACACACATGCAATGACTCTAGTGGGTCCATATGTGGTTTGTGAAAAGAACACACATGCAATGACTCTAGTGGATCCATATGTGGTTTGTGGAAAGAACACACATGCAATGGCCACTGGTTGATCCATATGTGGTTTGTGGAAAGAACACACATGTAATGACACTGGTTGATCCATATGTGGTTTGTGGAAAGAACACACATGCAATGACTCAGGGGGATCCATGTGTGGTTCGTGGAAAGAACACACATGCAATGACCACTGGTCGATCCATTTGTGGTTTGTGGAAAGAACACACATGCAATGACACTAGTGGATCCATATGTGGTTTGTGGAAAGAACACACATGCAATGACTCTAGTGCTGGTTTTAGTATAAGAACACACATGCAATGACTCTAGTGGGTCCATATGTGGTTTGTGAAAAGAACACATGCAATGACTCTAGTGGATCCATATGTGGTTTGTGGAAAGAACACATATGCAATGACCACTGGTTGATCCATATGTGGTTTGTGGAAAGAACACACATGCAATGACACTGGTGGATCCATGTGTGGTTTGTGGAAAGAACACACATGCAATGACTCTAGTGCTGGTTTTAGTATAAGAACACACATGCAATGACTCTAGTGGGTCCATATGTGGTTTGTGAAAAGAACACACATGCAATGACTCTAGTGGATCCATATGTGGTTTGTGGAAAGAACACACATGCAATGGCCACTGGTTGATCCATATGTGGTTTGTGGAAAGAACACACATGCAATGACACTGGTTGATCCATGTGTGGTTTGTGGAAAGAACACACATGCAATGACTCTAGTGCTGGTTTTAGTATAAGAACACACATGCAATGACTCTAGTGGGTCCATATGTGGTTTGTGAAAAGAACACACATGCAATGACTCTAGTGGATACATATGGTTTGTGAAAAGAACACACATGCAATGCCCACTGGTTGATCCATATGTGGTTTGTGGAAAGAACACACATGCAATGACTCAGGGGATCCATGTGTGGTTGTGGAAAGAACACACATGCAATGACCATCGGGGATCCATGTGTGGTTTGTGGAAAGAACACACATGCAATGACACTGGTGGATCCATATGTGGTTTGTGGAAAGAACACACATGCAATGACTCTAGTGCTGGTTTTAGTATAAGAACACACATGCAATGACTCTAGTGGATCCATATGTGGTTTGTGGAAAAGAACACACATGCAATGACTCTAGTGGATCCATATGTGGTTTGTGGAAAGAACACACATGCAATGACACTGGTTGATCCATATGTGGTTTGTGGAAAGAACACACATGCAATGACTCTAGTGGATCCATATGTGGTTTGTGGAAAGAACACACATGCAATGACTCTAGTGGATACATATATGGTTTGTGGAAAGAACACACATGCAATGACCATCTGGTCGATCCATGTGTGGTTTGTGGAAAGAACACACATGCAATGACACTTGTGGATCCATATGTGGTTTGTGGAAAGAACACACATGCAATGACTCTAGTGCTGGTTTTAGTATAAGAACACACATGCAATGAATCTAGTGGCTCCATATGTGGTTTGTGAAAAGAACACAGATTCAATGACTCTAGTGGATCCGTGTGGTTTGTGGAAAAGAACACACATGCAATGACCACTGGTTGATCCATAAGTGGTTTGTGGAAAGAACACACATGTAGTGAACACTTGTTGATCCATGTGTGGTTTGTGGAAAGAACACACATGCAATGACTCAGGGGGATCCATATGTGGTTTGTGGAAAAGAACACACATGCAATGACCATTGGTGGATCCATATGTGGTTTGTGAAAAGAACACACATGCAATGACTCTAGTGCTAGTTTTAGTATAAGAACACACATGCAATGACTCTAGTGGGTCCATATGTGGTTTGTGAAAAGAACACACATGCAATGACTCTAGTGGATCCATATGTGGTTTGTGGAAAAGAACACACATGCAATGGCCACTGGTTGATCCATATGTGGTTTGTGGAAAGAACACACATGCAATGACACTGGTTGATCCATGTGTGGTTTGTGGAAAGAACACACATGCAATGACTCTAGTGCTGGTTTTAGTATAAGAACACACATGCAATGACTCTAGTGGTGGTTTTAGTATAAGAACACACATGCAATGACTCTAGTGCTGGTTTTAGTATAAGAACACACATGCAATGACTCTAGTGGGTCCATATGTGGTTTGTGAAAAGAACACACATGCAATGACTCTAGTGGATACATATATGGTTTGTGGAAAGAACACACATGCAATGACCCTGGTTGATCCATATGTGGTTTGTGGAAAGAACACACATGCAATGACCACTGGTTGATCCATATGTGGTTTGTGGAAAGAACACACATGCAATGACTCTAGTGGATCCATATGTGGTTTGTGGAAAAGAACACACATGCAATGACCACTGCTGATCCATATGTGGTTTGTGGAAAGAACACACATGCAATGACACTAGTTGATCGATGTGTGGTTTGTGGAAAGAACACACATGGAATGACTCTAGTGGATCCAAATGTGGTTTGTGGAAAAGAACACACATGCAATGACCACTGGTTGATCCATATGTGGTTTGTGGAAAGAACACACATGCAATGACACTGGTTGATCCATGTGTGGTTTGTGGAAAGAACACACATGCAATGACTAGTGCTGGTTTTAGTATAAGAACACACATGCAATGAATCTAGTGGCTCCATATGTGGTTTGTGAAAAGAACACACATGCAATGACTCTAGTGGATCCATATGTGGTTTGTGGAAAAGAACACACATGCAATGACCACTGGTTGATCCATAAGTGGTTTGTGGAAAGAACACACATGTAGTGAACACTTGTTGATCCATGTGTGGTTTGTGGAAAGAACACACATGCAATGACTCTAGTGCTGGTTTTAGTATAAGAACACACATGCAATGAATCTAGTGGCTCCATATGTGGTTTGTGACAAGAACACAGATTCAATGACTCTAGTGGATACGTATGTGGTTTGTGGAAAAGAACACACATGCAATGACCACTGGTTGATCCATAAGTGGTTTGTGGAAAGAACACACATGTAGTGAACACTTGTTGATCAATGTGTGGTTTGTGGAAAGAACACACATGCAATGACCACTGGTCGATCCATGTGTGGTTTGTGGAAAGAACACACATGCAATGACCATTGGTGGATCCATATGTGGTTTGTGAAAAGAACACACATGCAATGACTCTAGTGCTAGTTTTAGTATAAGAACACACATGCAATGACTCTAGTGGATCCATATGTGGTTTGTGAAAAGAACACAGATTCAATGACTCTAGTGGATACGTATGTGGTTTGTGGAAAAGAACACACATGCAATGACCACTGGTTGATCCATAAGTGGTTTGTGGAAAGAACACACATGTAGTGAACACTTGTTGATCCATGTGTGGTTTGTGGAAAGAACACACATGCAATGACTCAGGGGATCCATATGTGGTTTGTGGAAAAGAACACACATGCAATGACCATTGGTGGATCCATATGTGGTTTGTGAAAAGAACACACATGCAATGAGTCTAGTGCTAGTTTTAGTATAAGAACACACATGCAATGACTCTAGTGGGTCCATATGTGGTTTGTGAAAAGAACACACATGCAATGACTCTAGTGGATCCATATGTGGTTTGTGGAAAAGAACACACATGCAATGGCCACTGGTTGATCCATATGTGGTTTGTGGAAAGAACACACATGTAATGACACTGGTTGATCCATATGTGGTTTGTGGAAAGAACACACATGCAATGACTCAGGGGGATCCATGTGTGGTTCGTGGAAAGAACACACATGCAATGACCACTGGTCGATCCATGTGTGGTTTGTGGAAAGAACACACATGCAATGACACTAGTGGATCCATATGTGGTTTGTGGAAAGAACACACATGCAATGACTCTAGTGCTGGTTTTAGTATAAGAACACACATGCAATGAATCTAGTGGCTCCATATGTGGTTTGTGAAAAGAACACATATTCAATAACTCTAGTGGATACGTATGTGGTTTGTGGAAAAGAACACACATGCAATGACCACTGGTTGATCCATAAGTGGTTTGTGGAAAGAACACACATGTAGTGAACACTTGTTGATCCATGTGTGGTTTGTGGAAAGAACACACATGCAATGACTCAGGGGATCCATATGTGGTTTGTGGAGAAGAACACACATGCAATGACCATTGGTGGATCCATATGTGGTTTGTGAAAAGAACACACATGCAATGACTCTAGTGCTAGTTTTAGTATAAGAACACACATGCAATGACTCTAGTGGGTCCATATGTGGTTTGTGAAAAGAACACACATGCAATGACTCTAGTGGATCCATATGTGGTTTGTGGAAAAGAACACACATGCAATGGCCACTGGTTGATCCATATGTGGTTTGTGGAAAGAACACACATGTAATGACACTGGTTGATCCATATGTGGTTTGTGGAAAGAACACACATGCAATGACTCAGGGGGATCCATGTGTGGTTCGTGGAAAGAACACACATGCAATGACCACTGGTCGATCCATGTGTGGTTTGTGGAAAGAACACACATGCAATGACACTAGTGGATCCATATGTGGTTTGTGGAAAGAACACACATGCAATGACTCTAGTGCTGGTTTTAGTATAAGAACACACATGCAATGAATCTAGTGGCTCCATATGTGGTTTGTGAAAAGAACACACATTCAATGACTCTAGTGGATACATATGTGGTTTGTGGAAAAGAACACACATGCAATGACCACTGGTTGATCCATAAGTGGTTTGTGGAAAGAACACACATGTAGTGAACACTTGTTGATCCATATGTGGTTTGTGGAAAGAACACACATGCAATGACTCAGGGGGATCCATATGTGGTTTGTGGAAAAGAACACACATGCAATGAATCAGGGGGATCCATGTGTGGTTTGTGCAATGACCCTGGTTGATCCATATGTGGTTTGTAGAAAGAACACACATGCAATGAATCAGGGGGATCCATGTGTGGTTCGTGGAAAGAACACACATGCAATGACCACTGGTCGATCCATGTGTGGTTTGTGGAAAGAACACACATGCAATGACACTGGTGGATCCATATGTGGTTTGTGGAAAGAACACACATGCAATGACTCTAGTGCTGGTTTTAGTATAAGAACACACATGCAATGAATCTAGTGGCTCCATATGTGGTTTGTGAAAAGAACACAGATTCAATGACTCTAGTGGATACGTATGTGGTTTGTGGAAAAGAACACACATGCAATGACCACTGGTTGATCCATAAGTGGTTTGTGGAAAGAACACACATGTAATGACACTGGTTGATCCATGTGTGGTTTGTGGAAAGAACACACATGCAATGACTCTAGTGGATCCAAATGTGGTTTGTGGAAAAGAACACACATGCAATGACCACTGGTTGATCCATATGTGGTTTGTGAAAAGAACACACATGCAATGACACTGGTTGATCCATGTGTGGTTTGTGGAAAGAACACACATGCAATGACTAGTGCTGGTTTTAGTATAAGAACACACATGCAATGAATCTAGTGGCTCCATATGTGGTTTGTGAAAAGAACACAGATTCAATGACTCTAGTGGATACGTATGTGGTTTGTGGAAAAGAACACACATGCAATGACCACTGGTTGATCCATAAGTGGTTTGTGGAAAGAACACACATGTAGTGAACACTTGTTGATCCATGTGTGGTTTGTGGAAAGAACACACATGCAATAACTCAGGGGATCCATATGTGGTTTGTGGAAAAGAACACACATGCAATGACCATTGGTGGATCCATATGTGGTTTGTGAAAAGAATACACATGCGATGACTCTAGTGGTCATTGCATGTGTGGTTCGTGAAAAGAATACTCAGGGGGATCCATGTGTGGTTCGTGGAAAGAACACACATGCAATGACCACTGGTCGATCCATTTGTGGTTTGTGGAAAGAACACACATGCAATGACACTAGTGGATCCATATGTGGTTTGTGGAAAGAACACACATGCAATGACTCTAGTGCTGGTTTTAGTATAAGAACACACATGCAATGAATCTAGTGGCTCCATATGTGGTTTGTGAAAAGAACACGGATTCAATGACTCTAGTGGATACGTATGTGGTTTTTGGAAAAGAACACACATGCAATGACCACTGGTTGATCCATAAGTGGTTTATGGAAAAACACACATGTAGTGCACACTTGTTGATCCATGTGTGGTTTGTGGAAAGAACACACATACAATGACTCAGGGGGATCCATATGTGGTTTGTGGAAAAGAACACACATGCAATGACCATTGGTGGATCCATATGTGGTTTGTGAAAAGAACACACATGCAATGACTCTAGTGCTAGTTTTAGTATAAGAACACACATGCAATGACTCTAGTGGGTCCATATGTGGTTTGTGAAAAGAACACACATGCAATGACTCTAGTGGATCCATATGTGGTTTGTGGAAAAGAACACACATGCAATGGCCACTGGTTGATCCATATGTGGTTTGTGGAAAGAACACACATGCAATGACACTGGTTGATCCATTTGTGGTTTGTGGAAAGAACACACATGCAATGACTCTAGTGCTGGTTTTAGTATAAAAACACACATGCAATGACTCTAGTGCTGGTTTTAGTATAAGAACACACATGCAATGACTCTAGTGGGTCCATATGTGGTTTGTGAAAAGAACACACATGCAATGACTCTAGTGGATACATATATGGTTTGTGAAAAGAACACACATGCAATTAACCTGGTTGATCCATATGTGGTTTGTAGAAAGAACACACATGCAATGAATCAGGGGGATCCATGTGTGGTTCGTGGAAAGAACACACATGTAATGACCATTGGTCGATCCATGTGTGGTTTGTGGAAAGAACACACATGCAATGACACTGGTGGATCCATATGTGGTTTGTGAAAGAACACACATGCAATGACTCTAGTGCTGGTTTTAGTATAAGAACACACATGCAATGAATCTAGTGGCTCCATATGTGGTTTGTGAAAAGAACACAGATTCAATGACTCTAGTGGATACGTATGTGGTTTGTGGAAAAGAACACACATGCAATGACCACTGGTTGATCCATAAGTGGTTTGTGGAAAGAACACACATGTAATGACACTGGTTGATCCATGTGTGGTTTGTGGAAAGAACACACATGCAATGACTCTAGTGGATCCAAATGTGGTTTGTGGAAAAGAACACACATGCAATGACCACTGGTTGATCCATGTGTGGTTTGTGGAAAGAACACACATGCAATGACTAGTGCTGGTTTTAGTATAAGAACACACATGCAATGACTAGTGCTGGTTTTAGTATAAGAACACACATGCAATGAATCTAGTGGCTCCATATGTGGTTTGTGAAAAGAACACAGATTCAATGACTCTAGTGGATACGTATGTGGTTTGTGGAAAAGAACACACATGCAATGACCACTGGTTGATCCATAAGTGGTTTGTGGAAAGAACACACATGTAGTGAACACTTGTTGATCCATGTGTGGTTTGTGGAAAGAACACACATGCAATGACTCAGGGGGATCCATATGTGGTTTGTGGAAAAGAACACACATGCAATGACCATTGGTGGATCCATATGTGGTTTGTGAAAAGAACACACATGCAATGAGTCTAGTGCTAGTTTTAGTATAAGAACACACATGCAATAACTCCAGTGGGTCCATATGTGGTTTGTGA